>CM056055.1:63755430-64355430 GCA_029574335.1 Rana kukunoris | reverse complement strand
GTCCACCGCGGGGGACAAAAAAGGAATTCCACTATAATACAGTAAGTGTGCGATTAAAAAAAAAAAAACCCAGCATACTGGCGCTGACGCCAGTATGCTGGATCACATGAGAGATCTTATATTTAGGGTGAACCTCCGCTTTAAATTTGACTAAACAAGAGTCTAATAGGCATCCCGGGTATGACATTTTTTTTAAAATAAAATTATAATATAATAAATTAGGGTTGTCCCGATACCACTTTTTTAGGACCGAGTACAAGTACCGATACTTTTTTCCCAAGTAGTCGCCGATACCGAATACCGATACTTTTTTTAAATGTGTCCCCAAATGCAGCCGTGTCCCCCAACAAATGCAGCCATGTCCCCCCACAAATGCAGCCATGTCCCCCCACAAATGCAGCCATGTCCCCCAACATATGCAGCCATGTCCCCCACAAATGCAGTCATGTCCCCCACAAATGCAGTCATGTCCCCCACAAATGCAGTCATGTCGCCCACAAATGCAGCCATGTCCCCCACAAATGCAGCCATGTCCCCCACATATGCAGCCAAATCACCCATATATGCAGCCATGTCCACCCTACCTAGCCACCGCCGTCGCAACTGCCACCGCCGTCGCAACAGAAATTTCCTCAGTTGCAGAATTGTCGCTGTCATTACTTTTTTTTTTTATGACGAATTTCACCACAAATCGCTATCGCTCAATTCTGATTGGACAAGGTAGAGAGGCGGGACAATGACATCAACCAGTGGAGGCACATTGAAGTTGCACTTACCTTCCATGGCAGTTTGGGGGGAAGGAATGCTGCGGATTTAACATGCAAATACCTAAATGTTTCTTAACATACCTGCAGCAACCTCCAAAATTTGGCATGTCATGGCCGAATCTCATGCAGTTCGACCTCTGTCTAGCTTTACACACAGGCAATAGTGCAAAGCTTTCCCTTCTAGGACTGCTGTGGTCTTTGACTGCCAGGTGCATTAGGCATTTCACATTATTAGATGCTGCACCCAGGCCTTATCACCATGGATAACCTGTACTTATTCTTCTAATAACATCAGCTCAGCTAGAATTACTCTTTACTTTTACTACTTTAAGGCTGGGTTCACACCGCAACACACTCCGGCCCACAGCAGCGGTCCAGTGCGTCTTCATTCACCGTTTCAGGTCTAATTTCAGCCTGGATTTTGTGTTGAATTAGGACCTGAAACCAGGGGTGTATTTAGGTTTTGTGCTTCCCTAGGCCTGACTAAACTCGTGCACCCCCTAATTTAAATATGACCCACCCCTTCCTGTCAAGGCCACACCCCTTGCAGTTTAAGACACTAATTCTGATGGCCTGGGGGGGGGGGGGGGGGGCAATGGATTCCCTTAATTTGCATAGATTTCCTCTCACTTCCTGTTTAGCAAAGAGTCATGAAGTGAAGGGAAATCTCTGCAATGGGACAGGGATGGTAAAAAACTAAAAGCGACGCACCCTCCCCCCACAGTTGCAGAATGCCAACTGCCCACATACTGGAAGCAGTGCAGCCGATTTATGGGGGCGTTAAACTAATTTGCCTAACAGTGTAGCGCAAGCCGGCAGGGACACTGTCCGTGCTGCCCACCTGAAAAGTGCCACCCTAGGCCTGGGCCTTGTTGGCCTAGGCCAGGATACAGCATTGCCTGAAACAGACCAAAAGACACACCGGGCACCAGAGCCGCTGTGGGGATGTGTGAACCAACTCCATATAGAGTCGGTCACAATCTCCAGCTATGCAAGTTGGATGCGGTGAAAGCCACATCCAATTCCCAATAGTGTGAACCCAGCCTTAAAGGGGTTGTAAAGGTACACGTTTTTTTACCTTAATGCATCCTATGCATTAAGGTAAAAAACATCTCACAGCACCGGCCCCCCTCGAGCCCCCGTTGTAATTACCTGACCGTTCGAATGTCCCGGGCGCGTCCACGTCGTCCTCTTCGGTTCCCAGCCTGGCCGTTGATTGGCTAGGCTGGGCGGATTGATAGCAGCGCAGCCATTGGCTAGCGCTGCTGTCAATCAGAGCGGATGACGCGGCGCGCCGGGGGCGGAGCCGAGTGATACAGTCGGCGGCTATGGCCGCCGCTGTATCACGGGAGCGCGCTCGCAAAAGCTTTCCTCCATGCGAGCGCCCTCGCATGAAGAGGGAAAGCTTTTGCGAGGAGGAGCCCAGACAGCCGCCGAGGGACCCCAGAAGACAGCTTTCCGGGCCACTATGTGCAAAACGAACTGCACAGTGGAGGTAAGTATAACATGTTTGTTATTTTTTTTTTTTAAAAGCCCTGACTTTAGTGTCCCTTTAAGGTCAAAAAATACATAGAGAATTCGAGATTTTCCTAGCTTGTGACGGAAAATATTGGTTATATGAAGACAGGAGGCGAGTATCTTGCATTAATCTTTCTTTATTAATGCCCATAGCAGAAACTTAAACAACTTTTATTTGAAAAGAATAAACATAAGAACATCTGTGTGGGACTACATTTCCCAGCAGCCCTCAGTGTAACGGCCCCTCCTCCCTACGGACCCTATAAGAGGGCTGAGTACTTCCTTGCACTTCCTCTTTCTGACTGCGATGCCAGTGTGAACAAAACCAGACAACAGTCCAACATCAGAAGTCGGTATCCCCGCAGTAGGTCGATGAGTTCCCTCAGTGGATCCGTAGGCACGGGTCGCCATCTCTTGTAGGGGAAACTTCAACTAGGCTCCAACCAAAAACAGCATCCCAACGGGGAGTCAACACGAATCTGGGAAGTCCGAATGGTGTACCCTCGGATCGTTTCAGTAACCTAAAACGAGAGCAAGGCGACCATAACAGGGAGGGTAGGGTGGGAAGATACTCGCCTCCTGTCTTCATATAACCAATATTTTCCGTCACAAGCTAGGAAAATCTCGAATTATATTTCAGACAGGAGGCTCATATCTTGCATGTTTAAAGCTAAGCATACGTATTCTATACACAAGGGCAAAACATCAGAGTATGTATACATATATCGACTGTAAATAAATTACAACAGCTTGTACGATAACTAGATACCCACACTAGGGCGTAAGAACTGACAAGGATACATGGGATTCAGGTCTGAAGTAAAATTCCCGAAAGGTAGATTCCGACGACCAGTCGGCCGCCAATAGGAGGTCCGATAAGGAACCCCCCGTGGAAACCACCTTAGTGGCCATCGCCCCTCTGGTCGAGTGAGCGCCAAACAGGGCTAAATCTATGCCCGCTAATTCCATTACTAGACGAACCCACCTGGCCAGAGTGGCTGAAGTCACCGGGAGGTGAGGTCGCACATAAGAGACCAACAATTGTGATAGGTTAGGAGAGCGAAGAGTCGCCGTACGTGATTCGTAGGTTTGAAGGCAACGTACAACGCAAAGCTGCGGGTGAGAAGGAAAGAACGGGTAAAAGACCGAATGAAGTTGAGTCTTGGTTCTACGCACTACCGAGAACCTAACCCCTTGCGGCGAAAATTGACGCCGCGAAACGTCTAGGGCTCTGACGTCCGAAACTCTTTTTATAGATACTAGGCAAAGCAACATGGTGAGCTTAAGGGAAAGATCTCGCAGGGAAAGCAGGTGATTGTCTTCCCAGGATGAAAGTAGCTGGAGTACTTTGGTCACATCCCAAGTGGAATGGTAGCGAGGTTTAGGAGGACGGGTAAGCCTAGCCCCGCGGAGGAGACGACACACCAAGGGGTGTCTCCCGACAGGGAGGGACTCTACGGGAAGGTGATATGCCGAAATAGCGGACCTGTACACATTAAGTGAATTGTATGCCTTTCCCGAGTGAAAAGCTTCAGCCAGGTAGTTGACAATCGTGTTCACAGGAGCTCGAGTGGGATCAACTTGTTGTTGATCACACCAACGAACCCATAATCCCCAGGCAGATCGGTATGCCGATCTAGTCCCAGGGGCCCAGGCCAGGGCGAGAAGGTCTCTAGCTGAAGATGAAAGTCCATCACTGGAGTCTGACGTCCCGAGACCAACCATGCCAGCAGAGGCAATCTGCCCTCCAGAATTAGCGGGTGAGCCTCCCCGACAGGGTTGGTCAACAGGTGGATCGAGTGAGGGAGGAGTCTGGGATAATCGATCGACATACCCAGAACCATGGGAAACCATGGTTGAGCTGGCCACCACGGAGTGATAAGGGCTACCGTGGCCGCCTGATTGGCTACATGAAGGAGCATTCTGGTTATCATGGTGAAAGGAGGGAACGCATAGTGTAACCCTGAGGGCCATGTCTGAAGAAGTGCGTCCGCCGCAATCGCTTCTGGATCCGGCCTCCAGCTGTAAAAGCGGGGCAGTTGGCGATTGAGCCTCGATGCGAACAGGTCCGTGTGAAAGGGGCCCCACAAGGTGTGGATTGCTAGAAACACCGATCTGTCCAGCATCCAGTCGCTCGTATCGGTCAGGTAACGGGAGTTCCAGTCTGCCACGTCGTTGGAAGTTCCCGGAATATATTCCGCTAGAGGGGTGATGTCGCGTGAAAGGCAGAAATTCCATAATTCTGATGCCAAATTGGCCAGAACTTTGGATCTCGATCCCCCCAGGCGATTGACATACTGGACAGCCGCCACATTGTCCATGCGTATAAGGACGCAACATCTGGATCTCTGTGACAGAAAACTCTTGACGGCGAAAAATGCCGCCAGGAGTTCTAACGCGTTGATATGAAGGGTAGCTTCCTCCGCTGACCATGTCCCTCCAGTGGAGACAGGGCCACAGCGAGCTCCCCAGCCTAGACGGCTCGCGTCTGATTCCAGAATGATGTCTGGTCGGGGCGTGAAAATAGCCTTGCCGTTCCATTCTACCGCGTATCGGAGCCACCAACGTAATTCCGCCTCCGAATCCGGACAAAGGGAGATTTTGTCCGAGTAGCGGAGGCCTTGTCTCAGGTGAAGAGCTTTTAGCCGTTGGAGTGCCCGATAGTGAAGAGGAGCCGGGAATATTGCTTGAATGGAAGCGGACAAAAGGCCGACCATGCGAGCAAGAGTCCTCAGAGAAATGAGGCGTTTCCGGAGAATCGTATTGATTTCTTTCCGGATCAGGGCCAGTTTGGCACTGGGCAAACGCAATACTGCGTGTGTGGTGTCCACCGAGAACCCTAAAAATTCCACCACCTGGGACGGTTGGAGAACCGATTTGTCGAGGTTGATGAGGAAACCCAATTTCTCCAAAAGTGACACTGTCCAGTGTTTGTGTAATTCGGCTTGTGTCTTTGAACGAGCCATGATAAGTATGTCGTCGAGATAGATGATAAGCCGTACGCCCCTGCGGCGGAGGGTGGCTATCACCGGTTTCATCACTTTGGTGAAGCACCAAGGGGCTGAAGACAGTCCGAAGGGCAGGCAAGTAAACTGCCACATGTGGTCTTTCCATTGAAATCTCAGGAGTTGTTGAGATGACCGGTGCATAGGTATCGTCAGATACGCGTCTTTGAGGTCTATTTTTACTAGCCAGTCCCCTTGAATTAGAAGGTCCCTCAACATGTGAATCCCTTCCATTTTGAAGTGACGATACGACACAAATTGGTTCAAATCCCTGAGATTTATCACAGGTCTGTATCCCCCATCCTTTTTTCGTACCAGAAAGAGATTGCTCACGAACCCGGGGGACCAGGGGTCCACCTCTATCACCGCATGTTTTGCGATGAGGTCCTGGAGTTCTCTGTCTATGAGATACACATTGTCTTCTGAAAAATGTATGGGATTTAGGGGCACCAACCTGTTTGGTTGTGATGTTAGTTCTATGCAATAACCGTTGACTACGGCCAGAACCCATGGGTCTGCCGTAATCATGGACCAGGCATGGGTAAAATGCCTCAACCTGCCCCCCACCGGTATGACAGAATGGCATTTTTTCATTAAACTCACCGGATGGACGAGATCGTGGGAATCCTCTGCCACCGCGTCCTCTCCATGGACGTCCTCTGGGAGGGAAGAATGGAGCTGGTTGAACCATAGAGGCGGAGTACAGTTGCTGCGCGGGAGCGTAAAATTGAGCTGGTGCTCTGGGGGAGGCCCTGTAATAATTTCCTCGGCCGGCAGATCGGCCTCTACCTCTGCCAGCCCTGTTAAAAACTCTAGCCCCAGAATTTGACTTTTTGAGGGAAAATTGAGCCTTGTCTAGGCTGTTGAAAAGTCCAACGAACCGGTTTATATTTTTGACCAAATCGTCTCCGAATAGCAGACCCTCGGCTGAGGGACCCGGTTCTGATTCCGCTAAGTGCGATAACTGGGGGTCAAGCCTCATCAATATAGACCTGCGCCGTTCAATGGCGCAGGTAGTGTTAGCTGATCCTAGCAAGCATATGGCCCGTTGTGCCCAGCCACGTAATTGGACCAAGTCAATTGGTTCCTCTGAGGTGGCTGCCTGTTCAGACAGGTTGAGAATTTTTGTTAATGGACCTAAGAGGTCTAAGACGTGGTCCTGGATCGTTTTGAACGAACGTTCAATCCCCTTTTTTGAAAATTTTCCTGCCTTGGTCAGGTACTTTAATAAGACCGGATCGATCTCGGGTGTGGCCGTCACCTTGTTGGGGATGGACGGCCTGGGACATTCTGCACGCAATTTGTTTCTATTGGATTTATCCAGAATCCGCCTTACCCAGTGCTCCACGTATTGGGATACCTGGGGAAGAGGGGCCCAATCCCCAGAGCGGGGGTGAATAATCAACTCCGGATTAAAGAAGGGCTCTCCTAGAGAGTCTAATATCGCCTCTGTTGGGGCATCCGGATTGGCTTCCATGTCAGTAGCCATTTGCCCAGCCTCCTCTGTGTCTGAATCAGAATCTCTAGCTGAAGCATCTAGTGACTCGCCCGAGTCGTCATCCGAATCCTCATTAAATGAGTCGGGTTTTTCCCGGAGGGATGACATTAGCTTCTTAGATGGGTACTCCTTGGTTATCAAGGGTCGCATAACTGTAGGATGGCTGGGTCGGCAGGCCGAGGAAGGTCCTGCCTCACGCATCAATTCTACTTCCCCTGCCGGGGAGTCGATATAAGTCGCAGTATGTTTGCGCTTACAAGAGGCCTTGCCTGATTTTTCCTTTACAGGTAACATGGGCTGGGTATAGGTTCGAGGGGTAGCAGGAGCTAAAGCAGCCTGTATGGATTGTGTTATTAACACTTGAATTTGTGCTGCGGTGAGCATTTGTGGGGTTTCCACATTGGTTTCAGGTTCCATGTCATCCTGCACCTTATTATGTGACATGCTGACAAGATAGATTGTTAGTCAACCCTATGTAATTCTGTAGATTATAGTTAGGGGGTGCCCCAGTACGGTCGAGATGTTGGGGTAACTGTAACTGGGTAGATAGGGGACAGTACAGCACCCTGAAGTGAGGTTCCGCCCTACCGCTCCGCTCCGCTGCAGCCGCCGAATGATTCACAGCGCGGGCTTGCAGGGAGAAGCGGCGCTGCCGTGTGACGTCACGGCGATCCGATTGGTAGAGAGGAAGAGTGAGAGTGAGAGCGAGGGGGAGAGCGAAGGCGGGGACGCGCCATGCATAGGCGCGCCCCTCCTATGAACAGCGCGCTGAACTTGTGAGGAGATGACGCTCACAGAAGACGGCGCAGTACAAGAGATAACATGCGGTGTGGCACCAAACAGGGACGCACACCGGAGAAACGTTTAGGGAATGAAAAATATAATACTATATATATATATATATATACTATAATATAATATAATAATAATAATAATAACAGTGAAAATTCTAGTACAAAAACGAGACTTAAATTAGTTACTTATCTGACTATGAGCAGAAAGAAAGAGGAAGTGCAAGGAAGTACTCAGCCCTCTTATAGGGTCCGTAGGGAGGAGGGGCCGTTACACTGAGGGCTGCTGGGAAATGTAGTCCCACACAGATGTTCTTATGTTTATTCTTTTCAAATAAAAGTTGTTTAAGTTTCTGCTATGGGCATTAATAAAGAAAGATTAATGCAAGATATGAGCCTCCTGTCTGAAATATAATGTACATTATATTTTAGTAGACATCACAATGATGAATGGGCAGCTGTACTTTGGCAGAACGAAATGTTATTTCATTTCTGCATTATGGTAAAACAAAGTTGCTGTCCTGTTTGCTAAAGGCCTTGGATGGATTGTAAAATACATCATAAAACATAAATTACCTGAATCTTCCATCTGATATGGATGGAATACACTTTGGCCCAGATTCATAGAGCAATTACGCCTGTCTAACTGGTGTTAGACAGGAGTAATTTCAAATTTCGCGTGCCGTATCACTAGTTTGAATCCTCAAACCATGATACGGCGGCTTCGGGCTTCGATCCGAGAGGCTTACGTCTTCGTAAGCCTTCGGATCTACGCTGCCATCTATTTGCGGCCGCTGGGAGGAGTTCGCGTCGTTTTGATGCGTCGGGATATGCAAATGTTTTTTTACGGCGATTCCCAAAGATACGAGTGGTCGTCGCAATCACTTTCGTCTATTTTTTTGTACGTAATGTTAGAGCAGCTTTTTGCTGCTCTAACGTTACGTAGCCCATGTTAAGTATGGCCGTCGTTCCCGCTTCGAATTTATTTAATTTTTTTTTTTGTTTACGTAACTCGTTCGGGACTAGGATCGCCCGTAAACGACGCTACCTAAACAACGAATGACGTCACGACGTGATTTCGCGCAATGCACGGCGGGAAATTTGCGAACGGAGCATGCGCAGATCGATCGCCGCGGGAACGCGCTTATTTTAAATGATTCACGCCCCCTACTCGTCTATATGGATTGCGACGGGAGAAATACACTACGCCGCCGTCGTTTACTGGACAAAATCTACCTGAATTCCACGTAGAGCCAGGTAAAATACGGCAGCGTAGTGTATTTCTGATACGCTACGATAATCCATTTCTGTGTGAATCTGCCCCTTTATATTTAGTTTGCTGGGGTTGTGGCTGTGTACACACATCAGATCACAAGATAATACACATCAAGATCATTTGTTGAGCAATGACTCTCCGCACCCAACATACAGTTCTGTCCAAAGCTAGACAATAGTGTCTGAAAGGAAACAAAGGGAGCAACTTCTTCCCTGCCCTTGGGCCCTTGTGCCGCACCCGCCAACCACCCTATTTCCTAGGTACAACCATATAATATAATAACTCACAAACATGGTGTTTTGGCAGAAAATGGGCGAGGCACAGTATTGGTTTACAATTTTCATAAACAACCAAAATATATGAATCCAATATTTGAATGAAATAAACATCATAGCAGGCTTTGCCCAGTTGTTAGAACTCGGGCAGCTTAAACTTTATTAAACAAAGAATATGTCCCCCAGAGGCGGCTCTAGGCTTTGTGAGGCCTTAGGCAAAACGTAGAAATGAGGCCCCACGCACGCCCAAAATGGGAAAAAATAATTCAAGCTAGAAAAATGGCTGCAGAAAATGCACAGATCTAGCACACAGGTGATCAGCACCACTTCCAGGGCACCTTCCTAAACCATCAGACATTTTCATTAACTGCAAGAGGGGGAGGTGAAAAAGAGAGAGGGGGAGGTGAAAAAGAGAGAGGGGGAGGTGAAAAAGAGAGAGGGGTAATAGAGACACCAACATAAGTATTGATCAAAGGCAAATTAGGCAGCTGCGAGGCCCCTGTGAGTGCGAGGCCTTAGGCAACTGCCTAATTAGAGAGCCGCCTCTGACGTCCCCCCCAGATTCTGGGGTGACCCAACCACACAAAAATGCTTGTGACGGGGAGGGAGCTTTTTTCACCTTAGTCCTGACCGCTGCAAAGAAAGAAAAGACCCTCTGCAACCCCTTTATCACATCCCAAGGGAAATCCAGAATATTCCAGGAATTCCCATTGGACCCACCTGGATACATCTTGAACATACTGGTATATAAAGGGACAGTACCCCCAACCACCATTAACATAATAACACATTCAAATTAGCATAATAGCTGAAAAAACAGGGCTGGGTGGCCGCCGCCCCAAGAAAGTGGGTTCAAATGATGCACCCCCTTTGTATATTCTTCTGTAAACAAAGTGGGTGTAATGATTTTAGCATGAAGGATAGGCAGACAGCATGAGCTTGAACATGAGCTTGGTCTTTATTCAGTAGCCTCCATCTTAGAACTGACCACAGATCCCCACCCCCAGATCACATGACCAAAACTGTTAACTGTTTCCTAACAAGGTAAGGAACTGGGTATAACAATTGAACTTGAAGTATAACAAAGCATACACATCATTACAGGAGGGAGATTTACTAAAACTGGAGAGTACAAAATCTGGAAACCAATCAGCTTCCAGGTTTTATTGTCAAAGCTTAATTGAACAAGCTGAAGTTAGAAGCTGATTGGTTACTATGCACAACTGTACTAGATTCTGTGTGCACCTGTTCTAGTAAATTACTCCACAGTGTTCTGGGTATTCTTTTGTCACGGGTGCCCCCTGTATAAAATGTTTCTTTCTCCCCAAAAAATTGTTATACTATATATGGCCCCTTTCACATGCCTGTCAGTTTTTAAGGCGGACCTGACTGGACCAGGACACTCGTCAACATCCAATCCTATCCACTGAAAACAGATGGATGGGAGATCTGTCCCCTATCTGTCTGGAGGATCGGATTGGATGACAAGTGGATGGAGTATAAAGGCTTTTTCTAGCACACCAAATAAATGCATTCACAAGCTGTGTTTAGAGGCAATTCAAACGCCAAACACGGCTAAACGCGTTTCGTTTACAGGCGTTTTTCCTTTTAACACAAAAGAAAAACAATTTAAACGCTTCTAGATGCAAACACGGCTAAATAGACGTTTTTAGACGCCGGTTTCTAGCTGTCAAATGAAATCGTTCAGGAGAGGTCGAACAACGTCCCGTGTATATGTAACCCAGTGCTTCTCAAATAGTGGGGCACGCCTCCCAGGGGGGCCGCGAGGCTCTGTAAAGGGGGGCTCGTTTAACCACTTGTTGACGGCCGTACGACTTTGTACGGCCGCAGTGCAGCCCTGAATCCCGAGCGCGCGCTCCCGAGCGCGCAGCGGGGAACTCCTGTGCTGGCCGTGTCCCTCGGACACAGCCAAACACAGATCGCGGTAAATAGCCAATCACAGCGGCTATTTACAGCGCGATCTGTGCGGCCAATGGGAGATGATCTCAAATGTAAATATATGAGATCAACTCTCATTGCCGACTCTCCGCTCCTCACACAGACAGCGCGTGTGAGGAGGGAGAGAGAACGGAGAACTGAGCATCTTGAAAAAAAAAAAAAAGGTAACAAATCAGTGCCCCAGGATCACCTGTGCCCACCAGTACCACAGTGTGCCCACCAGTACCACAGTGTGCCCACCAGTACCACAGTGTGTCCCCCAGTACCACTGTGCCCACCAGTACCACTGTGCCCACCAGTACCACGTGCCCACCGTGCGCCCACCAGTACCACCGTGATGATACTATTTACAGTCGCGCAGGGGGGGCGAAATGTTTTCTTCTTCCTAGGGGGGGGGCACGACAGAAAATAATTGAGAAGCACTGATGTAACCTAATCCATTTGAGTGAAAACATTTGGACATGATTGGGTATTCTGAATGATCAGGAATCACTGAAGATTTTTCTTTAGTAAATTAGCCTCCCTGTCTCTTCTGCCATAAATCCTTCTTGCCTGGCTTCTCACAGACATCTTTAGAATGTGAATCAGTGTAATTCTCACCATGCCTGAATGCCAGCTTAACAAAATAAACATTCCTCAGTGAACTATTTCTTAATATTTTAGCATTTACAGCTTAGAACTTTCAGCCCTGGTTCACACTGGGCTGCGGGAGTGAAATCGCGCGATTTCACTCCCTCTGGCAGTCCCGATTTCGGCTGCGATTTAGGAGACATCTGTGCAGGTTTCTGCACAGATGTCAATGTAAATCGCGTCCTGAAATCGCAAAAAGTAGTACAGGAACTACTTTTTGAAATCGGTGCAGCACCGCAGATGCGGCGTTGCACCGATTAGGATGGTGTCATTGCCGGCAATTGCCGCCGATTTGAGATGCGATTTCACATGTGAAATCGCATCTCAAATCGAACTAAATCGTACCCAGTGTGAACCTGGGCTCAAGGTCACTGGCTCTAGATCTCTCAGAACCACTTCCAGAAACTTTCCGCCGTGGAGTACTTCACAAAGAAGAGGTAACACTGAACTGCACTGACCCAAGTTGCTGTCTGTCTATTAGCTTGCATAGAGCTCCAAACTACGGCCCTCCAGCTGTTGCGGAACAATACGTCCCATGAGGCATTGTAATACTCTGGCATTCACAGACATGACTAGGCATGATGGGAATTGTAGTTTCTGAACGATTGCAGGGCCATAGTTTGGATACCACTTATTGGAGGAACAGGGGAGTGGCTTCCTGCCCTATGCGTTGGGGCCTTCTGTTTTTATTGGTGCACACAATGTAGGAAGACATGTCTCTAGTCATGGCCAGGATTGCGCACACATAGGTAGATCCATGGGACTCTGCAAAGTAATGAAAATCCCATAAAATAGGAAAAGGTTGGGCTGTAATGGAACCAGAAGAAAATGGAAGGAAGACAAGGTTTAATCGCTTAACGCCCGCCGCATGTATATGTATGTCCACAGAATGGCACGTACAGGCAGATGGGCGTACATGTACGTCCCTGCCTTCTTGCGGGTCGGGGGTCCGATCGGGACCCCCCCCCCGCTACATGCGGCAGGCGTCTTACCTGCGGGAACGATCCGGGACGAGGGGGCGGCTGTTCGTTTTTGTCCGCCCCCTTGTGATCGCTCCCAGCCAATGCCCTGAGCCTCCACCGTGTGACTTCCTCTGCCTGTATAATGTAAACACAGGCAGAGGAAGTGATGTCAGCTCTCCTCTCGGCGGTATTTTCAATCCAACGAGAGGAGAGAAGACATCACAGTAAGTCGCACCAACACTACACTGACACCACACACATAGGCACATTTAACCCCTTCCGATCACCCCCCTGTCACAGTGTCACTGATTGCAGTGATCATATATTTACTGATCACTGCATTTAGTGTCAGTGTGACAGTTAGTGTGACAGGCAGTTAGTGTTAGATCCAGGGTATCCCCGTACCCCCCCCTAATAAGGTTTTAACCCCTTGATCACCGCCCTAGTTAACCCTTTCACCCCCTAGTGCCAGTGTCACTAAGCGATCGGTTTTCTGATCGCTGTATTAGTGTCGCTGTTGCCGCTAGGTAGCTAATTTTTTTATTATTGTGATTTTTTTTTTACTAAAGACATGTGGCTGAATACATTTTGGCCTAAATGTTTGACTAAAATTTTGTTTATTCGACTTTTCTTATAACAAAAAGTAAAAAATATTGATTTTGTTTTCAAAAATGTCGCTCTCTATTTTTGTTTATAGCACAAAAAATAAAAATCGCAGAGGCAATCAAATACCATCAAAAGACAGCTCTGTTTGTGGGAAGAAAAGGACACACATTTTGTTTGGGAGCCACGTCGCACGACCGCGCAATTGTCTGTTAAAGCGACGCAGTGCCGAATTGTAAAAACGTCTTTGGGCATTAAGCAGCATATTGGTCTGGGGCTTAAGTGGTTAAAGGCCAAGAAGCTACATGTGAGAAGTTGAAATATTTACTAAATGTTTAATGTTTAATTACACTTAACTCCTGTATTTATGTGCCAGAGTTACAGCATGCTGAGCTGGCCAATAAAAATGGCCAAAGAGGCAAATCCTAGAAGTAAACTGGGCGAGGATGTAGGCTGTTGAGGAAGCTTGCAAATATCTCATAGCTGAAGGGAGGTAAATATCTGGGATTTTAGTTCTGATTTAAGTCTCATTTCAGACATAAACATACAACACCTGGTCACCCAACCATTCATGCTTATATCTGTATAAGGAGAACAAGAACATGCAGGCATCTCTGCCACTGGCTATACTAAGGGGAAGTTATAGTAGGCTTTACAGTTTGTTAGAAAATCTCCATGTGTATTGGTGAGTGATTAGTCAGGGGTTAGTCAGCGTGCTTGCCCCCTCCCTTGGGACTACATCCCTGCTAGCGTCTCCCCGCAATGATGTAGTCCCAAGGGAGGGGGCGAGCACGCTGACTAACCCCCAGCCAGAAAGGCTCGGATGATGGGGGCAAGCTTACTGAGGAGGAAAAGGAAGTGAGAAATTCAAAGAAGAAAAAAACATTTAGAAAGGAAATCGAAGGAAAAGGTAAGTGAACCAACAATGCACTAGCTTAAAGGAACTTTAAAAAAAAAAAAAAACTTTACAACCCCTTTAATGTGCAATAAATAATAAACAGGTCACAGTTCTTCTTTAAAGCTCAATTTCCAGGAATTCAGCCACTTTGATAAATGTGCAGACATTCTATGAGTTAAGCCCAAGGATGTGCTTGCCACCTCCTGGACCTATCTCTGTTATTTACATCTGCCAGGATAATACTTGGACTCTAATGCCACATACACATAATCGGAATTTCCGACAACAAATGTTCGATGTGAGCTTTTGGTTGGATATTCCAAACGTGTGCAGGCTCCATCGGACATTTGCTGTTGGAATTTCCGATAACAAATGTTTTGAAAGCTGGTTCACAATTTTTCCGACAACAAAAGTTCTTTGGAAATTCCGATCGTCTGTATGCAATTCCAACGCACAAAAATCCTACGCATGCTCGGAATCAATTTGACGCATGCTCGGAATCATTGAGGGCTTGTCGTAGTGTTGTACATCACCGCAGTCTTGACGTTTGACATTTCCGACAACATTTGTGTGACCGTGTGTATGCAAGACAGGTTTGAGCGAACAATCCGTTGGAAAAAAATCCACGGTTTTGATTTCGGAAAGTCCGATCGTGTGTACGCGGCATAAGGCCTCATTCACAGGGCTGTAAAAAAAATACACGTACAAGTTGTTTTTAATTGCAGATCTGAACACAGCTGCAATGTTTTTAATGGGGCCTTTCCCACAGGTGTCAGATCTGTAAAGCCCCATAAACACAATCGGACCTTTGTCTGACCAAAATCACATCGGAATTCCGACAGAATTCCATCGGAGTAAAAGAGAACATGTTCTCTATCTAAACTCTGATGGCATTCATCGGACTTTCCGATGGAATTACTCCAATGGGGCATACACACGGTCGGAATTTCCGAAGGAAAAAGTCCATCTGACGTTTTTCATCGAAAATTCCGATTGTGTGTATAGGGCTTAACACAGAATTTAAAAATTGCATTTAAGAACATAGGCGCTTTCTGCGCCTATGCATATAAATAGACCTTTAAGTGTTTGTAAGCACATTAATTAAAGGGGTTGTAAAGGAATTTTTTTTTTTTTTTCATAATTAGCATCCTTTACCTGCAGACATTCCTCTTTTCACTTCCTCATTGTTCGTTTTTGCTCAGAAGTTGCTCTATTTCTTCTCTGTTCTGTTCACTTCCTGCTTGTCTGATTAATACTCACCACCGTGAAGGGAGGCTTTACTGCGGTGGTCAGTAACGTGCTCGCCCGCTCCTGGGAACTACATCTGTGCGGCAGGACGTGCTCTACGTGTTAGAGACTTCAAGGAGGTGTGAATTACTGGGCGTGCCGCAATGCATACTGGGAAATGTAGTTCTTACATGAACGAGCGCCGCAAACCAGGAAGTGAATGAGAGAACAGAAACTAGAACGCCGGAGGTGATATAGATGAAGGAATTTAATAGGTATTTAATCATTACACTAATCTGTCTGTCTACCTTACAGACTTTGGGCCAGATTCACATACAATTACATTGGCGCATCAGAGATACACTACGCCGCCGTATTTTACCTGGCTCTACGACAAATTCATGTAGATTTTGGCCCGTAACGTACGGTGGCGTAGTGTATTTCTCATGGCGGAATCGAAATACACGATTAGGGGGCGTAAAGCATTTAAATTAGGCGCATCCCCGCAGCGATCGAACTGTGCATGCTCCGTTCAGAAATTTCCCGCCGTGCATTGCGCGAACTAACGTCGATACGTCATTTGTTGTTTGAGTAGCGTCGTTTACGTACATTCCTATTCCCGGACGACTTACGTTAAAAAAACAAACGTTGAAACGACGGCCATACTTAACATGCTGGAATAACTTTACGCGGCAAAAAGATGACTAAAGATGCCGTAAGAGATTGTGAATGACGCTCGTAACTTCGTGGATCTTCGGAAAAAGCTCATTTGCATACCCCGACGCGGAAAACGATGGGAACTCCACCCAGCGGCCGCAAATTTATTGCAGCGTAGACCCGAAGGCGTACGAACACGTAAGCCAGTCGGATTTAAGCCCGCAGCCGTCGTTTCATGGTTTGAGGATTCAGACTAATGAAACAACGCGCGTAATTTGAAAGTACTCCAGTCTAACGCGAGATAGACCGGAGTAAGGGCTCTGTGAATCTGGCCCATTAAGTTTAGCCAAATTTTTTTTTTCTTTACAACTCCTTTAAGTATAAACAAAGGGGGAAAATAAATTGTCATTATGTATGCATATGCATCAGATGGACTTTTTTCATCTGAGAAACCAATCGTGTGTGTGCCCCATCAGACTTTTTTTCCATCGGTGTAAAAAAATAGAACATGTTTAAATTTTTCAGATGAAAAAAAAAACGATAGTAAATTACGATCGTCTGTGTGGAACTCCTTTGGAGAAAAATCCATGCATGCTCAGAATCAGGTCGACGCATGCTCGGAAGCATTAAACTTCATTTTTTTTTTTTCGGCGCGTCGTAGTGTTTTACGTCACGATTAGAATTTAGTCTGAAATTCCGACTAAAAATTCCATCAGATTTTATCCCTTTCATGACTAAGCCTATTTATGACATTTGGTGTTTACAAGTTAAAATCTGTATTTTTTGCTAGAAAATTACCTAGAACCCCCAAACATTATATATATATATTTTTTAGCAGAGAATCTAGAGAATAAAATGGCGATTGTTGCAATATTTTATGTCACACGGTATTTGTGCGGCGGTATTTTAAACGCAACTTTTTGAGAAAAATGAACTTTAATGAATTTTTAAAAAAATGAAAAAGTAAAGTTAGCCCAATTTCTTTGCATAATGTGAAAGATGAAGCTGCACCGAGTAAATAGATACCAAGCATGTCACGCTTTATAATTGCACGCACTCGTGGAATGGCGTTAAACTACGGTACCTAAAAATCTCCATAGGCGACGCTTTAAACTTTTTTTACGGTTACCAGGTTAGCGGTACAGAGGAGGTCTAGTGCTAGAATTATTGCTCTTGCTCTCACGATCGCGGCGATACCTCACATGTGTGATTTGAACACCGTTTTCATACTCGGGCGCGACTTCCGTATGCGTTTTCTTTGTTGCGCAAGCTCGCGGGGAGGGGGGCGCTTTAAATTTTTTTTTTTTTTTTCTTATTTATTTTATTTATTTTTATAATATTAAATTGTGTTTTTTTTTTTTTTTACATTTTGATTACTTTTATTGCTGTCACAAGGAATGTAAACATCCCTTGCGACAGTAATAGGTGGTGACAGGTACTCTTTATGGAGGGATCGGGCGTCTAAAAGACCCCCGGTCCCTCCTTAAGGCTCCATTCAGACCTAGGCGTTTTGTCGCCCTACGCCTGACGCTGAAGCAGCCCTAGATACGCTGGAGGGGCGAATTAACATTGTCGGCTATGGAGATGGTTCACATCTCCACGCCGAACGCCCAAACGCCCTTACGCCTGAAGCTCAAACAAGTCCCGGACCCTTTTTTTCAGGCGTATCGGGCGTACGGGCATAGCCGGCAATGTTAATTCACCTCTTCTGCAAAAAATCAATAGGCGTTTTGTCGCCGCAAATCGCGGGGACAAAACGCCTATTGATTTGTCGCCGCAATACGCCGCTACAGCGTACGCCTAGGTCTGAATGGAGCCTTACACTTCAAAGTATTCAGATCGCCGAAAACGGCGATTCTGAATACTGTTTACTTTTTTAAATCCGGCGCCATTGACAGCCGAGAAACCCGGAAGTGACGTCAAGACGTCGCTTCCGCGTTTACACATTGCAGGCTGAATCAAAGCCGCGTACGGCTTTCATTCAGTCTGCGGCCGCACACAGGACGCGTCGGATCGAGGATCGGGTCTCCCGGTGGGACGGGAGGCCCGGTCAGAGCGGCGAGAGGCGGCGGGAGGGGGGGGATGTCCCCTCCCGCTCCTCCGGCATAACAACCAAGCGACTTTTAGCTGCATCGGTTGTTATGTTTGGAAAGCCAATCGCCGGCTCTAAACAACGGTACCGGGATGATGCCTGCAGCTGCGGGCATCATCCGGGTATAACCCCTGAAACCCAAGGACGCATATGTGCGTACGCTCGGCGTGATTCCATCAGAAATCCGATCGTGTGTACGCGGCATTACTCGTTTAAATGCATTTATATAAAAGTATTTTACTGATCATTACGCAGGAACCCTAGAAAACACCCGTGTAATAACATCAGTAAAATGTTAGAATGAAACTGAAGCGTCTTTATCTGCAATAAGTAAAATCAAGGCTGCGTGCTCTTTCAGTCTCCTTGTTTTTCTGCTGTCTTTGTCATATAAAACAGTGAAGAATTGAAGAACTTTGTTCTTCTCAAATAAAGGACACCTTGATAAAAAAAAAAAGGAACAGATGTCATTGGAACAGATATCCCCCGTGGAACATTTCTCCTTTGTTCCTGTTCCTGTAAAACTTTGGATTTTAGTAGCATGAAGAAGTATTAGAACGTCAGACAATGTTTTTATGGCTGTCAGTTCTTCTCTGTCTTGGTGACAACTGCCTCTGCCATTGCCTGTACAGTGACAAGTTGGGCTTTAAGTCACCAGGTGCTCTCAGTTCCTTTTCTTACAGTACTTTTCTGTAAGGATTTACAACAGTGATCACATCTGCGATGATGTGTAACCCAATTTGAAATAAATAACCAACGCTTTCACAGTAACACTGCATGTAACAAAAAGATAAGAACAGATGTCATTACCCTTGTGAAAAAAAAAAAAAAAAAGTGGTTATTTATTTTTAGGCTCCATGCACACTGAAAATGATAAAAGCTATAAAAAAAAAAACGCCAGTAGCTTTGCAGGGAGCCTTGCAGCGTTTTTTAGCGTTTTTCAGTGTAGCTTTTATCAGCTTTTTTTTTTTTTTAATGGATAAAAAAAACGCTGGCGCTGGCGTTTTTCTGCGTTTTGCGTTTTTTTGCGTTTTTTCACCCAGAAAAATGACATTTTGAACACAAATTTCGGGCGTTCAAAAAAAAGCCAATAAACTCCAAGCTCATTAACACAGAAAAATGCCCAGGTGTGCATGGGCACGTAGGCTAACATAGAGTTCAGTTTATGGGCTTTAAAAAAAAAAGCCAAAACGCCAATAAACTGCAGTTTATCAGCTTCAGTGTGCATGGAGCCTTAGGGTCCTTTCACATGTGCGGACCGTTCGTCCGTTTTTTAGACGCCTGTTTACGGACCGCAATGCTTTTCTATGGGTTATCGTACGTTAGCGGGTGAGCATCCGCTAACGTCCGTTAACATCCGTCTCCATTAAGCTCCGTTTTTTTGAACGGAAGAAAACCCAATTTTTCTTCCGTCAAAAAAACGGAACGGACGAAAAACAGATGTTAGCGGACGATCCGCTTAACATCCGATCCGCTAACATCCGTTTTTCATCAAAATATGTAATAAAAATAAAGTTCTAACAAAAAAAAAACGGATGAAAAAACGGATGAAAAACAGATGAAAAACTGATGAAAAAACGGATCTAAAAAACGGTCCGCACGTGTGAAAAGGACCCTTAGGGAGAAAGAGAAAGTCGTTGTAAATGCAAGTTATCATGTATTCATAAATAAATAGATAAATGTGTTGGCATGCACAATCCATAATTGTAATGGTGAAAAAAAAAATGCTGTTTTACCTTAATCATTGCTTTAGGCCGGCTTCACACTGGTACTACAAACGCTCCGACATTGGGATCGCGTGGCGTGTGTAAATAAATGGTTCCCTATGAGAATCATCTTAAAGCGGAGCTCCAGCCGCAATTTTTTTTTTTTTAAAGTCAGCAGCTACTAACAGTGTAGCTGCTGGCTTTAAATAAGGACACTTACCTTGTCCTACTTGCCCGCGCTGATGGGCCCCCCGATGCCGGTCCCACGATCGCTCCGAGTCCCGCGCCGCCATTCACACTATGGGAAACAGGCAGTGAAGCCGTACGGCTTCACTGCCCATTTCCTACTGCACCTGCGTGAGTCTCACGCTGGCTTGTGAATGGGCGCGCTGCTCTCTGAGAACACACACAGTTCCCAGAAAGCAGCGCGCCCCATTCACAAGGAGAAGGACAAGAAGAAAAGGCACCGCGGAGTGGAAGAGGCAGATTACGGACTTCCGCATAGCAACAGGTATTTCGGGTGAGTATTTTTATTTATTTTTTTCAGGTTTTTTTTATTTAATTTTTTTAAACAACATGGGAAAATGTTGTTTTCCTGGGTGGAGCTCCGCTTTAACTGGTCTGACACAAGTCGGTCAGACTTTTAAAAAGGTTCCTGCACTACTTTGGACTGACTTTGATCCTACTTTAGCCCACTGAATCTCATTGAAGTCGAATCAAAGTCAGATCATCGTCTTAACTGATGCAACTTTGGCACGCAACTTGTGCTCTGATGATCTTGAAGGGGAACCCATGCCAAAAAGAAATAAATAAAAACGGCATAGAGTCCCTCTCCAAGACCATACCAGGCCCTTCAGGTCTGGTCTGGATTTTAAGGGGAACCCGCACACCAAAACAAACGGCGTGGGGTCTCCTCCAAAATCCATACAAGACCCTTATCCAAGCACACAGCCTGGTAGGTCAGGAAAGGGGGTGGGGGTGAGCGAGGGCCCCCCCCGAACCATACCAGGCCACATGCCCTCAACATGGGGGGTAGGTGCCCCCCCACCCCAAAGCACCTTATCCCCATGTTGATGGAGACAAGGGCCTCTTCACGACAACCCTGGGCGGTGGTTTCCGGGGTCTGCGGGCAGGGTTTTTGCCAAAGTAATTTATTAAAGCAGCTCCAGCTTTTGTCTTCCTTCCGAATTCTTCTCCCTTCGGCAATGTCCTCTGGTTTTTCTCCCTCCGCTGATGTCTTCTCGCGCTGCCAGTTCTCCTCTCTTCACTGTCTTTTCCCGCCACCAGTTTCCCTTTCTGTGATGTCTTCTCCCATCGCTGTCTTCTCCCTCTGTTCTTCCTCTGATATTCTCCCGATGCTCTCTCCCACTGTAATGCTGGGTCCGCCGTGTGTCATCACTTATATAGCCATGGGGCATGGCCACCCGGTGACGTCACACAGGCAGGGATGTCACATAAAAGCAGACCCCTTACCGTCACTTACCCCGGAGGACTTTCAGCAAGGCTGGCTCTGAAATCCGCTGTCAACCAACAGCAGAGTGTCAGGTGAGAGGCGTGGCCACACACAGACCACAGAAGATACAGGCAGGTTGTGCTCTTCCACAGCCTGCCTGTGTCTGTGTACAGCATGACGGAGGACACAAACTGACCACGCTAGCCTGGATTGGCTAGCATTGTTCAGTTTTCAAGCTAGAGATGGGGAACGGGCAGGACCAACCAGGTATTCCAGAAGAATAAATGGACACAATAACATATTATTATAAAAACCACCAAAAGTTTTGAGAATGACACAAATATATATTTTCACAAAGTCTGCTGCTTCAGTGTTGTTAGATCTTTTTATTCAGATGTTACTATGGTATACTGAAGTATAATTACAAACATTTCATAAGTGTCAAAGGCTTTTATTGACAATTACATCATGTTTACATCGGTTTCAAGACCTCTGCAATTCGCCCTGGAATGCTGTCATTTAACCTCTGGGCCACATCCTGACTGATGGCGGCCCATTCTTGCATAATCAATGCTTGGAGTTTGTCAGAATTTGTTTTTGAGGATTGACCATCAATGGGATTAAGGTCTGGGCAGTTTCCTGGCCATGGACCCAAAATGTGGATGTTTTGTTCCCCGAACCACTTATTTATAACTTTTTCTTTATGGCAAGATGCTCCATCATGCTGGAAAGGCATTGTTTATCACCAAACTGTTCTTGGATGGTTGGGAAAAGTTCCTCTCGGAGGATGTTTTTGTACCATTCTTTATTTATGGTTGTGAATGAGCCCACTCCCTCAGCTGAGAAGGAACCCCAAACATGAATGATCTCAGGATGCTTTACTGTTGGCATGACACAGGACTGATGTGGCGCTCACCTTCCGGATACCCCAAACAACCGGAAAGGGGATTCATCAGAGAAAATGACTTTACCCCAGTTCTCAGTCCAATCCTTGTACCTTTTTCAGAATATCAGTCTGTCCCTGATGTTTTTCTTATGCCGCGTAAACACAATCTGAATTTCCGTCACGAGAAGTTCGATGTGAGCTTTTGGTCGGAAATTCCAACCGTTTGTAGGCCCCATCTGACTTTTTCTGTCGGAATTTTCGACAGCAAAAATTTGAGAGCTGGTTCTCAAATTTTCCAACGGGAAAAGTTATTGTTCATAAATTTCTATCGTCTGTATGCAATTCCGACGCAAAAAAAAAAAACATGTGTGCTCGGAAACAATTCGACGCATGCTCGGAATCATTGAACTTTATTTTTCTCAGCTAGTTGTAGTGTTGTACATCACTGCGTTCTTGATGGTTGGGATCTTGTGTGACGGTGTGTATGTAACACAAGTTTGAGCCCAAATCCAGTCGAAAAAAAAAAATCCACGTTTTTCTTTTTGTCTACATTTTCGATCGTGTGTATTAGATAGAAGTGGCTTCCTGCTGCCCTTCTTGACACCAGACCATCCTCCAAAAGTCTTTGCCTGTGCCGATGCACTCACACCTGCCTGCCGCTGTACCGCCATACTCCGCTCCCCATCACAGACTGCTCCGGAAGTGCTGTGGCGGCAACTGCGCACGCGTGATGCGTTCCAATGCATTTACGACAGTACACACCAGCGAAACCTCGTTCGGCATCCATGCTCTTTCCTTAACATCCCCGTGGATTGGAGGATGTTAAAAAAAAGAGCCAGGAGGCCGAGCGAGCGGCCGACTGGCCATTTTCCCTTAAGTCCATGTCGCTCTGAATGACGGCTTCGCTGGTGTGCAGTGTCGTAAATGCATTGGAACGCATCGCAGATGCGTTTGGAACGCATCGCGCATGCGCAGTTGGCCGCCGCAGCACTTCCGGAGCAGTCTGTGATGGGGGAGCCGAATATGACGCGTCACCGCCGTTCCTGAGCAAGCTCTGCACTGGAAGTGCCCCAATCCCACAGCTGAATCAGCTGTAAGAGACGATCCTGGCGCTTTCTGGACTTTCTTGGTCGCCCTGAAGCCTTCTTCACAAATGCAGTGGAAGTGTTTTTTATGGGATTATATTTCATGGCAAAGAGGGACTCTGCAATTAATTGCAATTCATCTGATCACTCTTCAAAACATTATGGAGTACAGTAGTACCTTGGATTGCGAATAACGAGGTTTATGAGCGTTTCGCAATACGGACTATTATTATTATTTTAAAATCCTGACTCGGTTTGCGAGCGTTGTCTCGTAAGACGAGCAGAATTCAAGCCTCTGGGGTGTGCAGTACTGCATTTGGCCAGAGGTGCGGGGGCGCCCGTGACACTCAGAGCCGCTAGAAGACACTTTGAAACACTGTGTGCATCTGAGCGGTCACCGAGTGTCTCCAGCGCCCCCCCCCCACCTCTGGCCACATGTGGTACTGCATACAATAGCACAAATGTGGAACAAATTATCTGGGTTTCCTTTGACTCCTATAGAGTCAAATATTATACATGTATTTTTAGTTGTAAACTAAAGACTTAATGGAAGTACAAATAGAAAAAATCACTTTATAAATAAGAAAACATTTAGAACACATTTAAAATAAAATTGTCCAAAAGCCATAGTAGTTTATTTTACAAAGGAAGACCTTACTGCACAGAGCAGATACAGAAGTGTTATATTGGGAGTGAAAACTAGAAGTACTGTATTTAGTTAAAGCTTGAATGATTGAGTTTTCTGGTTATGTTACACAGAATGGATGACAGGCAGTTTTGTAGTGACAGCATGGGATTAATTGCTTAATCACACTGAGAGGAATTAAGAGACTTTGATTGCTTGATGGACAACTTTAATTACAATTTTTTATTTTCTAGCAATTAATGCACATACTGCAGGTTGTAGGATTCGGCACAGATGCTGAAAAAAAAAACAGTTTTCTAAATTCTGTAATACAGTACCAGCATATAAATAACTTTCATAAAGTTTCATTTAGGAATAGTATTTACAGCATTTATTTCTCTTCTAGTAGAGATATATATTTTCCCCATTACTAAAAGGTCTTTGAAGATTTGTTCCTGGAAATTTTGGTTTATGGTAATGCCCAATATTTTGAACATTGATAAAATTCAAAGGAGAATACAGCCAAACTTGGATTGTGAGCATAATTCGTTCCAGAAACATGCTTGTAATCCAAAGCACTTGTATATCAAATCGAATTTTACCATAAGAAATAATGGAAACTCAGATGATTCGTTCCTCAACCATTTATTCATAAGTCCTTCCATTTATAGTCCATATAAAAAGATTATAGCAATGTAATAAGTTGTATAACCATAAAATGTCCATCCAAAAAATGGAAGCCTCCACAAGAGGATTATGTCGCGTACACCCGGTCGGAATTTCCGACAAGAAAAGTTTGATGTGAGCTTTTGGTTGGAAATTCAGACCGTGTTTAGGCCCCATCAGGCTTTTTCTGTCGGGATTTCCGACAGCAAACATTTAAGAGCTGGTTCTCATATTTTCCGATGGGAAAAAGTCTTGTCGGAAATTTCGATCGTCTGTATGCAATTCCGACGAGCAAAAAAAAACACGCATGCTCGGAATCAATTCGATGGATGCTCGGAATCATTGAACTTAATTTTTCTCGACTTGTTGTAGTGTTGTACATCACCGCGTTCTTGGCGGTCGGGATTTTGTGTGACCGCGTGTATGCAACACAAGTTTGAGACAAAATTCAGAAAAAAAAACACGGAACTTCTGATCGTGTGTACGTGGTATTAGAAAAAAAATCCAGCAGGAGCTACAGAGAATAAAAGAGAAGTGAGATGCCTCTAATGCCTCGTTTCCACTGAGCGGATCGGTTCGGGTCGCTTAGAATGGAACAGGTTATAATGGTCCGGTCTATTCTGCTGAGCATTTCCACTGCAAATCGGACCATACAAGGTTTAGAAAAAAAGCCTAGCTTGTCCACCAATCAGTGAGATGTATTTGTAGGTCCGCCCTAATGGAACCGTTCCATTTTCTATGGCCCCACATCTGAAGCAGCACCCAGAATGGTCCGGTACGGTTCGCTTTTTTGGCACGCTTTCATAATGGAAACACCCAAAATAGCGTACCGTACCGAACCGATCCGCTCAGTGGAAACGAGGCATAAGTGGAGCTATATCAGCTGCTGAGAAATATTGTGAAACTTGGCAGAATGGTTTTTTTGACAGCTGTCGGTTTGAGCAGAGAACTCTGCATAGAATCGGAGAAATTCTTTGTTAAGATCGTGAGGGGCAAAGAATCGTGATCTTGATTCTTAAGCCCTGGTTTGTATTGATGTGATTTGGCATGCGGTTTGACATGTCAAATCGCATGCCAAATCTGCGGGCTATTGCTCGCAATGGAACTATCCGAATCAGTGAGACGCCACACCGATTCCCAAAAGTTGTTTCTGTATTACTTTTGGCGATTTCAGGTTAACTAGACATCTGTGCAGGTAACCGCACAGATAACTGAAATCACCAGACTGACACGCAGGTATAAAATCGTGCGAGTTCAGCTGAATTTGCACAATTTCTATCCCGTAGCAGTGAGTGAACCTGGGCTTATGATTAATCGTGCAGCTCTACTGCTTAATGAAGAAATGTTTTCTGGTCTAATTTAGCCCCAGGCTTGCTTTACATGGATCTTATGGTAAAGCAGAGCAGTTTGTGGGAAATCTCACATTTTTTATAGATCCCTTTTATTACAGTGCAAATTCAGCCAACATCTTTTTAGTGTTAAAGTGATACTAAAGTCCAGTTTTTCTTCTATAAAAATACCAAACATGTTATACGTACCTGCTCTATTCAGTTGGTTTTGCACAAAGCAGCCCAGATCCTCCTCTTCTCTGGTCCCTCTACAGCGCTCCTGGCCCCTCCCTCCTGTTGCGTGCCCCCACAGCCCAGCAAGCAGCTTGTTATTGGGGGCACGCAAGCCAAGCTCAGCTCTGTGTGTCTATTTAGACACAAAGCCGTGGTTCGGCCCCACCCTCTCTCTCTCTCTCTCTCTCTCTCTCCTGATTGGCTAACTGACTGTGGATGACAGCAGCGAGAGCCAATTGCACCGCTGCTGTGTCTCAGCCAATCAGGAGGGATAGACCCGAATGGCTGAGGCCCTCATGCACATCGCTGGATAGAGATTGACCTCAGGTTTTAGAGGGATTGGGGGGGGCTGCCGCACACATAGGGGTAGATTCAGGTAGGAGATAAGATGGCTCTGCATTTTAAGCGCCCAATCTATGCCACTGATTCATATAATCAGTTAAGCATAGATTTTCCTTAGATCAGACATTCGTAAATCTATTACGCTGTCTAATCTTAATTTCATATTTTAGGCTGGCCGCTAGGTGGCGTTCCCGTCTAAAATATGTAAATGAGCCTATACGCCGATTCCCGAATGTACGCCCGGCCGGCACTATTCAATTACGTAGTTTGCGTTAGCGTAGTACCGTCGTAATGTTATGCTTGCTATATGAGGCGCAGGCAATGTTAAGTATGGACGGCATGCCAACTCTTTTTTCCCATCGTTTACGTAAAACGTTCGCGAATAGGTTTTCGCGTAAGTGCCGTTCACGTTGTTTACACGTCGAATTGACTTCGAGATTTGGAGCATGCGCACTGGGAACCAATCACAGGAACCAATCACGGCCGGTGCACTCCCCCTACCCGCCAAATTTGAATTTGGCCGGCTCTTTTACGCTACGCCGCCTCAACTTTACAGGCAAGTGCTTTGAGAATAAAGCACTTGCCTGAAAAAGTTGCGGCGGACTAGTTTAAAAGGCAGACGCTAGGCATGCCTATAGATCTACCCCTGAATGTTTTTCATCGTAATGTATAGAATGCATTAGGATTAATAAAAACTACCTTAAAGCGAAAGCCTCCCCCCTCCGGTGTCACATTTGGCACCTTTCGTGGGGGGGGGGGGGAGGGTGCAGATACCTGTATAAAACAGGTATTTGCACCACTTCCGGGTATCGACTCCAGTGTGAGTTACGCCCCTTCGCATCCGTCCCCCCCCGGTCTTCTGGGAAACACACTGTTCCCAGGAAAGAGCGGGGACCAGTGACAGCACACCGCGCTACTCGCGCATGCGCAGTAGGGAATCGGGCAGTGAAGCTGCAAGGTGTTTTGTTGCAGTCTGGATCCCCCACTGGCACAATTTTAACCAAGTGGCCCAGATTGCAAATAAAAACTCAACTTGAACTTGATACTGATATCACAGGGATTAGT
Organism: Rana kukunoris; assembly: GCA_029574335.1. Lineage (NCBI taxonomy): Eukaryota > Metazoa > Chordata > Amphibia > Anura > Ranidae > Rana > Rana kukunoris. The sequence goes on along the minus strand of CM056055.1, from coordinate 64,327,885 downwards.
AGATAGAACAATCCCAAGCTCTGATCTCTGAGCATTCACATGCTTTTCTATAGATTGCCTCACTGTATAGTCTTCTATAGGCCTGATATCTGGTTTATTTGAAAAGGCGCGGGCCTTTCTAGAGGAGAAGATTCATGTGAGTTGTTTAATGAAATCCTACTAAAAAAAGATTCTGTGAAACACTGGCCAGCGTGGTGATGTATGCACAGATGTTTAGTCTGCGGTAGAGGCAAAGTAAAAAAAGATCATATCATCTAAATATAGAAATACATTTTACACTTCAGTGGAACACACCCTGAAGATGCAGTCAGGCATGCAGCTGTATCTTACAGAGTATGTTACCCCAACACATCACATTCCCGATATGTGTCTGTTGTATCATGTACTTGTTTCTCTTTTTATTGCTTTCTTTGTGTGAAATCCCTGGTATTACTGCTTTCCTATTTCCTAAGCCGATGCTTCCTCTACAGTGCCGACTTTTGCCACAGGTGGAGCCTATGGCAAAGTTCAGATCACCCGCAGGATAGACACAGGTGCACTAAGCTGCACCCGCGGTGTTGGTAAACTGCAGCACATCAGTGTGAAAGCAGTCTTAGGCCCAACCAAATGGGACCCTCAATTCACCTCTATAGAGCAACTGATGTCCGTTTAAGCCCGCCTACCTCCAATCCGAAAAACAGAAGGGAATTCATCTTCTTCCATCTGGACGGATCAGTGGGCCTATAGAATAGCCGTGACCTGTCATCCGCCCACTCCACTCATTGTGGCCCGCGACTGGTTACCAAGTTGCTTAAGTGGCCCTCGCTCTTCAAAAGGTTGGGCACCCCTGCTTTAGGAGAACAGGACACAGGAAGAATATTAATTGTTTGATGCTTCTTATACCCTTGTGTGTGCAATACATTATGTACAGTAGATTGTGTAAGAATCACACGTACCTAGCTGGATGCAGCATCGGCCTGATGCTACATCTGTCCCCCGTGGCTCTGACACTAATGGCGCGTGCACACGATCACTTTTCGGCATGAAAAAAACTATGTTTTTCATCATGGAAAAAAAACTTCATCATTAAAAACTATGTTGCCTACACACCATCGTTTTTGAAAAATGATGAACAAATCGCGGTGACGTACAACACGTACGACGGCACTCTAAAGGGGAAGTTCTATTCGGCTTTGGGGCTGCTTTTAGCTGATTCCTTGTTAGTAAAAAATGTTTCGCGCTTTTCTGTCTGTTACAGTATGATGAATGTGCTTACTCCATTATGAACGGTAGTTTTACCAGAACGAACGCTCCCGTCTCATAACTTGCTTCTGAACATGCGGGGTTTAAAACTTTGTTTTAGCCCACAAACGATCATTTTTTACAACCCGAAAAACACCATTATTTAAAACGACGTGAAAAAAATGCAGCATGTTCGATTTTTTTTTTTTTGTCGTTTTTCAGAAGATGAAAAACGATGTGAAGCCCACACACGATCATTTTAAATGACGTTTTTAAAAACCTTGTTTTTTTTTATGCCGAAAAGTGATCGTGTGTACGCGGCATAAGAACCGAGCGATCAAACACCGCCAATTGCTCGGGGAGCAGAGTGCTGGTGACAGCTCTCTGCTCTGACCCCCCCTGCTCACTGGATCGTTGGGCTGTGAAGGTTTGCGGGTGGCTCAGGCTCCTAGCAGCTTGCTCAGGCACGTGGGTGGATCCTGACCATGTGGTTGTGATCTGTCCCAAGCCTGGACCGTCTCTGTGACTTCAGCAGACAGCGGACTTCAGCCTACTGTCTGCTGAAAACGAGTCACAAGAGTGACGAACGAACTGCACTCCTGGGATGCCTAGGGGAAGTACAGCCAAACAAGCTTTCACTGTACTTCTCCGTTAATTCTTATAACTGAATTATACTTTATATTGTTCTTGGAATAAGGGGAAATACAGCGACATCACAGATTTCATGTTTACAATCTACAATAAACTGTTTTTCACAAGCAAATCACATCTGATCTGTAGCGTATGCTGTGTACAGTCTGTAGCTAGGTATGCTGACTGATGTTGGCAACAATAAAGTAACTTTACTTTGGCCGGAGGACTGCCAAGTGTTGGCACATGCCTATCTCTACACAAATACAGATTTTTAGAAAGTTGGTGTCTTTGGCAGACTAGCAAGTGCACTGTAGAGGTTAAAAGGCAATAAGAAGCTGGAATGTGGCCCCTAGGCGCCGGCGTCAGCATTCCTATAGTCTGCAGGCATTATAAGTTTACTTTAGGGCAGGGGTGCCCAACCTTTTGAGGAGCGAGGTCCACTTTATCGACATGGTAACCGGTCGCGGGCCACAATGAGCGTCAGTGGCGTAGCGTGGGTTGTCAGCACATGGAGCAAGGCAAAAGTCCCTAACCTGTGGACTTTTCACACTCCCTGGGTCCCTTCCTACAATAGTACTGACCAGCCTGATTCCCATACTGACCACTACACTAACCTACCTGACCACTACACTAACCTACCTACCTGATTCCTACACTGACCTACCTGACCACTGCACTAACCTACCCTGACCACTGCATTAACCTACCTGATTCCTACACTGACCTACCTGACCCCTACAGTGACCTACCTGATACCTACACGCATCCCATACTTGCCACTACACTGACCTACCTGTCCACTATCCTGACCACTACACTACCCGATTCCTACACTGTCCACTACACTACACTGTCCACTGCACTGCACTGACCACTGCACTGACCACTACACTGCACTGACAATTACACTGACTACTACACTTACACTGACACCAGATGTTTTTTTTTAATTTATATTGACTAACTCTGGCTGGCTGTTCCCTCTCTCCCCAGACCGTATCCTTCCCCTCACCTGCAGCTTGCAGCTTTCATCAGTTTGGAGGAGAGGGGGAGCCTAGAGGAGGTGAAGGCACTGGCAGCGGTGGAGGTGGAGGCGGGACTTCAGGGTGGCCACAATCACTGATAGGCCAGCCCGCCGTGATCACTGATAGGCCAGCCCGCCGTGATCACCTATAGGCCAGCCCGCCGTGATCACTGATAGGCCAGCCCGCCGTGATCACTGATAGGCCAGCCCCGCCTTGATAACCGATAGGCCAGCCCCGCCGTGATCACCAATAGGCCAGCCCCACCATGATCACTGATATGCCAGCCCCACCGTGATCACTGATAGGGCAGCCCAGCCGCGATCACGGATAGGCCAGCCCCGCCGTGGCCGGCGCACATGAACCGATTCTTCACACTAATGCTCAGAGATGGCGGGTCGGGAACCCGCAATCTGGGCTTGCCGACCAGCCATCTCAGAGAAAGACATGGCAGGCCACATCAGAGGACACCGGTTGGGCACCCCTGCTTTAGGGTAAGGTTATCAGATTTTTAAAATGAAATCCAGGGACATATTTTTTTTTTTTTTACTAGTAATGGCAGCAATCAGCCACTCTGCCCGTCGCCGTCACTTCCCACCTCACAACCTGTCAAGTCTTACTCTCCGGGCCCCCGCTACTACTGGGTGGGGAGCGGAGGAAGAGCACTCCACCAGGGAAGGCAAGGAGATAAGCAGGCAGGTGGCTGGCTGGGACTTGAGCCAAGGCAGAAGAACATGCAAGCGGAGCTAAATGGGCATGCGCCTGAAACTAAAGAAATATTCCCTCCGCTCCGACCAGCACATGATCATCAGAAAGGGGCACAGATAATGGGAAAAATACACCCCCTAAGCTAGTAGGAGCGGCGGAGTGGGGTGTGTAATTAAGATTTTTTATTTTTTTTTATTATTCTGCACTGACTGTCTTTGAAATTGCCCCAGTCCCTGTTCAAATGCAATCCGGGGACAAAACCGGGGACAGACTAGGTCCGGGGACAGTGTCCGCATTATGGGGACTGTCCCCAGAAAACGGGGATGTCTGGTCACCCTACTTTAGGGCCAGTTCACTCCAAATACTGTCTAATCGCATCTCAAATCGTACCCAGTGTGAACCAGGGCTAAGGCTCCATTCACACGCACGATTTCACTCCCTCTGGCAGTCCCAATTTTGGCCGCGATTTAAGAGACATCTGTGCAGGAACTACTTTTTGAAATCGGTGCAGTGCCGCAACCTGTTTATAGCTGGTTGTTAAAGGAAATGTAAAAAAAAAAAGTAATGGAAAAATAAAACGCAAATCGCGGTAAAAACACACGTCAAGAAAGGCAGCAAGCACCACAAAAAGCACAGCAAAAACGCTCCAAAGCAACATGCATAGGTGTGAATCGAGCCTAACACCCTTCCCAGCCAGTGTCATTAGTACAGTACAGTATATTATTAGCAGTGATCACTGTATTAGTGTCACTGGTGATATCAGTGGCAGTTTGTCAGTTACCCCCCAACGTCACTTAGTTTTAGGTTGCCTGCCACACTAGCCCATTATATATATATTATACCGTGGAATTACCAGATAAAGTAGCATAGTGCAAAATAACAAAAAATGGCCTGGTCATGAAGGGGGTAAAAAAAACCTTCAAGTGGTTAAGATAACCATTGCAATAATAACTCAAAACATGTTTTTACGAATAGACTAATCTTTCCCTTTAAGACGTCTTCAGTGCAAACTGTGATTTGAACAAATCCCGGCTTGAATGCAGCCAAGAGGTGAAAGACAATTGACCCTTCACAGCAAAGGCTGGCCTGCCAGATTATTTTCAAGGACAAAGTGAAAATGATCTTGTAAGTCGCAAGGGATTCTATAAAAAAAAAAAAGAAAGAAAATGCAGACATCTCTTTCTTCAGCAAAAGTCTGGCTTAAAGACTCCATACGCAGACAAACAAGGGACATTCCATGGGATTTTTAAAGCGTCGTAGAATTTTGTCATGCCTCCACGGGACAAATATTGGTGCCTGGGACAAATTCAGAAACAGCTAGATAAATTTGTCGCATGAAGACATGTTGCAGGGTGGCAGTAAGGCCTGGACAGTACATTCTCATTGCTAGTGGCGCCGCCCCCCTAATCCATGCATCCGGCCCCTAATCTACATGCAGGACGCATGGATTTCAATGTTTTTTTTTATTATTGAAGCACATGGTTAGAGCCTAATGCTTCAATTGGCTTTTAAAAAGGGTGGGACTCGGGGCGCAAGGCACTTTGCCCTGAGCCCACCCAGTTGTGTGACAATAGCAAATTAATATTCGCTATTATCTTGATGATTCTCCCGGCCAATCAGGAAGTGGGTCAAGAGGAGAAGCATTGGCCGGCGAAGGAAGGAGGAGGAAAGCCGCTGTTAAGCCAGAGACACAGGGCGAAGCCACCATGGAGGAGGAGGAGACTCAGGAAGGAGTGGAAGCTGATAGATGGGGTAAGTGTGGGGCTGTTGGGGCAGGGGGTATTTTACTGAGCGACTGACGGACAGACCCCCCAAAAAATATACAGCACCAGCCGCCACTGCACACTCAGCCCGCTCCTCCACCCCATAACACAGCAGCATTGGTTGCCCAGATGTTGTAGGTTGTGCAGCCGACAGTCTCATAACAAACGATGGCTTTTCCTGACCCCAATCAACTGCCAGCCTGGAGATTTCCTGGATGACAGCTGAAAGTAAACAAAGGCGCAGGGATCCGAATAAAATAAGTACAACAAACACATACCTCCCAACCGTCCCGGATTTCGCAGGTCAGGGCTGGAGTCAATCCCCCCCCCCCCCCCCCGCGCTCAACAAGGTGTCCCTCATTCCCATCTCAAAAAGTTGGGAGGTATGCAAACACCAAACACAAAGTGATAATTCAGTACTCCCCCTCTATGTCAGTCTTTTCTGTATCTGTCTCTTCGGGATTATGTAGTGTTTACTGTGCTCAGTGTGGCTTCTCTCCATTCAGCCTCATTCTTGTACCTATCATCTCCTGGAGTCCCGCTAAACCTTCAAAGCTGTGCAGTAATTAAAACCTCACTCCTGCTCAGCAGTCATAGCTCTGTGTGGAGAGAAGCCCCACTGAGCACAGAGAATGTCCCACCCGGCAGCTGAATGGGGTTGTTATAATGCTGGTGACAGCCAACTTCATGGTAACCATATGGAGCCTTGTGCGGGAGGCTGTCATATTAATGACAGCTTTTCAGCGTGAAGTCCCCCATTCTGAGTATTGGTGTAAAGATAAAGGGAAAACCGCCGCTCCAGACGACACTCTTCAGTGGTGAGTAAGGTTCAAAAACCCAAATGGGTGCAGGCAATGCGTGGTGCAATATAAGGAAAGAAAAATGGACAGCCCCACTCCAATGGATGAAAAGACTTAAAAATAGTGCCTGTTTATTCCAGTCAAAAAACTAAAACAGCAAAAACAGCAAACAGTGGGGTAACAAAAGCTGACGCGTTTCACATCGACAACCGATGCTTAGTCATAGCTAGAATTGAGTATTGGTGTACCTCTGTACATCAACTAAGAATCGGTCATAATTACTACCAGATTGCTAATTTTTCAAACTGGCAGTGATTCTTTAGGGTTTTGTCACAGACATAGCAACAGATTAAAGGTGAAGGTCGGGGCATGAAATGTGCCCTCCCCCACCACCTGTGGTATCATGTCAGACCTATAAATGTAAATTAAAGTCAGTTAAGGCATATAAAAAATTAATTAAAAATTAATTACTTACCAGAGATTGGTTGACAGTTGCCCCAATAAACGGTCTTCTTGCACAAGTCTCAGCCTATAAAAGAAAGGGGAATGCGTCATTAGTGGGGCAGAAGATGACGAAGATCAGAAGAGGAGCACATGTCACCCTCCCTCCCTGTCGTGGCCTGTTTTTATGAGGTTTTATCCCTTCCTTTTGAAAGGGGATATTATAATTGATGTTACAATTAAAACGTGAGCTTAAATGGCTGAGCTATTTATATATATATATATATATATATATATATATATATATATATATATATATATATATATATAGGTTTATTATTTATATCTATAAAGGGCCACGGCAAATTTAAACCCCATGTATTCATTATTTATTTAACTAATTTTATTTAAATATCAATTGTTAATAAGTTCTGACTACGATCCCATCTGAAAGTGCTGCTACATTTGTCGGTAAAATTATGGAATTTGTCGCAAGGATTCCTTGAGTTTGGAGAAGGCTCTTTGAAGGAGCCATACCGCCAAATAACCGTCACAAAAGCTTCTATCACTTGCATGGTTTCCCTTTACTGTTATCTCATAGACATGTAGCGCCCCCTTACTTTCAGTATGGGCACTACGCTAAAGTTAGTGCGGAATGGGAGCGTTATTTTGCTCCCATTCATAATTGTGTTAAAGTTTGGGCTGATGTCATTTCCGAACTGTCCTATAGGTCAGTCTGCGCTCCGGGGCTGATGTCCCCACCCCTGGGTGGCAGGTGGCGCTAGAGGGGTTCTGACAGAGCCACTTTTCCCCAGCAGCCAATCAGAGGAGTTTTTCCCTCGCGGGGCATGCTGTGGGAGGGTATATCTGTGGCCGACGCCATTTTCTTTGGTTCTTCGCGGGTACGGCAACCACCTTTAGGGTGTGCGCATCCAAAGGGCCGGGCGATATGGCCTTCTAGGCCGGGGGCCACATGCTATGGGGAGTTCCAAGCGGCTGCTGAAAGGGGCCCCAGTGACTTACTGGGTCCCCAGCTATACTAAAGAGATCCTAAGCTGAGGGCTGTACGATGGGGAATTGGCTCGAGGAGAACCCGGAGGCAGGTTGTCTGAGAGATCTGAGTGAACCATCGAGGATCTGGTGACCGAGCAGTGACAGGTATACTTCAACTGTCAATCGGTGACCCTAGCTCAATTTACTGGGAGGATCTGCTCACTTAATCAGAAACTACAAAGTACTAGGCCTGTGGCAGAGGCATCCTTAGAGCCAGGTCCGTGGCAGGGGCTTTTTTTTTTCTCCCAGCAATCTAAGGCTGCATTCACACCTTGGCGACAAAACGCCCGACGCTCGATGCGCTGGAGGGGCGAATTTCCATTGCTGTCTATGAGATGGTTCACATCTCACGCCGAAACGCCGTACGCCTGCCGCCTAAAAAAAAAGTCCCGGACCCTTTTTTTCAGGCGGCATTGGCATTGGGCCATAGACAGCAATGGAAAGGATTTGTTAAAAAAAAAAAAAGTTAATCGAATCGCGGCAAAATAAGCCGCGTACGCGGCGTTACTTGTCGCCTAGGTGTGAATGCAGCCTAAAGTGACACTTCGGCTGCCAGGCTTGTGGCAGAAGTCTGTCTGGGGGCACTTCACCCACTGTGGCTAGAGTGGCGACGAACAGTCACTATTTCTACTGAAAGCAGGCATGCTTTCATGTTTATCCAAGCCTGATACTGCAAGGTTCCTTTACTTTATCAACCTGTCCTGTCTACCTCATGTTGGTCGTGTTTGACCGAGGAATAAAGCATTGGAAAACGTCATCCTTTGGCTTGGACATTCTATTACTGCTCTCACAGTTGCTGCAATCAATTTCCCTAGACTCGTCAAAGGTAACCTAACTTATGCTGATCCCACATCTAACCAGCGGCTCCTGAGGGAGTATCGCTACAGACACAACAAGATAAAATGAATTGGCTCCTGCAATGAAGTGATAAAAGCTGAGAGATCTCATCACTGGAGTTCCCCGGAGGTGTGAGAAGCCATTAGTTGTTTCATCCCACCAAAGTATTGGCATGAGTTGGGCTGACCTCTTTATCATTCCTGCCTTCAGGCATTGATGTTAAAGGGATATAAATGTGCCATTCACTATGACATCATAGGGGGTTGCAAACTCCAGTATTCACACAGCAATTAAGCTCTCTAATCTCTAATCTCCATATTTCATCTAGTTTCGTATTGATTATGGAAGGGTTACAACTTATTTTTTTCAGATGGATCTGCTAAAAGGTTTTCACGAGTGTGGTCTTTTTTATATTGTAAGCAAATCTCATACTAACGCAATGTTAACATTAACCACTTCCATACAGGGCATTTTCACCCCCTTCCTGCCCAGACCAATTTTTAGTTTTCAGCGCTGTCGCACTTTGAATGACAATTGCGCGGTCGTGCAATGTGGCTCCCAAACAATATTTACACCCTTTTTTTCTCACAAATAGAGCTTTCTTTTGGTGGTATTTGATCACCCCTGCGGTTTTTATTTTTTGCGCTATAAACAAAAGAAAGCGTCAATTTTGGAAAAAAACACAATGGGCCAGATTCAGGTAGAGTTAGGCTGGAGTATCAGTGATACTCCAGCCTAACTCTCACTTTGAGCCGGCGTTTCTGTTTTCAGTAAGCAGAAAACAAGAAACGCCGGGTTGGAGTTCCTATACGAGCGGCGTAATTGTATTTCGCCGTCGTATCGGAACTGCAATTTTAAAAATGGCGCTCGGGGCGTTCCCGCTGATTAACGCCGAGAATATGTTAATCAGCGAGAATCAGCAATTCACGATCGTATTCGGGCCTGACGCAGTGACTTTCCGACGTTTCCGTAAGAGATACGAGGCGTTAAGAAAAACCAGCCCCCTAGTGGAGTATCCTATGTCAAGTATGGTCGTCGTCATCGCGTCGAATTTAAAAAAAATTTGAGTCGCTTGCGTAAAACGTCCGTGAATGGGGATTGACGTCATTGACGTTCACTGACAGAATTTGGAGCATGCGCACTGACAGTCGACGCATGCGCAGTACGTTCGCCGCGGGATCGCGCCTAGTTTAAATAATACACGCCCCCTACCCGCCCAATTTGAATTCCGCCGGCTCATTTTCGCTACAACGCCGCAACTTTAGGAGCAAGTGCTTTGTGAATACAGTACTTGCTCCTAAAGTTTCGGCGGAGTAACGTAAATGAGAAAAGTTACTCCAAAATAAAGATTCGCCCATCTACCTGAATCTGGCCCAATATTTTTTAATTTTTGATTTAATAAATATTATATATTTTTTTTTTACTTTTTTTCCCTCAGTTTAGACCGATACGTATTCTTCTACGTATTTTTGGTAAAAAAAATGGCAATAAGCGTATTTGATCGGTTTGCGCAAAAGTTCTAGCGTCTACAAAGTAGGAAATAGAATTATGGCATTTTTATTTTATTTTTGTACTAGTAATGGCGGCGATCTGCGATTTTTTTTTTATTGTGACCATGACATTGCGGCGCACACATCGGACACTTTTGACACATTTTTGGGACCATTCACATTTACACAGCGATTAGTGCTATATAACTGCACTGATTACTGTGTAAATGTGACTGGCAGGGAAGGGGTTAACACTAGGGGGCGCTGAAGGGGTTAAATATGTTCCCTAAAGTGTGTTCTAACTGTAGGGGGAGGGGGACTCACAGGGGGAGGAGATCGATGTGTGTTCCTCTGTACTGGGAACACATATCAGTCTCCTCACCGCTGACAGGACATGGATCTGTGCGTTTACACACACAGATCCATGCTTCTGTCGTGTTTGCGGGCAATTGCGGGTGCCCGCATGCGCACCGGGTCCTGAGGAATGCGTTGGCGGCGCACGCGCGCCCCCTAGCGGCCGAAAAAAGCAAGGACGTCATATGTCCCCACAGACGTCATTTTACTATGGCTTGGTGGGGAAGTGGTTAAGCTAGAATCACTCTCGCCCTGTCTCAAAGAATATTATAAGGGCTCGAAAAATATTTTTTTTACAGCACTAGCAATAACAAAAACAGCTAATGATGATTAAAAACCAGTACAGTAATGCCTTGTACACACGATCAGAGCTTTTCATTGGATATTCCGTCCGTGTGTATGCCCCATCTGACTTTTTCCATTGGAAATTCAGACGGAATTAGATAGAGAACATGTTCTCAATTTTTCCGTTGGAAAAAATTTGAGTGGAAATTCCGATCGTCTGTATGCTTTACTGACGGAATAAACACCATGCATGCTCAGAAACAATTCGACGCATGCTCGGAAGCATAGAACTAAATTTTCTCGGCTCGTCGGAGTGTTTTACGTCACCCCATTCTTGACAGTCGGAATTTAGTGTGACCGTGTATATGCAAGACAACTTAACCGGAATTCTGACGGAAAAACCTTCAAAGTTTAGTCTGACGGAAAACCCGGTCGTGTGTACAAGGCATTATAATGTATACAGGTGGCAGATTTTACCTCTAGAAGTTTAAGATTCATTGGACCCATGCTGCATCCACCTAGGTAAGTATGATTAAAAAAAAAAACATACATCTCTTTTAAAGTCTTGTTTATTTTTAGAAAAATTACAAACATGTCATACTTACCTGCTCTGTGTAATGCAGGGATCCTCAAACTACGACCCTCCAGCTGTTGTGGAACTACACATCCCATGAGGCATTGCAAAACTCTGACATTCACAGACATGACTAAGCATGATGGGAATTGTAGTTCCTGAACAGCTGGAGGGCCGTAGTTTGAGGACCCCTGGTGTAATGGTTTTGCACACACCAGCCCAGATCCTCCTCTTCTCTGGTCCCTTGCTGGCGCTCCTAGTCCCTCCCTCCTGCTATGCGCGCCCGAGACAAGCCGCTGCTCTGTGTGCCTATTTAGACACGGAGCCGCGGCTCAGCCATGCTCCTCTCTCTCCTCATTGGCTCACTGACTTTGATTGACAGCAGTGGGCACCAATGGCAATCAGGAGGGAGACTCCCGGGCAGCCGAAAAGTGGAACTTCCGCTTATACTTCCCCCACCCCCGTGCCACTTTTGGTTGGCACCTTTCGAGGGGGGGGGGCTGTTTTTGACCGATGCCCCTCCCTACTTCCGGAAACAGGGCTGCAGTCCAATCTCCCAGAAGTTCGGCTTCCCTCGCTGCTGGGCCAATTAGAAAGCGCAAAGCGCTTCACGCATGCGCAGCAGAGAACCAGCTGTTAAGCCCAATAAGCTTCACTGCTGGGTTCCCTTACCAGGAATGGCAGTCCCTGATGAACCAACCAAAGTTGATCCATGTATGGGCAGCTTAATACACAGAGTGCTGGATCTTGGCAAACTGTAGCAGGGGCAGGGCAACCTATAGAAATGAGCCAATCCCTATAAGCATTGTTATGCCAGATTTAAACCAGATTGGGCAACAGCTCTGCTTTTGCTCCAGTGTTTCTTAGAACAGCTACAGTTTTGAGCTACACGGATCTTGATAATATGTCAAAACATGAGAATCAGAAAGTAACAGGCAACATGAGAGGGACTGTCAGTCACCGCTGCGGAGGAGAGACGGGCTTTTCCTCTGTGTCTTGCTCTCGCTGGTTGTGGTGATCTGAACAGCGGCATGTACAGTTGTGGTTGAAAGCGAAGGGAAGACTCCTATGAGACTCCATAGGTGTCGGAGATACATGGGGCACAAATAAAATGGGAGCGTGTCAATGCAGTTGGGGAACAGTTAAAAAAGTATACTCAGAGGAGGAAATATATAAAGAAAAATGCATGTAAGTTATGATATTAGTATCATGCCGCGTACACACGACCGTTTTTTGGGTTGTAAAAAATTACGTTTTTTTTATGTCATTAAAAACGATCGTGTGTGGGCTCCAGAGCATTTTCACAATGTAAAAAAATGGCCATTAAAAATTTAGAACATGCTCTAATTTTTCACTACGTTTTTAACGTTGTAAAAAATCGTTGTGTGTGGGCTTTAACGATGTGAAAAAAACGCGCATGCTCAGAAGCAAGCTATGAGACGGGAGCACTCGTTCTGGTAAAACTAGCATTCGTAATGGAATAAGCATATTCATCACGCTGTAACAGACTGAAAAGCGTAAATTGTCTTTTACTGACACAAACTAAGCAAAAGCAGCCCCAAGGGTGGCGCCATCCGCATGGAACTTACCCTTTATAGTGCCGTCGTATGTGTTGTACGTCACCACGCTTTGCTAGAGCATTTTTTTTTCACGATCGTGTGTAGGCAACGTCATTTTAACGATCGGGTTGAAAAAACATTTTTTTTACAACCCGAAAAACGGTCATGTGTACGCGACATCAGTTTTATGAAAAAAATAATAGTAAATACCTATGAAATTCCTTCATCTATATCACCTCCGGCGTTCTAGTTTCTGTTCTCTCATTCACTTCCTGGTTTGCGGTGCTCGTTCATGTAAGAACTATATTTCCCAGTATGCATTGCGGCACGCCCAGTAATTCACACCTCCTTGAAGTCTCTAATGCGTAGAGAGCGTCCTGCAGCACAGATGTAGATCCCAGGAGGGGGCGAGCATGTCACTGACCACCGCAGTAAAGCCTCCCTTCACGGTGGTGAGTAACAATCAGTAACAATCAGACAAGCAGGAAGTGAACAGAACAGAGAAGAAATAGAGCAACTTCTGAGCAAAAATGAACAATGAGGAAGTGAAAAGAGGAATGTCTGCAGGTAAAGGATGCTTATTAGGGGGGGGGGAAAAATCCTTTACAACCCCTTTCAGTCTGCAATTGACTGCAAAGGATTTCCAACAAAGTATTAAAAAGTGAAAGTTTGATTTATGATTGTTAATCTGTCCCATAAAAAGTGGGAGGCACATATACAAACTGTTGTAGTTCCTACACCGTTCACCTGATTTGGATTTAAATACCCTTAACCACTTGCCGACCAGCCGCCGTCATTCTACGGCGGCATGTCGGCTCTCCTGGGTGTTACAGCGCTACATACCGCCTGAAAAAGAAACAAATCTCCTGTCAGCAGCTTCTTTGGAGCGGTGAGAGGAGCGGTGTGTATACCGCTCCTTCCCATTTTAAACAATGGAAAACCGCGGCAATGCCGCCTGCAGTGCGCCTCTGCAGAAATTCCGATAGTATAGCGCCGCCGCCGCAGTGTGAAAGGGGCCTTAGCGAATGTTTGGACGATTATCTACCAGTGTGTACTGGGCTGTAGGGAGTATCTCATCAAAACTAAAAATTCCATTGCAGGGGGAGCCTAAAATGTGGCTTGTATCTTAGTGCAGACTTATTACCAATCATACAAGCAGGACATGACATGTACTGGGGCGTTCTGTACAGTGTAAACCAGAGTACAGAATTCCTCCAAGGGTCCCATATTGAATTGTGTAACAATTGTTTATGCTGTCATTTTTTAGATGCTATTTGTTTTTTTCCCACAAAAGTGGAGTTACCCTTTAAATGCTTCCAATGAAAACTCTATGGGGTAGATTCATATAGAGATACGACGGCGTATCTACTGATACACCGTCGTATCTCTGAGATCCGACGGTCGGATCTATGCGGCTGATTCATCGAATCAGGTTCCGCATAGATCTCCCTTAGATCTGACACGTGTAAGTGACTTACACCGTCGGATCCTAGGCTGCAATCTCCCGCTGGCCACTAGGTGGCGCTTCCGTTTTGTATACGCAACGAATATGCAAATGAGGAGATCCGCCGATTCAGAAACAAACGCCCGGCCGTCGCTTTTTTTTTTTACGTCGTTTGCGTTCGGCTTTTTCCGGCAGATAGTTACCCCTGCTATATGAGGGGTAAGTGCGGTGTATCCTATGTTAAGTATGGCCGTCGTTTCCGCGCCGATTTTTGAATTTTTTACGTCGTTTGCGTAAGTCGTTCGCGAATACGGCCATACGTAATTTGCGTTAACGTCGAAACCAATGACGTCCTTGCGACGTCGTTTGGAGCAATGCACGCTTGGAAATTTAGCCGGCGGCGCATGCACAGTTAAATCGGCGCGGGGACGCGCCTGATTTAAATAATACACTCCCCCTAGCCGCGGAATTTGAATTCCACCGGGGGATTTACGAGCCGCCGGCGTAGAGGCAAGTGCTTTGTGAATACAGCACTTGCCTCAAAAACTAGCGCTGGCGGATCGTAAAGAAGATAGATTACGCGGATCTAAAGATCCGCTGATCTATGTGAATCTAGCCCTATATGTTTGTTTCTGGAGTGAGACAAATGGCAGCAGCGGGGTTAAAAGAGAGGGGTGAGATTATTGCTGATCTCATTTGTTCCACCTGTGTTTGAGAATCACCAAACTCCTAAGAGGTTACCTGGCTACAGGCATAGAGGCTTTCAGCAAAGAATAAAGCCAACGGAGAAATAGCTAACCACGTTCTGTTATGTCTGCCCTTCAGTTGATATACAACTTCACCCTGACATTGAATTACCTGCTGGTAGACGTTGGAACTTTACACTCCTATAGCATAACTATCTGATTGCATTTTGAACCCATTATGGCCATAAAACCAGCGCTCACCTCCACCCCTTCCTCCTACTCTGCGCTTATGTCTCTAACCCACCCGAATGTTGTAAAATGAAGAAAAATGACAGGAGGCTGCCATGAAAAAGAGAATAATCTACTTATCTTTCCAAAGGAGAAGTAATGTTTCATATATGAATCACACGGTAAATCTGGGTGAGTATTGTGACTGTGCCATGGACATGCTGGGTCTCAGGTAAATACTATATCACCTTATTGAGTGATTGAAGGTCAAGAGCAAACAAGCTTAATCATTGTACATATAGTAAGTATGTAGGGTGCGGTGGCTTACAAGGATGAGCATGCTTTAGTATTGTGTTTAAGTTAATATGTCATAGCAATAGTGTTCCACATTCATGAAAATCCTGTATTGTTAAAACCTTCCAAATAATAGATGAATTAGATTGTTGTACAGAATACAGCGTACAAATGCAGGGAAGACCTTTTGTAAAATGAGCAAAGCTGAAATGTGAGTTGAGAATTTCACGTCATTACATCTCTTTCATGTTGTTGTGTTTTTATTTGTTGGGTCGGTTTGCACAGTTACATATTTGAGTGCCAAATGTTTTTAAATGTCGTTGTAAACTTGTAGCCTCATACTACTTGCTGCATGTTGGTAAAGGTTGTGTGTTTTGTATCCATAAGCCATGTACTTTTTGAAAATGTAGAAGTTGTGTTGTGTGTGTGTGTGTTTTTTGTATCCATAAGCCATGTACTTTTTGAGAATTGTAGAACTTCTTGGGGGTGTGTGTGTTTTTTGTATCCATAAGCCATGTACTTTTTGAGCATGTAGAACTTGTTGGGGGGGGGGGGCGTGTGTGTGCTTTTTTTGTATCCATAAGCCATGTACTTTTTGAAAATGTAGAACTTGGTGTGTGTTTTGTATCCATAAGCCATGTACTTTTTGAAAATGTAGAAGTTGTGTTGTGTGTGTGTGTGTGTTTTTTGTATCCATAAGCCATGTACTTTTTGAGAATTGTAGAACTTCTTGGGGGTGTGTGTGTGTGTGTGTGTGTGTTTTGTATCCATAAGCCATGTACTTTTTGAGAATTGTAGAACTTCTTGGGGGTGTGTGTGTTTTTTGTATCCATAAGCCATGTACTTTTTGAGAATTGTAGAACTTCTTGGGGGTGTGTGTGTGTTTGTATCCATAAGCCATGTACTTTTTGAGCATGTTGAACTTGTTGGGGTGGGCGTGTGTGTGCTTTTTTTGTATCCATAAGCCATGTACTTTTTGAGAATTGTAGAACTTCTTGGGGGTGTGTGTGTTTTTTGTATCCATAAGCCATGTACTTTTTGAGCATGTAGAACTTGTTGGGGTGGGCGTGTGTGTGCTTTTTTTGTATCCATAAGCCATGTACTTTTTGAGAATTGTAGAACTTCTTGGGGGGGTGTGTGTGTTTTTTGTATCCATAAGCCATGTACTTTTTGAGCATGTAGAACTTGTTGGGGGGGGCGTGTGTGTGCTTTTTTTGTATCCATAAGCCATGTACTTTTTGAAAATGTAGAACTTGGTGTGTGTTTTGTATCCATAAGCCATGTACTTTTTGAAAATGTAGAAGTTGTGTTGTGTGTGTGTGTGTGTGTTTTTTGTATCCATAAGCCATGTACTTTTTGAGAATTGTAGAACTTCTTGGGGGTGTGTGTGTTTTTTGTATCCATAAGCGATGTACTTTTTGAAAATGTAGAAGTTGTGTTGTGTGTGTGTGTGTGTGTGTGTTTTTTGTATCCATAAGCCATGTACTTTTTGAGAATTGTAGAACTTCTTGGGGGTGTGTGTGTGTTTTGTATCCATAAGCGATGTACTTTTTGAGAATGTAAAACTTGGGGGGGTTGGTTTGTGTGTGCGCGTGTGTTTTTATTTATTTTTAATAAAAAAAAAATGTGTGTGTGTGTGTGTATATGTGTGATATATATATATATATATATATATATATATATATATATATATATATATATATATATATATATATATATATATATATATTCCATTGTTCATTTTACAAAAAAGTTATGTCATTGTCCAGAAGCTTGGTATGAGGACCTAGTCCCACCTGTTTACCTAAAACCATAAGCTTTGAAGTGTGATTTATGTGTTTGTTTGTTTTTATGTTGCACTTTACATGCATTAGATCGGTGTTTTTCAACTCCAGTCCTCAAGGCACACCAACAGGTCATGTTTTCAGGCTTTCCATTATTTTGCACAGGTGATTTGATCAGTTTCACTGCACAATTTCCACAGCCATTTCATCTGAGGGAAATCCTGAAAACGTGACCTGTTGGTGTGCCTTGAGGACTGGAGTGGAAAAACACTGCATTAGACCCCTTTCACATCGGTGACTCCGCTAAGCACAATCCACTTGCTTAGAGTGCTTTCACACTGGGGTGGTTTTACAGGCGGTACAGCTCTAAAAATAGCGCTGCTATACCACCTGAAAAAATCGTGCCCAGTAGTCTTCAGATCCAAAAGTCCTGCTAGCCGCATCTTTGAGCGGTATAGGAGTGGGGTGTTTACCGCTCCTACACCGCTCCTTCCCATTGAAATCAATGGGAAACCGTGGTAATAGCGCCCGCAATGCGCCTGTGTGTGTATGTATGTGTATATATATTATAAATGTCAAATTCCAGGTAAAAGTGGTCAATCGTCAAGGGAGACCAGAGAAACTGAGAACGTGGGGGGGGGACCACCTTCAGCAGAAAAGAATACAGTAAGGGTAGTGGGTTACTGATAGGGAAACCTTTACGTCAGTGCCCCCTTACATTATCATATTCACTTCCCCTTTACATCAGTGGTCCTGGGGAAGTGAGAGAACTTGGTGGGAGCGTGAGAGAAGGGAATGCAGAGAGCACTGGTGGGGTTGGAGAGCACATGGGTAGGGGCAAAGAGCATGGGAAGTGGAGATCACAGGGGTGGGGAGCGGAAAGCGCTGGGGGGGGAGCCAAAAAGAACAGGGGTGGAGAGGACAGGAGGCTGAAAGTGGGGGGTTCGAGAGCACTAAGGGGGCTAAGAGTGTGGGGGTAAAGAGCACTGGGAGGATCTTGAAAGAACAGGGGTGGAGAGCATGGGGGCAGGAGAGCACTGGGGGGTACAAAGAGAAGGGGGGAGTGGAGAGCAATTGGGGGAGCTTGAGAGCACCAGTGGGGGCCAGAAAAAACAGGGATGGAAAGTACGCGGGGCGAGAATGGGGCTGGAGAGCACTGGGGGGGATAGGAGTGGAGAGCACTGGGGGGGGGGAGAGAACAGGAGTGGACAGCACTGTGGGGGGGGGGGAGAACAGGAGTGGAGAGCACTGTGAGGGGGGGAGAACAGGAGTGGAGAGCACGGTGGGGGGGGGGGGGGAGAACATGAGTGGAGAGCACTGTGGGGGGGAAGAACAGGGGTGGAGAGCACTGAGGGGGAGTACAGGGGTGAAGAGCACTGGGATGGTGGCTGGAGAAGTATGGGGAGAGCTGGAGAGCAGGGGGGGGGGGCAGAAAAACAGGTGTGGAGAGAACTGTGGGGGGGGGGCTGGAGAGTGTGGTGGGGGGAGAACACTGGGGGTGGAGCTTCAATGAGAACTGGAAAGGAGGAGAAGCAGAGTGGCTGCATATAGAGGAATTGAGCTTTCTATATTCCTCCATATAGCCGCTGAATGCTTGATTCCCCTCCTGCAAGCATTTAGTGGCTGTATGGA
This sequence comes from Rana kukunoris, assembly GCA_029574335.1. NCBI lineage: Eukaryota > Metazoa > Chordata > Amphibia > Anura > Ranidae > Rana > Rana kukunoris. The sequence goes on along the minus strand of CM056055.1, from coordinate 64,309,077 downwards.
GGAATATAGACAGTTCAATTCCTCTATATGCAGCCCCCTGCCGAATCCTATTCAAGCACATAGGGTGGGCTGTTTTACGGCGGGCATCTCCTGTGTACCATCACTGAGCTGGCTGGGTCTGTGTTCGGCGGTGACACTGTAACACGTTCCTGCCCTTTAGACCGGCTTGTGTGATAGGCTGAACACTGATTCTATCTACTATCACATGAGCTGGTCTAAGGGGCGGGACCGTGTTACAGCGTCACTGCCAAACACAGACCCAGCCAGCTCAGTGATGATACGCAGGAGAGAGGGGACAGGGAGCACTGCAGCCCCGCAACTGAAACGCCTGGGGAAGTGAGAGAACTTGGTGGGAGCTTCTTGTTAGCCTAGAAGAAGATATGCAGCTTTGAATTTTAGTTTATATAAGACATAACTTCTCAAAGAAGCTGATGTATGGAAATTGCAAATGGAAATATTTTGTTGCCCATAGCAACCAGTCAGAATCCTCTCTTCATATTCAAACCAAGACTGTGGAAATGGCAGTTGGAAGCTTGTTGGCTGCTAAAATACTTCTGTCCCCAAAGTTTCTAAAATAAAGTATTGCAGTAGTCTGCAATACAATATTCAATGATAACTGGAATATTGGGTTTGAATGGTATCGGTGAGGACAGAAACACGGGGGACAGTTGGAGCTGTTGTCTTTGTTTCCATCAGTAGTCAGTCGCTGGTCCTAGGTTAGTAGCCTATAAAGATTTGATGAGATAAAATCATGCAATATAGGGTCCTTCAGTGGCGGCTGATGCTCAACCTTTTTGGGGGCGCAAACAAACTGAAAAAAAAACCTCAGATGCCGCCAGTGTGCCCCACCTGATGCCTCCAGTGTGCCCCACCTGATGCCTCCAGTGTGCCCCACCTGATGCCTCCAGTGTGCCCCACCTGATGCCTCCAGTGTGCCCCATCATACGCTTGGGCGCCATTTACAGAACGCCTTGCATCTTTCTCAGTGCATGCAAGGCAATCTCTGATTGAACATAGTGGAGATTATGTCACTGCCATGTTGCTCCATCTCGTCCAATGCTTTAGTGTCATTGAATGCAGAGTATTCTCTGAACTGAGTGAGCATCCACCTGTGGATCCACCTGTGTTCACTCTGCAGTGCGGCAGCTACTTGGTATGGGACCTGAAAATCAATTTGTTGTGCTACATGAGGTGAACATGTGGGTAGAACTGGTCATGTATGCATTTAAAGACACTTTGGGGTTGATTTACTAAAACAGGAGAAGGCAAAATCTGTTGTAGCCAACTAGCTTCTAACTTCAATTTGTTCAATGAAGCTTCGACAAACCTGGAAGCTTTTTTATATATATATATATATATATTTCACAGTCGTGCTCATAAGTTTACAAACCCTGGCAGAATTTATGATTTCTTGGCCATTTTTCAGAAAATATAAATAACACACAAAAACATTTCTTTCCCTAAGAAGAGTCGGTTCACACTGCAGCGGCACGACTTCAGAGGCGATTTGCAAAATGACTTCTGTATAGAAGTCAATGCCGGTCGCCCCGAGCCATCCCCAAAGTCGTACAAGAACCTTTTTCTAAGTCGGAGTGACTTGCGTCGCTCCTATTAGAACGTTTCCATTGCATTGAATGGGACGCGATTCGTCAGGCGGCTGAGCCTGTCAAGTCGTCCCAAGTTGCGCTGTCCAGAAAAGCAATGTAAGTGAATGGGAGCTGTCTTAATACACACTACTGAAGATAACATACATTTCTCAGGCAACCCCCTCCCTGCCCCTCCCTCTCCCAGAGCTGATTGTTTGATTGGCCACTGAAAAGTCTCCTGTCCTGGAGACGACTTCAAGTCGTGTTGTAAATCGCCCCAGATCGCTCTGTGGTTCATGCTCAAGTCGTGTTGGAGTTGCTTCTGAAAGTCGTGCTGGAAGTCGTGTGAACCGACTCTTGAGCCCCGTACACACGGTCAGACTTTTGCCCAACCAACATCAAAATCCGACACTTTTCGCATTTGCCCGACCGTGTGTACGTTCCATCGGACCAACTTTTTTGGCTTTCATCGGACAAAAAGTTGGGTCTGCAAACGGACCAACTTTCAGGCAACAAAAGTCCGATGGTGCAAAGTCCAATCGTGTGTACAGCAAACCATTTTTGGACAAATTACAAATGCGCAAATTACAAATGCGCATGCTCAGAACCAATGTTAAAATCAACCAACAATAGCAGAAGTTAACCAAAAGGTGGCAGTAAAGAGCAGAAAAGAGCAGAAAAACCATGTGATGTTGGGAAAGTTTTAGAAAAGTCCGATCGTGTGTATGCTATGGGTGTGATCGGACAAATCAATTAGGACAAAAATCCAAGGGAAATTTTGTTGGATGTCCGACCGTGTGTGGGAGGGGCTTTAGTGTTTTGTCCGAAGCCATTTATTTTCAATCAACAGTTTTTTTTTCTTCTTTTTAAATCCTAACAACAGAAACTACCCAAATTACCCTGATCAAATACATACACACAGCTTCCTGAGACATAAAAAAATATTAAGGAAATGGCAATTTCTGACCTCTTTATTCAGGTAATCATGTAATGTAGGCATTCAGTGTGGTCATTACTTTTTATTAAGCCACATTCCTTGTTGTTCTGCTTTTCTCCACATTTACACGCAGAACAAAGTGTTCGGCAAAAGTGACAGTGATGGGTTGGGACAAACTAGGACATTTTCAAATACGATTTCATTGCTTAAATGGTCACCTTTCTTATTTTTCTGAAACTGCTCACATAGCGCTCAAGCTGGCACGCTTCATCTCCCTTCAGCCCTTTTCCCAGCATAGTCTGCATGTAAATATGGAGATTAAATGGGGAAAAAATCCCTGTTCTTGATACTATATTAACTGCATAGAGTTATCAGGATACTGTATATTTTTTTTTTTTTTTTTTTTAACGTGAGTTCTTTGTGTAGGTCTAATATTCCAGAGTTAACAATGTGTCCACATGGTTTCTTAAGGGTGCAAATGGTTAATTGTTATAGGATATAGACGCTAACCTCAACCAAATTCCACAAGCGGTAAATAGAACATGCTAAGGGGGGTGATAGCTCACGTTTTTTACTGACTCACATCACTGTATACCTTGTACACTTATGTCGGCGTCCGTTTTTACCTCCAATTTACACTTTAATCATGCAGTGCTAAAGCTTTTTCTCCAGGCTAGATACAAAATATCAAAGTATTTTGCATGAAATCTAAGGTGATGTTAGGAGGAAGGCTAGCAATAAATAATTATTACATTTATTGGAGTTCTAAAAACCAGATGGGTGAATAACGTTACCAATACGTCATATAGACCATCCACTGCATACAACATGGTAAAGGATGGATGTTGATGTTCCAGCAGGAAGGCCCTTAGTGTCGGTTCACACAGGGGCAACACGACTCTGGGCGCGACTTTGCAAGGCGACTTGGGGCGATTTACAACGCAACTTAAAGTTGTCCCCAGGACAGGTGACTTTACCAGTGGCCAATCAAACAATAATCGGCTTTGTGGAAGGGAGGGGTTTGCCTGAGAACTTGTTTCTCTTCCTGTAAAGTTGCTTCAGTTAAGACAGGGGATCCGAATTCCATTGAAATCAATGGGTACAAGTCGCCTTGAAGTAGTACAGGAACCTTTTCTGACGTTGAAGCGACTTCAGTAGTGTGCATTAAGACGGCTCTCGTTCACTTTAATTTCTCATGTCGTGCGATTCGGGGTGACACAAGTCGGGTCCCAAGTTGCGGTAGTGTGAACGGGCACTTGCCCTGGTTGGAAAGTGACACTAAACAATTATTCTCCAAAAATAATCTGTACACATCCACTACCCTAAAATCTATTTTTCAAAAATTGTTCTTATTGTGTTTTTCTGCCTCCTTCTAACATCAGCTATGAACTCCCGAACCTCTCCTTTTTTTTTCCCCCCTCACTTCCATTTGTTTGGAAGGAGCAGTGTTTGGCGTTGCGGTCATTTGCGCTCCTCTATGCACATTTCACATCTAATAGTTCATAGTCCATCTCAGGAACTCTCTGAAAAGCAATCTACCTCTACAGAGAGTGAACCCGGTGTTAACAGGCCCTAAGGCTGGTTTCTAATCCTTAATCGTCTGTTAAAAGGAGCAAAACAATTTTTATAGGTTTTACAAGCTGAGTTCAGCAAGTTTCACAATGTGGATAACCATTTTATGATATAGAATTCTTTGCCTGGGACCAGGTTGAGATTATGCTTAAAGTGTACATGCTTCTCCATTGAATATGTGAATACTGCAAAGCTTGCATAGCTACCACTCTTTGCATTGAAAGAAAGATTAGTCCTACATATCTTGGCACATGTCAAAGTCGATCACAAAAATAATCATAAAGGGCACATTGTCCATAGAAATTAATAGCAGCACTTAAAATCGTATTTAATGAGGAAGTGAAAATAGTGATACGGATAAGCATATCCAGTACCCCTAGTAACCAAAACAAAAAGCTCTTTTAGATCTTGTTCATATTATCTTGTGACATTACTTAATAATGAATTTTATGTATTTTGCATTTAGTTACCTCCAGGGCTTTTTTTCTGGGGGAACTCGGGGGAACTCAGTTCCACCACCTTTGGCTCAGACCCTTTGGTGCCTGCTCACCACAATCACTTGTAAACAAAGAAGTCTGGTTTCTGTGTTTACAAGTGACAGCTTTGTAACCCCCTGAACTCTGCACTCTGTATGTAATGCAATTCTGGTATTTAATGCCCCTTTAAGACGCTTCTACTGTTTGTGAAATCTGAACGGGTCGTGGTTGAGTTCCTGTACCTATTTTCTGAGAAAAAAAGCTCTGGTTACCTCTAATAAATAGTGCTGACAGTAATTCAGCCATACCTTGGCCCTACTGACATTGATTTAAGGGAATACTGTAATTTGCAACCTAAAGACTTCCACTGTTGACCTTTTCATTTGAAGATACTAGTTTCCTGGCTGCCATGTTAACCCCTTCTCTGTATTCAGTCTTTGAGCAGGCATGCAGATACATATTTGACTATTTCAGAAGGGTGTACACGATGGCAGCCTCTCATGACTTTAAACCGTATCTAAAGCCATATAAATAGGTAAACCATGGAGCTGACCACGAAATGTAAACCTTTTAAAGGTGTTGTGTCAATAGCTGCTCAGAAGTTCCCCACAGAAGGTGAACATAATGCATAAACATGTTTTAACCACTTTAGCCCCGGACCATATTGCTGCTCAATGACCAGAGCACTGCGTCGCTTTAACTGACAATTGCGTGGTTGTGCGACGTGGCTCCCAAACAAAATTGGCGTCCTCTTTTTCCCACAAATAGAGCTTTCTTTTGGTGGTATTTGATCACCTCTGCGGTTTTTATTTTTTGCGCTATAAACAAAAATAGAGTGATTATTTTGAAAAAAATTCAATATTTTTTAATTTTTTCTGTAATAAATAACCCCCAAAAATATATAAAAAAAAACTTTTTTTCCTCAGTTTAGGCCTATACGTATTCTACATATTTTTCGTTAAAAAAAACGCAATTAGCGTTTATTGATTGGTTTGCGCAATAGTTATAGCGTTTACAAAATAGGGGTAGTTTTATGGCATTTTTATTATTATTATTTTTGTTTTATTTTTTTACTAGTAATGGCGGCGATCAGCGTTTTTTTTCAGTACTGCGACCTTATGGCGGACACTTTTGACACATTTTTGGGACCATTGGCATTTTTTTTAGCGATCAATGCTATAAAAATGCATTGGCAGTGAAGGGGTTAACACTAGGAGGCGGGGAAGGGGTTAAGTGTGTTCCTGGGTGTGTTCTAACTGTATGGCGGTGGACTGACTGAGGGAAATCACTGATCTTCTGTTCATGCATTGTATGAACAGAAAATCAGCGTTTCCCCCGCTGACAGGAACGAGAGCCATGTGGTTACACACATAGCTCCCGTTCCTTTCTCTGTAACGAGCGATCGCGTGTGCCCGGCGGCGATCGTACCCGCCGGGGACGCACGCGGGACTAGTGGCCGAAATGTAGATGACGTAGAGCTACGTGCTCTCGCCCAGGAGAGCCGACCTGCCGCCGTAGAATGACGGCGGCTGGTCGGCAAGTGGTTAAGCGCTCTCTAAATTACACAAGTAAAAAAAAATTAAAATTATATCTACAGGTCAAACTCAAAATGTGAATATTGTGCAAAAGTTCATTTATTTCACGAATGCAACTTAAAAGGTGAAAATTAATATATGAGATAGCCTCATTACTTGCAAAGCCGTGATTTGTCAATTGTGATGATTATGGCTTAGAGCTCATGAAAACCCCAAATCCACAATCTCAGAAAATTTGAATATTACATGCAATCAATAAAACGATTGTACAATAACAATATCGGACCTCTGAAAAGTATAAGCATGCATATGTACTCAGTACAGTGGAACCTCGAATTGAGAGTAACGTGGTTAAAGAGCGTTTCGCAATATGAGCACTGTATTTAAAAAAATCCTGACTCGGTTTGCAAGTGTCTCGCAAAACGATTAGGATTCAAGCCTAAGCGGTGTGCTATACCGCATTTGGCCTGAGGTGGGGGCACCGGAGCTGATCAGCACCGTTCGGAAAATCTTAAAAATACTCGGTTCCCGAGCCTTTCCCAGGTGTATTTGGCCCTTTCCAGGTGTTTTCAACGCTCTGAGGCCACATGCAGTATTGCATGCTATTGAAGTCAATGCGGAACAAATTATTTTCGTTTCCATTGACTTCATTGAGGAAACTTACTTTGATATGCGAGTACTTTGGATTACGAGCATTCTCCTGGAACGGATTATGCTTGTAATCCAAGGTTCCACTGTACTTGGTTTGGGCCCCTTTTGCAGCAATTACTGCCTCGCGTGGCATGGAAACTATCAGCCTGTGGCACTGCTGAGGTGATATGGAAAACCAAGATGCTTCAATAGCGGCCTTCATCACTTCTGCATTGTTCGGTCTTGTGTCTCTCATCTTTCTCTTGGCAATGCCCCATAGATTCTCTATGGGGTTCAGGTCAGGCGAGTTTGCTGGCCAATCAAGCATGGCCAATCAAGCATAGTAATCCCACGGTCCTTGAACCAGGTTTTGGTGCTTTTGGCAGTGTTGGCAGGTGCCAAGTCCTGTTGGAAAGTGAAGTCAGCATCCCCATAGAGCTCGCCTGTGGAAAGAAGCACGAAATGCTCTAAAATCTCCTGGTAGACGGCTGTGTTGACCCTGGACATAATGAAGCACAGTGGACCAACACCAGAAGATAACATGGCTCCCCAAATCAACACAGACTGTGGAAACTTCACACTGGACTTCAAGCATCTTGCAGTGTGTGCCTCCCCATCCTTCCTCCATACTTCTGGGTCCTTGGTTTCCAAATTAGATGACCATATTGCTCTCATCTGAAAAGAGGACTTTGGACCACTGAGCAACAGACATGGTGTGTTTTTTTTTTTTTTTTTTAGCCCAGGTAAGACGAATCTGACGTTGTTTGTTGTTCAGGAGTGGCTTGACTAGAGGAATACGACATTTGAAGCCCGTGTCCAGGATCCGTCTGTGTGTGGTGGCTCTTGGTGCACTGACTCCAGCCTCAGTCCACTCCTTGTGAAAGTCCCCAACACTTTTGAATGACCTTTTCCTGACAATCCTCTCCAGGCTGTGGTCATCCCTGCTGCTTGTGCACCTTTTTTTCTTCCACACTTTTCTCTTCCACATAACTTTCTATTAATGTGCTTTGATACAGCACTTTGGGAACATCCAACTTCTTTTGGGAAAAGGGAGTTACCGCTCCAGGTGGGTATGCTAAACAATCAGTAATTGCTCAGGAAATCAAGGGTGCCGGCAATGCACAAGGCAAATAGTAAAGGCTAGAAAATGGACAGCCGCACTCCAAAAAACCTTCTGGTTGTCTTTATTGTGAAACAGATGAAAGAATGCACTACAAAATACAGCAAAAAAATGGGGATGACTGCTATCCCCATTTTTTTGCTGTATTTTGTAGTGCATTCTTTCATCCGTTTTACAATAAAGACAACCAGAAGGTTTTTTGGAGTGCGGCTGTCCATTTTCTAGCCTTTACTATCCAACTTCTTTTGCAATTACCTTTTGATGCTTTCCCTTTATGGAGGGTGTCAATGATGGTTTTCTGAACAACCGTCAGGTCAGCAGTCTTTCCCATGATTGTGATTCCTACTGAACCAGACTGAGAGACAATTTAAAGGCTCAGGAACCCTTTGCAGAAGTTTGTTTTTTAATTAGCTGATTAGAGTGGGACACTTCAAGCGTAGAATATTGCACCTTTTCACAATATTCTAATTTTCTGAGATTTGTGGATTTGGGGTTTTCATGAGCTGTAAGCCATAATCCTCACAATTATGACAAATCACGGCTTGAACTATTTTGCTTTGCATGTAATGAGCCGGTCTCATATATTTCACCTTTTAAGTTGCATTAGTGAAATAAACTAACATTTGCACAATATTCTAATTTTTCGAGTTTCACCTGTAATAGCTGCCCGATTTTGGATAAACTGAGAATCACGTTTTATTTTTTGCTTGGAATAAAGATCGCTGCTCAAATACAATGTGGCATAAAATATTGCAACAGCCACCATTTTATTCTCTAGGGTTTCTGCTAAAAATGTATTTTATTTAATGTTTGGGGTTCTAAGTAATTTTTAAGCAAAATTTTAATTTTTTTTCTTGTAAGCAACAAGTGTTAGAAAAAGGCTTCATCTTTAAGTGGTTAAACTGACGTCATTTGCAGACCGAAGTTCATCCCTTTTGATCTAAAAGAACCAAATGGTGTGTAGGAGCCACTTAATTGTTTGGTTTTGCACTCTGCCGCTCAACCCCAAGAACTGTCCTAACCCCTCTGACACACCTGCTTAACAATGTTGGTGTAGAACCCAGCAACAGAAAGTGACACAATAATGAAAGGCCATATAGACTATTTACCGAGACCCTGGGTTCCGTCACTTAATCAGTTGTGGCAGTCAATAAAGACTCGCACAAGATATCAATGAACAACTTGTAAAAGTTTATTATGATGAAAAATGGTGAAGAATAACATAAAAAATGGTGTGAATAACACAAGTATTGATTGGCAGAGATATTTGTTCAAAGCAATAACGTCATACCGCTGTATCCAATAGTAACCTGATAAGGGTATATGTGAACAGGTGCACAGTGGAATAGAACATTTATACCTTAATACCTGTATTGAAGCACCTCCCCACTGAAGCCTCAGCACACAGACCACTGCACTCAGAATACACAACAGTGAACACAGTAATAAAAGTACACATTCCAACTGTATGTTGCAAAATGCAGTTCAGAGTTATACACAATTGTATAGCAGTAAAGCCCTGTGAAAGAATAAAGTATTGAAAGTTCCTCCAGTTCCAGTTTTCTTGTCTTTAGCTAGCTTAATTGTACTGCAGTGTGAGGTGGTGCACATATTTGTAATCCAAAATAGCAAGGGAAACGGTAACTAGAATATGGTGAGATTGATTACTTAGCTGCAAACTATCCCCACTTGTAATTCCTTCTGTGAGTGAACAGTACAGTGCTGACCTTGCAGCATGGGGGAAAAGGAAACACAATACCCCAGGATCCAGCTATAGAAAACTCTGGTGCAATAGATCCACAGCCGTGGAACTATAGGTCTCAGCTGCAGTCTGTATAGCAGGCAATCACTTAACAATAGTACAGTCACTACATGGATAGGCAAATGCCTTCCCACCACTCTGGATCCCAGATGGCTGTGGACTCCGTCTGTGTAGATTGCACCTCTGCGCCATGCTGCTCTTCCAGGTGTGCGGGAAGGCAGGTGGCTTCAAAAACTCTGAAGCGCTGGCTGGTTTTCCTGCTTGATCAGCAGGGCTGCTCAGAGATCCTTCTGGGGCAGGCGATCCGCTCTCTGCTATAGGCCACAGGCTCTCCTAGCCCTGGGAACACATACAGGCCTCTTGTTGGTTGTTGAATAGTGTCCAGAGAGAGAGAAAGCAGGCCACGCCTGTCCTTTTATCTGCTTACCCAGCAGGCTGTGCTGTGACTTGGCATTGTGGGTTTGTAGCTTAGCATTGTGGGTTTGTAGTTCCCAGGCTATTTTAACAACATGAGTACTTCCTCATTGTCCTAAATTTCCCACAATGCATAACTGTTTTTCTTCACTAGAAGGAAATAGCCTGATAGTTTCAATGGCCACTAAAAAAGCCCTTTCTAAAGAACAATACATTTCTTAAATGATAACTTTGGTAGGAGACCTGAGACCTGTGCTACAGGTGCAATGTTCCTTTTTATCTCCATTTTGTAATGGAAGTGATATGCCGGCATGGCCATCTGGTAAACCCTGCACTCGGCCGCAGTAAGGATACAGTGAGAAGGCGGCAATCGGACATCTTTTTTACCCCCACCAGAGTTCTGCATTTCACACTTATTTTTAACAGTAAACTGAGCTTATATAGTGAAATACAGTGTTTATAAATCTGACATTGTTTTTTTATGCTGAATTTTAAAAGCATGGGCAAGCCTGCTGATCTCTCAGGTTTACTAATCTGACTTTTTTTTACCGGCCGATGTTTCCCGACATTCAGCCGTGTGTACAAGGCTGACATACTGTATCTACCGGTCATTTCTTCTCATTCACTGCAGAAGCTCTGACTAGGAAAATTACCATAGGAGACTATACCTACAGCTGCTTCAGCACAATGGTCTTTCTTTAATCTGTGAGGTTGAAGACTGATATCTGATAATGGCACTGTGGCTGGGTCATGATGTGCTCTTCATCCAACCAATAGGCTTTACTGAATGCTCACATGTTCCCATTATATAAGCAAGCTTGGGTAACCCTTCCTCTCTGGAACCACTCAGTAAAAACACATTGGTATGCAACCCTAGCATTTTCAGGCACCCTTGTGTTTCAATGAAGGAGTTGCAAAGGCTGAAACTGATCCTGTAAGGATATAAATAAAGAGCTTCCGTTGTTGTCTTCTCCTTTAAAATCCTATTTGACTAGTTATCTATCTTGTTAATTTATTGGCTTCATTATCTAAATGTTTTTTGAGTTGCTGACATGAAACAAGCATGCAGATCGGTCTTCCTGAGGAAATTTTTTTTTTTTTAGCCTAAAATGTCTGCAAGGTAGAACGACAGAATAGTGTAATGATTCTGTTAACAAACGAGTAAATACCTGCATTGTATGCATTGCGGCACGCCCAGTAATTCACACCTCCTTGAAGTCTCTAACACGTAGAGAGCATCCTGCCACACAGATGTAGTTCCCAGGAGGCACGTCACTGACCACCGCAGTAAAGCCTCCCTTCACGGTGGTCAGTAAAATCAGACCGCAGGAAGTGAACAGAACAGAGAAGAAATGGAGCAATTTCTGAGCAAAAATCAACAATGAGGAAGTGAAAAGAGGAATGTCTGCAGGTAAAGGATGCTTATTGTGAAAAAAAAAAATGTTTCCTTTACAACCCCTTTAATCAAGGTCATCCAGTCCATACTGATAGCAGAATTTTTATTTTTTTTTGCAAAGGAGACCAGCAATGGCAATCTCACCCTCTCTCGGGGAACAGGTTTCCAGCAAAGTACCAGAATGCCATACTGACTGCACTTGACTTGCTTGTGAAGTGTGATGCCAGTAGGGTGACCACATTTCCAAACTACCATTCAGGGGCACCCTCCCTTCCCAAAAATCAGCTTGTGCTGTAACAGATCACAGAACAGTGATTGGGCACAAGAGGCAGGATTTTTGATTTCTCCAATCACACGTAGGGGGCGGGATTGTGCTCCTCCAGGCATTCCCAGCCAGGACAAGTACCATCAGTGAGTAAAGCAGTGATGTGGAGGCCTTTTTTGGGGGCATCAGATTGGCCAGGGGGGAGCTGTGTCAGTTTAATTCCGGTACACTGTATTGTTCTGGAATGAATGTGCCCGGGACAGACCTGCAAAATGCGGCACTGTCCCAGGCAATCCGGGACATGTGGTCACCCTAGATGCCAGGCACACTAAAACATAGTTTCTACATTTAGTCTAAAAACGGTAACATTTTGTTTCATGTCTGATCATTCTGTTCTTTACTCTGGAAGTTGGTTTTCTCAGTCTTATTAAAGCCTTTGGTGTGGAAAGACTGGTAATCCAGTTTCTGTTCGGCATGAATTCAAAGTAACTCGCTAACGATGAACCCAGAGGGCAGAAACAAATGTTTTCTGCTGTTAACTACTAGTGTTAACTACTATTCATAAGGATGTTCTTTTGTCAGTTGTGTTTACCAAGCCATAACAGAAGACTGCAACCTGTTCAGATCACATAGAAAGTGTGTATTGTATGTTTGCATAAAGTTTTATAGCTATTTGTGAAATAGCTTATTAACCACTTGCTTACTGGGCACATATACCCCCTTCCTGCCCAAGCGAAATTTCAGCTTTCAGCATTGCGTCGCATTAAATAAAAATTGCGCGGTCGTGCGACGTGCCTCCCAAACAAAATTGACGTCATTTTTTCCCCACAAATAGAGCGTTCTTTTGGTGGTATTTGATCACCTGTGTTTTTTTTTTTGTTTTGTTTTTTTTGCGCTATTAACAAAAAAAGCGACAATTTTGAAAAAAAAAATACAATATTTTTTACTTTTTGCTATAATAAATATCCAATTTAAAAAAAAAATATTTTTTTTCTCAGTTTGGGCCGATATGTATTCTACATATTTTTGGTAAAAAAAAAAATCGCAATAAGCGTATACTGATTGGTTTGCGCAAAATAGTGGATAGAATTCTGAATTTTTATTTATTTTTTTACTAGTAATACGGTGATCTGCGAATTTTGTTGACTACGATATTATGGCGGACACATCGGACACACTTGACACATTTTTGGGACCATTCACATTAATACAGCGAACAGGGCTATAAAAATGCACTGATTACTGTATAAATGTGACGGGCAGGCAAGGGGTTAACACTAGGGGGCGAATAAGGTGTTAAATGTGTATCCTGGGTGTGTTCTAACTGTGTGTGGAGGGGGACTGACTGGGGGAAGTGACCGATTGTGTCCCTATGTACAAGGGACACAGCATCAGTCTTCTCTCCCTGACAGGACGTGGAGCTCTGTGTTTACACACAGAGCTCCACATCCCTGCTCTGTCACTGCTGATCGCGGGTACCTGGCGGACGTCGCGGCCGCCAGGCACGCGCTTAGGCATCTCGGCAGGGCTTTTTTTCAGGGGGAACTTGGGGGAACTCAGTTCCACCACCTTTGGCTCAGACCCTTTGGTGCCTGCTCACCACAATCACTTGTAAACACAGAAGTCTGGTTTATGTGTTTACAAGTGACACCTCTGCACTCTGTGTGTAACCCCCTGAACTCTACACTCTATATGTAATGCAATCCTGGTATTTAATGCCCCTTTAAGACCCTTGTACTGTTCGTGAAATTTGAATGGGGTTGTGGTTGAGTTCCTGCACCTATTTTTTGAGAATAAAAGCTCTGCATCTCGGTGATGCGCCGGGCGTGTGCCCCCCCCCAGTGGCCGGAGCACACGAGGCTAGAGGTCGACCGATATGGGTTTTTCTCTGGCCGATGCCGATATTCAGAAATCGCGGCGGCCGATAGCCGATTTATAATGCCGATTTTTTTTTTTTTTTTTTTTTTTTTTTTTTTCGGGCCGATATGTTAAGCCGATTTCCCCCCCCCCCCCCCTTCATCTCATAAAATCTAACAGTTAGACCCCTTTCACACTGGGGCGTTTTTCAGGCACTTTTGGGCTAAAAATAGCACCTGTAAAGTGCCTGCAAAACTGCTCCCCTGCAGTCTCAGTCTGAAAGCCCGAGTGCTTTCACATTGAGGCGGTGCGCTGGCAGGACATTAAAGAAAAGTCCTGCAAGCAGCATCTTTGGAGCGGCTCCTCCACCACTCCTGTTCATTGAGATGAACACCTGCAAAGCGCTTCTGCAGTGGTGCTACATGGGAGCATTTAACCCCTTAATCAGCCGCTAGCTGGGATATAAGCACCCCGCTAGCAGCCAAATAGCGCTGCTAGAATGATGGTCCAGTGTTTAGGCAGCGGAGTTCTGCGGAAAAAATAAATAAAAGTCAGCAGCTACAAATACTGCAGCTGTTGACTTCTAATATATGGACACTTACCTGTCGTGGGTGGCCACAATGCTGGCACCCGAAGCCGATCTCTCCCTCGGGTGCTTCGGCCACCATCTTCCGTAAGGGAATCAGGAAGTGAAGCCTTGCGGCTTCACTTCCTGGTTCCCTACTGTGCATGTGCAATCCCACTGGTCCCTGCTGTCTTCTGGGACCTGTGCGTCTCCCAGAAGAAAGCTGGGGGCAGATTAAGCACCAGATGTGGTGTAGGTCACCACAGTCACCGCAGTGATCTATGCCCGGAAGAGGGAGCAAATACCTGGGATTATGCAGGTATCTGCCCCCCCTTCCCCCTGAAAGGTACCAAATGTGACACCAGAGGGGGGGATTCGGAAAATCGGAAGTTCCATTATTGCCCTGCTAAGTAATACAGAACATTTCTTACATTTAAACACAACAAGCCTCCAATCAGTGCACTTGTAGGTGTAATTTAGATATAAAAAAAATAGGCTAACTTTACTGTTTAGTTTTTATTTTATTTGTTAAAGCATATTTTTTCCCAAAAAAATGCGTTTGAAAGAACGCTGCGCAAATACCGTGTAACATTAAATATTGCAGCAATCGCTATTTTATTTCTTAGGGTCTCTGCTAAAAAAAAAATATATAATGTTTTCCAGCAGAAAATACAGGATTTTTACTTGTAAGCACCAATTGTCAAAGATTTAGCCTTTAAATGGTTAAACTGAGAACTCTTCTACATGGAGTTCAGTTAATTGATAAGTAGCAACATTGTATATCTTTTCTCAAAACTCGGCAGGCTGCCCAGAGTCTCCTCCACTGGAAACTTCAGGCAACTTGCATTGACTTCTATTATAGAAGCTTTTTGCAAGTTGCGCTGCTGAAGTAAAAAAAAAAAAAATCGGCTTTCTTACAGCAAAAATCGGCCGATGCCGATTAATTAAAAAACGCAAAATATCGGCCGATATATCGGCCAGCCGATATATCAGTCGACCTCTACACGAGGCTGTAAAAAGTCGTCACTTCAGCGCATGTGCACGGGAGACATCTTTCCGGCAAGGTCTGGCGTCTACCAGGCCTTAAGCCGAGAATCCCCTGTGTGCATGCAGCGGCTTATTGCAAGGGGAATATCTCCTAAACTAGGTTAGGATATTTTTTTTAACTACAGGTAAGCCTTATTATAGGCTTACCTGTAGTTTAAAGTAAACAAAATAAATATACAACCACTTTAAATAGAAACGTGAAGATTCATACAAACTTGGATATCCTATGCTTTACCTGCAGTTATGTCAAACAAGTATGTAACATTCCAGGCAAGCTGGTATAAATCTTGGTTTTGTATACAAAGCCATTGGCAGATAATTTGATAATTTTGATGATTAAATGGACACCAAACTTTAAAAATAAAATTCCAAGTATTTTTTTTCGAACTTTCTGTAACTTCTATTGCTCTCCGCTCCATGTTCCCACTGTATGTAGGAATGTAGCCATCCTCTCTTTCTACATGGGGACTATGGGCTCTGTGGTGTGTGTATTTTTTATTTTTTTTTGCATAGAGCAGAGCACATGGCCACAGAGGAGGTTAAAAGAAGGCAAACTTAGTAAGTTTTAAAAAAATATATATATTACAGACCCATTAAAGTGGTTCTTAAAGATAGGTTTTTACCTTAATGTATTCTAAGCATCTCCTCTTCCAATCAACAATATACTTACCTGAGCTTGATCTCGATCCGGTGCTGTGTCTGAGAGCAGCATTTCCCCGTTCTCTCTCTTTCTCTCTCCTCGCAGGCCATGGAGGCAGCAGTGGGAGCTATTGGCTCCTGCTGCTGTCAGTAACAGCCGCGTAGAGAGATGTGTGGGTGGGGCTAATCCACGCTGTGTGTGTCAATGGACACACATTGCATGACTCAGGATCCAGCCTGCATGAGTGCCCCTATAGCAAGCAAGATGGAGCAAGGAGCGCTGGTGTGGGGACCCGAGAAGAGGAGTAATGGCTGCTCTGTGCAAAACCACTGCACAGATCTGGTAAGCATAACGCAAAGATATTCAAAATGTATACAATTTCTCTTTACAATCACTTTAAATTGGTGTATGAATTCTGGAAAATAAGAATATCATTTAGGGTCATTTTTAAGCCCTATATAAAGCAGGTCACTTCCACAATGTTAAGCGCACAATTTTGTGTAATATAGGTTATATTTAACATTAAGTAAAATAACAAATTGGATCCCCAACACTTGAGTACAGGCTTGGGCAGCTATGCAATGCGTCATGGGACTTGTAGTTCAGCTGGAGGTCCACAGGTTAAAGGGGGGGAAAAAATTATTTGCTGAAATTACTGTTTACAGGGTATAGAGACAAAGTTAACTGATTCCTTTTAAAAACGATTAAAAATAGATAAAGATCAATCATATAATGTACCTGTAGTTTCTAGTTTCGTTTTTGCATGTTTCCTGCTTCTCTGCTGCACAGAGCCAATACAGGGCAGTGATGGTTTTTTGCCTTCCTCTGGATCAACTGTGGGTATGGAGTTGGGTGTATGGGAGGATGTACTGTGTTTTACTTTGTTTTATTTTTATTTATTTTTTATGGTTGAACTGGATGGACTTGTGTCTTTTTTCAACTTGACTAACTATGTACTATGGTTAGGAAAACTAAACTGATTGGTGCTGAGGGGTTTTAGACACACAGTAATCACACCTCCTTGATTGGTGACCACAGAGAGAAAGCTTCCAGTACTGTGGTTATCAGGAAACAGACAACCAGGAAGTGTGTAGATCAGAGAAGAATTACAGCAACTTGAGAGCAAAAAACGAACAATGAGGACATGAAAACAGCACTGCATTAAGGTAAAAGAGGCTAATGAGATAAAAAAAAAAATCCTTTACAAACCCTTTAAGCACCCATGCCCAAATGCCTCTTGTGGAATGAAGCCATTTTGCCCCAGTTTGTTCAGCTTCTTGCCTTCACAGGAAGCCATCTTCAATAAAAATTGTGGTTCCCCTGACTGCCCCCAGTGAAGGTTTGCCCAACAAAAAAGTGCTGGATTTTCTTTTTAACCACTTAAGACCCATATCAATATGCAGGTTAAGGAACGGGCCCCTTTTTGCGAATTGGCACTGCATCACTTTAACTGACAATTGTGCGGTAGTGCAACGTAGCTCCCAAACAAAATTGGCGTCCTTTTTTTTCCAAAAATAGAGCTTTCTTTTGGTGGCATTTGATCACCTCTGCGGTTTTTATTTTTTGGCTTTAAACAAAAATAAAGCGACAATTTTGAAAAAAATTCTATATTTTTTACTTTTTGCTGTAATATCCCCAAAAAATATATAATTTTTTTGTTTTCCTTAGTTTAGGCTGATACGTATTCTACTTATTTTTGGGTAAAAAAACCCCGCAATAAGTGTTTATTGATTTGCGCAAAAGTTATTGTTTTTTTGTTTTCTTGACTGCGACATTGGGGCGCACACATCAGACACTTTTGACACATTTTTGGGACCATTGTCATTTTCACAGTGAAAGGTGCTATAAAATGCACTGTTTACTGTGAAAATGACAATGGCAGTAAAAGGGTTAACCACTAGGGGGCGCTAAGGGGTTAAGTGTGCCCTAAGGGAGTGATTCTAACTGTAGGGGGGTGTGGCTGGACATGTGATGTCACTGATCGTCGTTCCCTATAACAGGGAACAGACAATCAGTGACAAGCCATAGCGAAGAACGTGGAAGGTGTGTTTAGACTCGCCTCTCCCCGTTCTTCAGCGGCAATCGGGTCCCGCGGGCGCGGTCACGAAGCTTCGGACCGGGTCACGAGCGCGACTCATGGCTGGGCACTTAAAGAGCAACGTACCTGTGCCCATCCGTGCCATTCTGCAGATTGTATATCGGCGTAAGGCGGTCCCTTAAGTGGTTAACGAAAACCATTCAGGGTTAGTTGCGGAACTCAATGTTTTTATGGTTGGCTTTGACCATATTTTGCTGCTGCCTGATTTATCAGGAACGCAAATCTAAAAATAAAAATAATCTGTAGGAGATGGTTGCTGTTTTCAAAGCCCTAAATCAGCCAAGGGTTAGAAATTCTGTAAGGTTTTTATTCTCTGTATATCCCTGCTGGGGAGATTTATTTTACATATTGTCAGGGAACAAAGGATTTGGAAATCTTTAATGATACAGATCAAAAGAAAAATAGATTTCAGTAGGGAAGAGTTCAAACTTCTAATAATGCTTTTACAGCCATCTTTGCCACCTTTTGTCTCCGTGACACCTGTACCCTCATTTCTGGTATGGTTGTCATAGGACCAGAAATAAGGGAAAGCCTTCTTCTCAGTGGGGTGACAGAACTAAAAATCTGCCAGAAATGTCAAGTCTTTCGCACTCTAATGCCCTGTACACACGATCGGTTCATCCGATGAAACCGGACCGATGGATTTTTTCATCAGATATCCGATGAAGCTGACTTTCATCAGTCTTGCCCACACACCATCAGTTAAAAAAACGATCGTGTCCAACGCGGTGACGTAAAACACAACGACGTGCTGAGAAAAAAGAAGTTCAATGCTTCTGAGCATGCGTTGATTTTTAACCGATGGATTTCCCCACAGATGATCGTGTTTGTTTTTTTTTACCCTCAGATTATTTTATAACAGGTTCTACGTTTTTTCACCGATCGGGGGGGAAAAAACTGATGGGACCCACACACGATCTGTTCGTCTGATGAAAACGGTCCATCGGACCGTTTTCATCAGACGAACCGATCGTGTGTACACGGCATAAAAGTAAAGAGGGCTGTCAAGCTTTTAATTAGTAGAATGTTGAATTTTGTTGTTGGTCCTGCTTTGGTGTACATTCCTAATTCTTCCTGATCCCACCGAGACCCCTGGCTTGGAAATGTGTAAGCACCTAATGAACTTTGCATCCAAAACCCATGTCTGATGAATCTTAAAGCGGAGCTCCACCCTGAAATTGACTTTACTTTAACATTAATATCGCTGCAAAACAATCCCTAATCGGCTATTATTAAAACATTTGGAGTTACAATACCTTTTCAACACTGAGGCTTCCGGTCTGTAGGCAGTCGGGTTTTTCTCGGGTTATTTTCCTCTTCCTGTCCCTCGCTCTGCATGCTGGGAGCCTTTCTCTGAGCTCCCTAATTATAATAATTCACTGCATTAGCCGAGACATCGCGCGACTTCGTTTTACAGGAAGTGACGCGCGATGTAAACAAAGGTATGGGCGGGTGTTTGAAATTTCTCCATTACAGCGATGACAACAGATACGCTCACGCCGCCGGTGCGTGTGCGCGAGATAGAGCGGTGGATGCTGGGACAGCATCCACCGAAAACAGGAAATTACATGCCTGTGTGCTGTTTCCTGCCCAAAGCCAAGATGGCAACGGGAGAATATAAGTTGTTGTTCTGGACAGAAAAAGAGCGGAGCGGCTGTTTAAAACAAAAAACGTGAGTTTGGCACAGCAGTGCGATTACTAATTTAAAGAGCCATTAGTCAAAAATTCGATTTTTCGGCGGAGATCCGCTTGAGATCCGCTTTAAGACCAATCGACTGTTTTCATCAGACAAACCGATCGTGTTTGCGCCCCATCGTTTTTTTTTTTCCATGGGTGCAAAAAAATAGAACATGTTTTTAAATTTTTCCTATGGATAAAAAAAGATAGAAAAATCCGATCGTCTGTGTGGAACTCCATCGGACAAAAATCCACGCATGCTCAGAATCAAGTCGACGCATGCTCGGAAGCATTAAACTTCATTTTATTCGGCTCGTCGTAGTGTTGTACGTCACCATGCTTTGGCACGGTCGGATTTTTGACTGATGAAAGTCGGCTTCATCGGATATCCGACGAAAAAATCCATCGGACTAGATTCCATCAGATATCCGATCGTGCGTACAGGGCTTTACTGTTCACATTTATAGTTCCTACAAATTCATCTCTTCCACCTCTCCAGATATCATAATTCTGGCATCACTTCTATTTAGCAGAAGCTTCCTATTTAGTTCTCACGATGACGGTGGATAGTAGATGCTTGTGACACTGTGGGCCTAGGAAAGGGTCGTGTTTGGATGTCATATGTGTCTGTGGAATGTTTGCTGAGTAATTGGCCATGTAGACGGGAAGCTTGCAATGCTGTGTTTATGTGATGGAGGATTTGGCGGAGTTTTTGTATAGGTGTTAAAAGATTTGCACCATGGTAACTGTGTGGGAGAGAAATGTAACCTATTAATTTTCCTATCCCCTTGTATGTGACCATGCTTTCCGTATAGCAGATCTCTATATCTTTCCAGCACTACATTCAGTAAAGTTCTCCGAGTAATCGATGTCGTCTGAAAAAACGATCCCATAGTCTTCAATAGTTGAAAATGAACTTCTAGGGACACTGATTCTGGGGCAGCATATGTTTGATTTACTAAAGGAGTATAGACTGTTCACATAGCAAAGTGAATGGTAGCTAATAACCACTTCAGCTCCAGAAGGTTTACCCCCCCCTGTGACCAGGCCATTTTTTTGCGATTGCGGCACTGCGTTATTTTAATTTTTTTTTTTTTTTTTTTTTTTTAAACAACAAATAGATCTTTCTTTTGGTGGCATTTGATCGCCTCTGTGGATTAAATTTTTTGCGCTATAAACCAAAAAAGCCAACAATTTTGAAAAAAAAAACGATTTGTTTTCAACTTTTTGCTATAAAACATACCCAATAAAAAAAAAAAATCTAAATTAGATTTCCTTATGAATTTAGGCCAAGATGTATTTTTGCGATATGTACGGTGAATGATGGAGTCGCTGTTCTGAGAATAGGGATACCATAGGGACATTATCACGTATATTAGACCATTCCTCATCAGATGTTCCAACCATTTAAAGGGGTTGTAAAGGTAAAAAAATGTTTCCCCTAAATAGCTTCCTTTACCTTAGTGCAGTCCTCCTTCACTTACCTCATCCTTTCATTTTGCTTTTAAATGTCCTCATTTCTTCTGAGAAATCCTCACTTCCTGTTCTTCTGTCTGTAACTCACCACCGTAATGCAAGGCTTTCTCCCTGGTGTGGAGAAAGCCTCTTGAGGGGGTGAGCAGGAGTGTCAGGACGCCCACTAACACACAGCTCCTTTTTCTATCTGCAAAGTAAGTCCTGACACTCCTGCTCGCCCCCTTCCCCCCTCAAGAGGCTTTCTCCACACCAGGGAGAAAGCCTTGCATTACGGTGTGGAGTTACAGACAGAAACAGGAAGTGAGGATTTCTCAGAAGAAAGAAGGATGTTTAAAAGCAAAATGGAAGGATGAGGTAACTGAAGGAGGACTGCACTAAGGTAAAGGAAGCTATTTAGGGATATTTTTTTTTTTTTTTTTTTTACCTTTACAACCCCTTTAACTCTGCTTGCAAAAGACTTGGCCCTCGTCTAACCTGATCATTGTTTTTGGGAACGGGTAGCCAACATTTACTGTTTCTCCCCTACAGAGATTCAATTATTTGTCGGGTTGGCAGCTGTCATCCTGTGTTTATGGGCAACTTTGCTCTTGGGTCAGGTCAGATGGATACATTAAACTTCTCACTTTAAAACAATGCTAAAAGAATAAATCTGTCTTTTTTAGTTGTTAATAAGAAGAATTGCTCATTGCACATGTTCTAATACATGTCTTGGCAACACAAATGAGTTGCAGTTTCTCAGTAGACCAAAGGATCCCAAGGCCAAAAGTGACACTTCACGCAGATCAGTTACCTTGACCTAATTTATGTTTCTTCTGTGTCAGTAAAAGTCAGTCAATTTTAGCATTATATAATTTCAGGCATTCCTTTGCATGTGAATTCCCGCAATATGCCCATGGAAAATGTGTTGCTTTAGATTATGTTAAATATGGGGGTGGAAGCCATGAGTAATTTTTTTTTTTTTTTGCATATGAAAAATGTGGAATAAGTCGTCAAGGAATATTATTTTATCTGTATAAAACCCAAAAGCAAACCTTTATTATATTGCAGCTTACCAATTCTTAGATGTGATAGCTGTATTGGTTTTTTGATTTTAGGCTTTCTTTCTTCTCTATACATCTGGTAATCCATCCAGCAAGTCTGCTGTTTTTCAAAAGCACAAACCCTCCAGCAGAATGTATCAGTTTAAGGCTCCATTCACATTTGTATGGCTTGTCATGACTTTGGGGGTGGGGGGATGGGGAGTGGGTGCTTCAGTAGGAGTGGGACTTCCTGTCCAACTTCCTCCTTCCGCCCAGGGACCGCTTAGGCGATCCATCATATCGCCTACGGTGGCCCCTCCCTGTAGGCGATCGCCTGGGACACGTGACAGGTCCCAGGTGATCGCCTGACCACTCATAGAGTGCAGCGCCACTCACACATGCGCAGTAAGTGCCCGGCCGTGAAGCCGAAAGCTGTCATGGCTGGGTGCCCACACTAGGAATGAAGGCACCGGCCAGAGAGGGGGCAGAGGAGCGGAGCGGAGCTGGAACGTGGAGCAGCCAAGTGTCGGTTTATTAAAAGCCAGCAGCTACACTTTTTGTAGCTGCTGACTTTTAATAAACATAAAAAAAAGCTGGAACACCCCTTTAAGTTATGCTCAGCAAAGCACTTTAGTTGGCTGCAGAAAAGGACAGCCATCTTCTTTAGCACTTTAGAATACTTGAGTATGCAAATTATTGTTCATTGAGGACATCCATCACAGTGATTGGTCAGGGAAGAGGTACCGGCCTGAAAGTAGTTGTAAAGCCTCCCAATGTTTTTCACCTTAATGCATTTTATGAAAAACCACCTGTGCTGCAGCTCCCCCCCAGACGCCCCCTTTTTCTTACCCGAGACAGATCCAGTGATGTGCACGAGTTCACCGGCTCCAGCTGCTGTCTCTCTCCTTATTTCAAGGTTAATAGCAGCAGGAGCCATTGGCTTCCACTGCTGTCAATGAAATTCAGTGACATGGCAGCGGAGGGAGAAGTTGAGTCCTGCTGCCTGTGTCAATTGAAGCAGCAGCAGGGCTCAGGAGAGAGCCCGCATGGGGCACCCCAGAAAAAGAGAAGCAGGGCTGCTCTGTGCAAAACTTATTGCACAGAGTAGGTAAGTATAGGCATGTTTGTTTGTTTGTTCTTACTAAAATAAAAATAAAAAAGGGTTTACAAACCCTTAAAGCAGAGTTCCACCCAAAAGTGGAACTTCCGCTTAATCCACTCCTCACCCGATTACATGCCACATTTGGCATGTCATTTTTTGGGGGGGGGGGGGGTGGGACTTCCTGTCTTACTTCCTCCTTCCGCCCAGGGACCGCTAAGGCGATGTGTCATATCGCCTTTTGGCGGTCCCTCCCTGTAGGTGATCGCCTGGTACACATGACAGGTCCCAGGCAATCGTCTGTCCAATCAGGCAGCGCTCTGCTGGCGCATGTGCAGTGAGTGTCCGGCTGTGAAGCCGAAAGCTGTCATGGCCAGATGCCCACAGTTAGGATGGAGGCGCCAGCCGGAGAGGGGGGGAGAGGAGCGGCGTGTCGCTGGACAGTGGAGCATGTTTATTAAAAGCCAGCAGCTATGTTTTTTGTAGCTGCTGACTTTTAAAAAACATCAAAAAATGCTAGAACTCCGCTTTGAGACCCCTTTCACACTAGCGTTTTTACAGCGTTTTAGCGTTAAAAATAGCACGATTAAAACACTCATAAAACACTCTACATGCATCTCAATGGACCCTTTCACACCGAGTCCTGCAAGCAGAATCTTTGAAGCAGCTTTTGGGCACTGAAAAAAACGCTCCAAAATTTCTCCTCTCCATTGGAATGAATTGAAAACGCTGTAAAAACACCTTACCCTTTCACACTGAGGCACTGCAAAAACACCCTAAAACTTTAGGGTCTTAGCGGTGCTTTACCAACACATTGGGATTGCAGATGAGGCTTTGGGATTGCTCAAATAACGCTCGAAAAACACCCCAGTGTGAAAGGGGCCAAAGTTATACTAAAGTTTTTTTTTTTTTGTTTGTTTTTTATAACAAAAATGTTATACTTACTTGCTCTGTGCAGTGGTCTAGACCAGAGCAGCCCAGATCCTCCCTCTTCTCAGGTCCCTCGCTGGCATTCCTGGCACCCTCCCTCCTGCCCCCACAGTAAGCAGCTTACTATGGGGGCACCTGAGTAAAGCCGCTGCAGTGTGTCAATTCAGACACTGAGCCATGACTCGGGTCCACCCCGCTGCTGTCTCAGCCAATAAGGAGGGAGAGTCCCGGACAGCTGAGTCTCTTGTTCAACATCGATGGATCAAGATGGGGCTCAGGTAAGTATTAGAGGGGCTGCTTGGGGTTGCTGCACATAGGTTTTTTATCTTAAAGAGGAGCTCCAGCCGTGGAAATTTTTTTTTTTAAAGTCAGCAGCTACTAACAGTGTAGCTGCTGACTTTAAATAAGGACACTTACCTGTCCTACTCGCCCGCGCTGACGGCCCCCCCCCCGATGCCGGTCCCACGATCGTTCCGGGTCCCGCGCCGCCATTCACACTATGGGAAACAGGCAGTGAAGCCGTACGGCTTCACTGCCCATTTCCTACTGCGCCTGCGTGAGTCTCACGCTGGCTTGTGAATGGGCGCGCTGCTCTCTGAGAACACACACAGTTCCCAGGAAGCAGCGCGCCCCATTCACAAGGAGAAGAAGAAGAAGAAAACACACCGCGGTTCAGGAAGAGGCAGATTACGGACTTCCGCATAGCAACAGCTATTTCGGGTGAGTATTTATTTTTTATTTTTTTCAGGTTATTTTTTTTATTTTTTTCAAACAACATTGTAAAATGTTGTTATCCTGGGTGGAGCTCCGCTTTAATAAATTAAGATAAAAACCTTCTGAATTCAGGGCTCATTCACATCACTACACACTTTGCTGCAGTACACACATTTATGTGCATTGATACGTGCGGTGTTAGGCAGACTGCATTTTTTTTTATAGCACAAGGCCCAGGCACTGCATGTTGTGCTGTGGTGTCTTGCAGCATGTGTTCATTCTGGAAGCTGTTGGGGTGGGGTGCCATTTACATTGAATACCACTGTTGCATAGCAATGCATGTAACATGCACATTGCACTAATTTGCATACTTGCCAAGTTCTTATGCTTCCCCTTGTGACCCTGGAGAGGTCCAGATTGGCCTCATTCACATGGACGCTAAGGCCTGCATACTGTGAACTTTACTTTTTTATTTACTGTGTCCCTAACCATTAGGTGTGTCCTCCTTCTTCTTTTATTTTTTATTTTATTTATTTTTTAGGCATGTACAACTAGGTGAGGGGGGCATGTTCTAGAATATCTGACTTCATATGAAAGTGACATTTTATTATGATCTTTTTTTGATGATATATTTGTGGTTCCTTGAGTAGTTGGGTGTTAAGTGCTGCTAAATTCTAAAAGGCTACTAAGACAAGATCTCTCCCCCAACCGTGGTCAAATAGGCATTATGAGGTGCCACATTCTACAAGTCACCCTCCTGACAACACTGCCAGATTGTTCAGAAATTCCTCTTCAGATGCCATGTTTTTTAGGGACCCAGTCTCCAGACCATCTTCCCCTGAAATTATACTGTATGTAGATAAACATTCAGCAGATTTTCTAATTTTAAGCTGTTTTAATTATTACATTATCCTAACATGTTGTTTTTTTTGTTTTTGACCAGGATGAAGATGAGGTGGCACAAGATGTTCCTGCTACTTTGTATGGCTGGCCTTTGTGTGATCTCTGTTCTTCATTTTTTGAAGGCCCTCTCTTACGTCTCACTGTCCCGGGAATTGGTGTCTCTGAGTCCAAACTTCATCTCTGGCTTCTTCTGGGAGTCCCGGCCACTATTGCTTCAACATGTAGAAAGGATGGATGATAGTGCCCAGGTTTTGCGCACTCCAGATTACTATCGGCCTCCTCAACTTTCTGTTCAGCATCCGAAGCCTCCACCTTCATCACGTGGTGAAAGTCTTAGCATAGATGACATGCATCTGAAAGACTTTGTGTTGCAGGAAGACACAGCAGAGTATTTTGTGAGAACCAAATCAGGAGGTGTATGCTTCAAACCAGGGACGAAGGCACTAGACCGCCCACTTTCTGAGAAACCAGAAAAACCCTCTCCACGTAAAGCTTCCTCTGGTGTTTCTCGGCAGCAACAACCGCAAACCCAGAGACGTAGGAAATGGGTGGAGTGTGTGTGTTTGCCTGGGTGGCATGGACCTAGTTGTGGAGTGCCAACAGTTGTTCAGCATTCCAACCTCCCAACAAAGGACCGGTTAACTCCACGCTTAAAGCCTCGCCGTGTTATCAATGCCATCAACATCAACCATGAATTTGACCTCCTGGATGCACGATTCCATGAGCTTGAGGGGGCTGTGGATGTCTTCTTAATATGTGAATCAAACTTTACTGCTTATGGGGAACCACGATCTCTCTTATTTCGCCAAATGCTTCTCAATGGAACATTTGATTACATTAAATCAAAGGTGTTGTATGTTTTCTTAAACCACTTTCCAGAAGGGGGCAAACAGGATGGGTGGATAGCAGATGACTATCTACGAACATTTCTGACTCATAATGGAATATCTCGATTACGAAACTTGCGAGATGATGATCTCTTTATCATAGATGATGCTGATGAGATCCCAAGCAAAGAAGGAGTGTTATTCCTTAAACTTTATGATGGGTGGACAGAACCAATAGCTTTTCACATGCGCAAGTCCCTGTATGGCTTCTTTTGGAAGCAACCAGGAACCCTTGAAGTCATTTCTGGCTGCACCATTGGAATGCTTCGTTTAGTGTATGGCACAGATGGTATCCGTCTCCGCAGAAGGGAATACTACACTATGCCCAACTTCCGACAGTATGAGAACAAAACAGGACATATTTTGGTTCAGTGGTCTTTGGGAAGCCCTTTACATTTTTCTGGCTGGCACTGCTCATGGTGTTTCCCACCAGAGGGAATCCATTTCAAACTGATTTCTGCACAAAATGGGGATTTCCCAAGATGGGGGGACTATGAAGACAAAAGGGATCTGAACTATATAAGGTGGCTTATAAAGACAGGGGGTTGGTTTGATGGGACCAAACAAGAGTATCCCCCAGCTGACCCCCATGAGCACATGTATGCCCCGAAATGTGTCATGGAAAACCCACAACGCTTTGGATATTTAATTAAAAACCCTTATAGCTGAGATGTTTTTGGGAAGGGAGGGAATGCTGAAAAACGGTACAATTTATCTTCAACTGCTTGGAATATCCATTTAGGATTTTTTTTTTTTTCATTTGGTCTCTCATAGTTCCACTGGAAAGGAGTTTTCCCACTAACTGAATAAGAAGGTAACTAAGGTTACTTGGTAAAATTTAGCTTTTTGAAGAAATGGAATACTCAGGAGATTGATGGTAGATATGGTTAACCACCATAGGACTGATATTTCAACAGTGATACAACATAATGTATATTTTGTCAGTGCAGCTGTTTATGCATTGTTGCATGTTTACATATCTTTCCGGTGAAGTTGTGGGAAATTGGCAATGTTTTGCTCTGTGAAAACAGAGAGGTAATAATCATGCTGAGAAATGATATGTATATATAACAAGTAGGACTGTACTTCCAGGACCATATACATGTCTGTGTATTTACAGATGCAAAATTCTTTGGGCTTTGAATAAGTCTTTGTAATTTCTAATCAAAACTTCTTGGCACCAAATGTGGCATCTTCCGTTGGACCTAGAAAACCATTCTGATACTCTGTTCTGTTATATGAATAGTGTAAAAGGTTTAGGATGTGGTATATTTTTAATGCCATCCGCATCAGTGCCAATGATACTTCAGGCCTTGATGAATTCAAGGTATGGCAAAGTCGCAGGAATTCTAAAGGGATAAAGCACTTTATTTTCTTTAGTGCCTTTTGTGCACACCAGGAGGCATTTATCATATCGTTGTTGTTCTTTCTGATGTAATTTTTCTTTTTATTTGAGCAAACTTTAAATTGACAGGTCTGTAAATCCAGAGAGCAATGCAGGCTTATATTGTAAGGCAGTTTTTTCTAAATCTGCACCTCAAAGTCCACTAAGGGGGCAGTTTTTTAAATTCTCGCCATGGTGAAAGAATTGGTTTGTATAATTGTTTATGTAAGGCCATACATTTGGAACATTTTCTTGTTAAATTTCCTTTAGATTTACCTTGAACTATGTAGGTCAAGGGCCTGCCTGATTGCATACAAATTGAAAGTGTTTAGGTTTGACCTCATATTCTATGGTTTTAGAAAATCTAAAGAAAATTTGTACAAGAAAATGGTATAGTGTATGGCCAGCTTAAAGCGGAGGTTCACCCTGAAAATCAACTTTTTACCATTAGATCCAACATACTGCTGACATTTGCAGTATGCTGTTTTTTTTTTTTTTTTTCTTTCTGTACTTACCGTGTTATCGTAGTTCTCATCTGGCTCCGAGCTGATTCCCTGCGGGGAATAGGCGTTCCGAAGACAAGGCGTAGATGATTGACGTGTGGGTACAGCGCGTCACGCCTTCCGAAAATAGACGAAGTGAGACTCGGCTGTTTACGCCACTATACAGCGCCTGCGTCTGCCGTGTAGAGCTGACTGGGCAGTCGCCGTAAAAAGCCGAGTCCCACTTCTGGTATTTTCGGAAGGTGTGACACGCTTTACCAGCACGTCAATTATCTGCGCCTTGTCTTAGAAACGCCTATTCCCCCGGGCAGAGAGAACCCGGGAAGCCGGGTGAAAACTACGATAAAATGGTAAGTACAGCGGGGGAAAAAAAAACGGCTTACTGCAGTATGCTGGATCTAATGGTATATAGATTTTTTAGGGTGAATCCCCGCTTTAAGATATTAATGCCCCGGGCCAGCAATTTGTTTAATAGGAACATGTAAGGAAGGCATGACATGTAAGGAAGGCATCCATTATGTATTTGTGATCTAATTTGGCTTGCAGATGGTTGCTTTATGGCCGGTGACTTGTCAGCCTTGTTCCACTATGAGATTTGTTCCAGAACTAACTGCGCATGCGCAGTAATAGTCTACAGAAATAGCCGAACGCAACAGCTGATCGTCAGCTGTCTATGCTCTCGGCCACGGCGGCTGTTTAACAGATTAGTTAGCAATAAAAATAAAAAAAATACATTCCTCCCCTCATTCCTCCCCTTTCTGCCGAGCGGCAGCGTGCATTACCTGCCATCCGCACGATCGGGAGCGAGCGCATCTGGCAGCTAACACACAGCTGTTCGCGCTCGGCAGTTTCCGTCGGATGGGCGTACTCAGCTGGAACAAAACAGATAGCTGGAACCAGACTGGCAGATCACCGGAAGAGAGCAGGGTATGTTTGTTTGTGTAGACTAGAGTATCACTGTGAAATGTTTTTGGCAGCATAATTCAAAGTGTTCTATGGCAATCCCACCACTACCATTTCTTCTGTTTTCCATCGCCTGTCTCTCTGCCTTTGCTCCTTACTGAACTACATTTGCATGATGTTTGCCTAACTTCATTGCAGACGTACCACACTGCT
Organism: Rana kukunoris; assembly: GCA_029574335.1. NCBI lineage: Eukaryota > Metazoa > Chordata > Amphibia > Anura > Ranidae > Rana > Rana kukunoris. The sequence continues at coordinate 64,279,469 of CM056055.1, read as the reverse complement.
CTTTTTCTTCCCTTTTTTTTTTTTTTTTTTTTTATTGACATGTGTATCTTAATCTACTTTGAGTGCTAAGTGGTATGGTTCACCTACTGTGACCACTAGATCAATTCCAGTGATAAAGTAAAAAAAAAAATACTGTGGTAATCATGAGCATGAATTGACATTTCCAGGGGTGATTTGTACACACAAAAAAAATAAGAAATCAGAGGGGTAAAATGGAAAAATGACTTTTCATAACATCAACAGTAGTCTGTAACAGTCGGTACCAATATACTCTGCTGAAATTAGAAAAGTACAAAGTGGATTCTAATTTGCTGCTTGGGGTAATTGCACTTAAAGGGAACGTATAGTCAATTATTATTATTTTTTTCATTATTATTATTATTATTTTAAATGTGAAAAAGTTTAGCTTGACCTACGCTTATTAATGTTAATCCTAAAAAAAAAATGCATTTATTTTTATAGATTGCAATTATATATGTACATGGGGACAGCCATATTTTTTTTTATTGCATATGTAGGCTCTGCAACTTTCTGTTCAGTATTGCATAATGATTTTGTTTTACTGCTCCTTTTTGCAATGCAAATCTGAGTTGGTCAATTTGTTAAAACCAGTGCAAACTAGTGGCTAATCTGCACATCTCTACATTTATTAAAATGACAGCAAAGCATAAGCAAGCTTGTTAAGATGTGATGGACACTATGAAGTCGCTTTAAGGGCCAGTTCACACCAGGCGCAGTTCCATACAGTTTTGTGTGCATTTTTTCTGCACAAAATGCATGCACAGTGTTTTCTATGTATTCCAGTGGCTCTAGTTGGCACCATGCAGTCAGTTTCTGCATCGGAAACTGACTGCATGGTATGAACTGGAGCCATTGGAATACATTGAAAACATGGAAAACACTGTGCATACATTTTTAGTGCAGAAGACATGCAAACAAAACTGTACGGAACTGCGTCTGGTGTGACCTGTCCCTAATACAAACTGCAATATTCTCTCAAGAAATGTGCTTGCTGAAAATATGCTATACTTTCCCTTTAAGAACTGCCACTTGGGGGTTGATATACTAAAACTGGAGAGAGAAAAAATTGGTGCAGCTCTGCATAGAAATCAATCAGATTCCATTTTTTTAATGTTAGGAGCCGATTAACTACCAGGCACGGCTGCAAATCGGCTAAATCACATTATTGTAACTATGAGCAGGACAAAAAATTGCATATGTTGCAATCTGTCACTAGTATTACCACAGCAGTCCCAACCCCAATGAAGCACTATGGGGGACTCCGAAAAACAACAACTTTTTTTTTTATTAAGGTTAGCGACAGACTGCATCATAAATGTCATTTTAATTTTGTTCATAGTTACACTTTAACAAAAAGTTCCCTGTTTTGAATGAGGGTGTAAATTACAAAATAACTTGTATTGGAATTTATAGATGTTATATCAGTTTTCAATGAGAGTGAAGTATTCAAAAAAAAAAAGGTAAAGAAAAATGAATACCGTAACTGGACTCCAAATTTCAGTCTCTAATTCTCCAAAACTGCAAATTCAGTGTGGAAGCCTATTCTCAATTATGTGTCTGTAATAGAAAATAACAAAGATTGCACATATGCAACATCTTCATTCCAGCAAAACATATATTTGGCAGCATGGCAGTGGGCTTTAGCAGCCAGCGTTGTTTCACTCAGCATCCCTAGCTGTTACTGACAGCTCACTGTTGATCGGGAACCAATATTGCTTGCTCCCATTCCAAGTGATCACTGTGATGGGCAATCACAGTGGGCAAATGATCAGGAAGCCAATGTAATGCCTCTAAAGCCTGGTACACACGATTGGATTTTCCGTGGACAAAGCGTAGGACTTAAGGGCATTGGCCATGTATTTGTCTTACATACGAACGGCAAAGAGTTGTCGGCCAACAAGCGCAAAACTGCAGTTTTTCATCTCTTTAGCTCTACCCTTTGGGCAACTTCTGATAATGTTGTGTTATGGTTAGCATTGCTTCCGATCATGTGCGTTTGTGCTGGATTTTTTTCTGAAGGACTTCTGTACACACGATCGGATAATCTGACAGCACACATTTGTTGTCAGAAAATTTTAAAGCATGCTATCCAACATTTGTTGGAAAATCCAGCAACAATTGTCCGATGGAGCACACAAACGGCCATCACACAATTTCCGTTGGAAAATCTGATCATGTGTATGAGGCTTAACTTTACAGCCTCTTAAAGGGCCAGCTCCTGCAGCCTGGAGGTCTGTCTGTCAGAGTGAACGTAAAGTTCCAAAGGAGAATTTTAGTTTAATACCTTTTTTATTATACCACACTTTGTATTGTGGCCATTCCAATAGACTGCAAGAGATGCATGTGCGATGAGATGGAATTTGCCTTACTATATATGAACTCGAAACCACTGGGATAATGCCCTTGATGGGGAACCCGTGGCTGCCAAACCTAACACATAATGACAAGTATTATGATTAAGCCTTGGGAACTGACATTGTTGTAGCATTAAGAATATAGTAGGAAGAAGGCTTGTCACTTTCAAGAAACTATCTTTTGAATATTAGTTTTAGGTACAGTAGCATTATGGATTAAATACAGAGGGGCAGATTCACAGAGAATTAGATTATCGTAGCGTATCAGAAATACACTACGCCGCCGTTTTTTACCTGGCTCTACGTGGAATCCAGGTAGATTTTGTCCAGTAAACGACGGCGGCGTAGTGTATTTCTCCCGTCGCAATCCATCTGCGCGAGTAGGGGGCGTGAAGCATTTAAAATAGGCGCGTTCCTGCGGCGATCGAACTGCGCATGCTCCGTTCGCAAATTTCCCGCCGTGCATTGCGCGAAAACACGTCGTAGTAGCGTCGTTTACGTACATTCCTATTCCCGAACGAGTTACGTTAAAAAAAAAATATATTTTCAAATCGACGCGGGAACGACGGCCATACTTTACATGGGTTACGCACTGTTAGACCAGCAAAAAGCTCCTCTAACATTACGTAGCCAAAAAATGACGTAGGCGATTGCGAGGGACACTCGTACCTTTGTGGATGGCCGTAAAAACTCATTTGCATATCCCGACGCATGAAAACGACGCAAACTCCTCCCAGCGGCCGCAAAAATATCGCAGTGTAGATCCGAAGGCTTACGAGGACGTAAGCCTCTCGGATCGAAGCCCGAAGCCGCCGTATCATGGTTTGAGGATTCAAACTAGTGATACGGCGCGCAAAATTTGAAATTACTCCTGTCTAACACCAGTTAGACAGGCGTAATTGCTCTGTGAATCTGGGCCAGAGATTATATGGCACCTCTGTAAAAGGGATGCTTTTGGTTTGCACAGATATGAGAAAAATAAAAGGGAATATGCAATTCTAGATCCTAGTAGCAAATGATAAAACCCCAGATAAAAAATACCCTTAAAGTATCCCCAACCCCTCTTATTTCAAGGGTCAAATTCTAGGGGCAGAGAAATAAAATGTAATAGTTACAGTACCTTGAGATTTTCCACATTTTTGTCATGTTACAACCAAAAATGTACCGGTAAATGTGATTTATTGGGATTTTATGTGATGGACCAACACAAAGTGGCACATAATTGTGAAGTAGAAGGAAAATTATAAATGGTTTTCAAAATGTTTTACAAAAAAATCTGTGGCATGCATTTGTGTTCAGCCCCCCTGGGGCAATACTTTGTGAAACTACCTTTTGCTGCAATTAGTCTTTTTGGGGATGTCTCTACCAGCTTTGCACATCTAGGGAATGACATTTGTGACCATTTTTCTTTGCAAAATAGCTCAAGCTCTGTCAGATTGGATGGAGAGTGTCTGTGAACAGCAATTTTCAAGTCTTGCCACAGATTCTCAATTGCATTTAGGTCTGGACTTTGACTGGGCCATTCTAACACATGAATATGCTTTGATCTAAACCATTCCATTGTAGCTCTGGCTGTATGTTTAGAGTTTTTGTATTGCTGGAAGGTGAACCTCCGCACCAGTCTCAAGTCTTTTGCGGACTCTAACAGTTTTTTTTTTTCTAAGATTGCCCTGTATTTAGCTCCATCCATTGTCCCATCAACTCTGACCAACTTCCCTGTCCCTGCTGAAGAAAATCATCCCCACAACATGATGCTGCCACCACCTGAGTTATCATTGGCCTCTTGGCTGCTACTCTGAATAATGCTCTCCTTGCCTGGCCTGTCGGTTTCAGTGGATGGCCATGTCTTGGTAGGTTTGCAGTTGTGCCATACTCTTTCCATTTTCAGATGATAGATTGAACAGTGCTCACTGATATGTTTTAAAGCTTGTTTTAAAACCTAACCCTGCTTTAAACCTCTCCAGAACTTAAAGCGGATCTCCACCCTAAAGTGAAGATCCGCTGATCCGAACACTCCCCCCCTCCGGTGTCACAATTGACACCTTTCAGGGGGGAGGGGGGTGCAGATAGACATGTATCTGCACCCACTTCCGGCCCAGCATTCACGGGCAAAAGACGGGCATTGCATCACATCCCGTCTCCCGCCCGTTGTGTGCTGGGAACACTCAGCTCCCAGCACACAGCTGGAGCCAATTCGCGGGCGCAGCGCGACTCGCGCATGCGCCGTAGGGAACCCGGGCAGTGAAGCCGCAGCGCTTCACTTCCTGGTTCCCTCACCGTGGATGGAGGGGGGAGCAGCAGGGTGACGAGCGATCGCTCATCCTCTGCTGCGGACGGCGCTGGACTCCAGGACAGGTAAGTGTCCTAATATTAAAAGTCAGCAGCTGCAGTATTTGTTGCTGCTGGCTTTTAATATTTTTTTATTTGTGAACCATCCGCTTTAATCCCTGACCTGTCTGGTGTGTTTATTGGCCTTCATGATGCTGTTCGTTCACTAAGTTTCTCTAACAAACCTCTGAGGACTTCACAGAACAGCTGTATTTATACAGAGATTAAATTACTGTATTTATTGGCGTATAACGCTCACTTTTTTACCCTGAGCATAGAGGGTAAACTGTGCCTGCGTGTTATATGCAGGGTGCTGTGTAAAGTTTTTTTTTCCCAAAACTTCCCTCATAAAGGGTGCGTGTTATACGCCGATAAATACGGTACACGCAGGTGTACTCTTATTTACTCATTAGGTGACTTCTAAAGGCATATGTTTCCACTAGTTAGTTAGGGGTAACAGAGTAAAGGGGGCTCAATACAAATGCACGCCACAATTTTCAGATATGTATTTGTTTAAAAAAAAAATGAAAACCATTTATTTTTTTTCCATTTCACAATCATGGCACTTTGTGTTGGTCTATCACATAAAATCCCAATAAAATACATTTAAATTTTTGGATGTAACATGACAAAATGTGGAAAATTTCAGTGGGTGTGAATACTTTTTCAAGGCACTATACCTTATTTCTCGCACTAGTAGGCTCCAACCTGTGCACTGGGTCTCGTAAAACCTCTTCTCTACAGCACTCCAGCCATCTATTTAGATACAATACAAAACCAATAGTCCTGTATTTTATGTGAGGGCCCGTCTACAGCCCAGAGCATTGGAAGCCTGCTAGTATGAGGAATAAGGTAACCATTTAAACCTTATTCCGCTACCCCTACACTTAATGAGCAGTGTGGAGGCGCCCTACTACAAGGGTATTTTGTTTTGATCCTGGAGTTCAGCTTTAACTATTTCATTAATTCTAAATGGGGGCAAGTGAGCTATAGAAGCTACAACTGCCATGTTTGACTTTCGATCTAGTTTCATGAAAGCAATAATATTTACTAGTTCAGCCATAAGTGGGTTCTTTGACTTTGTTTTTTTTTTCTTATATGCTACTAACATTTTTAATCTATTCATCTGTGGACAAGACACAGGCATTACTAAAGTGTAAAGGTCCTTTCCTGATTAGAAGGTCCATGTAGGTTTGTAGGCAGGCTGATGTAAACTGACTAGTGCACATTTACACCCACCTACCTCAGAGTCCATCCAGGTTTGGAAACAAAATGGAAAATGACTGTGTTCTGTTTTTTCAGACCAAATGTGATAGATCAGAGGTAGCTTGATGTAAATGGACACAAATTTGTTTGCATCCAGCTGCCCTTGGAGCCAGGTCTGCTCCTGTCCGCGGTGTAAATGCCGACATAAATTGAACAGACACAGATGTAAAATAACTGACTTCTGTCCCATTCAGATAGGATTCAGCAGGGGGCCTGCTCAGTTCCCATGCTGAACAGAGCGGAAAAAGGCCATGCGATAGGGCCCTTAGGCGTTTATCTTGGCTACTAAGCACATAGATAATTGAATAGCAAAACAACACTAATATAAATAAGCTATTTCTCTTCTCATACATCTTTAAAAAGAAAATAGCAATGTCATCTATTAAACATCATAGTATATGAAGATGAGTTGTCATTTGTCAAAGGGCAGCCCCCCCAAAAGGGATATTTTGGTTGTAGGTAAAATTTGGGGGGCTGTGTCAGTCTCTTGGCCTTTTATACTCAAACAGAAAAATCTCCCTCCCATAATTCCTCACTCTGTTAATCTCTGCCTGGGAATTTTCATTGTGTTACACCCATTTAAGGGCTGTAACAGACATTCAGCTTCATACCAAGCAGCAGTGTTATCCCTTCTCCATATGTAGAATTAGGAGATATAAAATACACAGTTGTATATAAGTAAACACCCACACTTAGCTCAATCCATGAGCGCTTGTATTGTGTGTTAATGACAGATTAAAGGAATGCTGAATTCCAAACTTGCCAAATTAAATGGCTACAGCTGCTGCCATTAATATTGGTTCACGGACCAATTAAACATCAATAGCTGGGTCAATGTTGTAACCTGAAACACTTAAAGGGGTGGTTCACCCAAAAACCTTTTTTTAACATTGATTGAGGCTCGTTTTGTCAAGGGGAATCGGGTGTTTTTTTTTTTTTTTTAGAATCGAAGCAGTACTTACCGTTTTAGAGATGCATCGTCTCCGTCGCTTTCGTGTATGGTCTTCTGGTCTGGGCGTTCCTATTTGATTGACAGGCTTCCGACGGTCGCATACATCGCGTCACGAGTAGCCGAAAGAAGCTGAGCGCCGGTGCGGCTCTATACTGCGCCTGCGCACCGTCGTTCGGCTACTTTCGGAAAATCGTGACGCGAGGTATCCGACCGTCGGAAGCCTGTCAATCAAATAGGAACGCCCATTCCCGAAGACCATACCCGAAAGCGACGGAGACGATGCATCTCTAAAACGGTAAGTACTGCTTCGATTCTAAAAAAAAAAAAAAACACCCGATTCTCCTTGACAAAACGAGCCTCAATCAATGTTAAAAAAAAAGGTTTTTGGCTGAACTACCCCTTTAAGTCAGACAATGTATCAAAATTCACCAGGCAGCGCTAAACGCAGAACAGAAATTGAAATAAAAATTGTAAAATTTCAAAAAATGTCCTTGGTACAAAGTCCTTATATGATAGTGTCAATCTTTGATGCAAACACTGGAATGATGAAAAAAAGTCCACTTAAGCCCAAGATAATGAGTTTGAAGGAAGACACCACACACGTGTGCTCATAAAAGGTAAAAAGAAGGGGGGTGTGTGAGAAAGGAGCCCCCTCTTGAGTATCCTCTTACCCCAGAGAGCAGATAAATCAGCGTGTCTGTTGTGTGATTCTCAGCCGCAATCTCTTGGTCAGCATCTCTGACTGAACTCCGGTTTCAACCATAAAAAGAGCCCGGGAGCAAACACATAGCGTAATCCTGTTTCCACGTTTTATTGCTAATAAAATCATCATCCAGTACACTCACATTAAGCAAACTTTATATCAGCATATATCACAAAATTATCCACGTCATGTTAGCATCGGCATATCCGCATTTCCTACCACTCTCTGTTGGTCTAGCAGCGAGGACAAGTCCACTATCATATAAGGACTTTGTACCAAGGACATTTTTTGAAATTTTACCATTTATATTTCAATTTCTGTTCTGTGTCTAGCGCTGCCTGGTGAATTTTGATACATTGTCTGACTTAAGTGTTTCAGGTTACAACATTGACCCAGCTATTGAGAATTAGGAGATAACTTTGAGGGAACTTTTGTCCAAAATAATATTTCACCCAAAAAGTTTCTCAGTTTGGTGTGGGGTTCTGTTAATTTTACATTTAGCACATTCACTAGTGAGCCTACCACCAGATCATTCAGTTCAACAAATATTTCCCCCACACAGTTGTATGTGTGTTCTACAACTATCATTGTGTAGACCTCCAGAAGCCCAGAGACGGCTACCTGGCGATGCCGTCGTATGCCTCGTACACACGATCGGTTTTCCCGTCGGGAAAACTGCCATGTTTGCTTTTGGTCGGGAAAACCAGCCGTATGTATGCTCCATAGCAGTTTTCCCGACAGGAAAAGTGCAAGCAAAAAAATGAGAACTTGTGCGATTTTTACCTGCCGGGAAATCAGATCGTGTGTATGAGGCATGAGATGTGATGTCATCAGCCCTAGCAAACTCCAAGCTGTCGCCCAATTGACAATCTATAATATTTACCTTACGGCCTTTCACCCGGCAGCTACATTAAAGAATATGTAGGGAAGTGAAGGGAGGGGCAGAGGAATTGGGCCAGCACAAAAAAGTATTTGGACATTCTCAAGAGAAAAGGTCTATGCCATGCAAGGATGGAGGTGGATCTTGCAAGTTCAAAGGCACATTGCAAGTGAAAAAAACTGATTAGCTATGGAAAAACACTTAACAGGTAACTGGCACACTCCAGTGCCATAGATTACCCAATATCCTTCCAGTGTGCCACTGAGGAGTAAAAGAGGGGAGGGGGGAAAACGTTTGGGTGTGTCAAATATGGTTCCCACTCCTCCATCTTAAGGTTGTACTCCGTGTTTTAGTGACCTGAACACTGATATGTGGAGGAGGCAATACCAAATTTTAGAATGGCAGTATTTTGAAAGGATTTTCTCAAGGGGGAGTATTAAATGTAAACTGTGGAACCTAAATCTATGTATCTGCATCATTTAGTCTGCTTTTGATTATGTTATAGATTTACTTTAATAACAGAGAATTTGTTTCCTCCAATAACCCCCAACAACTCGGCTATTTGATGTTGATTAGAGATTGTCACGGGTATGCACAGGGTGAGAGCAGATTTTCCTGCTGGAGTCTTGTAGCGCTGTAAAGATCTGTTGGCTATCAAAACTTGCTGTATTCCACTAAACGTAATAAGGGAGAAGGTATGGACCTTCATTATTAATAAAGTACACCTGGCATTCCATTATAAAAAGTGTGATGTAAGCTGATGCGGCTGTTATGATTCTACTTAAGTTTATCATATTTCATGTTTGTAAGTAGCTTAACTGTAAAGTAAGGTTTCTTACATGATCTGAGAAGCCTATCTACTAATACTTGCCTTCTCTTTATGGACTTATTTGCCCAAGGAAAGTGACCCACCCTGGTACTTCCAGGTATGAGGCCGCATATGAGGTCTCTTCCTGCTACATACTTTGTACTTGGCTTATCAGGCACCTAGTGCTTTCTCGCCGTGGCCAGTAGACTGTAGGCTCTGACACATGACATGGACCATACACAGAACTTCTTATTCACTTGGCTGAACAGAGCAGTTTTGAGGGGGGGGGGGACCTGATTGGCAGGATTATGGCCTGTGTTGACAGTCTTTGGGCTTGAGTTGATGGCCAAACACAGCTTGCTGTTTTTTTTTTCTATTTAAACTTTATTTTATTTAGAATATATTTCAGCATACAATACAAAATACATATACCGTATTTATCGGCGTATAACACGCACCCTAACTTTAAGAGGGAAGTTTCAGGAAAAAAAACTTTCCACACCCCCTGCGTATAACACGCAGGCATAGTTTACCCTCTATTTTCTGGGTAAAAAAAAATGAGTGTTATATGCCAATAAATACAGTACATTTTAAAATCTTGCATTGATCCTATATTTATTTAACCTAACCCACCACCACCGTCTCTCCCCCGCCATCCTAGATCTGCTATTTTCGCCATCCTAACTCATCTCGGGCCCATCAGTTTCTATCATAACTACTGCGTATTTCTCTGTTCGCTTAAACTAGCTCCATTTTTTCCAAATTACTCTCTTTCCTCCATTTCCTTGCTGTTGACATCAGTTTGATAAGATCATTTAAAATTCAGTGTCAGGTATACTTGATCGCTTTGTGTTGCTTTTGCATTCCCATAGACTTGTATGTGAATAAAAGGTTGTCGACCAAAGCCCCTCAATTGAATCAGTTCATGCTCTAAAGGCAAGGCACTGGTTTACTTTAAGGCAGACCTGGGCTCTAAACTTGGCTTCAGTTAAAGCAATGGATCATAAGGTAGCGTGGGTAGGAATATTAAAAATCAACATACATCAACTGATCTACATAACAGAGAGGTAATAACGTCAGCAGTCTAGGTTCCATTTTTCTTTCTTCCTGTGTAAATTTATATATGTAGATGGCATTTAATCTAGTAAACCCGTTAACATTGTCAAAACTCACATCTCATCTGCTGTTTGGATGCTTGTAACATCACCTGCCAAAGTGATGGGTTGATTTTACCAAAGACGAGGAAATTTGCACTTTCCGGGGAATGTTTTTTTACTTTAGTGAATGTGATGGAAATTCACTTTGCAAATATTCAGTCATGTGCAAGGAAAAAGTATTTTATATTGTACATCATTGGATGGTGGAAGTTGGCAGTGTCACTTCATTTGTCAAGGTAAGGGAAATTGCTTTGCAAAGTGAACAGCTTATTTTCCCTTTAGTAAACCAGCACCTATAGTATGTACCATACCACTTACACGGACTCTATTGTCAAGCTGGCATCCTGTATAATCCAACACTTTTTGAAAATTTTGTGGACTCATCTGCAAGAGAGTTAATATTTTACGGAAATGGGTTCTGGTTACTACTAAAAGAAAGGCTGCAGTTTCTATTTGGTGTGCTCCTCTCATATCGTTTTTCATTTGAAATGCTTTAGCTTTCAATTAGCAGAGATGTGTGAAGGCACAGTAGTGCCACCTTAATCTGTCAGAAATTTCACACAAGGAAAAAGCCTTTTCAAAGTGGTTTTGCTATCAGCATGACCCAACATGTCACCTGAAACTGTAAGATTGTGTGTGTAAACAGTCGTGACCTAAGAGCTTATGGATGACATTAGGAAATCTCCAAAATCCCTACTCCAAATTGCAAAGCCCTACCGATTTAATAATATGCTGCATGTCGACACATGTGGCCTATTCCTAACCCTTTGGGGCTGACGCATGAAGGACAGTTGATACATTTTTATATTTGTATTTCATGAACTTTTTTTTTTCTTTTACACATTTTTTCCATGGGTGTTTTATTTGTGATTCAAAAAAATATTTGTATGTGAAAAATCATCATCCCCAGTTTAACCTGTAAACTGTTTTACCTTTCTGTAAGATTGGAATGAATATATATATATATATATATATATATATATATATATATATATATATATATATATATATATATATATATATATATATATATATATATATATATATATATATATATATATATTCCAATTTTTTTTTTTTTTTAAAGGTTGTTTTTATTAATTTTCACATGAAAAGGTACAAAACTGAGCCTCTAGGGCAAGAATGGAAGTGTTTTGAGAAAATATTGCTGGAGCACTACAGTCAGGAGACATACCCGGGTGATGCTGGAACATGCTTGAGCCTGCTGTTTACATGGAATTGTGGATAATCTGTTGGCTAGGGATATTTTGTAATCCTTGCAAACCTGCCCACCTATATTTTGTCTGCAGTGGGTGTGCATGTTCATCTATTGGCACTCATTTTTTTGCAGTAAGAGACAACATGCTGCTTTTACACTTTTTATGCCATTTCCCGCTTCAGTATTGTCTGCCCAGAGGCGGTTTGAAATCTAGGTGTAAGGGTCCTTTCACACGGGCGCCTCTGTGTTACGGACTTTGCTTGCTCAGCGGGGAATCGCACTGCTGATCCCCACTGAGTGAGTGGATGACAGGTCCGTGTTCGCTCACTGTGCAAAGTGGACACGGACACAGTCCCACTCCCACTCTCCCCTGGGAAAGTCGGATATAAACGGACCTCCAGACGGGTGGAAAAAAGGGCCACCATCCATCTGGTTTTTGCAGGCAGGATCGGATGGTGGTGGGTGTCAGCGGTGCCTGCTGCTCCATAGAGGAGACTGGAAGGTCTGATCAGGTCTGCCTGAAAAACTGACCAGTGGACCTGATCAGACAGCCCATGTGAAAGGACCCTAATGGGAAGGATTTTTATCAAATGACAGTTTCTACAGATGAAATGCTACTTTTTGACAGTTAATGCTATATTTCTAATGGGTGGAAAAAGCTTTTTTTTTTTTTGCTTTTTTTTTTTTTCCACATATAATTGCATGCATTTAAATTTGCATACACAGAAAAATACAGGTGAATTATGAGAAAAAGAAATGATTGCAAGAGATATTTCTCAATATTTAACGCAAGTGGATCAAGCCCTTCCTGTCATGTGCTCTTTGTGAAGCTGTGGCTTGTTGTAAGAAGTGTCTTCATATAGTACATTCAACTGCCCTTTGTGTTTGTCAGTGCAGCATACCTAAAGACAAATTCTGTTCCTAACAGCATGGCCGGGTCATGTATCTACATTTTTCTTTCCTATAATAAAAGCTGTTCCTGGCCACCACTAAAAGGTATTGTCTGGATACTGCAGACCCACATTTAGACTGTCTCTTGGGAACCGAGTAGGATGTACTCAGACGGAGGCTGCAGGAAAAATATTTTCTCCTAAGTAAAGCTAATGTATCATATAGGCTTGTACGTTAACACATTATACACATTAGTGCATTGTCAGGCCATTCATTTCTTTTGGCACTCCAGATCACTAAGAAAATTGACAGCACAGTGCAATCCATAATATTGCCCTACCATCTGATGTGGTACACTACGTTGCATAAAAATGGTCCATGTCTGTTTTCATGTGTTGGAAGCCTATTCAGATGAATGGGCTGTCTTAATGTGCTGCAGTGGATTGTAAGGTGTGAATGGGCTCTCAAACCTGTTAAGTATGTTGTCTATGCTTTATTCTAACTTTTGTACCGAGATTGGAGTGAACACACAGCCCAATGATTTACAGTGGGCCTATACCCAGATGTTAACTTTAAAGTGGTTGTAAACTCTCTTAAAAACAAAACAAAAACCTGCAAGACAAAGGCATAATAAGCTAGTATGCATGACATACTAGCTCATTATAAAATACTTACCTTGAAACAAAGCTGTTGCAATGGTCCCCGTACACAGCTGTGACCAGCGACATGTCTCCTGGAGTTATTTCTGGGTTTGTGGGCTACGGCGCTGTGATTTGCTGGAGTCGCGATGACATAAGTCATGCGCCGCCGGTCACAGCTACTGAAGAAACGGCATGAGCGAGCAGTTTCTTTAGTGCACACGTGCCAATGACATCAGCGTAGCCTGGGGTTTCATACATATCGTAACATTGAAAGAATCATAGACCAGCATTTTCTAGGGAAGGCAGTATTTTATTCTTACTGGAGTATAGATGTACGTTATATATTTTTCAGAATTGAAGGCTTAATGCACGTATATGACAATACACTTAAATTTTTCTAATCATTGGGCATATCTCAGACATTCTGTAAGACTCAGTTACACAGAAGATTTTAATATCTTCTCCTGAGATAGTTAAGGTGGTTCTAAAGGCTTAATTGTTATTTTAATTAAAAATAAATAAATTGCCTTTTAATAATGCTTTAACCATTTCCACAGTCTGTATTTGAATTATCAATAGTGTTGGTGATGAGAAGTTTGCCAGCAATTAAACATTTTTATTGCCCATTTACCTTAGATGTGAAGGGTAAGTTACAAAAATATCTGATTATAGTGAGACAGGATTGAGGTACATATCACCATTTTAAAACGCTCGGGTCCCTGGACATGAATCACTCTGCCTTTGCCTTATGCAATGTGGTCCTATGTCACAGCAAATTATCTAGCAGGGTTATCATTGCTCTGAATAAAGTTGACTAAGATATGTTAGAGCCATGGCAAGGGTTGTATGCCGGTGCTGCTGGGTCCAGGACAAAAAAGATGACGGTTATTCTCGCTGGTTTCAGACTAAATTTTCTGATTTGGTTTTAAATGTATTTACTCTAACAGATTTTAAAGGAAGACGGTTTTTTTTTTTTTCCATCAAGCTAAAAAGCCTTCTGTGTGCAGCAGCTCCCCCAAATACTTACCTGAAACCCCATCTCTGTCCAGTAAAGTCCACAAGTCCCTCTGCCTTTCGGGACTCTCCCTCCTGATTGACTGAGACACAACAGCTATGCCATTGGCTCCCGTGGCTGTCAAAGTCCGTTAGCCAATCAAGAGAGAGGGAGCGAGGGTCGAATGGCAGCTCTGTGTCTGAATGGAAATACTGAGCTGCAGCTTGGCTCAGGTGCCCCCATAGCAAGCTGCTTACTGTGGGGGCACTCAACAGAAGGGAGTGGCCAGGAGCAGCAAAGAGGGGCACCAGAAGAGGAGGATCCAGGCTGCTCTGGGCAAAACCACTTCACAGAGGAGGCAAGTATAACATGTTTGTGTATTTTTAAAAAGAGACTTTACAATTCACTTTGTTGATAGCTGTGGTTACAATTAAAGTACCATTCTCCCTAAACCGTAGCTATATCTCTCATGATTATACATGCTTCCCATCCATTACCCATTTGTGAGTCCTTACCAGAGCACAGTTGTGATTCTAGTCTTTAGCTGGATATTGGAGGCACGGCTAAAATGTTTTAGAAATTATGAGATTGTTACAACAGACTAGTGAACCATATTCATCATCCATGCACTGTAGGAGCAGCTATTTTATGAATGGAGTGTCATTTAAATAAAATGAAATCTTGGAAAATAATCTGACAGAGCAAGGGTAAGAACTGATTAACTTTAACATGTATTGATAACCTTGAATTAAAATTCCAGATGAAAGAAAATTGATAAATTGTGTTTTAATCGCAAACTCAGCCATAAAATGGCGTCTTTGAGTGACTGTGAGCCACTGATGCACTTTTGCACTGTATATTTCACTGCAGCTGGCATCTCAATGAGCTGGAAGAAGCACAGCACTGATTCTTAGAGATAAGGACAATGTAAGTTTTATTTAAAGATCATGAAATACAGGGATATGTTTGCATGTGATATAATAGGCATAATTGGTGTGTGTTTATATATAATATGTATGTATATTTAAGTATGTGTATATACAATATGTATATATGTGTGAATATATATTTTTAAATTGTGATATAAAAGATATACATTGCTACTTGTAAATAAAGATCATTGACATTTGAGTAGTTATGAATATAGGACAATTTTTTTGTGTGTGTATATGACATGCAAGTATTTTCATTTTAGGTGTGATCACGGTAAAGTATAGCTTTCTTTTGAAGTACGCTACACAGCCTGTCATCGCCTAGGACAAACTACCACCATTATTGGTCCAGATCTCAAACAATACACACAAGGACGCTAATCCACTGCAAGTTTCTTGAAAATCCTCAAAACCAAATACCAGGATCTTACAAATAATAGTGTGGTTTGACACCTTTGGGCCCCAGTGCTAGATTTGAGCCAAAGTGACAGAACCACAATCTAAAACGCAGTGTTCCACAAATAACCTCAATCCTTATGACTCTTCCTGCAGCTAAACATGTCCACCTAAACCAGGCATGTCCAAAGTACAGCCCAGGAGCCAATTGCAGCCCCTGTTCCAGTTTAACCACTTAAGGACCGCCTCCTGCACATTTTGGCAGAATGGCACGGCTGGGCACAAGCACGTACAGGTAAGTCCTCTTTAAGTGCCCAGCCATGGGTCGCAGGGACGCGTGACCGCGGGACCCGCGGACCCGATCGCCGCTGGAGTCCCACGATCGGTCATCGGAGCTGAAGAATGGGGAGAGCTGTGTGTAAACATAGCTTCCCCGTTCTTCACTGTGGCGCCGTGATTGATCGTGTGTTCCCTTTTATAGGGAAACACAATCAATGACATCACACCTACAGCCACACCCCCCTACAGTTAGAAAAACATATGAGGTCACACATTACCCCTACAGCACCCCCTTGTGGTTAACTCCCAACCAATACGGTAAACAATACGGGCCAGATCCACAAAGCATTACGACGGCGTATCTCCAGATACGCCGCCGTAATTTCAATTTCCCGCCGGCGTATCTTTGTTTTGTATTCACAAAACAAGATACGCCGGAATTACGCTAAGATACGACTGGCGTAATGTTATTACACCATCGTATCTTAGTTGCATACTTACGCTGGACTCTAGGGGCGCTTCCATTGTGTGTAAGCGTAAAATATGCAAATGAGCTAGATACGCCGATTCACAAACGTACGTTTGGCCGGCGCAGTGTTTTTACATCATTTGCGTAAGCGTCAGTCCGGCGAAAAGTTACCCGTGCTGTATAGAGGTGTACGTAATGTAAGTATGGACGTCGGGCCAGCGTCACTTTTTCCGTCGTATATATATCCACTTCCATACCAGGCCCTTACGCACCTTCCCGCCCAAGCCAATTTTCAGCTTTCAGCACTGTCGCATTTTGAATGACAAATGCGCGGTCATGCTACACTGTACCCAAACAAAATTGGCGTCCTTTTTCCCCACAAATAGAGCTTTCTTTTGGTGGTATTTGATCACCTCTGCGGTTTTTATTTTTTGCGCAACAACTAATAAAAGACTGAAAATTTAGAAAAAAAAAATACATTTTTATTTTTTTCTGTTAACTTTTTTTGTAAATAAGTATGTTTTCTCTTTCAATTACGGGCCCTTATATGGCGGCACTGATGAGGTAGTACTGATGGGCACCGATGAGGTGGCACTGATAGGCGGCGCTGGTATGTGGCACTGATGGGCACTCATAGGCGGCACTCATGGGCAGCACTGGGAACTCGTAGGCGGCACAGAATGGCACTCATGGGTGGCACTGATGGGTACTTATGGGTGGCACAGATGGGCACTGATAGGTGGGCACTGGGCATGGATTGGCACGGAGGGGTGGCACTGATGTACTTTGAGGGGTGGCACTGATGTATATGTTGCCAGTCAGTGCCCATGTGTGGGCACTGACTGGCATCTCTTTTTTTTTTTTTTTACCTTTATTTTTATTTTTAATCCTGTGTTTTTTTTTTTTGTTTTTTTTTACGTTTTTTTTGTTTTCTTTGCCCTGCCAGTGTGGGCATCCCTGGTGGTCTAGTGTGGTCATACGAGGGGGGGCTGCGCTGATAAACAATCGTCGGCGGCTCTTCCTGTTTACATCGTGATCAGCCGTGATTGGACACGGCTGATCACGTGGTAGCGAGCCTCCGCCGGAGACTCGTTACCGAGATCGGTGATGCAGGGTGTCAGACTGACACCCCGCATCAGCGATCGCCATGCTGCGCGCCCCCACGGGCGCGCGCTGCATGAAATCGTGCTGGACTTTGAGAACGTCTGGTCACGATTTCATAACCACTTCCCGGCCGTAAATCTGCTATTGGCCGGGCGGGAAGTGGTTATATTTGGGGGATATTTATTATAGCAAAAAGTAAAAAATATTGCATTTTTTTTTCAAAATTGTCGCCCTATTTTTGTTTATAGCGCAAAAACTAAAAACCGCAAAGGTGATCAAATACCACCAAAAGAAAGCTCTATTTGTGGGAGAAAAAGGATGCCAATTTTGTTTGGGAGCCACGTCGCATAACCGTGCAATTGTCCGTTAAAGCAACGCAGTGCCGAATTGCAAAAACTGGCCAGGTCCTTTAGCTGCCTAAAGGTCCGGGTCTTAAGTGGTTAATGTGGCCCCCCTGGTAATTTGGATATATACTGTATTTATCAGCACTGCTAGGAGGGAACGGGGGGGGGAACAAGTGCTGCCAAATTACATACAGGAGAATCTCCTGTTTACTCAGCGGCATGTGTAATAGGAAGTCCAGTCTCCTGGGCTGCCATTGGACAACTCCTCTGTCTATCATAGGAGGCGGGACATTGTATTAAAAGGGCTGCTGTGTAAACAGGAGATTCTCCTGTATGTAATCTGTTGGCGCTCGTCCCACCCCCTCCGAGGCAGCAGATGGACATCGATCAGGCTGCATTAATGGCAATGGAGATGCTGCAGATGGCCATTGACCCTTATTTTGCTTCACAGTTCTTTTATTTACATTTTTTCCCTGAAACTTCCCTCCTAAAGTGAAGTTGCGTGTTATACGCCGATAAATACGGTATATCCAAATAACACACCCAAGCTCATCTCTTCACCACACACAGCCACA
Source organism: Rana kukunoris (assembly GCA_029574335.1). NCBI lineage: Eukaryota > Metazoa > Chordata > Amphibia > Anura > Ranidae > Rana > Rana kukunoris. The sequence continues at coordinate 64,261,156 of CM056055.1, read as the reverse complement.
AAAGCAAGATAATTCTTGTTGGGCCGTGTATTATTGCTCGGGCAAACACACTTGGACCAAATTTAAATGGTTCAAAGAATGTCAGGTAAAATGGGCGGCCCTTACGCACGTTCACTTCATCAAATCTGGCCCTCTTTGAAAAAGGTTTGGACACCCCTGACCTAAAAAGTCTCTTATTCATATGTCATGGACAGAGATATAGTGGATACAGGTATGAGGGAGACCGAACGATGCTTAAGGTGTTACCAGCTGTTGCTTGTCTTCAGAAACTGACCAGCACACTGGCAATCTAACTAACAAGAAACATATGTTCTTTATTGACTAATATTTTTAATTGCATATTCGAGTATTCGCGAATAAATCGAATATCGCGGTGAATATTCGCTATCGCGAATATTCGTATTTTTTCAAATTTATTTTTAAAACAGATCCTAGTGATCTCCATCGACGTCTAAAAGCATTGCTGGTATGATTAGAGACCCTGGGCCGAGTAGCTGAGGCGATCCTTTTATGTTGCCGAATATGCGCAATGCGAATATTCGTATTACGAATATTCGCAAATGCGTTCTCTGCCCTTCTGTGTTTTGTGTATAAAAAAAAAAAAAAAAAAATTAGCTTTAGTTTAGTCATATAAGTTTGTGTAAGTAGAGTTAGTGTTTAGTGCCTATTAGTTTAGTAAACAAGGAAATGATCTCCGTTTTCGCGTGTTGACGAGAATTTCGCAATCAATTTCGCATTCGCACTAGCGAAATTTCGCTATTTTTTGATAAAATATCACGAATATTCGATATTAACGAATATTCGAGAATACGTTCTCTGCCCTTCTGTGTTTTGTGTATAAAGAAAAAAAAAAATTAGCTTTAGTTTAGTCATATAAGTTTGTGTAGGTAGAGTTAGTGTTTAGTGCATATTAGTTTAGTAATCCAGGAAATGATCTCCGTTTTCGCGTGTTGACGAGAATTTCGCAATCAATTTCGCATTCGCACTAGCGAAATTTCGCAATTTTTTTTTTTTTTATAAAATATCATGAATATTCAATATTAACGAATATTCGCGAATATTCTTCTATACGCGATATATCGCGAAATCGAATATGGCGTATCCCGCTCATCACTAGTCATGAAGTATAAAGTTGGCCATACACTGATAAAAATGTGAGTTCTACAAAATGAACATATATCTACTCCTTAGATAATTTAGGAACCTATCTGTAATATTATCATTCCAATCTAATGTTGCACACGAAATCCATAAACCTGTCGCCACCCCTCCTGGAGACATGTTTTAGTTTCACACTTGGGCCAGGTTTTGTTGATGGACAGGGCATTTGGGTAAAGTTAAGATCTGGTAAGCAGGGACTTGTAGCTATGCCACTGCTTGCTAGGAAAATTTGATACCTAGGTTTAAAAGTGTTGACCTAAATGTCCATGCTTCTACTTTAGTGCAAAGTATTTACGAAACTGATCCACTGACAGCATCCATGATGACTCAGCATTGGTCATAAACACTGGAGAGCAGCAGAACTGGCATTGCTGCAGTACAAAGATAAGAAGTTCTGTGCTTTAAGATATCTTGAATCAAATGTTTAAGCACCTTTCAATACAGTTATGTATTCATAAAATAATTTTTAACTTAAACATGCCTTCAAGAGTACATACATCACCTTATCAAAGCGCTGCTGTTCCTTTATTGTGCAAACAGAAAGACTGCGGGCTTTCTACAGACACCCTAGAGATGATTTGTGCCAATGAATGAGGACTACAACAGAAAAAACCCACTAGGGGCTGACGCTGCGCTAAAAAATAATACCAATGATAAGGTGAATGCGTGAGCAGCTGGCACGAAATCGTGTACAACAATCAATAAAGCATAAAAAATAAAAGAGGGTGCAGCGCTAAATTATTAGGAAAGTTAATATGATACAACATTCATGAATAAATGAAGTAAAAAAACTGTGAAACAACATAAAACACACTCTTGCTGGAAAACTGAATCAGCATAAAATGTTCAAGGATCTAGTAGTAAAGTCCGGTGATGATCGTGATGGTGAAAGTGTTAACAAAGACTACCAATACCAACAGTCATATGTGATATAAACTGAAAATATAAGGTATAACTTGTGAAGGGAAGGGAGAATCTCTAACGATAAGTTAGAGAGATCCAGTAGTAAAGTCCAGTGTTGATCTTTGTGATAAAAATAAATGTGAAGAAAAATTGGCCAGATGAAGTCCAATACCGATCAGATGGAGAAGGGGAGATAGACACCATAAATTAGTGAGGTAAAAATGCCTGCTTACCGCAAAGAAAGACTGTTTTACACCAGTCTTATGAAGCACAGGGACATCCGGTCTCCCCAAGACCATTCAACATGAATCCCAACTAGCTCTCAATGATGGCTCCGAGGTGGGTACATGGACAAATAGAAAGGAAAACTCTCATAGCGTATAACGCATAAAAACATAAAGGTTTAATAAGTCTTGCACTTACATATATTCGATGCATAAACGGCATGTAACAATTGTGACCTTTTCGATCCGAAATCCGATACCTCTCGCTATTCGACTGGAAAACTCTGCCTGCGTACAGGACGGAACGCGACGACGTCACGGCACCCTACGATCGTTTCGTCTCGATAGGACTTTAACGGGGGATTCGCCGGATGTTGACGACAGCGCGTATGAGAGTTTAAATAGCCGCGGACTCCATTTTGAAAAAGGGAAAACCTAGGATAAGCCACTATATTAAGTAAGGGCTAACACAAAGATAGCCGTGGGCTCAATTTTAAAAGAAGGAAAGCCAGGACAGGCTCCTATATTAGCTAAGGGCTAATAGAACAAAAGAATAGCAAGAGAGGTACAACAAATATATATATAAATAACACATCATCCTGATAGAACGGAATTCAAATCAGAATTAATATATACAAACTGAATTAAGATCAGAATTGATATATATAAAAACACAGCAAAGTTTAACAGTAACAGGGGAGGCATCGGATTGTACAGATATTGGATCGGTAGATAGTTGCTTAAATCAATTACATGAATCAGCACATGAGTACATCAATAGAGTCCGTGAATTACTACAGAAGTCAAGTTATGAAACAAACCCCATGTGACTCAAGAAAACAACAAGCAAGTAAGTGCATCGTTAAATTATTATAAAAATATAAAAATATATTTAAAAAAAAAAGAAATTTATATTCTAAAATTAATAAAAGAATATATGAAACATAGATCAAATCATAATATAAACAATTCTATAAATTAAATAGAAAAATAAGTCAGCCTAAAAGGCTGATTAAAATATATTAAGAATTGTTTAAAAAACAATTAATATCCCAATCAACGTTAAGACCGAACGGAATAAATGATTTTAAAATAAAAATCCAACGAGTTTCAAGTCTGGAAATGGCTCGAACCATATTGGTACCTCTCCAGTGGAGAATGTATATGCAGGACATATAAGCAAGTTCCTAATTTTTTTTTACATTTTTTTTACAGTATAGATTTGGAAATCTGACGCAAACCGGCTGACCTTACATGGTTGCTAATGTGACAGAACACCTGATTTTCACTTTTAATTTAACATTTAAACAGTCCGTCGGATTTACAAAATACTGTATTTAAGCGTATAAGCTCAGTTTTGTGTTGAAATAACTGCATCCCGCAATACTTATACTTGCAGCCAAGTGAAAGTCGCAGCCCCATGTAGGAAAGTGGTGTCACCAGTTCCCTCCTGTGACCTGAACTATCCCAATCATCAGATCCCTTAGCAGTGTCATTGATCGGCGCAGTGTTGTGTGTCTAGTGAAAATCCCCACCAACATACAGATAATACAGATCCCCCGATCGCCTCCTCTCTCTTCTCTCTTCAGCAGAAGGACGTCCGGTGCGGCGGCGGAGGCAGCGACTCCTAGTGTGGATCCCTTAAGGTGCAGCATAGAGCACATGGCTGGGCTGTTAGGAGTCCGTCACCATGAGCCCGGGGCGGATCCAGACTCTAGTCCTGGGAGGGGCATTTTAAGAGAATAAGATGTTGCTTACGGAACTGAACTTAATGTGTAATACAGTGTACAGAGGTCAGTAGTATCAGGGGAGCATACACTGGGGGGGGGGATCAGGGGAGCATACACTGGGGGGGGGGGGGATTGATCAGGAGATCATACACTGGGGGGGGGGTCAGGAGATCTGTTTTGTCAGCTAACAGCACCTCTATGCTAAGCTGCAGAAACTCAGCATAGAGGTGCCCAAACAAATCCACGCTGTAGGGCAAGCAGCAGAGCTCACCTGGAGGAACTTTCACATGGCTTTCCTCTGCTCAGCTGCAAAGTGCAGGCATCTTCCACTTCCAGACGAGCGTCTTCTCTGTGAGAAGGCACATCCCCCATCCCGCCCACTCAAGCAGCAGCCTGCAGGACAGAGGTTGTCCTGACCGCTGTTCTGGTTACCCCGGGTGCCTCACATTTTTTTATATTTTTAATTGCCCTGCTGCCCCCCCCCCCCCCCGGATCCGCCCATGCCATGAGCTCAGGTGCCCGCAAACTTCCGAATCCCCCTCGCCGGATGGACCAAGATGGTTGCCACTTTGGAAGCTAGGCCAAAACCATAGCCTTTTTCTATGGACCGGGAGGCCCGTGGATTGCCTTGTGTCCTGACCCGAAGGTGCTGATCCGTACGGATCAATGATGATCCGTTGCACCCCTAGTTCACACTATAGTGAACACAGACATTGAATGTAATTCACACTCACACTGCTGTGCTGATCACTCACATGCAATCCGTGTTCACATCCATGCAATCCGATTCCTGTGCAAGTTCAGAGTTCGCACTGCGATCTTTAAACCGATCTGGGGGTGTCATTAACATTGTATTGACACCCACAGTGGTTCGTTGAGGGTAGTGTAAACTGCTTGCGGGACAGATGCAATGCGGGAACGGCACTTAAAAAATCTATATTAAATCTCACAAATAGTAACAAATATTGATCAATGTCGATATGGTGCTGCACAAAGTGCAAATAAGTAGAAGGACACAGTAGGGTTTTTTTACGTAAAAAGTAAATCCACGTTGCACTAAAAGTGCACTTGAAGTTGCACTTGAAAGTGCAGTCTCTGTAAATGTGAGGGGTAGATCTGAAATGAGGGGAAGCTCTGCTGATTTTATCATCCAATCACGTGCAAGCTAAAATGCTGTTTTTTTTTTCCTTGCATGTCCCCCTCGGATCTACAGCGATTGCACTTCCGAAGTGCACTTTGCACTACAAGTACAAAGTGGATTTTCCTTTCGTATATAACCCCCAGTGTGTTGAACCGGTGCTTCTGTTCACACAAAAATCAAATAGCACCGCTTTCCGGAGTTGTTGGATCTCAAAATCATAGAGATCATACACGCTCAGACAGGAATCGGTCAAAGAGGAATATCTCCTCAAACTCATCCAGTGAAAGAATCCTCTTTCCCGCATCGGGCAGTTCGGTTGTATTGAAATCCTCACTGACACGAAAGTAACTTTCAGGTGATCTCCAACAGTGGCGTATATCATAGGATAGAAGGTAGGGGCTTCATGGTGAAATATTCCAATATAATTTATTATAAAAAATTAGGCACTTACATTAAAATTCACGGTAGAAAGAAAACTATTCACACAGGCATGACTGGTGTGGGATGACGTCAAGGACTGTAGCTCCGATTAGCGCTTTTTCCCCATATGATGTATCAACTGGGAACGGAGGCTGTACCTGGACGTCACTCACCACGCTCTATATACATGCAGATAATTAAATGGAAAAGATGATTGTGTCTCACAAGCTACTTTGTAAGATAGGGTGACCAGACATCCCCGGTTTCAGGGGACAGTCCCCGGATTGAGGACACTGTCCCCAGACCAAGTCTGTCCCCAGTTTTGTCCCCGGATTGGATTTGAACAGAGGTTGGGGCAATTTCAAAGACAGTCAGTGCAAAATAAAAAATACAATTCTGAATTACACCCCCCCCCCCCCCCCGTTACGCTGCTCCTACTATCTTAGGGGGGTCTATTTTTTCCATTATCTGTGCCCCTTTCTGATGATCATGTGATGGTCGGAGCGGAGGAAATATTTCTCCAGTTTCGGGTGCATTCCCATTCAGCTCCGCTCGCATGTTCTTCTGCCTTGGCCAGCCACCTGCCTGCCTATCTCCTTGCGTTCCCTGATGGAGTGATCTTCCTCCGTACCCCACCCAGTAGTAGCCGGGGCCTGGAGAGTAAGACTTCACAGGCTGTGAGGCAGGCCGTGGTGACGGGCAGAGAGTTGCTGATTGCTGCGATTACTAGTATAAAAAAAATATGTCCCCGGATTTAATTTTAAAAATCTGGTCACCTTATTGTAAGAGTGGCATTGGAATGGGGAGGTTACAAATGCAGTAAGATCATTAACCAGCATACTAAAACGTATAGTATAACCAACACAATGGTATTTTTCAATGCTGTGACAAATCAAGATCCCGACTCGATTCCTCACCAGGCCAAGGGCACTCCTTGGGCCTTTGTAACATCTTCATTACATGCTTGAATTCACATTTACTTTAGTGTTTTATATACACATAGCCTTCTAATCTCTCTTTTCGTTAACCGGAATAAAAACAAAATACATACTCAACATGCTGCATCACAATTGTAATCATGCACTGGGGAGAGGAAGAATTAACTAATGCTTCAAGCCACATTCCTGAAAGAGATCTGACTGACTTGATGTGTCCCAGCTTGCCCTGTTACATAGTAAGAGAGATGATATAACTGCAGCATGAGTGCTGTCCAGAGTTCAGGTGGTTTCTAGTAATAGAATCTTGCTCTTAAATTGACCTACTAAGTAAGTACAAGGGCAAACAGGTGTTTTTTTAAGTATCATATGGATGGAAAGAAAATACTTGGGTCCCTTCATCTCTGCTGTGTAGCTACGGTGCACCTTATTTAAACATAAAGACTAAGTTCACCTTTTCAGGCAGTTTCACTTTTCATAATAAATAGAAGTCTTTTCTAAAGTTCTTCTACCCAAGCCATCCCAATGTGATTATCTCTCACTTACCCAGTCCATGGCAGTCTTGAGTCTGCACCATCTCTTTTCAAAAGCTGCACGCAAGCCTCTGACTTCCTGAAGGCATCATGTGACAATTCAGGAGTGTTTGGAGTGCCCTTAACAAGCGTTAGGGTCCTTTCACACGTGCTGACCGTTTTTTAGATCCGTTTTTTTATCATCGGTTGATCCGTTTTTTCATCCGTTTTTTTTTTGGTTAGAACTTTTTTTTTTATTACATATTTTGATGAAAAACGGACGTTAGCGGATCGGATGTTAAACGGATCGTCCGCTAACGTCCGTTTTTCGTCCGTTCCGTTTTTTTGACGGAAGAAAAATAGGGTTTGCTTCCATCCAAAAAAACGGAGCTTAACGGAGACGGACGTTAGCGGATGCGTGTGAAAGGACCCATAGGAAAGCATTGCGGTCAAAAAACGGACGTCTAAAAACGGACGAACGGTCCGCACGTGTGAAAGGACCCTTACTCCAATTTGTTACATGTTCTGGGACTGTGTAGATGTGCATGGAACATCACTGTAAAACCATCCTGCTAGTTAAAGTGTTTGTTACCCCAACAATTAATATTCCTGATTTCTGCCTGCTGTACCATGTATGAAAAAATATCCTGTTCTCTTTGTATTGCTTCCTTTGTGTGAAATCTCTGGTGTTCCTGCCAGGAGCACACATCGGTTCTCTAGCTGTGCTGGGAACTCAGCCTGTTCTCCTCAAGTGCTCAGAAATGTCCTGACACACACAGCCATTCACTGGAAAGCTTGGTGTGCTTCTGTCTCCCTTCCCGCTCTTATGCAGCTGAGAACAGAGGGAATTTGATCACTTTTAAAAAAAGGTATTTAGAATTAAAAAAATGTATATGTATACACAAATGTTTTGCCTTTCATTTCTATTTTTTTTATGGTTAAACTAGATGGACTTGTGTCTTTTTTTCAACCTAACTATGTAACTATGCATTTGAAACTGAATGGGTTGTTTCAAAAGGTGATTGTAAACTATAACTTTAGCAATACCCCTGTAGGACCCTCCAACTGTTTTAGGTCAATTTGGCCACACACACACCATTCGATATGGTCACCTTGGAGCTGCGTGCAGACAGCCTATGGAAGTGATAAATTGCAGTGCTATAATACAGAGAGACAGCAAATTGATCAAGAAAATGAAATAGATCCAAACACATAAAAAAATGCATAGCAATCAATAATGATATAAGGTCAGATTATTGTTAAAAATAAGTGTGAAATGCAAGACTCCGGTGGGTGTAACAAGATGTCCGCTTGCCACCTGCTCACAGTATCCTTACTGCGGCTGAGTGTGGAGTGTAGCCAGATGGCGGTGACCGAATGGCCTAATCTGACAAAACTCTGGCGCTAGACTCAGGAAAATCCAGTAATGCTAAAGCCTTACAGGAGGTGGGCAGACTGAAAGGCAAAGCCAGAAGCTGACAGAAAATGCACAAAATGCCAGGGCTAAACTCGGGCAGATGAAAGAATACCAAGTCCTTACAGGTGGTGGGCGGGCCGGCCGACTGGCAGTGACAGAAGCTGCAGTGTGGGGTGTTGCATGCAAGAGGTGAATTGTCGCTAGTGCTAGGCAAGCAAGTCTTTCATTTTATTGCAAAGTGATTTTTATATGTATATTAAAGCACACTGTTATCACTGTTAGGTCTCATTCATACGGGTCTACTACTGTCTGCATTCTGGCAGTGCACCTACACACATGTCAAATTGGGAGCAGTGGCTACATCCATACAACCAGGGCCGGTACAAGGGGTGGGCGGAAGGAGCGGGTGCCCTGGGCGGAGCATTTTATTGTAGCAAGGGGGGCGCAGTGTACGGTTAAACTTTCCAGTCAACAAGTGACTGACTACCGCTGTTTGACTCGGAGCTTGCCCAGTTGCCTGTCAGTTAAATAAAGAGCAGTGCCGCAATGCCTCGTCTTCTCTTCTGATTCCGCCTCACCCACTGAACTGAGTGACATGCCCGAGAGGAGCAGGAGAACGTTGTGATGCTGCTTGTTTTCTCCTCCTTCCATCTGGCTCATGCAGAGCCAGCTCCGCCCACTAGTATGCATGCAGAGTCACGAGTGAGGGGCAGCAGGTCTGAAGGATTATAGGAGAAGTGAATGCCCATGGAGCGGAAGAATTAAGGTGCTGCAATCTGTCTGTCTCTCTCTCTCATCGCACGGTGTACCCCCCCCTCTCTCTCTCTCCCCTCTGCCTTTCCCTGTGTTTCTCCCCTTCACTCCTGCCTGGCATTCTCTCTCTCTCAAAGCAAACTCACTTGCTTTCTAATATAAATGGCCTGCAGAGCATTGCACTCACACTCTCTTTCACAAACTATTGCAGCCCCCCTCTCCTTTTCACACCCCCTCCCTCCTCTTCTCACACACACCATTCCACAGTACCATTCTACCCTTACCCCACTCTCTCTCTCTCATCTCCTCTCTCTCTCTCTCTCTCTCTCACACACACACAATACCATTGCATCCTCTCTCTCTCTCTCTCTCTCTCTCTCTCTCTCTCACACACATTGCAGTCTCTCTCTCTCTCTCTCTCTCTCACACACTCACATTCACCATTGCAGTCTCTCTCTCTCTCTCTCTCTCTCTCACACACACCTTGCTCTCTCTCTCTCTCTCTCTCTCTCTCACACACCATCCTCTGCAGTCTCTCTCTCTCTCTCTCACACAACATTTCTCTCTCTCTCTCTCTCTCCACACACCATGCTCTGCTCTCTTCTCAGTCTCTCTCTCTCTCTCTCTCATAACAACAGACAGTCTCTCTCTCTCTCTCTCTCTCTCTCACACACACACACACCATTGCAGTGCTCTCTACTCTCTCTCTCTCTCTCTCTCTCTCTCTCTCACACACCATTGCAGTCTCTCTCTCTCTCTCTCTCTCTCTCACACACCATTGCAGTCTCTCTCTCTCTCTCTCTCTCACTCAATCACACACACCATTGCAGTCTCTCTCTCTCTCTCTCTCTCTCTCACACACACACACATACATTGCATCCTCTCTCTCTCTCTCTCTCTCATCTGGCAGTCTCTCTCTCTCTCGCTCTCTCACCACAGTCTCACTCTACCATTGCAGTCTCTCTCTCTCTCTCTCTCCCTCATCTCTCTCTCTCTCACTCTTGCACACACACACACATTTCATCTCCTCTCTCTTCGAGAAAAAAGTTACTTATTTATTATAATAATATAAAAAAAGGAACGACATTTATTATAATAATGAACATTTTTTCTCTCAGCAAAAAAAAAATGGCCATCCATTATAAAAAAAAATTACCTGTGCAGAGCTTTGCCCCCCTCTCTCTTGTTGGATTTCTTTATTAAAAAAAAAAGGTGTTTAACGTTTATTATTATTTAATTAGTGAATGCTTTAATAAATTACTTTTTTTGCAGGTAAACAAAAAAAGTGCTATCTTTGTTTCCTCTGCCTGCAGAGCATCTCTCTTTTTTTTCTCTCTGCAATTATGGGCACAGTGGTAGGCTGCATTTGATGTGCACTGGTGAGACTGCATTGATCTAGCAGCTGTTTGTTCTGTCAAGAAAGGTGAACTTACACTTTAACCATTTGCAGACCCGCCACAGACGCCATACATATACTGCGACGAAGCTACAGTATTTTACTGTTGTATTGTTTTAAAGCGGAGGTTCACCCAAAATTGAAAATCTCCGTTCCGAAACCCCCCCCCCCCCTCCGGTGTCACATTAGACACCTTTCAGGGGGAAGGGGTGTAGATACCTGTATAAAACAGGTATTTGCACCACTTCCTGGTATAGACTCATGCGGGAGTCCGACCCCTCCACGTCACCACTCCCTTTGTGTTCTGGGAAACACTCGCTGCAGCTCGACTCACGTATGCGCAGTAGGGAATCAGCTCGGCTTCAGCTGCTGTATCTGCTGGATTTTTGCAGGTGAACCCCCGCTTTAAGTGTTTTCTGGTTTTGAAAGGACACTTACTCTTTCTTCATAACGGGGGGGGGGCGCAGTTTGCCATCTTCGCCCTGGGCACCAGATGGCCTTGTCCCAGCACTGCATACAACCACTGTGTCCCAACAGACATCAATAGGACTGTTTGCATGGGGATGTAGAGGTGTTCCATGCAAACATAGCCCTCATACGAGTGTACACTGTAATACACCCTGTATGAATAAGGCCTTTTGCCAAAGTCATGATGAATAAACTCCTGCACATAGGCAGGATGGGCATCATCTTGAAGATCTTGAAGATTAGTACCTAGAAGCCAACCAGCCAAAAAAAATCAGCAGCCAGCTGGGCACTCAGAGACATCGCAGCACTGGAGAACAGGTGAGTATAGTTCAGTTTTAAGGTTTCCTGCATTGTAGGTGGATACCATGTATTCTTTTTTTTAGTGCGCTGGTTTGAATTTTCCACATTACTCCTGACCTTTGCACCATGTATTAGGCACTCATGACCTAGAGTAGAGTAGGTGCAGGTCATTCCCACTTTTATAGCAATTTGGCCACACCTACCACACTACGCACATCACCCAATGTGCCCATGGGTGCCCTAGGTCTTTCACACCTAGCAATTTACTTTCTGAGTGCAGTGACTGCAGAGTAACTTCCATCAGAATGGTCTGGCACCTTAAAGGCTGCTGTAGGTAGGAGTTTGCTCTCGCCTCCTTCTAATACCAGCCTATTGTAGACAGAAGAGTGAGATTTTTGAGTATGCTATACTAGAGCATTGGGCTCTGGCGTGAACTAAGGTTGTGGAGAGGTGCAATCTCCTGGAGGAGGAGGGCAGGAGCAGGGTGTCGTTCAATTAGGCCTCCTGAAGAACATATTAACTAACGGCTCTGGCGTCCTACTGGACGGATACCAGAAAGTCATGGAGTAGTTTGTAGAAGAAAGGCAGAGGCCTGCTCCGGAACTTAGGAACAGCTTATTCTTTTTAGCAACAGAGGTATATTATTGGTACAGCTATACTTTAAAGAAAAAATGGACACCTTTAAGACATTTTCCTTAGAGCAGTGGTTCTTAACCCTGTCCTCAAGTACCCCCAACAGGCCATGTTTGCAGGTTTGCCTTAAATCAATCAATTCCAGTCAATTGCTTGGTATTTTAGACAGCTATTTTATCTAAGAGAAATTCCCAAAACATGGCCTGTTGGAGGTGCTTGAGGACAGGGTTGAGAACCTATGCCTTGGGAGGACACCTGTACTGAGAATAATGCATAAGTTTCTAGTGTAATTGCTAGCTGCCTGGTTGTCAAGATGATCCGGTTGCTTAAACACTTTTTTTTAGACGCTGGACATGTATGCAGGTCAGAACCTCTGACTTTACTTGCTATATGCTTGCTCTAGGTCACAGACAGACAATTTCCAGAAGGAGAACAGCGATAACCGCTTTCACAACTTTTTTTTCAAGATACAAATTTCCTTAGCTTGTCTTGCCAAGTCAAATGCTTCCATTTATGGCCAGTTAATGGCTGTGCAAAATTATTTAAAATAGATACAACTGGGTTATGTTGCTGCTTACAGTAGATATAATCATTGGCAAACAAATGTCCCAGCAATCCAACTGAGGGGTGGATAACAACAAAAAACAAGCCTAGAAAAAAAATTGTTGCCTGAAGGATCTACTTCTGAAAATGGCATTAATTAAGGCCTGAACATACACCTGATAGAACTTAGATAATGTGTGAAAAGAGGACCAGCTGTCAGCCTTGTAAAACTGGAAAACAAATGCCTGATGCTGAAAAGCCCAAGAGGTTCTGACTGATCTACTAGAACAGGGGTCGGGAACCTATGGCTCGCAAGCCAGATGTGGCTCTTTTGATGGCTGCATCAGGCTCTCGCCTCTCAATCCGTGGATTGCGTGGTGTGCTGATCCGCGGATTGAGCCCATAGGAAAGGCTGCGGCTCTGGCCTAGCTCCGAGGCGGCCATCTTGGTACATCCGGCGACAGCCTAGGTGAGCGGCGCGATGACGTCATCATCACACGCCTCAACTGCTCGTGGATCTCCCTGCTTGTGTAGTGGTAAGCAAGCAGACAATCGTATACATTGGGGGGAGATGTGGATATTACAGTGGGGAGATGTGGATATTATAGTTTTAAACATATTGTATGGCTCTCACGGAATTACATTTTAAAATATGTGGCTCTCTTAGCTTTTCTCCAATCAGCTGGTACCATTCCAGTCAGTAGACTGTTCATAAAAATTAGGAACAAAGGTCTGGCAATTACTTGATCGAGTTCCTTAAACTCCTTGGCATTATGATTCTTTCAGATTTTTGGTGCTGAAAGCAATACCATTATTTTGCATGGCGTTTTATATTGTAGGCCTGTAATTCACTCACTTAAATCTGTCCAAACAAGAGTCTAGTAGACATCCTGGGAATGATAAAGTTTGAAACACAAAATCATAAATGATAATATAATAAATAACTATAAATAATTATACCAAATAATAATGTAATTATAATAAAAATTATTCAATAATGTAATCAAATCAAAAACACTGAAATGTGCTCAGTTGCAGAATTGTCGCTGTCATTACTTTCAGTGTTTGATGAAATCAAATCACTATCGCTCAATTCTGCAAGTGATTCTAATTTATTATCGCTGTTTTCTAGCTGGTCTAAAACCACTTTTGGCTTAAACTGACACTTTTTGGTTGCTATGAACAATCTCCAGTTTCCAGGCAGAAAGAACAGTTTTTATAATATAACACTGCATGCAGGACACTGGACAGACCACCAGGGACAAATGGGATGTGTAATTATTTGATACAGTACTGTAATCTGTAAGATTACAGTATACTGCATTTTTTCATTTTTTTTTATTTGCCGCCGTACTCCACCCCTGTGTGTTGCGCCGCTTGCAGTGAACGGAACTCGGCACTCAGCAGTCACCCGTGTGAAGCAAGCGAGAAAACAGTTTGCACACACAGCGGGGACACATCGTAGGATCCAGGGACAAGGTAAGTAACTTTCCCTGTATGCTGCAATGTGATCCTGAGTGTTGCTCGGGGTTACCGCTTTTGGTATGAAAAATTCCCCCCCAGCCAGACTCGGGAATACCGCCAGGGAGGCTAAGGGCCCTCGGGTGTAAGCCATCTGGTCCTGGTGACTTATTTATGTTAAGTTTTTCAAGTGTGATTCTGTTTTTACCCTTGGTTGGCAGAGAAAGTAGTTATTGGTTGTTATGGTGACAGCGGTTCCCTCTCCTCTCAGTGCATGCGATTTGATCTCTTAGAAAAGAAGAGGCAGGGACACAACGTTTGGGCTGCCAGATTTATTATGGGAAAGAATGGCCGACTGATTAGTTGATGAGTGTGAGGACTCCAAGTCTATGATTGGACAGTTGGTTCTCTGCCCTTTTTCCTGTCATCACACAATCCTAATTATACAACAATAGTGAGCCAATTCCTCCCCCCAAACGTTCACACCTCCCACATCTTTGGTCATGTAGTTTTAAATCCAGTCCTCTCTTGACTCTTCCCACCTCTTCTGTTCTACCTCGCCCCTCTGTTTGTCCCAACTGTAGAAGGATGTGATGACTATCAGTATTTGTAGTCTGGATGGTGAACGAGAATGGGAGGAGCCGTGCTGGGGGGAGGAGAGATGAGTGTGTACATAGCAGAGTACAGATAAACAATGTCTGGTCTCATTATTCATCTCTACTTAATGGACACCTCTTCCCCTCCCGGATATCTCCTGGCATCCTTTGTGTTCAGGAATCTCTCTCCCCAGTGGAGGCGGAATTCGATGTCAGAGGTAAGGGCAGGAGAACAGCAGTTCTCCGGAGACCTCCAAGGCCCAGCATCCTACCTTCCCGAGAAGACAATGGAGAGTAGGAAAACCAGCATCTGTGGCTGTGCCCTAGGCAGCTGCCTTGTTCGCCTAGTGGTAGCAACTAGAGGTCGACCGATATATCGGCCGGCCGATATTCGATCATTTCGGAGAAATCTGCATCGGCCGATTATTATCCAAATGTGGCCGATATTTAGCACATCTGCATCAGCATCCCTTCTCCACACTGTCTGCAGAGCAGCGCCGTGTGTGTGAAACACTAAGGAGATAGAGAATGGAGCTGTCATTAGCACGGTCTGATGTCGGGGTGGGCGGGACCCGGGGTGGGCAGGACTCAGCTGTCCAACACCAGCCAATGGGATGAGATCATTGGCTGGATAGCTGTGTGAAACACTCTCTCCATACAGTTTCACATGGTGCTGCAGAGAGAGAGGAGCTCAGATTCATCGTGATGTTGGAGGTGGGCGGGACCCGGGGTGGGCGGGACTCAGCAGCTATCCAGCCAATGATCTCATCCCATTGGCTGGTGTTGGACAGCTGAGTCCCGCCCACCTCCAACATCACAATGAATCTGAGCTCCTCTCTCTCTGCTCTCTCAAGCACAATGTGAAACTGTATGGAGAGAGAGTTTCACACATTATCAGCTACATTATGTGCTGTGAAACCTGCCAGTGCCATCTGCTAATGCCAACCAGCCAGTGCCACCTGCCAATGCCATCCAGTGCCACCTGCCAATGCCATCCAGTGCCACCTGACAGTGCCATCTGCCAATGCCATCCAGTGCCACCTGCCAATGCCATGCCAACTAGTGCCAGCTGCCAGTGCCAACTAGCGCCACCTGCCAATGTCATCCAGTGACACCTGCCAATGCCATCTAGTGCCATCCAGTGCCAACTGTCAATGCCATCCAGTGCCACCTGCCACACCATCTAGTGCCACCTGCCAATGCCATCCAGTGCCACCTGCCAATGCCATCTAGTGCCATCCAGTGCCACCTGCCAATGGCATCCAGTGCCACCTGCCAATGCCATCCAGTGCCAATTAGTGCCAATGCCATCCAGTGCCAACGAGTGCCATCCAGTGCCACCTGCCAATGCCAACTAGTGCCATCCAGTGCCACCTGCCAGTGCCAACTAGTGCCACCTGCCAGTGCTAACTATTGCCACCCAGTGCCACCTGCCAATTAGTGCCACCTGCCAGTGCCAACCAGTGCCATCTACTAGTGCTAACTATTGCCAATTAGTGCCACCTGCCAGTACCAACCAGTTTCACCTGCCAATGCCATCCAGTGCCACCTGCCAATTCCACGTGACAATTAGTGCCACCTGCCAGTGCCAATTAGTGCCACTTACCAGTGTCACCTTAGTGCCAAGTGCCATCCAGTGCCACCTGCCAATCAGTGCCATCTGCTATTGCCAATTGGTTCCATCCAGTGCAACCTGCCAGTGGCAATTAGCACCACCTGCCAAGCAAAAACAAATCGGCCTAAAATATCGGCTGCAAAAATCGGCATCATATATCGGCCATCGGCCACCCCGGTCGACCTCTAGTAGCAACGGCCCTGTACACACTCCGTAATCTTAGAAGTGATCAGGAAAGTGTGGCTACGTTCCTGCGTACAATGGGGTCAGAGAGCAAATGTAGCCACCCTCTAACAGGAAGTCAGATCACGGCAGCAAAAAAAGGAATTTGGAGGAGGCCAAGAGCAATAGAAGGTATTTTTTTTTTTGTTAGAAATACATACTTGAATAGAATTCTTGTTTTTCAAATTCTTTGTTTCAATTTTTTACAAAAAGGGGGAGATACATAGCAAAAAAACAGCACAGTGGGAAAGAATTGTATTTTTTTAACAAGAGTTTATTGCCACTTTAAAGGGGTTGTAAAGACAAAAATATTTTCCTCTTAAATTAAAGTCTGACAGTAGCTGATAAAGTAAAAAGTAATGTTTTGCATTATAACTAGTTTGATACCTGTTGAAATTGAGCTGTTTTATTCACCTCCGTCACTCCTGAATCGTTATTCTCACTGACTTCCTGGTTTGCGGTGCGCATTCATTCTTGCTACATCACGGGCTAATGGGAACTACAGTTTCCATTAGGCTTGGCCTCCATGCCTGTGAGGGATAAGAGAGCATCTTCATGCAGGGCTGTAGTCATAGGGAGGGGGTGAGCACATTCTGCTTCCCACAATGCAAAACGGGTCAGATGCTGGTGGAAAGCAAGAAGAGGAGAGACAGGAAATGGCATTTTAAAACCTGGATTACTGTGTTTTGGAGGTCAAAAGGAAAAACGGCGTAAGTGATATTTAAATGCTCTAGCTTACAGCAATCAATTGATCTAATAAAAAACAAACCTTTAGTGTTCCTTTAAGTCTATTGTGTTGGCAGTGCACATATATCATTGAGAATCGCAGAGAGACCATATCTAATACTGCTTATGTCATGTATAATATATAAATCTACTAGAAGCATTCTGGGCAAATTGACTTTTCTTTATATATAGTCACTGTGAAGGTTACTGGAGAATATTCAGCTGATTCACTGTTGAAAGTTCAGTTGCTGAAAGCAGTGAAATGGTTGAGGTGACTCTGTGTACATGCAGTGTTGACTGCTGCAGCCAGACTCTGCATTGCAGTCTTTTATACTGTCCAAATGTTACTAACACAAGGCCTTAGGGATACAATTTCTGTGTCTGTTTCCTGTAGGAAAGGAAAGGTCATGTTCTCCTTAGCTTCTCTCCCCTGAACAGACCCAGCCCTGTGTGAAAATAGCATCTCAGATCCCCTTCCCCCACTAACAAGAGACTTCATACTGGGCTCAAACCAGCCTGTCCCAGAGATGCGGGAGCCAAGAAATGTGGGCACCAGGCTATTTTTATGTTCTGTGACCAAGCAGTCCTATAAAATATAAATGTTCAGACTTGTTGCTTTAAAAGGGAGGTTAGTATACATTAGTGGAAAACTGTTTTGTTTTCATCGTGTTAACAGAAATATAGATATAGCTCTAATGCCAAGATGGTGGTTTCCCTTCCACTTCTGTCTACCATGTCAACAAACAAAAAAGGCACTGTCACTTTGCAAAAACATTTCAGCAGAAATCTGATATGGCAGCCCCTACTGGTCTTCATAGAAAAACTAATGCTATATAACGTGTTTTCATGATAGTACATCAAAGATGCTATAAAAAGACACCGCAAATTAAAATGACAAAAGATGCACTGATGGGAACAGGGCCTTAATGTTACATCTACTTTTGGATGTTGGCCAAAACCTCTGCAATACTTCAAATGTTCCTGAGGAGCTAGATCAGTGGTTCTCAACCTGGGGGTCGGGACCCCTCAGGGGTCACCGAACCCTTGTCTGTTCCTGAAGCCTGTATCACTCTCCCAGCCTTTTTGCCATCCCTGGAGCCTGTGGACATCCAGCTGGGCTGTTCCTGGAACCCACAGCTGCCCACTCAGCCTCTTCGCAGGCGTCCATTCAGTTCACAACATGGCTGGGGGGCAAAGACTAGAGGTCAGCTGACTGGTGAGGAATGTGAAGTGGGAGGGGCTGGAGAAGACACTATGTCCTGATTTTGGCATAGGTGTCACTGCTACGAGACACCACAAAGTCAGAAACACAGTGAAGCTGGAGGCACAGTGAGTGACACTACCTGTAATTATAATTGCTATTAAAAGGACTCAGGGAGCGCTAAATATCTGTGGGTAAGGGGCGCAAATGATTTGTCTTGCCTTGGGTGCTGACAACACAGGCTATGAAAATCATTTTACTGTTAGGGGTCCCCACAACTTGAGAAATTTTATCAAGGGGTCACGGCACTAGAAGGTTGAGAACTACTGAGCTATATGAAGTTTGCTTAGTGGGTGGCCCTTCCGCCTGTCATCCTTTGATTGAAAAATCCATGAAGCCGGGCAGCAAATTGTTAACCAAACAAGCGGCTTCATACAATGTTTGGGTATTCTGACAGCACCTTTTTGTCCTGCAAAATCTGCTTACCCACTGAATACAGAACCTTTACTTCTCCCTACATTTTTGATGAAGGGCATTGGCTAATTCAGGGGTAGGAAATCTTTCAGAGGTTGAGACCTACCTGGACAACATGGAGGAAAGCAAAGATCCCCTGAGGGGGGGCATAGACAACATGAAGAACAAACATATTTGGGATTATTTACCAAAGGCAAATCTACGTTGCACCACAAATGCATACTACAAGTGCAAAGTGCACTTGAAATTGCACTGAAAGTGCACTTGGAAGTGCAGTCGCTGTAGATCCGAGGAGGGGCATAGTCGGCATGAAGAACACAAAGGGCCAGATTCAGGTACCGCGGCGTACCTTTGTGCGGGCGTAGCGTATCGCCTTACGTAAACGGCGTAGATTACTGCGTCGGGCGTACGTACGTTCGTGAATTGGCGTATCTTGCTCATTTGCATATTTAAGATGGGAACACCGAATGCGTCCAGTGTAACTATGCGCCCATGATACGCCGGCGTAGGCAAGTTACGTCGGATGGCTGAGGCCATGTTTTTCGGCGTATCTCGCTTTGTGAATCAGCGCAAAGATGCGACGGCGCAAATTTGAAATTACGGCGGCGTAACTGAAGATACGCTGATGTAAGTCTTTGTGAATCTGGCCCATAGTGTGTGGTGGAAATTTGAAGATGTATTTATTATGTATTGTCATAATTGGCACCCAGTCTTGACACTTCCCCAGCCAGCTCTAAATAGAGCTGACTATGGCAGTCCTGAGGCTGGTTGACTCTCATCTTGAGGTTGGAGTGTGATGATTGCGGCATGGGCGTATGCCCACCAGCGAGGGGCCCCTCTGTGCATTTAGCACAGACGATCGTTGAGGGGGATGCATTCATTTCGCAAGCACGCTAGTGGCTATGGACAGATGTACGCTCTTATCTGGGTCATGTCTGATCAGCAGGATTTGGGATTCATAGGGTACATCTGTAAATAGCCTCAATAAGGGTATAATCTTTATATGCATTATTCTATGGAATGGCGCAGATTAAAGGTTCTATCAGGGTATATTTTGAGGGCTTGTGAGCGTTTCTGGGGTCAGGGGGGGGCACATGCACACCCTGACCGGACACACCCATAAGACATTGTTTGTATTTCTATTCATTGTATTCATTGTATTATAGTCTATTCATCTATTCAATTTGACTTCCTGTCAGAAGGAATGTTTTGGTGCTGTGTATAGGAGACATCTGGTAATGTCGCCCCTCCCATGTGGGGAGGCGACTTACTGGTGAGGTGATGCTTCCTGTTTTGTGTAAATAAAAGCGCCATGGTCAGCCCTGGGAGGGGAGATGATTTGCAAGGATGGTAACATGAGGACAGCTGTTGTAATGTCTCTTGATTGGTATGGATGGGCATGGAATATATGGTGAGTAAATCTGTTAGCTTAAACATGGCATCATTTCATTTAAGATGGCGAATGTGCTTTACAGCACATGGCAAGATGGCAGTGTGCTTTGCACACCCCATTTTGCCATTACAGATGGCGACCATTGAAAGGGACTATTCAGGTTTTTTCCTATGGCATCAGATGGGGGAGATGGGGATACATTCTGATGCATCGGGAAAAACATGCTTTAAAAGAAAAAATTTGACATCTTTTTGAAATAATGCTTGAGTTTGTGTGTGTGTGTGCACATGTGGAATCCTGATTGTATGTCTGCTGTGTGATAGATGTATGTATGAGGTGTGTGTGTGATTCTGATTGTATGACGTGTGTGTGTGTGTGTGTGATTCTGATTGTATGACTGTTGTGTGATAGAGGTGTGTGTGTGTGATTCTGATTGTATGACGTGTGTGTGTGTGTGATTCTGATTGTATGACTGTTGTGTGATTCTGATTGTATGACTGTTGTGTGATAGAGTGTGTGTGTGTGATGATAGTTGTGTATGACTGTTTATGTGTGTGATTGCGTGCATTTGTGAAAAACGATTGGATGCATGTATGTGATTGCGTGTGTTTGTGAAATCGAGTGGATTTTGATCGTGTGTGTATATATGTAGGTGTGATTTTGATCGTGTGTGTATGTATGATTCGTCATCGACTGGAAGTTTGCTTTGTATGTCTAAATGCTGTTTGAAGTGTGGCTGAACAGTTTTGTGTGATGTATGGAGCAGATAGGTTAGAATAGATTCTAACATGGCCCTCTAGCCATGCGGCTTGGGGGAGGGAATGGCGATTTGTTTGTTTGTAACTTGATTGTTTGACCAGATTGAATCTGTTGGAGAAGGCAAGCTTTTGTGTAACATCGCTCCTCTAGCCATGCGGCTTGGGGGGGAAGGGCGAACAGTGTTTTGATTTCTGTGTCAACTGACTTTGCAACTTTCAGAACATAGTTAGATATAACATTTTTATGATGCATATGGAAACTGTATATTGTAGATGATTCCTCAGTATAGAGGTGAGCTTATTCAGCCTGCGAGGTGTATGGCTGAGTCTTTTTGTATTTTCTGAATGTCTTGTTCCTGTGAGGCTGCGTGCAGTAACAGTAAGAAACTGAATGTGAAATGGAGACTGTGTATTTAGATCATTTCGTGTTGGAAGGGTTGCCTGTGTGTAGTTCAGACAGGGAAGGCATGTTTAATTGTATAAGATGGCCTTCTTGCCATGAGGCTCGGGGGATGGGCAACCAGCATTGGCTGTCCCATCACTGAGTCAGGGATGGTAACCCTCTGTAAACAATGGCATACATGCTTTTTATATTGGAAGGTTTTAAAATGTGACCTGATGTGTGTATTTTTTTAAATGGTTTGTTACATGGGCTTTGAGAAAAGTGTTTTTGTTTTATGTTGCTTCATATAACCAACATTGTTTGAATGTGCTGTTTTAGTTGGCAAAAGGTCCGATTTGAAGCAGCCTAAAGTGTGTGCCTTTTAGGTTGGTTGTTTTTAGAAAATGTTTTTTTTATTGTTTGTTTTTGATGATCAATGTTTTGTCTTTGTGGAAGAAAGGTTCTAGGCAAGTTTTAAAAAAAAAATGCATATGGCGGCCATTTTGGTCATCAGTGGCCATTTTGGGGGCGTAGTCTGTTTGCACTGTGGGTCACCCCAGGGGGGAGGTGCAGCCACCTCTCCTTTTTGTGTGGTATTTCTCTGGCTATTTTGCTGGTGGATTTTAGCAGCCTTTGGGGCAGATTTCGATGTTTAGTGCGAATTGATTAGCGCGCTCTTTTTTGTGTTAGGATCGGGTGGAGAACATTTTTGTTTTCCTTTGTGTGTGTAGTATGGTATGTCCTGTGGTAAACAGGTGATTTGGAAGCGCAGTTAAATTGTTTTACTACAAGTGTAAATGGCGCCATTGTTGCTTGGTTTGTTGTCGGCCATTTTGTGACTCAGTGTAAAGCGCTATCTTTTGAGTAGCGTTTGCGGACGCTAGGGCCAGTATATACAGGATCTGACTAACCTGTTGGCTGACGTTGCAGTGTAAAAGTGGAGACTTTTTGTGTAACATTTCATTTTTGAATGTTACTGGCGCTGACTGCATTTTTGTGCATAGCGATGTGCGTTTGTTTGTTTAAATGTTTGGGAGTTGTTCATTGTTTTTGAATAATGGTTGGGTCAGGGGGGATCAACTCCCATTCTGCAGATGGGAGGAGATGGTTTTATTTTCCCTGAACCAAAGGTGTTTTGTTTTTAAGAGGAAAAAACGCAGGAGATTTGAGTTTTGGCTTTGTTTACTACTTTATAATACTTCCAGGGGATATATGTGGTCCATGGAGTTTTTTTGATGTGTTGAGACGAGGCAGTGAAGACAGACTTCCCTCTCTCTCCATCTTTCTGTCATTATGTAAATAAATCAGATTTGGGTTTTAAAGAGCTGAGCATACAACAGGAAGTCCTTTCTCAGCATTTATATATAAGCAGGAAGTCAGTGGGAGGAGTTTTGAAGTCTTCTGAAAGATGAGCAATGAGATTTGTGTCCTGAAAGGACAACAGTAATATTTGAAAGAGTGTTTTAAAGTTTAATTTCAGTTGTTTTTGTGAAGTTTTATACTGTAAATACAGTTTTGGGTATGAGAGGAAACAGAGGGGCGTCACCATTATTGTTGTATCATGTAGACGCAGGTAGAAAGAAGCCATAATATTGTTTTGAAAAGTGGAGGATTTCATGGTGCTTTGTATGTTGTCTGACGAACACATTTTAGGAGGCTTTATATCGTGATACAGGTCAGGCTGTGTATAATATTCAGAAATCTTGTGAGCGATTATATTAGCATAAATGTGTAGGAGTAGTACGCTAATGCCCCGGTCAAGCCATGTATCGGAAATCCGGGGATCGGTTTTGATTTTAAAGGCGCAAGTCAGAACCGCTCCGAAAACAAAGCGCGGTGTGTTCTGGACGCAGAGCTCACTTAAAAAAAGCGATTCGAATCGGCATGGGATGTGCCGCCCATGCAGTACATCAGTCAGACAGCTGCACCGCACATGAGGTCCGGATTAGGGGCTCCGGACATGAGACCCCTAAAGAATGTCGTAGGTGGTCAGAGGGTACAGTAAGGTGTACTCCTTTGGAAGGTACTCTGGATGGAGGTATGAGACCTCAGAATAAAAGATACCTTGGATGTAGATCTGATGTGGTTTCAGAAATCTGTAATGATGTGTGGATGGAGGTGTGGTACGCGCCTCAGGAGAACTTTGTATAGCTGGTCTATGCAAGTTTCTCGCACTGTTCTCGTATTTTTCCATTGTATTTTCTTGTATTGCGGAAAGAGTGAAGGCAGATTTCCGGCTGGTTTTTGTTTTTTCATTTTTGTTTTGAAAGCTATGAATATCTCCCCCACATTTGTATTTGAATGTTTGTATGTAGTAACGTGAATGTTTTTTTTATTCAAACTTACCGCGGCGATCTTCTGATGCGTCGCGGCTTTTGTATTTTTGTAGGAACGGGAAAAGTAAGGGTTAAGGGTTACAAAAGGTTTTTGTTTGAATCGGTTTTGTGAAGAATGTCATTGACAATGTACAGGAATGTCATTTTTGTTTGCCATTCTCTGCAGGATAAATATGAAGGATGGAGTAATGATTTCTGCTTATAAGTATTTTTCAGGTCCAAAGAGTTTCCGGAAGTGTTTGTACATAGAGAGCAGGTGTATGTAGACAGCTGTACACATGGATAATTACGGGTCTAAGGAGGTCAAAGTATCATAGGCTATTTCATTGTTTCTTTTTTTCTTCACCACACATTTCTTCCTCCAGTTTGTAATGAGGAAGAAAAGGGGGGAGGATGGTAAAATATAAAGGTGACAGTTCTCCGAACTAATAACACTAATCTTTCTAATTTTAATCAAGTTTGTGCCAATATTGTCTTTCTTTGATAGAATTTGAATCGGCAAGCAGCAGTCTGGTGAAGTAGGTTCCCATTTTATTTGCTAAGAAACTGTCAATGGTTCCGGGTATTACAGGCGCTGGTAAGCGATTACAGGAGATGGTAAGCGATTACAGGCGACGGTGAGCCACGCACAGGTTAAGCAGCGACCACAGTTACGAGGTCTGGGTTGTTGTCATTGAAGGCCAACCAAAACCAGGGTCGTACTCCCTCAATTGTCACTCACTCTCATTCTTGAGTGATGGGGTGGGTACGATCCCTGTAACATGAACTTCACAGGGTTCAGGAGTCTCTCCTGGACCCCGACACGGTAATTGGTTTTCATTTTTCCCCAACCAGGTGACTGGTTCATTTGTAAAGAAGCTTGATAGACGAGACCACGCCAGCCACTGCAAGAAGCGGCTCAACCACATCAAAGAAATGAGGAGTATCTTTGTTTATTTTGTATTTGTTTGTTTAGTAAATTTTAGCAAGGGTAACGATGGAAAGCATCCCAAGTTATTATTTAAAGTGTATTCCATGACTAATTAAGAAGACGAACGGGACCAATTGCTGGGTCTGTTCTGAGTCTCCGTTGAGCTTTAGTCCCCAGCGATGACAGTGGTACATGCTAATTATGAGGATTATTGACAAACGAGTGGAGACTCCAAACAGACACCTGTCAATGGAATTTATTAATATGTTTTTAGAGGGTAAAATTGATTATTGTTTTTATGGCTCCGCCTCTTGTCGGTCGGGTATCAGGACTGGGTAGTCCACAAGTGTGTAACTTTAGTTTGGTGTTTATGCAGATCTACAGCTTATAAGGTAATTCCCCCAATGCAAGAGGTTCATGCGTGGTAGTGAAGCTGTCCCTGTCCTATGTCGCGGCCAATTGCAAGGATCTGATGGCGCGAGAGAAATTGGGAATGGCGGGGACAGCTAGAAGGGAATTGTTCACCAACCCGGACTAGGTCTGGGCACGGTTTCCTGCATGTACAAGGTGGGGGGGCTTGAGCTTATGATACGTTTGAACAATTCACACCTATTGAGGATGGAATGTTTCATGTAACTGTTGAAGCTACAAGGAAGTTCTGACAGCCCAAGGGGGGGTTTCTGGGAATTTACAAGTAAATATTGTTATATCTGGTTCAGGGGATACTGGGAATCTGAGGGGATTTAATTCTTATTTTTCAGCGGATCGTGGTAGATTGAAATGGGAATACATGTACTCATGTCGTTTTTATTTCTATTCTTTCTATGTCGTGATGAGCGCTCCTGTTGCCTGATTGGACGCGTGACCAGAGCCGGAGCAGATGACCACGTACCAGATGAGACGCCCCGGAGCAGATGACCACGTACCAGATGAGACGCCCCGGAGCAGATGACCACGTACCAGATGAGACGCCCCGGAGCAGATGACCACGTACCAGATGAGACGCCCCGGAGCAGATGACCACGTACCAGATGAGACGCCCCGGAGCAGATGACCACGTACCAGATGAGACGCCCCGGAGCAGATGACCACGTACCAGATGAGACGCCCCGGAGCAGATGACCACGTACCAGATGAGACGCCCCGGAGCAGATGACCCTCGTACCAGATGAGACGCCCCCGGAGCCGGACTAACGGACAAGACACAGAGGATCACTACCCAATCTGCGATTACCACAGCTCACCAAGTTGTGTCCTCCTTATGTCATGTCTTCTGAAGAACAGAGTCTACATGTCAAGCCGTGTTTTCCTTTTTATGGACTGTAAGGACTGATTAGTTTCTAGGTGTAAGAAGACTATCAAGATTTGAAGGACAAGTGGGAGCAATATGACAAAAAGGGAGGACTGTGGTGGAAATTTGAAGATGTATTTATTATGTATTGTCATAATTGGCACCCAGTCTTGACACTTCCCTACAATTCCAGCTCTAAATAGAGCTGACTATGGCAGTCCTGAGGCTGGTTGACTCTCTGATCTTGAGGTTGGAGTGTGATGATTGCGGCATGGGCGTATGCCCACCAGCGACAGACGGGCCCCTCTGTGCATTTAGCACATCGAGACGATCGTCATGAGGGGGATGCATTCATTTCGCAAGCACGCTAGTGGCTATGGACAGATGTACGCTCTTATCTGGGTCATGTCTGATCAGCAGGATTTGGGATTCATAGGGTACATCTGTAAATAGCCTCAATAAGGGTATAATCTTTATATGCATTATTCTATGGAATGGCGCAGATTAAAGGTTCTATCAGGGTATATTTTGAGGGCTTGTGAGCGTTTCTGGGGTCAGGGGGGGCACATGCACACCCTGACCGGACACACCCATAAGACATTGTTTGTATTTCTATTCATTGTATTCATTGTATTATAGTCTATTCATCTATTCAATTTGACTTCCTGTCAGAAGGAATGTTTTGGTGCTGTGTATAGGAGACATCTGGTAATGTCGCCTCCCATGTGGGGAGGCGACTTACTGGTGATGGCTTCCTGTTTTGTGTAAATAAAAGCGCCATGGTCAGCCCTGGGAGGGGAGATGATTTGCAAGGATGGTAACATGAGGACAGCTGTTGTAATGTCTCTTGATTGGTATGGATGGGCATGGAATATATGGTGAGTAAATCTGTTAGCTTAAACATGGCATCATTTCATTTAAGATGGCGAATGTGCTTTACAGCACATGGCAAGATGGCAGTGTGCTTTGCACACCCCATTTTGCCATTACAAGTGTGTCGCAGTGGTGTCCTCTGCCCCCCTTCACATCACTCCCTATAGTAGTGTCCTCTGCTGGCTTCACATCACCCACCCACTGTAGTGTCCTCTGCCCCCCTTTAATGCAGTGTTCTCTGTCCCCTTCATATCACCCCCCCCCCCCCCACTGTAGTGTTCTCTACCCCACCTCCCCATCCTCCAAAGCAGTATCCTCTGTCGCCCCAATAGTGTCTCCTCTATCCCCTTCACATCATACCTCCCCATATATCTGTAGCGCCAATGTACTTCATAGTACAGGAGCTAGTGAAATTTAGGGGAACGATCAGAGGGTAATACTACTCTGATCTTAATTTTGATTATGTTAGGGCTCTCTGTTTCAGCTTGGCTGTGCTGTGAGCCATCCTGCTGTGTTTGGGGTGTTGTTACACCTCAGGAGAGCAGGTGGCAGCAGTGGAAGCTGAGGTTCGGGTGCTCTTTTCTAGCAGCCAATAGGGAGGCCTGGGCCTCGCTGGGCATGCTGGGAGAGGGTACTTATGAGGCAGACGCCATTTTTGTCTTGTTCTCTTCTTGCCTGGAGTGTGACACCCACCTTCAGGGTGATCACAATCACCACGCCCTGTGCGTTATGGCCTACCTGGCCGGGCGTGGGTGCTACGCGGAGTTCCTGGTTCTGAACACTTTGAGCACAACGGGGACCCAGTGACTCACTGGATTCCCACCCTCGGAGATCCTAAGCGTGTTGAGCTGTTCGGTGGGGAGTCCAGTTGAGGGACACCAATGAGAGGCTGGTGGACCAACAGCACTGGAACGAACCATCGGGGATCGAGGTACTGGACACTGAGGGATTGATTCCTCTCTCAGTCAGTACCCTTGCGACATTTGGGGAAGATTCAGGCAAACCTTTTACTCAGGAGGAGTTCCTCCATATTCACACTCGGGCAAGGCCTGTGGCAGAGGCGCTTGTCTGACGGTAATTCAGAAGAGCCTGTGGCAGAGGCATCCTTCTCAGGTTTGAGTGACACTCTGGCTGCCAGGTCTGTGAGAGGGGCCTGTCCAGGTATGCTATACCCACTCAAGTTGGAGTGGCGCAGAAAGACTGACTGTTGTCGGAAGCAGGATTGCTTCAATATCCAAGGCCTGAGTCTGCTACTCTCCTTCAAAACCTTTCTTCTATCCTTCCTCACCTGTTGACTGTTTTTACCCGGCTGGGTAATAAAGAGCACCTATAAAAGAGACTTCCTATTGCGGAGATTCCTTTATTGCTACTGTACTCATCGTTCACCCTAGACACATCACCAGAGCTATGAGGTAACATGCCATCCCTATTCTAACCAGCAGCTCCTTCGGGGTGAGCGCTACATATACATGTAGCATTACCCCCGGAGGAGCTGCTGGATTTTTGGGCGGCACATTACCTTACGGCTCCTCCGAATTCCTAGGGGTGAGTGAGGCGTATTGCATAGACAGAAGTAAAGGAATGTCCACGACAGGTGCTCTTTGCTGTGCTCTTTATTACCCAGCTGGGTAAAAACAATAAACTTACGGTGAGGAAAGTAAAGTTGAAGAAGAAAGGAGAATAGCAGATTCAGGCGTGACAATATGGAAACAGTCCTGCTCCCAAACGTAACACTTCTCTGCGCAACTCCCGCAAGAGTGGGTTTAGCGTACCCGGACAGGCCTCTCTCAATGACCTGGCAGCGTGGGTATCGCTCGGACAATTGTAGGATAAAGTCTCTGCCACAGACCCTCCTTGGTGAACTTGAACTTGAGGAAATAGTCTCTGCCACAGACCCTCCTCAATGAGCCTCAGAAAGACACCTCTGCCACAGGCTCTCTCTGGGTTAGATTCTTGTAGATATCCCCTCTTGGATAAGTTACGCCTGGATCTTCTTCAACTTGTGGCCCAGGTACCGACTGACATGTGATCAATCCCTCAGGGTCCGGCTACCTTGATCCCTGGTGGTTTGTCCAGGCCCTTTTGGACCGCCAGCCTCTCAATGGTGCTCCTCAGACTGACTCCCCACCAAACAGCAGTACAGCTTGGGATCTTCAAAGTGTGAACCCAGTCACACACTGGGTTACCGTTGCTGTTCCGATATCCCGGACCAACATGGTTCCAGAACCAGGAACACCGCATGGCATGCACACCCCATGCCAGGTAGGCCATAACGCCGAGGCGCCGTGATGTGGCCACCCTGAAGGTGGGTGCCACACTGGACAAAGAAGACCCAGAACCAATGGCATCTGTCCCATAAATACCCCTCCCCAGCATGCACAGCGAGGACAACCCCTCCTGATTGGCTGCTGGAAAAGAGCACCCAAACCTTGGCTCCACTGCTGCCACCTGCAGTACCGGTGCTGGAAGAACACTCCAGTACAACAGAATAAGCTTACAGCACAGCCAAGCTGAGACAGA
Organism: Rana kukunoris; assembly: GCA_029574335.1. Taxonomy (NCBI): domain Eukaryota; kingdom Metazoa; phylum Chordata; class Amphibia; order Anura; family Ranidae; genus Rana; species Rana kukunoris. The sequence goes on along the minus strand of CM056055.1, from coordinate 64,231,862 downwards.
TACCCTGTTTGGCACTCAACAATCTGGATCAGAGTATAACTACACTCTGATCTACCCTTAAATTTGACTAGCACCGGCACCATAAAGTACACAGGCGCTACACACTCCCCCTACCTGAATAGACACTGTCCTCAGTGTCTCAAGAAAAGGTATTCACTCCTGAGTACACAGGCACTACATTCACACACAGCATTGTGTAGGTAGCACTTCCTGTGTACAGCAGAGCAAAGATCAGCAGGCAGCCTAGTGTTGGGTGGAAGGTGGGAGAGGGAACTGCAGGAATTCCAGGCCATGGTTGGGGCCCAGATGGACAGGCCCCCTCGGGATGCTCGGTCCCCCTACATGTTTATGGGCTTTCACCCCCTGATGGTGGCCCTGGTCAGAGGTCAGCAATAGCAGCCTCTATTTTTTATCATGACACGTTTCCTTTGAATACTATCTGAAAGCAAACAAGGTGCCACCATCTATTATCTCAACAATGTACAGAATTATTCGGCGTATAGCGCGCACCCCAAGCATAGGAGGAAAGTTCAAGGGAAAAAAAAATACTTACATTTTGAATGCCCCTCGTCAGTGTCTTGCCCGGCGTCCATCGGCGGCATTATCCGGCGTCCGTCTGCGGCCTTGGTGGTGTCCTCCCCGCTTCTCTCGGCTCAGAGCGCGCTGTCTCTGAGCACTGCCGACATAGACTGAGCCGAGCCGAGTGTACTGCGCACTCGGCCACGCTCGGCTCCTCTCGCATAAAGGCTAGGAGGCGGGACAGGGCGTGACCGCGAGCGTGGCCGAGCCTAGCCGAGTGCGCAGTACACTCGGCCAGGCTCAGTCTATGTCGGCGGCGGTGAGAGACAGCGCAGATCGGCGTATAACGTGCACCCACGATTTTCCCCTGATTTTAAGGGGAAAAAAGTGTGCGTTATACGCCGATAAATACGGTAGGTTTGCATTTCTCAAGGCTATATGTTTTTTTATCAAAATGCATTGCCTGCATTAAGGTAAAAACATGTATCTCACTCTCACCTCCCATATACCTACCGAGTTCTATTCTATCCAGCACTGTGCCTGTTTGCGCGATTTCCTCTCGTCCTCTCTGCGTAATCACAGAGGCAGCAGGAGCCAGTAGCCCCTGCTGCTTTCAATCAAATCCTGCGACAAGGGAGCAGTGGTCTATGGATGAACACAGCCGAGCTCGGGAGTGAGCCTGCACATCTTTCACCATAGTAAGTGGCTTGCTATGGTGGCAGACACAGCAGGGGAGGAGCCAAGAGCATTGGTGGGGGCCCCCAATAGAGGAGCTTCAGGGATGGTCTGTACAATATGAAGCTCCTACCCTGACTTTCCGGGAGTCTAATGGTGACTACCGGGGGTAGAGAAGGCTGGCATACATCCTTAGGGTACAGGATTTGGGCATGGTGGGGTTTGAACCAGAAAGAATGTTGGGTGCCAGTCACTTTCATGCTTTAAACAAGAAGTTTATTTCTCCCAAGTATAACATGTTTGTTATTTTAGGAAATAAAAATAAAAAATCCACGCTTTACAACCACTTCAAGATCTCATTCAGACAGGCAGATCCTCTGATCTGAGTCACTGTCTGCTGTGTAAATCCACCTCGGAGCTGTGTGCAGGCAGCCCATAGAAGTGAATGCACACGCAGCAGCTGCATGGAAAAATCACATACCAAATGTTGACATGTGGACAGTGTTAGGATCCGTGCATCCACTCCTGCCCGCATGGCAAATCAACATACAATTGTATTCATGTAGCCGCTGCATGTGTACCCACTTCTATGAGCTGCCTGCACGCATCTCCAAGGTAAAGTCACACACAGCAAAAAGCGGCTCAGACCAGAGGACGTTTCTGATTGTCTGGTCGAATGAGCCCTTAGCCGTCATTCACATTGAATGCAGCTTTGAAATTGTGTGACTTCATCTCAAATTGCACGATTTCAAAGCTGCATGTCAGTGCGACTTCAGGTGTGACTTTGAAGACATCTGTGCAGCTTCATGTACAGATGTCTATGCAAGTCACACCCGAAATCGCCAAAAGTAGTGCAGGAACTGCATTTTCAAATTGATATAACACCGCAAAGTCGGCTTTGCACATTGCCAAGAATAGGATGCGACTTGTCATGCATTTTGACATGTCAAATCGCATGACAAGTCGCTCCAATGTGAACGAGTGCTTATAAATAAAATTAGGGCTGTTACTGATCAAAATTTTTGTGTTCGATTAATCGTTTTTTTTTTTTTAATCGATTAATCGACTAATTTCGATTAATTATAACGCACAGATCCAACTACTTTTAGCTGATCTCCTTGCAGGCTGATTCCCAGTGCAGCTCCCAACCACTGGAAAAAATGGATAGCAGGATACAAAAAACACACAAAGGCAGCGCTCGATGGGAAAAGCATTTAAACTTTTATAGTCTTCAAGTAGGTAACCAAATAAATATTGCACTGGAGATAAAATTGATGTAGCTACATAAACTGTAAAAATGGTGTGAGTAATACCAAACGGTAGCAATAGCAGTCATAAAAACATGCAGCCAAGTATTATACTGGTATAAAAATGTGTACAACGATACCACTGCTGAATCCAGATGAGGAGAGGTTAACATCAGTCAGTCGGCATGAAGGGAACTATCACAACTCCCAGTGGATGGTTGTAGAATCCCAGGTTGATAGAGGGAGGTGTGACAGCCCTTGCGTGTGGCAGATAGTAAGGTCCCGTCGGCATGCAGATATGAAGACACAGCAAATGAGCCCTTCAGATGGACACGGCAAGCCCCGCCGGTGTCCATGACGTTACCGGATCTCCGATGGAACTCCCTGAAGGCCCAGAAGCCGGCGGAGAGGCGAGTACCAATCAAAAGAATTTTAATCGATCAAAAAGATTTTGATCGATCAAAAAAATTTACTTTTAATTAATCGATTAATCTTTAATTTGCACAGCCCTAAATAAAATGTTTATTTATTTTTTCTAAATAAATAGAATTGAATTGTACATTGCGTGAGTGTGGAAGACTACTAGAATTAATTGCAGGATCACAGGTTTTGGCATCTAACCAGTTTTCCCTGGTCAGCCCAGACATTCAACTTCAAAACAATAGAGGCCATTTAGGATTCTGGTTGCTGTTAAACTAGTTAAACTAAAAGGAACATGCAAGCCTTACTAGAATAAACGTATATACTCCTATATACTATAGCCTCTGTTGGCATGTTATACATACACGTTATGTATCTGTTTACATGTATAGGAAATGTCTTGATAAAGTGTATGTATGTATGTGCCTTTTTTTTTCCTTTTACAGATAACATTCTCAGGCTGTACACATAAAGTTCTGCAGGCTGCAATTGATGGGCACAGTGAGGCTGCAATTGATGGGCATAGTGAGGCTGCAATTGATGGGCACAGTGAGGTTGCAATTGTTTTTTTTTCCAGAATTTCTCAGTTTGTTTGCACCCTCCCCAAAGATAGAATCATCTTTTGGTTAACTCCCTTCTGCTTCTAGAAGGAATGAGGGGGAGAGAGGGGGTGTTCTAAAGAGCCCTGACCAATCCCCAACCTGGATTGGCAGGGGACAGGCCTCCCTAAATACCTAGAGTGAGCCCATCTGGGAAGGAGTTGTTCGGAAAGGAAGAACTAGAGATGGAGTATTAGGCTGTCGGGGCCTTGGAGGAGGCCCCCTTCAATCTGGGGGGGGGGTGACCTTGGGCCAGGGGCTCAGAGCTGAACAGGAACCCCACACAACCCAAGGGGTGTCCTGATCAGGAGAAGGAGAGGACAGCAGGGAATACTGCTCCAGGAGGGATCCATCAGGTGTTGGCGAGTGGCAGGCACAGTCGGGAGAGCTGAGAGAGGCATGCCGGAGAGGACTGTGAGTGTGCAGTCAGCCTTAGTAAGGAACTTTGCCAAGGCCTGGCTGGAACCAGAGTTAGGCCTATCCATGCGCTAACTGCACCTGAAGAGTTGTGCTGGAGGGAGAAAAAGAGATAGGGCCAGATTCAGAAAGAATAGCCTATCTTTAGGCGGGCGTAGCGTATATCTCAGATACACTACGCCACCGTAACTTAGAGCGGCAGGTACGGTATTCAGAAAGCACTTGCGTCCTAAGTTAGGGCGGCGTAGCGTATCTGGTCCGGCGTAAGCCTGCGTAATTCAAAATAGGAAGGAGCTGGGCATGTAGTATTGAAATGAGCCGTGACCCCACGTAAATGATGCGTCTAACGAACAGCGATGTCCGTGGACGTATCCCAGTGCGCATGCGCGAAAATCACGTCGCAAATAGTCAATGCTTTCGACGTGAACGTAACTTACGCCCAGCCCCATTCCCAAACAACTTACGCAAATGAAGTAAACGACGTACAATACGACGCTGTTCCGATGTCCATACTTAACATGGGTTGCGCCTCATATAGCAGGGGTAACTTTACGCCAGTCGAATGCCTACGTAAACGATGTATATCAATACGCCGGACGCACGCACGTTTGTGAATCGGCGTATCTAGCTCATTTGCATTATTTTAATGGGAAAGTTTAATGCGTCCAGCGTAACTATGCGCCCATGATACGCCGGCGTAGGCATGTTACACCGGATGACTGAAGCCATGTTTTTCGGCGTAACTTGCTTTATGAATCGGCGTAAAGATGCGACGGCGCACATATTAGGAGATACGCCGGCGTAGATTCTTTCTGAATCTGGCCCATAGTCTGCAACAAGTTTTGTGCAAACCATGCAAGAATAATTTTTCCGGGCATCTCATGAATTCCTTAACTCCATCCAAGTTCTAATTTCTCAATAAAACACAAAAACAAAGCAGATGGACTTGTTTATTGTCTTGGAGTGTCTTTGGAAGTGTTTACCGGGCTGGGCAGGGTGACAGGTAGGCCACATTACACAGCAGCCCCTACGGTGGTACCGCTGCATGTGTCAGCGTGAAGTGTTCATTATTTAAAAAAAAAGCTCTTAGATGGGCATCTTAGTAAACGCAATAGAAAGGTATATGGGAAATGGTGTTGACATTAAGGCCTCTTTCACACGGAGCGGTCCGTTTTTCGGTCCGCTCCGTGTGTGTCCGTCGGCTCAGCAGGGGGTCCCGCTCAGCTGTCGGTGGACAGGGCAGTCCCCGCACACTGTGCAGGGACCGCCCTGTCTCTCCTCCGCTATTCCCTATGGGGAATCGGATGGAACGGACCGTCTGTCCGTTTGCATCCGATCCGATCCACCGGACGGAAGAAAAATAGGGTTTTCTTCCATCCGCAAAACGGATCCAGACGGACGCGGATCGTAGGCGGACATTAGCGGATGCATCATCCGCTAACGGATCCGCTCCCATAGGGACACATTACAAGTCCGTAAACGGACTTGTAATTAGCGGACCGTTCGTCCGCTCATGTGAAAGGGGCCTAACACACTTACATTTACACAGGTTGAACTAGATGGACTGATGTCTTTATTGAACCTTACAAACTATGAAACTACATTGGGGGTAAACATTCAACAGTTCCCAAAAACTAGCCAGGACAGGAACGTAAAACAAAAAAAAGGGAATATTTCAGCTAGGCTTTAGGGAAACAAAAAATGGCCTGCAGGGATCACTTTTTTTGGAAAAGATTTGGCAAAAATGAACATAGTCCTTAAAGTGTTTGTAACCCTAATACCAACTTTCACTGCCAGACCCTCTCCTTTATCCAGCAATAACACGCAGTGTAAGTGTTTATTGAAATTTATGCCTCTAAATACCTTTTTTATTCTGATATCTTTAATCCGGTCACATGACTCCCAGGGCTACAGTGGGAGGGGCAGAGGCTTCCCTTTGACATCAGCCAGAGGGTCATGTGACCACCGAGCTCAGCTGAACTCGCACAATTTCACTCCCGATTTCAGCCGCGATTTAGGAGACATCTGTGCAGTGTCAATGTAAATTGCGTCCTGAAATCGCAAAAAGTAGTACAGGAACTACTTTTTGAAATCGGTGCAGCGCCGCAGATGCGGCGTCGCACTGATTAGGACGGTGTCATTGCCGGAAAATGCCGCTGATTTGAGATGCGATTTCACATGTGAAATCGCATCTCAAATTGAACTAAATCGTACCCAGTGTGAACCTGGGCTTAATGTAATAAAATTTAAAATACTGCATTTGGGTGGCAAAAATATAAATGAAAATCTATACACACGGAGGGGGGGGCGACCTCTGGGGAAATCTAGGATGGAAAAGGATTTGGGGGTCCTAGTAGATGATAGGCTCATGCATTAAAAAAGGGGACCGACTCCAGAGATAAAACGATAAATCTCCCGATTTACAAGACTCTGGTCCAGCCACACCTAGAGTAGAGTATGCTATTCAGTTCTGGGCACCAGTCCTCAGGAAGGATGTACTGGAATTGGAGCGAGTACAAAGAAGGGCAACAAAGATAATAAAGGGTCTGGAAGATATTAGTTACCAGGAAAGGTTGCAAGGACTGAACTTATTCTCTCTGGACAAAAGACGCTTGAGAGGGAATATAAATTTACAAATACCATACTGGTGACCCCACAACAGGGATAAAACTTTTTCGTGGAGGGGAGTTTAACAAGACACGTGGCCACTTATTAAAAATAGAAGAAAAGGAGGTTTAACCTTAAAGGGGTTGTTAAGGTAAAAAAAAAATTCCCTAAGTAGCTTTTTTTACCCTAGTGCAGTCCTCCTTCACTTACCTCATCCTTCAATTTTGCTTTTAAATGTCCTTATTTCTTCTGAGAAATCTTCACTTCCTTTTCTTCTGTCTGTAACTACATACCGTAATGCGAGGCTTTCTCCCTGGTGTCGAAAAAGCCTCTTGAGGGGGGGATGGGGCAAGCAGGAGTGTCAGAACGCCCACTAACACACAGCTCTTTTCTCTATCTGCAAAGTAGAGAGTGTCCTGACACGCCTGCTCGGTATGTCAATCGAGGAAGATGAAGCTAGGAGGGAAATAATTCCCGTTTATCCTGCTACTGATATGGTTGCAGAGAAAGGGGCTAAAGCCATTTAAACCTTCAGCATGGGACGCCCTTGTCCAGATGATCCCTTTCGGTACTGTACATTGGAACTGTTGTCCACCTGGCTATCTAGGTGTGCTTAGTGTGGCGATATTGCATCCTTGTGCATTTTCCAAATGAAACCTTGGGGACCTGCGTGGTCCAAGTGCCTTTTGAACTTGCGCCACACAGTTCTCAAGTGAGTTACTGCGCCTGCATGCCCTGTTACTTCCTCTTTGTAGAGGGCACTCTGGAACAGCAGCATCTCCTGGATCTTTCTCTGAAGGCACATTACTAGCAGTGTTTTTTGCGACATTGCTACAAAGGTTGTGGGCACCGCTGTGGGAACAACATTTATGGCAGATTCTAACCACAGGAAAAGGGATTAAATAGGCTTGCTAGCTCAGGCGTAGGTTTTAGCTCACTTGGGGGTGGGTTTTCCAGGGCCCTAGTACTCTTTTCTCTGATGATTGCCACCACTCTGACTTTTGTTTGACAGGCCCTGCAATGCAGTCCGTAGTTGGCAGTATGTCAGACCATTGCTATCTGGACTACGCATATGGCCCCGAATTTCAGTTCCATTTTCATGGATGCCTCTGTCCACAGTCAACTAGACCTATTAACTACAGCCTTAAGCCTAGTACACACAAGCCAAATCTCAGATGGCATCATATCAACTAAACCTATTACCTACAGCCTTAAGCCTAGTACACACAAGCCAAATCTTGGCCGGCATCACACAAGATTCAGCTGTGTGTACTGGAGTTGGTCTGACAGAAGCCCCTCTGTCAAAGGGGCATGACCGAAAAAGCTCAATGGCTGAGAGCGATGACTGGAGTGTTCTGGTGGGGGTCCCTGTCAGAACACAATAGAGCAGCAGAGGAGATCTACTAACGTTAGATAGCGAGTACAGTGTCAGTTTTTTTTTTCATTCTGCCCTGCTGGGATCAATGAAAAAAAAAACTACTAGTGTGTACTAGGCTTTACACCAGTGGCGGCCCGTCCATAGGGGGTGCACGGGCGCCGCCCCCCATCCCCCAGTCAATAAAAAAAAAAATTATATAAAAAAAAAAAAAAAATTATTTAAACATGTGCTTTTAAGAAAATAAAAAAAATCCAAAAAAAGGTCCTTATGTGCACTGTGCCCGGCGCCGGGCGCTGAGGACAGTGCAGTATGGGTAGCGCCACGTCTGTGCAATCACAAGATTGCAGACGAGGCGCCACATTGGCAGCCAAAAAATGCCTTTGTGGCGCTCTCCATCGCGCCACAGATTCTGGTGCGATGGACTGTATCATTATGGCCGGGCGCACACACTCTCTGTGCTAGTTCCGACGTCACTGGAAGTACAGGAAGTGATGTCGGCACTCAGCATTCTCAGTGGAGCGCAGTGGATGGCCGGATGGGAAACAGAACAGGTAAGCTATGCCTGGCTGCCATCCCTGTGTACTGTTATGTTAAAAGAAAAGTTTGGCGGACGAAATAGCGGCTGGAACCCCCCCGCGGCCAGCACCACATCCCCCATCCTCCCCCCGCTTATTCAAAGTTAATGTTCTCTCATGTACTGTGTGACTGTAATAGCGGCAGTCAAACCCCCCCCCGCGTATTTATTGAAAGTGAATTTCTTTATATTTAATTTGCAGCGGGAATAGTGGCTGACATAAACCTCCCCTTATTCAAAGTTATGTATTGTGTGACCGGAATAGTGGTAGTCAAACCCCCCCACCCGTTTATTCAAAGTGATTTTTAATATGTAATGTGCGGCTGCCACAACGCCCCCCCCCCCCCCCCCCACTTATTTATTAAAAGTGAATTTTTTTTTTTTAGGTTCAATAAGTATTTATTAAAAGTTTTCAGACAGAGATAAAAGAAACATAACGGATCCGACCCCCGACAAAGGGCAGCCAGATCCACCAACAGAAAAAAAAAACATAGACACTCCATGGTACACATATGAACTTGCACAGATATTCACATTATGGATATAGTGGGTGAACATATATTGATGGACTAATAAAGCAAACCTGCGTACAAAAAAGAAAAACAACACAAAAAAGGAACTACTTCTTGACCCGGGCGCCAGAGATCCAAGGAAGTGAAAGTTTGAATAGCTCAAAGAGCGTGAAAAACTAAGCAGGAGTGCTGATAACTTCCGAACAGCAAAAAAACAGTACCACTTCCATAAAATGTGTTTGACTCAGTAAACCAATAGAGTGCCTGTAAGTAACTAGTCGGGCGCCCAGAGCGAGTAGAAATGTGTGGGAAACAACTGCGCTAGCTAACAAACAAAAATAATTTTTTTTAAAACAATATAGCGGCCAGCACACAAACAAACAAAGTCAGTAGCAATTGGAAAATAGAAAGTGCAGCGCTAGGATATATAAAGGTGCTGTCATGAGCATAAGACATGCAAAGGTATAGTCCAACAGGACAACAAACGGTGTTAGATAATAAGGAAATCAAAACATCACATAGCATATGAGTAATGGTGCATGGAGTCCATCAATGTGATTTCAAACAGGTGAGTGGAACACTGAACTGGTGCAATGAACAGTGTAAATAGTTCATGGATGTGGTTCCCAATGAATCGAAACACTGCATATATGGTGCCAGTTGAAATAAATGAAAACAATATATGTAGCTTGTCTGTAGTCTTCAGAGTATCAAATAAAGGAAATAGGTACTCTTACCAGCTGTGATGGACTTACTCGTTAGTATTAACAGCAAGTCAGACAAGGCGTGGTGGTCTCATCGGACCCTGGGCTCTGTTTGGGTGAATCTGTAGAGGTAGTCACTCAGGTTGGGATGATGAATCCAGTCTGGTTGGATATCGCTCCTCCAAAACAGGACCCCAAGTAAATGAGACCACTGGTGAATGGCCAGGCTCAAGAGTCAGCTCAGCAGGTATGGAAGTATGGAAACAAAAAAGAAAGGCTCCCAATGGTGTAGATCAAAAATAAACCTGTGAAGGCTTTATTTGATATAAAAAAAAAAAAATCACGTGATATAAGTAAAAAGCAGTATGGGGTACAAGCGTATAACCCGAGCGCCTAGAGCGGCCCAAAAAGAGGACAGAAAGACTAGTAGAGAGAAGGAAGGAGAAATGGAAAAAATAAGGATGGAAGGAGATGGGGGGGGGAGGATATTGGGAGGGGGTCGGGGAGACGGTGTGCTCTATTCCCGCCTAGGGTATACAATCTCCAAAGGTCTAAAACAAAAAAAGAGACTGAGTTTAAATTCAAAGTTAAATCCAAACCTAAGTATAAATTTAAATTTATGGGGGCCGAAGCAAATCAAACATCTGTGGGTTAAAGCCGAGGAAAAAGTGAAATTTTTATATGTAATGTGCTGTCACTTTGCCGCAAACAACCGCCCCTCCCCCCGCTTAGTCAAAGTTAATTTTTTTTATGTAATGTTGTGGGCGGGAATAGCTGCGGTTGAATCCCCCCCCACACCTAATTAAAGTCAACTTTGAAGTCGCTGTGACTTGAAGTCGCAAAGATATGAATGGTTCTCATTGGAAATCATGGGGTACGACTTGTCATGCAACGTTGAAGTCCCAAGTCGCAGAAAAAGTAATGCAGTATGTCCGCAGTATCTGGTAATCTTGTGCAGTATGTCCGCAGTCTCTGGTAATCTTGTGTAGTATGTCCGCAGTATCTGGTAATCTTGTGCAGTATGTCCGCAGTATCTGGTAATCTTGTGCAGTATGTCTGCAGTATCTGGTAATCTTGTGCAGTATGTCTGCAGTATCTGGTAATCTTGTGCAGTATGTCTGCAGTCTCTGGTAATCTAATGCAGTATGACCGCAATCTCTGGTAATCTAATGCAGTATGTCTGCAGTCTCTGGTAATCTTGTGCAGTATGTCCGCAGTATCTGGTAATCTTGTGCAGTATGTCCGCAGTATCTGGTAATCTTGTGCAGTATGTCCGCAGCCTCTGGTAATCTCGTGCAGTATGTCCGCAGTCTCTGGTAATCTTGTGCAGTATGTCCGCAGTATCTGGTAATCTCGTGCCCATTTAGAGTCCTTCATTACTAACAGTGTAATTTTTTAGTTTGTTTGCACCGATCTGTAAGGCTGCGCTATATACCATGATTTGTGATGCTGGGGCTATATACTCTGTCCTGTGATGCTGAGCTGTATACTCCTGACACTATGAGTGGAATACAGGGGACGAAGTGTGTGTATTCTATAAGGGGTGTGGCTTATGAGAAGTGGGAGGGACCAAACACGGAGGGGCGGGTCTTGCGCCCCCCTATCCATCCTAAAACTTCCCCAGCTGCCACTGCTTTACACTACAGCTTGAATGGCTTTGCAGATACACTTCACCAGATTTCCAGAATTAGGGCAGGAAACTCCCATGCAATAAACACCTGTTTGGTCCATGAAGACATCAAGAAGTCTGAAGGTTCTCATTTATTCAGGTCATGGTAAAATTTGCAGTAGTTAGTAGACATGTGCACACTGAAAAATTTCATTTTCGTCCGAAAAAATCCGGAAAATTGTATCAAATACTTACCGTAATTTTGCTTTCCTGATGCCAAGACATGGCAGCATACCTATGATATAGCCCCGCCCCTATATCCACCCACAGGACACGTGATAACTCTCTATAAAACTCTGACTGAGAGCTACCTCCCCCATTCTCCGTATAAAGTACAAAAGATCAGAGGGAGGGTTCGTATGCTGCCATGTCTTGGCATCAGGAAAGGAAAATTACGGTAAGTATTTGATACAATTTTCCATTTTCCTGACTCCAGACATGGCAGCATACCTATGATAAAAATGAAATAGTGATAAGCGCTTCAAAACGAGAAATGTGCAAACACCAAATAATTATAAAACTGATAACAAACCATAAAAAGCCTCTATTAAGCTTAAAATGGTCAAGAACACAGTGTTGATAGTGTTAAATGATCAAACAGACAGTCCCATGTAACAAGTGCATCTGTGTGCCAATAAATGAACTCCTCATTGACCAATGGAAATAGCACTAAGTGTCAAGTTTAAACACTAATAGACAGTCTGTGTAAAGTGATGGAGGAATGGGCTAGGTAGGATGTGATAGGAGTCTTCACTTGAGATGCTGTGCAGAATCTTTTAAATCCTTAAGGAGTATTGTAGTCCCCTTACCTTAGGGTTGCTATATATGGGCATATAGTGATGTATCCTGCTACATTCGAGGCCTCGGTCTCTCAGTGAGGTTCCCTCTTCCTTTTTCCTTCTATCTGGGATGGTCCAGGTTCAGTACTCCATGGATAGAATGTGGGGAATGTGGAGTGAGAGAAAAAAAATGCCTCCAATGGTGAAGTACATCGATGCCAATAAAGGGGGTTTTATTAAAAATGGGTGAAGGATGACAAAATAGAGTCCAAAATAGGTTGGACTGGATACAAAATCAATAAGGATAAAATTCAAATAAAAAAGACGAAGCGGAGCGATCGTTATGCCACTACCGCTATGTCTGTTGGCCTAGCGGTAGTGGCATAACGATCGCTCCGCTTCGTCTTTTTTATTTGAATTTTATCCTTATTGATTTAACACTATCAACACTGTGTTCTTGACCATTTTAAGCTTAATAGAGGCTTTTTATGGTTTGTTATCAGTTTTATAATTATTTGGTGTTTGCACATTTCTCGTTTTGAAGCGCTTATCACTATTTCATTTTTATTTTATACACCTGTGTTTTGTGGACACTTCAGATTGAGCCGCTACACATCAGTTTATGTGATTCTAGTTCACTTTTGTTTACTCCCAGTAGCGCATCAGTCTTTTTCTTATATAGCATACCTATGATCAGTGTTGTTCATCTTCCTTTAAAAAAGTAACTAGTTACAATTACAAGTTACTTGCCCGAAAAAGTAAGTGAGTTAGTGACTCAGTTACTTTATTGGCAAAGTAACTAGTTACTCGGAAAAGTAACTGAGATATTTTTTTTATATTCTACAATGCAATTACGTTCTATAACATCTTTAATGTCAAAGATGTTTATATTAACTGATTGAAGAATAAAAACACTATATACAGTATTTTAGAACATTTCGTACTGTGTACAATTATTAATATCATCATCACACTTCACCTGCCCAGGCATCAATACTGTACAATATAGATTCAGTGTGCACTGCAGAAGTGTCAATCACACTGAATCTATATTGTACAGTATTGATGCCTGGGCAAGTGGAGTGTGATGATGATGATGATGATGATATTAATAATTGTACACAGTATTGCATTTGCTGGGCCTGCCATATACTGTACTGTACTATACTGTATAACTGCACTACAAAATTCTTTTACAAACATGTTATTACTAATAACATTTTAAAATATGCATTATTTGTAAAGGAATTTTGTAGTGGTTATACAGTACAGTACAGTATATGGCAGGCCCAGCAAATGCAATACTGTGTACAATTATTAATATCATCACACTTCACCTGCCCAGGCAGCAATACTGTACAATATAGATTCAGTGTGCACTGCAGAAGTGTCAATCACACTGAATCTATATTGTACAGTATTGCTGCCTGAGCAGGTAAAGTGTGATGATGCTGGGCCTGCCTGGGCATGTGGAGCGGTCCGGTGGAGTGTCCTGTCACCTGTCCCCCCCCGGCCCCCCCACTCCCAATCCGATGCTGCTCGCCTCCTCACCTGCACAGGGCCACGGCCCACAGTCGGTCGGTCGGTGCACTGCTGGCACGGTGAGTGTCCCCGGGGTCCGGACCGTTGGTGGTGAAGTGGAGCCTCCGCGGCGGCCGGGGGAGATGTCAGCTGCTGAGGTGACGGTGAGGAGGTGAGCCAGACTCACTCCCTCCCGACCTGTCACTCTACACTGCTGCGGGAGACTTCAAGCGCGTGCAAGCGCCAGCGTCACGACGTCGACGACACGTCGACACATGACCCGGAGCTGACCCAATCACAGGCCAGCTCCATCCCGCCCTGACAGAGTGAGAGTCTGCCCGGACTGCCCCCCCGCGCGCTGAATGTAACTCGGTAACGCCGCCAATGTAATGGCAACGGCGTTGCCGATGGGGTAATAGTAATCAGGTAGATTACTAGTTACCCCTTGGAGGGCAATCGTTACGTAACGGCGTTTATTTAAACGCCGTTACTTACAACACTGCCTATGATACATGAAGAGCTTTCTAGAGGGAGGGTTTAATGCCGTAAACTTAAAAAAGACAAAGAAGCTTGAATAAACTTCCTCCCAAACTCTACTGTAGTAAGAGCTGCTAGATCCACCCTGTGGTGTGTCAAGAACATATAATGTGATGACCAGCTAGCCTCTTTGCCGAATGTCTACAGAGACAACCCAGCCTGTGCTATCCAAGAAGATGACATCACCCTGGTTGAGCGATGAGCTCTAACCATCTCTGGAGGATCCTTACCGGCTCCACATACCCAGTGAGTATTTTCACGATTCAGGCCGAGATAGTTTGGGCCGAAGCCACTTACTCTTTAAATCTTAAACATTCTGAATGTAGACGTAGCCTGAGATAGGCTTTGAGGACTTTGGAATGTCCAACTTGTGCAGATCGGCATCTGATTGTGCTGGGAAGGCTGGAAGCACCCATTCACTGGAAAGACAAAACATGGATGTCACGCTTTGGAAAAAAGATTTTAGCCCAACCCTGTCTGGGAAGAACATGGAATAAGGCTCAACTGCCCCAAATTTTGGAGTCGACGCACTTGCCCCCGAAATCATGGCTAATAGAGAAGCCGATTTCAAGGAGATCTCCCATAAAGAACAGTGTTCTGTCAAGAGTACAATGAGGGCTTGCTAGAAAATTGAGGACTACTGCCAGGTCCCATTAAGGGAACCTACTTCTTTTGGGAGGGCGTAGTCCAAGTACCTCCCATGAGGTGATCCATCAGCAGGTTTGCTGCCCATTTCTTTTGGGTAAAAGCCAAGATGACGGAAATTTTCCCCTTAAGCAAACTAAGCTCCAAATCCAATTCAGATTGTAGAAAAAAGACAGGATTTGAGATAAATTTGGGTCACGAGGGTCAAACTGATGCCCAGCTGCAAAGCTTGTGGGCCTAATCCATATTCTGGAGTAGATGGCATTGATTGACCCTTCAAAAAACTCTGCAAAGTTCTATTCCCCTCTGGAAAACATCTTGGGAACTCTTGTAACTTCTGCCTTATAATTTCCAGGCTGCTAAAGTTAGTCGTGATGGTTGCCGATGTAGTGCATCTCCCTCAGATACAAGGAGATGAGGAGTCACTGGCAGAGTGGTTGGTGTGCACACGCTGATACCCATTGCCAGAGAGACCCATGGTACGTGAGGCCAGTAAGGAAAACCTGTGATGACTGCCAAATCTCATCAATTTCTTTACTCCTAAAACTCCTTGAGGGAAGATATAGGCCAGTTGCCCAACCCAAGGATTGGTAAAGGCATCTGTCACTTCCACTAATGGATGAGTGTAGCGCGAGAGGAACTGGTTCCCCTTGTAATAGGCCGATGAGGCGAAACAGATCCAGTTGTGGTAACCACCATTCGTGGATGATCCCTTGGAACACTTCGGGGTGAAGGGATCATTCGTTGGGATCCTTGAATTGCCCAGATAGACAATCAGCTTCCAAATTCTGATAGGCTGGAAGATATATGGCCCTCAAATCTGGGAGATATTGCTGGGCCAAAGTCATGATTGGTTCCACCTCTCTCAAGAGGGAATGGCTGTGCATGTCACCTTGTCGCTGTATATAGGACTGCTGCCATGTGGTCCAGATGGAGTAGGACTGGCAGACCCTATATGTGTGGCAGTAAAGTGTTCAATGTCAATGCTGGTAGGAGTTCCAGAATATTGGAAACTAGGCCCTAAGTGGGAAATTCCCACCTGCCCTGGATCCTGAGATGCTCGCAGGTGGAGCCCCACCCTGCTGTGCTGGCATCTGTAGCAACAATGATCCATGGCTGCAGCCCTAATAGACTAGGCCATTTAGCAGTTTTTCTTCTTTTTTTTTTTTTTTTAAACACCTGAACTCTGGTCCCTTCGGCTAGACAAATGCTTCCACTGCATCAGGAAGCCTTGTTGGAAAACTGAGTTTCCAGTGAGCCCAGAGGATCATCGGAATACAAGAAGCCATTGTCCCGAGAGGACTCATGCACTGAGATGCTGACATCACTGGTGCAGCCAACGCCTGTTGGAACATCTCCCTGACTTTGGGGAGTTTTAGATGGCAAGAAACTAAGGCTGCCTGAGTATTAAATCGGGCCCCTAGGTAGAGGATATTCTGCATAGGCGCCAGCTAGTTTTGGCAATGCTTGCCCCTCAACTCGAAACGGTTGGTATGACTTAAGGATCGGGACATGCTGATAGATATACTGCAGGTCCACTGAAATCCCCCGTAACCTTGTTGACTGAACTGGATTTATGGTATGGAGAGACTCCCTCTTGAGTCTACCCGTATAAATTGATTCAGCCTCTTGACGTAGCTTTGGAGGCTGCCGATTGAACAACCAATAACGGCCTTGCCATTGGTAATGATTAAGCACAAAATGAATGTGTGAAATGCGTCTATGTGACCTCGTGTTGGTGTCTTTGGTGTCATCACTTTAAACAATAAAAGGAAAAGTCAAAATTCCTGTATGCGCATCCATTTCTTCTCTTACATGGCCTTGTGCCACCGATGGCTGAAACCACCATTCTTCGGTAGTGGTCCTACCGGAACTGGGTCACTTTGAGCCACTTGGCTCCAACTGCCTCCTGGGCAGGCCTGGCATTAAAATGGGCTTCTGAGCATCTTGGGGAGCCGCATGGGTCTTGGCCTCCTGCGATCTTACGAAGGTTGAATATGTACCCCTCAAACGCCTTCTGACACCCTTGGATGGGCGAAAGCCTCCAAAATCGCAGTACCTGTTTGGCGCTCCTCTGATTGCCCCCCTCTGGCTCTTCGATCTTGGGGTAGAAGATCTGATTTTCCTCCTATAACCCTGGAGAGGATGGTTTCCAGTATTTTAGGCAAAACAGCGCCTACCCATCAAAAGGCAGTTTACAGCAATTCTGCTTTGAGGATGGGCCAACCGTCCAGGATTTTGCCCCAGTGCACCTTTGGCTGTGACTGAGCCAAGGATGGCTCTGGATGACCATAGCTGCCTCACCTGTAGAGTCCGCTGAAAGTTATCTCGTCAAGAGCCTTGATGACTCTTCTCTTTGGCAGCTGGTTTTAATCGCATACTCCAAGTTCTGCTCCCACACACTCGCATAGTACTTGCTACAGATGCTAAAGCAATGCGTCTCACAAGGATCTTGTGAAAGGAGGAAGAGCCTTCCATCGGAAGTGTCACATTCTTGGTCAGTCTGGCGACTGCCGCATCCACCGTTGGTGGGTAGATAAAGGAGTCGCATCCTTCCCCATTCGTGAATACAACTTCTGCAACCTATTGGCTAAGGAGGATTTTCTCTCTCCCTTTTCTCATTCCTCCTAAAACAGGCTTCCTATTTCTGTCATAAGAGAAAAGGTAGCTTACCTGCTTCTTTAGATTCCTCCTATGGAACCCAAAGGCTTGCTTACACTTGCAGCAGGATCTGCCATTGCACTGAAAAGCAATCTGTGCTTAGGTCACCTTTCAGAGGTATTTGATATTGTCACTTAGAGTAGACCAATGTATATGCAATGCGATTTTCAAAGAGCGATTTGTACACAATGTTGCAAATCGCATGGGTGCGGCCCATTCACTTGGTTGCCCTATGTGCGCAAATAGAAGCCCCTGCTCCCATTTGAGGGCGACCAACTTTACCCAATGTTTTGAAAGGTGTGTTCTCCAACGTGACCTATCACAGCAGAATCGCATGCCATTTGGGGTGCCCTGAAAGAATAACGGTACCTAATGCATATTGTACAGCGATTGTCACAAAATTTTCAAATCAGATTGTACAGTGTGTAATAACAGGCTTTCTCCTTCTTTTGGAGGAGGTTCCGGATCCACCCATTTCAGTGCAGCTTTACTGCCATAATGAATGAGGATATTAGCATAAAACAAAGCCTCAACCTTCAGGATCTTCTGTTGAGGAGGAGGCAATATCATCTCCCTCTGCCTGAAAGGTTGGCTATAATACTGGGTTTGGGGAACTAGCCTGCCTAATCTGCTGGGCTGGAGACACCCCTGAAGTGCCTGGTACCCCTCAAAATAGAGAGGGTTGAATGGCTTGGTTTAGACCTGGTGTAGTGCCCATACTGTCTGACCACTACTGTCCCTGGCTGCCGGAGATGGCTGGAAAATTCAGCCAGGGGGTTGGGGACTATTTTGCTGAGCAAGGTTGACACCTGCTGACTCTCAAGCTGCCTGAAGCAGTCGCTGCAAAGTAGCATTCCAGGCATAGGGTCATCTGCACATGACCAACATTCGCCTTTCGGGCGCTGAGCCCTCAGAGGAGAAGCTGTGTGCGTTCTCTTAAGCGTACATTTGCAACCTTTGTACTGGGGTCTGCCAGGACTGGAGGAGACATCTTCCGCCCTGAAAATCCTGATGATCCAGAGAGGGCCTCTGAACCTCTTTGAGTGGGTGTGAGCGGCCGGGGTTGCAACAGATAAGAAGGCACGCTCGTCAGGGCTCAATGCACTCTTTTCTCCCGCGTCTTCTTACTTACCAAAAGTTGTCCCTGTACCTGATAGTGGGGGTGGTCTTTGTTATGTGGCAGTAGGCTCATGCTGATGGGAGTTATTGAAAGGTGCATGGGGGACTGCATGACCACAGAAATAAAGGAAGTGAAAGAGAAAAATATATACATATATCTCAGCCCCTTTTTTTTTTTTTAAATAGTAATAATTTAAACAAAATAAATCTGTCAAAAACCCCCATCCCCCTAGTAATACATTGCTCCTTACTCCTCCCCCCCATATATCTCCATTACTAGGATAGATAAGAATTACCTCAGAAGGAGATGCTTCCTCTCTGGATGCTTGAATAAAAAAAAGACATTACCTGTCCATCTGCTCCCTGCAATTGAATCACCTGAGACTCAGTCCTCTCTCACCTCTACTCTGATACAATTAGGAAAGGCCAACACCCATCCACACAAAAGGACACCTTTAAGCTGGCTACACACCATACAATCTTCTGCAGTTTTTTTTTCCCTGAGATTTATCAAAACCACACAACATGAGGCCAAAGCCTAATGGCCCATACACACGATCCGAATATCGGCCGACGGATCGTACGACTTTTTTCGCTTAATAATCGCGAGTAAAATAAAATAGGTTTTTAAACTCACGAAAATTATCGTACGATAGATAAAAACGATCGGAAGTGATGTCACGTGTTGTAATGTATTTGTATTGTATTGTCGGACGACGGCTGTACTGACTAAACGAAAATCGGACGATCGGACATCGGACGAGAAAAATTTTCGCGCTTGTCCGATCGAATTTAATCGGATGAACGGTCGTGATCGGCTGTCGAAAGTAGTGTACACACGATCCGAAAATCGTACGATCCATCATCGGACGATCGTTTTCGTCCGATTCTTGGATCGTGTGTATGGGCCATAAAGCCTCAACCTGTATGCAATCAGGCAGGCACCACATGGTCCTGGCAAAAAGGAAATCAAACAAAAGTTGCAGTGTGTATAGGGCCTTTAAAGACATGAGAACAAGAAAGAAACTGACAGACCTGGAAAGGGCTTCCATAGGAAAGTAGTCATCATGCAGTCCCAGCTTGCTAAAATCAGACTCCATCGCCGGCAATGCCAAATGAGGACTGTCGTCTCTGATTAGAGAACACCTCAACCCCAGAAGACCACCAGAAGGGGTTCCCCACCTTGTTGGTGCATTTAGCGTGCCTAAGATGTGGGACCTCGAACTGGGAGAGGCTGAACCCAGCCGGAACTTCGACATAGTCGGCAGGTAAGGGATTATCCTGAATAAAACGGTCTGTAGGTAGATCTTTAAGGACAAAAACGGAGAATGGGGGAGGTAGCTCTCAGTCAGAGTTTTATAGAGAGTTATCACGTGTCCTGTGGGTGGATATAGGGGCGGGGCTATATCATAGGTATGCTGCCATGTCTGGTGTCAGGAAATGTATTTAGTTACTCCCGAAATTCGATTTTATTTATTTAGTTTTTCGTTAAAAAAATGCATTTGTCCGAAAATCCAAATTAAGGTTGAATATTTTATTGAAGTCTTATGGTGTCTGTCGAATGTTCTAAGAAAAACAAAAATTAGACTCTTCATGTCGAATCTTCATGTCTCTCTCTCTATGTCGAATCTTCATGTCTCTCTATGGCCGTGTACACACGACCCAGAACCTCGACGGGCAGAACACATCGTTCCGCCCGTCGAGGTTCTCTCCCGGCCGTCGAATTCGGCGACCCGCCCGTCGGGAATGGCAACCAGCCATTCTTCCAGGCGGGCCGTCGAGAAAATAGAGAGCGTGCTCTCTTTTTCGGCTCGACGAGCTTCCCGACGGGAAGCTCGCTGAGACCGTACACACGGCCGAGGTCCTCGCTGGAATGTGCATTCCAGCGAGGTTCTCGCTGATTTTCAGCGAGAACCTCGGCCGTGTGTACGGGGCCTAAGTCGAATCTGTCATTGAAGGCTTATGCCGCGTACACACGATCACTTTTTGCGATGAAAAAAAACGAAGTTTTTTAAAACGTCATTTAAATTGATCGTGTGTGGGCAAAACTTTGTTTTTTGTCTTAAAAAAAACGACCAAAAAGAAAATTCCAACATGCTTGAATTTTTTGTGTCGTTTTTCAAAACGTCGTTTTTTGTGTCATAAAAAGTGATGGTGTGTGGGCAAAACGATGTTGAAAACAACGTTTTTAAAGCCGCTCATGCTCAGAGGCAAGTAATGAGACGGAGCTTCAATGGAACAGAGTGCCGTCGAACGTGTCTTACGTCACCACGCTTTGCTAGAGCATTTTGGAAAAACGATGGTGTGTACGCAACGTCGTTTTGGAAAATGAAGTTTGAAAAACTTCGTTTTTTTTCATCGCAAAAAGTGATCGTGTGTACGCGGCATAATGGTGTCTGTCGAATGTTCTAAGAAAAAAAAAAGAAAATTTGACAGAATCTTAAAAAAAAAATAAAAAAAACAACATTATGGGCCAGATTCAGGTAGATGGGTGCATCTTTGTGCTGGCATAACGCAGCGCATATACTGTACGTTCCGCCGACACAAACTAGTGAAGCAAATACAGTATTCACTAAGCACTTGCTCCTAAGTTTGCGCCGGCGTAACTTAAATGTGAAGGCGCAAGTAGGTGGAAGTGGAAGTGGGTGTGACATTATGCAAATGATGGTCTGAGCCTGGATCTGACACTTACGCCCGGCCTATCATCCACGGAGCATGCGCAGTGACCTCCACCTCTGGGCGATTCCCTGTGCGCATGCTCACAACTACCCCGGCCCAACTTCCTGAGATATGCCGGCCCAACCAGCTTATGCCGAGCCTAAAAATATGCCCAGACATGCGCCCTTCCGGTGCAAATGAAACCCCCTTAGGGTAGGTACTTTTGTCTAATGATGCCGGCTACTGTAAATACAGTCAAGGAGAGGAGGAAAAAATACTTTAGCCCCGAGGAGAAGGCTATCATTGTGGCAGGGATGCCTCCTCCTCCTCCGTACCGGCGGATCTATTAGTATTGTTATGACCAAGGCCGCCATCAGGAATTTTGGGGCCCCTTACACAGCTTCAGGCATAGGCCACCTGGAGCATAAAACCGGGGGGGGGGGGGGGTGCTGCCGTCTGAAATTGAGAAGCAGGGGGGCCCTTTACAAAAATAGTAAATAAAAAAAAATATTTATAAAAAAGGGGGGTAGCCATCGGGGGGCCCTGGAGACCTCTGAGCCCTTTAATAAAAAAAAAAAATATATATATATATATATATATATATATATATATATATATATATATAAAAATAAATAATAATAGATTTTTTTTTAAAACATTTGTATAAAAAAGGGAGGGTTGGCATCGGGGGGCCCCATGGACCTCTGGGCCTTTTAATAATAATATTATATATATACAGTGCAGAAAATAAGTATTTGAACACCCTGCTATTTTGCAAGTTCTCCCACTTGGAAATCATGGAGGGGTCTGAAATTGTTATCGTAGGTGCATGTCCACTGTGAGGCCTTGTACACACGAGGGAATAAATCCGCTGAACATGGTCCGACGGACCATTTCAGCCGAAAAATCCGCTCGTGTGTAGGGGCAAACGGACCGTTCTGGCAGGATTCCTCCGGCGGAAAAATTTCAAAGCATGTTTTGAAATTTTTCCGCCGGATAGCTGCCCGTCAGATATGTCCGCTGGTTAGTACGGCAAACCAGCGGACATATCTGCCCGCACATGCGTCGTATCCTGTGAATGGATCCGACGCATGCGCGCGGAAGTGTTTACTTCCTGGTGCGGTGACGTGGCGGCGTCAACGTCACCGCCGCGTCACTGCGCTGTCCGCCGGCGGGGAATTTGATCCGATGGTGTGTACAGCCATCGGATCAAAACATCCCGGCGTAAATATGCGCTGTAAACGGTCCGGGGACCGTTTACAGCGGATAAATCCCATCGTGTATACAAGGCCTGAGAGACATAATCAAAAAAAAAAATTCCAGAAATCACAATGTATGATTTTTTTAACTATTCATTTGTATGATACAGCTGCAAATAAGTATTTGAACACCTGAGAAAATCAATGTTAATATTTGGTACAGTAGCCTTTGTTTGCAATTACAGAGGTCAAACGTTTCTTGTAGTTTTTCACCAGGTTTGCACACACTGGAGGAGGGATTTTGGCCCACTCCTCCACACAGATCTTCTCTAGATCAGTCAGGTTTCTGGGCTGTCGCTGAGAAACACAGAGTTTGAGTTCCCTCCAAAGATTCTCTATTTGGTTTAGGTCTGGAGACTGGCTAGGCCACGCCAGAACCTTGATATGCTTCTTACAGAGCCACTCCTTGGTTATCCTGGCTGTGTGCTTCGGGTCATTGTCATGTTGGAAGACCCAGCCTCGACCCATCTTCAAAGCTCTAACTGAGGGAAGGAGGTTGTTGCCCAAAATCTCGCAATACATGGCCCCGGTCATCCTCTCCTTAATACAGTGCAGTCGCCCTGTCCCATGTGCAGAAAAACACCCCCAAAGCATGATGCTACCACCCCCATGCTTCACAGTAGGGATGGTGTTCTTGGGATGGTACTCATCATTCTTCTTCTTCCAAACACGGTTAGTGGAATTATGACCAAAAAGTTTTATTTTGGTCTCATCTGACCACATGACTTTCTCCCATGACTCCTCTGGATCATCCAAATGGTCATTTGCAAACTTAAGACGGGCCTTGACATGTGCTGGTTTAAGCAGGGGAACCTTCCGTGCCTTGCATGATTTCACACCATGACGTCTTAGTGTATTACCAACAGTAACCTTGGAAACGGTGGTCCCAGCTCTTTTCAGGTCATTGACCAGCTCCTCCCGTGTAGTCCTGGGCTGATTTCTCACCTTTCTTAGGATCATTGAGACCCCACGAGGTGAGATTTTGCATGGAGCCCCAGTCCGAGGAAGATTGACAGTCATGTTTAGCTTCTTCCATTTTCTAATGATTGCTCCAACAGTGGACCTTTTTTCACCAAGCTGCTTGACAATTTTCCCGTAGCCCTTTCCAGCCTTGTGGAGGTGTACAATTTTGTCTCTAGTGTCTTTGGACAGCTCTTTGGTCTTGGCCATGTTAGTAGTTGGATTCTTACTGATTGTATGGGGTGGACAGGTGTCTTTATGCAGCTAATGACCTCAAACAGGTGCATCTAATTTAGGATAATAAATGGAGTGGAGGTGGACATTTTAAAGGCAGACTAACAGGTCTTTGAGGGTCAGAATTCTAGCTGATAGACATGTGTTCAAATACTTCTTTGCAGCTGTATCATACAAATAAATAGTTAAAAATCATAAATTGTGATTTCTGGATTTTTTTTTTTGGATTATGTCTCTCACAGTGGACATGCACCTACGATGACAATTTCAGACCCCTCCATGATTTCCAAGTGGGAGAACTTGCAAAATAGCAGGGTGTTCAAATACTTATTTTCTGCACTGTATATATATATATATATATATATATATATACACACAAGAAATAAAAAAATATATAAAAAATATAAAAAAAGCGGGGTTCTCATCTGGGGCCCTGGGGATCTCCAGACCTCTAAAAAAAAATGGGCCTTTAATAAAAAAATAAATAAAAAAAAGGGGGGTTGCCATCCAGGGCCCTGGGGGCCTCCGGACCCCTAAAAAAAAAATGTATTTTTTTAGGGGGTTCCCATCCGGGCCCCTTACAGGTGTACTGCCTGTACCCCCCGATGGCGGCTCTGGCTATGACCTCGGCTGCCCCTGGCATGTTGGCAGACAGATGTGTTGTCCTGCAAGTGGGGTTGCTCAGCTTGCTAAGTTCGTCCGTAATGGTGCTGCTGTAGCTGCTCTCCAGCTGACCTGTGGCCGTCAGGTGTAAAGATAAAGCAGCTATTTGTAGGAATAACTTTGCGCCGAACTTAGGACTTACACGCGGCGCACTTAGCCAGCGTATGGCACAAATACGTACGCGAATCGGCATATCTCATTCATTTGCATATTTGAATAGGAAAGCAATGGGAGAGCCAGATGCGCCCAGCGTAAATATGCGCCTAAGATAGGCCGGTGTAGGAAAGTTAGGTCGGAGGAAGCCTATTTTCAGGCGTATCTAGTTTGGTGGGTACGGCGCATAGATAAGATGGCGCATATTTACACTTACGCCGCGCATCTCGAGATAAGCCACCTAACTTCTTACAGAATCTAGCCCTTTGACTCTTCATGTCCCTCAATGTCGAATCTTTTCTCTCTATGTCAAATCTTTTCTCTCTATGTCGAATCTTTTCTCTCTATGTAGAATAATATTGGACTAATAGAGTTAAGGTTAGGCACATTCGACCACAACGAAAACGAAAATAAAGAATTTGTTTATGTCGGATCTCCTGTTTTTCATTTTCTGTGCCTTCGTTATTTTTCTTAAAACGATAACGAAAATACCTGAAATTCGGACGAAAATGCATTCGGACGAAAACGAATGCACATGTCTATTAGTTAGACACATTTAACTAGACTTTTTATGTAATGTTGAACACATTTCTGAAAGGTACCTGCGGTAGGTAGTGTCTGATGTGGAGCTTGAATGCTGAGGATTCAGGCGAAAATTTAGTCAGGCAGGTCAAGTCGGCAACAGATCAGTAAAAACAGTACAAAATAGAAATCCACAGAATGGTCAGGCAGGCGGAGGTCATACAAGAGCTGGTGGTGAAGTACCAAATCAGCACGCTGGGGAGGTCAAGAAAAGGTTCAATAGACGATAGTCAAAAATCACAGAGCTATCAATAAACCCAGGGAACAATTCCAAGCAAACAGGCACTGAGTAATACGAATAGGAATATTTATGGGCTGCTTAATTGTACATTGTCCGCAGCTGGCAGCAGATGGGGCTAGTGAGTCCAAGGCAATGTATCAAGCTGGGAGAACATTGCAATAACGCCAGAGCTCCTCCGTGGCAGGTAAGACTGCGGCTGTGGGACCAGGAACATCCTGGTTTGAAGACACCTAGGTACATGACAATTTCAAAGCTTGTCCAAGCCAGTTCTAATGTCAGGGGGGAAAAAACTGCATTTATTTCCAAACAGGTAGCACCAACACCTTGACCCAGTTACCATAGAAGAGCAGATGTTACTGTCTAAGAACAAAACAAGAAGTTTGGAACGGTGAAACCACCCTGTACTAGTTTCATAATCCCACCCTTGGTGTCAAGAAGGCTTCATAAATGTTAATCCTTTGATTTATATGGCTGAAGGTGTAAATTATTGTTAAAACTCTGGGGCAAAAATTTTAAATATTTTAATACGTTTTAATTTTATATGGAAGACAAAATGGTTGTTATACAGGGCCTTAAAAAGTATTCATACCCCTTGAAATTTTCGACATTTTGTCATAGTATAACGAAAAATGTAAATATATTTTATTTTATATGAAAGAGCAACACAAAGTGGCAAACATTTGTGAAGTGAAAAGAAAAATTAGTCAATACTTTGTAGAACCAATTACAGCTGTAAGTCTTTTTGGGGATGTCTCTACTAGCTTTGCACATCTAGAGAGTGACATTTTTGCCCATTCTTCTAGCTCAAGATCTGTCAGATTAGATGGAGAGTGTCTGTGAACAGCAATTTTCAAGTCTTGCCACATATTCTCAATTGGATTTAGGTCTGGACTTTCTAACACATAAATTTGCTTTGATCTAAACCATTCCATTGTAGCTCTGGCTGTATGTTTAGGGTTGTTGTCCTGCTGGAAGTCAAACCTCTGCCCCAGTCTCACATGATCGTAAATTCCAACAAGAAAATTGTGGATTTTTTCTGACGGAATGTTGGCTCAAACTTGTGTTGCATACACACGGTCACACAAATCTTGTTGGAAGAACACGGTGACATACAAGACGTATGATGAGCCGAGATCAATGAAATTCAATAGGTAGTTCCTTTCTTCTGCTTGATTCTGAGCATGCGTGTTTCTTTGCACATCGGAATTACATACAGACAAGCGGATTTTCCGATAGGAACCTTTTCAGTCAGAAAAATAGAGAACCTGCTCTCAATCTTTTGTTGGCGAAAATTCCGCCAGAAAAAGTTCGATAGAGCATACACACGATTGGAATTTCTGACCAAAAGCTCACATCTGACTTTTGTTGTCGGAATTTCCGATCGTGTGTACGCGGCATAACAGGTCTTCTTCTAAGATTGCCCTATATTTGGCTCCATCCATCTTCCCATCAATTCTGACCAGCTTCCCTGTTTCTGCTGAAGAAAATCATACCAACCACATGATATTGCCCCCACCATGTTTCACGGTGGAGATGGTGTATTCAGGGTGCTCTGCAGTGTTTGTTTTTAGGCAAAAAGGTAACATTTTGGTCTCATGACCAGAGCACCTTCTTCCACGTGATTGCTGTGTCTAAACTTCAAACGGGTTTTCTTATGGCTTTCTTCCTGCCACTCTTCCATAAAGACCATATTTGTGAGGTGCACAACTAATAGTTTTCCTGTGAACAGATTCTCCCACCTGAGCTGTGGAACTCTGCAGCTCCTCCAGGGTTACCAGGGGCCTCTTGACTACTTCTCTGAATAATGCTCTCCTTGGCCGGCCTGTCAGTTAAGGTAGACATGTCTTGGTAGGTTTGCAGTTGTGCCATACTCTTTTCATTTTTGGATGATGGATTGAACAGTGCTCCATGAGATGTTCAAAGCTTGGGATATTTTTTTATAACCTAACCCTGCTTTACACTTCTCCACAATTCTGTTGGTCTATCGCATAAAATCCCAATATAATACATTTATGTTTTGGTTGTAACATGACAAAATGCGTAAAATTTTAAGGGGTATAAATACCTTTTCAAGGCACTGAATGCATGTGAGATAGGGACTTTAGATTGCAAGCTACATGAGGGCAGGGACGGATGTGAATGTACAATATATATATTTTGTATACATTGAAGTCACTATTTAAATATCTGAAATAGATAATACCTGTAATAAATAATAAATCCATTTTCTCAGTCATCAGTGTCTCAGCAATGGACTCTCCATACAGTTTTCTTTTAACCCCTTTGTCACAGTTGGGTGATTTCAGATGTTGATCTGCTGGAACCCAGATTCAACACTAACTTGTGGATGTTCTGGTGCTGCCATAAGATCAACTCAGCCTAAACTATGCCTTTCAGCTCCTCTCGATTCCCCCTCTCCTACTTCACAGGAACAAGGAGTGATGCCTATCACACCCAAATTGCCTCAGGAGGATGTAGTACTCAGCCATACTCAAATTCCTGTCAGGCACTTCATGGGCCCATCTGGAACAAGGGCCCAGGGGGTCAGTGTTCCATCCTGCTTTTCAGTGGCTGTTAAAAGTTAGAAAGTTGATATCTTGTATAGTCTACAATCAGGGTTCATTCTCCTGTGTCACCTCAATCTGGTTCTCTTGGCTCTTTGGAAGCCACCATTTGAACCTATTAGGCATATTCACTTGTCTGACCTTACCCATAAAAGTGGCAATTATAGTGGCTACTACCTCTAAGGCCTCGTACACACGAGGCAATAGATTTGTTCAAATCGGTCGGACCGACCGATTTGAACAAATCTGTCTGATAGGATTTTTGTTTGCTCGCGTGTACACACGAGCAAACCAAAATCCCCGCCAGCAGACGGCGCGCTGACGTGTCGGTGATGTGGCGGTGACGTTGACGCCGCCACGTCACCGCACCAGGAAGTAAAACACTTCCGCGCATGCGCCGAATCCATTCGGCGGAGGTGCGGGACGACATGTCTGCTGGTAAGTGTACTAACCAGCAGACATGTCGGGCGGACAGATTCCCATCCGATAGATTTCAAAGCATGCTTTGAAATCTGTCGGGTGGCCAAATCCGTCGGCTCGCCCGTACACACGATCGAATCTGTCTGCTGGGAAGGTCTAGCAGACCGTTTCCAGCAGACAGATTCGATCGTGTGTACAAGCAAACAAACGGATTTGGCCAGCCGACAGATTTGAAAGCATGCTTTCAAATCTGTCGGCTGAGAACCCGTCCGCCCGACATGTCTGCTGGTTAGTATGCTAACCAGCAGACATATCTGCTCGCACACGCGTCGAATGGTTTTGACGCATGCACGGAAGTGTTTAACTTCCTGGTGCGGTGACGTGGCGGCGTCAACGTCACCGTCACGTCAACGCGCCGTCTGCAGGCGGGGATTTTGGTTTGATCGTGTGTACACGATCAAACCAATACATCCCAGCAGACAGATTTGTTCAAATCGGTCTGTCCGACCGATTTGAACAAATCTATTTGCTCGTGTGTACGGGGCCTCAGAGGAGGATCTCTGAGTTGGTGGCCTTAGCCTATATGAAACCTTACTTACTGTTGCACAAGATCAAACCTGTCTTGAGGCCTAAGGCCTCCTAAAGGTGGCTCTGCTTTCCATCTTAATCAAGATATTGTCCTTCATGTCCTTTTTCTGGCTTCAAAATATCCTAGGGAAATTTGTCACCACTGTCTGGAAGTTGTGTGCACGGTGAGAGTGAGGAAGAAAGTAACTATTAATAAATGTTGCTGTGATCCTATAAAGTGGTTTAAAGAATAGATAAGGTACTCCTATGCACTTCTAAATTCTGTGCAGATTTCCTTAAAAAAATAAATAAAATAAAAAACTTTCCCTAGTGTTTCTATTCTATTCATAAGTAATCTAACTATTCCAATTAAAGGCTAAATTCAGCCAAATCATTTTATTATTGAGCTTTAAGATTGAATAGGGAAGGGTAAGAACAATCGTCCTCACTATACTATAAATGTGTCTCTATTGTTGCCTGTGTCCTTATTGGGTGAATGTGCCTTCCTTCCTGTGCCTACACCCTGGAGGAAAGTGAGGTTAAATCTCTGTAAGGTTCTAAACATTTCTCACTCGACTTTTTTCCTCAAAGTTGTGTTACTGTTACAAGGATTTCATCTAATTTTTTGTCCTAACTGACACCAACCAAACATACAGGAAGAAGGAATATATTTTCTCAGTTTCTGTCTGACAATCAGCAAATACAGATGAAGCCAGGAGAAATTTTAACACCTCTATCAGCAAAGTACAATTATCAAAAAATAGGCAGGGAGATTATGAACCAGGTAGGTTTGGAATATGTAGGAAAAGGATTAACTAGGTTTGGTTCCGAATTGGTATGTACTGTGGCCCAGATTCACAGAGCGATTACGCCTGCGCAACTGGTGTTGCGCGTGCGTAAGTCTAAATGTGCGCGTGCGTTTAGATGCGCGCGATTCAGAAAACGATTTACGCCAGAAATCTACTTTTTTTTGTCCGGCGTAATTTCGTTAGACAGACGCATCCGTCCGCGCAAAAATGCGCTAGACACACCATTGATTTGCTAGTCAAATATGCTAATGAGGGAGTTGCGGGGATCGTACGCGATGTGCGCAACAGCAAAATGTCCTGTCTAAAGTTAGAGCACATAAAAGCTGGTCTAAATTTTGAAAAAACGTCTACAGTACATCTCACAGAAAGCAACACCGTTACTGAGGAGCAGACCACACACACGTGTTGCACTACAATTTGACTGCCAACATGCCAGGGGCATCGTCGCTCATAGCTGCACTAGTGAATTTAGATGACCAAAGAAGGAGGAGGGCACGGAGGATGGCACGGGAGAGGGTATACCGCACACGCATAGACCTCTTTGGCATGAGTGATTCTGAGGTGTATCGCATCTTCAGATTCCCCCCTCATGCCATCCTGGAATTAACCACAACCCTGCAGGAGGACATCACCAGCCCAACACAACGCTCACATCCAGTGCAGCCACTGGTCAAGGTACTGGCAACACTCCATTTCCTTGCCAGTGGCTCTTTTCAGCGTACAAGTGGAGTGGTGGCTGGGATGTCACAGTCCTCCATGAGCAGATGTGTGCACCAGGTTGTCCCAGCAATCCTCACACGCTTGGCCAACCTAATCATCAAACCCACCACTGAGGACCTGCGGCTGAAGGCAATGACAGATTTCTACAGAATTGCCAGATTCCCACGCACCATCGGGGCCATTGATTGCACACATGTGGCACTCCAGCCCCCCCTGGAGACAGAGCACATGTACCGCAATCGGAAGAATTGGCACTCCATCAACGTACAGGTGATAGTTGATGCCCGAGGACTCATATGGCACGTCCGTGCCAAACACCCCGGATCCACCCATGACAGCTACATCTACAATCAATGCCACATCCGAATGGAATTCTATCAGAACGTGTATGGGAACACCTGGCTGGTTGGTGAGTGACATGGGAGTCAGGCATGACTATCCCCTCCCGTGATGCACACCTCACAAGTGGCACATGCATGACTAACATTCTCCTGTCTTTTCCCTTCCAGGTGACTCTGCATATGCACTGGGACCCCATCTCATGACTCCTATCCGGAACCCCCAAACCCCAGGGGAGGAAAGATACAATCAAGCACACATCAAAACCCGAGCAGTGGTGGAGCGCACCTTTGGCCTCCTGAAGTCACGTTTCCGATGCCTGGATAAGTCTGGGGGTACACTGTTGTATTCCCCAAACTTCGTGTGCCATATCATCGTTGCATGTTGCATGCTGCACAATCTCGCTGTGAGGAAGGGCCTGCAGGTTGAGCTACGTGATGACCTGACCCCCCAACCAGACAATCAACCCCTAACCGAGGATACCCCGTCTTCTGAGGGAAGAGCAGTCAGGAGACAGCTCATATTGGGCATCTTTGCACGTTAAACACACACATTAATCATGGCACAATGAGAATGCATGCATGCACACCACTGTGGTCCCTAGCACACACACCCCACATCCTCATCAAATTGGATTGGCACCAGTCCACCATGCACGACTGGTGAGCAGTAACGCCACGTCAAGGCTCCAATTATGTCACTGTACATTCATACACCATTCACACGGACCTGGGAATCACTTCTCCCTGGTCCTGGGGAACCCTTCTCCACCAAAATTGAGGATGACACCCCTTTTCCAGCAGGAATGTCACCCCCACATTCAAACAGCATGCACAACCCAAAATGTAAACAAAATGTCAGCAAAAAAAAAATGCCAAAAATGTCAGCCAAAAAAAAAAAAAAAGGGGAAAAAAAAAATTATTGCCCTCTGCGTGAGCCACGCCTGGGGCGCCCCCGGCCACGGCCCCGGCCCCTCAGGGGAGACTCATGGGGGAGGGGCAAACCCGGGGAAGGAGGAGCAGCCCCTGATATCTGCCCACCTGGCGGCCTGCCCTCCAAGGCCACAGCAATTCTGTCCAGGGAAGCACCAAGTGTTGCCGTGTTGGCCTGGATAGCCTGGGTAAGGGCCCTCACATCCTGCCCAACGCCTGCTGCTGTAGTCTGCAGTTCATTTAGGCAGGTTGTGAAAGCCCGGGAGTGGGAGTCCAGGTTACCCAGCGTATCCTTCATGGAGGACAGGCTCTCCTCCACCCGCCCAAAAGTCTGGCAGAGCTGTCCCAGATGGCGGGTCTGGAGGGCCTGGTCCCTTCGCAGACTGGCGGGCAGGAGATTGGGCGCCCCCCTGGTGCTCTGGGATGACATCCTGCCTCCAGCTGATGGTTGTGGGCGGGGAGAAGGGGAGGCCCTTGTGAGGGGAGCCATGTTGGGGGAGGAGGGGGGGGCTCCCCCTTAGGGAGGGCAGGCTTCTGCCAGCCAGAGGGGAAGAGTCCGCACAAACCACTCGTCCAGTGCCTGACTCCTCCTCCTCATGATCCTCCTCCTCATGATTATCCTCCTCCTCATGATCGTCCTCCTCCTCATGATCGTCCTCCTACTCTTGAACCTCCTCCGCGGACTGTGGCCTTGTTGGGGGGGCCTCATTAGGCTGCTGTCCTGGGGTTGGAGCGGTCAGGCCAGATGGCCCTGCACCCTCCTGCACATCTGTGGATGACACAAACCATTCACAGGTTGGAGGATCCACACACTTGGCACATATTCCCTTTCACCCCCTCCCCCACACATGCTACACACCTGATAGAAAAAAAAACCTTACCTGGCACCACGGGGACCGGACTTGTGTCAAAGCCTGGCAGGCCCTCCACTTCATGCCGGTGAAAGGTCAGGGCCACCACATGCTCCGTCGCTGTAAGCCTAATACGGCATGGTGGGCCCCCTCCTGTGCCCCTGGCATGGGCATGCATTGCGGGCAGTTTTTTTTTCACCTGACGCCGGAGATCATTTATTTTTTTGTCAATCCCAGACCGGGTCCGTGTCTCCCCCTCCCCCGATGAATTCACCTGCTCCGTGATCCTATCCAAAATCCCTCCTCCTGGCCGGGGTGGTGGTGGCACTCTGCGGGCCGTGGAGAAAACGCCCATACTCGCTAATGGCCCGGGCAAGAATTCTTTTTTCCCCCACAGTAAAATTCAGCTTTCTTTTTCTCTCTGTCATACTTCCAAACAAACTCACTAGCAGTCACCAAAAATCAGTCACAAATACAAGCACAACCGATCAGGCAAGAACATACACAAAGAGAAAACGAACACCCAAAAATCACACTAGCAAGAAACAGTCACAAAAAAATTAAAAAGAAAAAATAAAGCAAGAAAACAAACGCTCAGAAATATATCACTCAAACAAACAGTCTCTCAAACACTTATCAAAAAACACTTTCACAAATATACCAACAAGCACTTGATCACACAGAACACTAATCTGACAACTACAAGACACACTGCAACGAACAACAGGAACAAAAGCACTTGGTTAAATGGGAAGGGACACAAAGGGATGTACTTTTGCAATGCAAGTGCGTTATGTGTGTGTCTATTTATGCTGTCTGCGTAGTTCACAACGTTGCCCTAGTCCATTTCCAATTTCACTGATTGCGCCGCTCCCGAGGTGTGAGCATGCGCACAGCGGAGCTGACATGGTCTCCTTCACGCGCGCATGCGCGAGCCGGCCGGCCCTTCATTTGCATGGGGTCACGGCTCATTTCAATGTAACACGCCCACGTCCCTCCCAATTTGTATTACTCCTCCTTACGCCTCAGGAAAAAACCTTACGCTTGCGCAATTTCCTGCGCAAAAGCTACGTGAATCGGGGGATTACGCGGCTAGATGGCGCAAGTCTAACGTAATGGCGGTGCGCTACGCCGGACCGATAATGCGCCGATGTACGTGAATCTGGGCCTGTATGTTTAAAAATATGCCCATTATTACTTGTTCTCGATGTCCCATAAAAGAGTTCAGTGCACAAGCAGTATGATTGTACATTAGGGCTGTCAAATTTAATCGGGGCATCGGTGCATCGCGATTCGGGTGCCCCCGATGCGATTACGATGCATGCGATCGTATTAATCGATGTTTGGCCCCGCCCCGTCCCCGGAGAGCGGTCCGTCGTTCAGACGTTGCCTTGTGTGTGTGTGTATAAGGCGCGCTCATGTAACTGCCCAGCGCGTCTCTCTCGTTTTACGTCTCACGTCCCTCCTGGCGTCAGCCCCGCCCTCCTGGTTGTCACAGCTGTCTCTCAGTGGCTTGCCCTGGTGGATGGGCGTGTCGGGGTGGGGTTTGGCATGGTTGGTGACTGGGAAGCTGGCTGTGTCAGGGTTTAGGGAGAGGGGAGCTTGGACATGTACAGCGCCACGGCCTCGGTTAGCTTTTTCCTGTCCGGCTGTGTGTGACCGTGCCCGCTCCGTCCTCTCATAGACACATGGGTCTCCTCCACCAATAACACATACTGGGGGCATCAGATCCATGACAGAACACATGCTGTCTGTGCTGCCTGTGTGATTTTCATAATGCTGGTGAAGATACAGTGAGATGATGCTTTACACTTGCATTTGGGGGGGGGGCAGTAAACATGTGCCCCCCAACCACTTCCTGTCCAGCGACGTACTGGTACATTGCTGGATTGTAAGGGTGATATCTTGATCATCGCTACAGCGAAATCCACTCCTGTACTATGCCCGCAGTCTCTGATCATCTCCTGTACTATGCCCACAGTCTCTGATCATCTCCTGTACTATGCCCACAGTCTCTGATCATCTCCTGTACTATGCCCACAGTCTCTAATCATCTCCTGTACTATGCCCACAGTCTCTAATCATCTCCTGTACTATGCCCACAGTCTCTAATCATCTCCTGTACTATGCCCACAGTCTCTGATCATCTCCTGTACCACGTCTGTAGTCTCTGATCATCTCCTGTACTATGCCCACAGTCTCTGATCATCTCCTGTACCACGTCTGTAGTCTCTGATCATCTGTACTATGGCCGCAGTCTCTGATCATCTCCTGTACCACGTCTGCATTCTCTGATCATCTCCTGTACTATGCCCACAGTCTCTGATCATCTCCTGTACCACGTCTGCATTCTCCGATCATCTCCTGTACTATGCCCACAGTCTCTGATCATCTCCTGTATTATGTCTGCAGTCTCTGATCATCTCCTGTATTATGTCTGCAGTCTCAAATCATCTCCTGTACTATGTCTGCAATCTCTCATCATCTCCTGTATTATGTCTGCAGTCTCTGATCATCTCCTGTACTATACCCACAGTCTGATCATCTCCTGTACTATGCCCACAGTCTCTGATCATCTCCTTTAGTATTTTGGGGGGCGAGCCATGCGCACTTGCACTGCAATCGTGATGCATCGCAGAATCGAATCAAATCGAATCGTGGACTTGATAATCGTAATCGCATCGAATCGTGAGACTGGTGAAGATGCGCAGCCCTATTGTACATGTGTTATGTAAGAATCATTATCCTATAATACAAAATGAGTATATTTATAAAAAAAAAACTACGCTCAGAATATAACGGAACAGTTTTGTTATCATCTCACACATAGTAGGGGGGCTCCAAAACTTTCTTTGCTTTTATTCTGTTGTGGACTTTCATAGAGATGAATAGAAAGCTAGTGTTTGGGAACAGTCTGGGAAGGAGCACAGCCTGACACAGAGGCACCAGCGTGAAGCAGGAAATGAAGTGGGGGGAGCAGTCTTAAACAAAAGCCCTAGTTTCACTGGTAAAACAAATGTACATGAATCATGCACTAGTTCTTAAGGTGAAATGTCATGGCGAGTCTCCTGTATCATTCTGTAAGAAATACCATCATGAAATGGAATGCACAAGTCAAGGGATCTGAAAGAGAATTAAAGTTCTCTAAAAGGCCAAACCACAATAGATGTTATTTTCTGCCCACACACAGTGGAGACTGCCATCTTGTGGGCGGAAACAATATTCATTGAAAACAAGTGATGCGGCCAGTGGCTGAAAACCAGAGGCTAATGCCGCGTACACACGGTCGTTTTTTGCGATGAAAAAAAACGATGTTTTTTAAAACGTCATTTAAATTGATCGTGTGTGGGCAAAACGTCGTTTTTTGTCTTTAAAAAAACGAGCAAAAAAAAATTCCAACATGCTTGAATTTTTTGGGTCGTTTTTCAAAACGTTGTTTTTTGTTTCACAAAAAGTCACCGTGTGTAGCAAAAACGTCGTTCAAAACGACGTTTTTCAAACCGCGCATGCCCAGAAGCTAGTCTTGTTTCATCGAAAATTCTGATCGTGTGTATGTGGCATAAGTGACACTTTTGACACTTTGTGGGAACCAGTGACACTAATACAGTGATCAGTGCTAAAAATGTCACTTCAGGACATGGCTGGGAAGGGGATAACTTCTAGGACACTGTGAGGGAGCAGGATCAATGTCTTCCATACTGACAGAACGGCAATCTGCCTTGTTCACATAGGCAGACCACCGTTCTCAAGAATAAAAAAGAGATCAACTGCGCTAAAAAACTAAATAATACTTAATGAAATGAGGAGCAACTCAATGCTCTTAATTGGTGAAATAAGGAGCAACCAAATGCTCTAATGAAGCTGCACCTGACTGTACTAGCTATAACAGTGTGAAACAAATGATAAAAAACACGATGCGCTACAAAAGTGGAAATCAAACTAAATGACAAAAAATTACTGTCATAACTAATTGTCCATAAAGTGTCAAAACGAAAAAGGTAAAACACAGTCTTATAATAAACAACGTGGATTCAATGCACCGGTGAGATGGGTATGGAAACACATGTTATGGTGACACTCTGATGAAAAGTGCTGATAGAAGATCCTCCACCGTAAGAATATAGAATCTGCTTACCAGATTTCTGGTGGTTCCTTATTTAAAAGAAGACCCCAGAAAGCATGTTGTTGGTCACTGGAAGGTTGAAACTGGACCAGGTCAGGTGTCACTCTCCATTCACGACAGTTGGATAAGGTACTCAAAAGCAGTTACCGTGGAGAGACACAAAAAGGCCACAATAGTGTAATACCGTAGGTGTAGATTTAATAAAAAGAGACAAAAACTCACTTAAATGATAACATAGAAAACAGGCATGCCAGTTTGAGATGGAACTCCGGCCGGAAGTAATCCAAAAAGAAACCTAACCCGTCCGATTTGGTGAGGAGAAGTGTATTCAGCGGGGGATAACCGATGCAACACAAAGTCCCGCCCGACCGGTTTCGCGACAAATTGCTTCCTCATAGGGCACGGGTGACACGCCAGATCATCCCCCTTTATAAAGTGATCTGTTGTCGCAACGGCCAGGACGTCATTACAGACGTCAGTAAGAGCGCGCGCATGCGCAGATGTGGGCGATCCAAGCCCTACAACACGCATGCGCATTACGTCGGAACGCGCCAAACTGCGCAAACACTGGCCATAACATTACAAGTATCATAACATATTAATATGACGCTACTTCAATAGCATAGAGTAAAATAATTAAAAAGAGACGAGATGGGGAAAAAAGAAACACATCATCAAAAGCGTCAACGTCACGACTCGGCGTAGGACCAACGTGACGCCAATCAAACCACCTGACCAAACCCACCAATCAATTAATGGATGTGGCTGGGTAAGGTGGAGAGACGTCACGTGACCAAAACAAAGACCACCGTTCTGCCTGTGTACATAACGATCAGCGAGTACCGGTGGACCCAAAAATGCAGGATCACGTATATAAGTGATCCTTCGCAGCAGGACCGCCCTGTGGCAAATTATCTGCTATCAGGCGATCAGCAACTGGTTAAGATCATCAGCAATATGATAGTTCACAGGCAGCATGGCTCTGGCTGGCTCTGTCACTTTGTGTCACATAACATGGCTGCTGGGTGCTAATTTTTTTAACTCATAACCAATATGCTAGAGATATAGACAAAGTGCAATGTAGTCTATTCACAGACACCCCCAAAGCACACCTGTGTTGAAGCCTTGAAGGTATTAGCAGCCCCACGATCGGATCCTCTTCCCCTCTGTTCCTGCTCTCCGATACCGTCAGCTGCCTCTCTCTGCCCGTCGCCACCACCCCCCGCCTCACAGCCTCTCAAGTCTTACCCTCCGGGCCCTGGCTACTACTGGGTGGGGAGTAAAGGAAGATCACCCTGCCAGGGAAGGCAAGGAGATAAGCAGGCAAGCGGCTGGCCGGGACTTGAGCCAAGGCAGAAGAAAATGCAAGCGGAGTTGAATGGGCATGCACCCAAAACTAAAGAAATATTCCCTCCACTCCGACCAGCACATCATCATCAGAAAGGGGCACAGATAATTAAAAAAATGCTAGTAGGAACGGGGGTGTGTAATTCAGATTTTTATTTTTTTTATTATTCTGCACTGACTGTCTTTGAAATTGTCCCAGTCCCTGTTTAAATCTAATCCAGGGACAAAACTGGGGACAGACTTGTTTCCGGTTCAGTGTCCTCAATCCAGGGACTATCCCCAAAAAACCGGGGATGTCTGGTCACCCTATCTTTTAGGGCCCTTTGCAGGTGCTATGTTTAGCGTTATAGCGCCTGCAAAGCACCTCAGTGTGAAAGGGGTCTTCATGTCTCTGTCCCTGTTAAGGAGATTCACCCTCTTTTGTACTGTTTACCATTATCATTCAAAGTAAAAGAAAATCTCAAAGTTTGTGTTGTCCCAATTTAAGTAATAGAGGGAAAATGTTCCAATGAGTACACTAGTTCTGGTGACCTGGGGGGCTCCAAAGGATTCACATTGAAGGAGTTGTAAAGACAGAAGTTTTTTTATCTTAATGCATTCTATGAGTAGCGGTACCCCCGTGAGGGCTGCTAAAAGACTGTACCCCACTGATTACTGAAAATCCTACCTTACCTCTGACACCCTGCATTCCGTCATGTCACCAGCTGTGGTAGTAAAAAGGGATCACACAAACACAAACCCCCCCCCGGTTCGCAGCAGAACAGGCAAAAAATGTCAAACCCGTCTATGGGACAAAAACATGAAAAATCAAAAGTGATAATTTTAAAGGTTAATATGCAAGTAATTGTCATAAAAAGTGTTTGGGGACCTGGGTCTTGCTCCAGGGGACATGTATCAATGCAAAAAAAGTTTCAAAAACTGCATTTTTTTTGGGAGCAGTGATTTTAATAATGCTTAAAGTGAAACAATACAAGTGAAATATTCCTTTCAATTTCGTACCTGGGGGGTGTCTATAGTATGCCTGTAAAGTAGTGTATGTTCCCCACCCCCTCTGATGCAAGGGGAAACCTGCGTTGTGTCAGAGGGGACAGGGTCACCTGTACACGTCACTGGGTAACCTTGGCGATTCCCCTTGTGTCTCTGGCCCCGCCCTCAGCTATATAAGAGCTGTCAGGCTGGTGGCACGTCATTCGTTGGGTGCCTTAGGTGGAGGCAGGATCGTGTGCTTGGTATGCTTGCTGAAGATCATCGCTGGAGATCGAGAATGGATTACATCGCTGGAATCTTTTTTTATTTTTAATATTTTTATTTTTAATAAAGGACTTGTCCCAAGCCATCTCCTGTTGTTAAACATTTTAATTTTTTTGGGGGGGAAATGGTAGGGGTACCTTTTTTTTCCCTTTAGAAATGTCATTTTGTAAAGAAACTGTTATAAACACGGCAAACATGCACAACTTTACAGGCATACTATAGACACCACCCAGGTATGACATTTAAAGGAATATTTCACTTTTATTGTTTCACTTTAAGCATTATTAAAATCACTGTTCCCCAAAAAATGTTTTTTAAACTTTTTCTTGCATTGATACATGTCCCCACGGGCAGTACCCAGGTCCCCAAACACTTTTTATGACAATAACTTGCATATTAACCTTTAAAATTAGCACTTTAGATTTCTCCCATAGACTTTTAAAGGGTGTTCCAAGGCTTTTCGATTAGCCACGAACACCCCAAATTGTTTGCTGTTCAGCAAACAGGCGAACAGCCAATTTCCGAGTCAAACTCATGTTCGACCCGAACATAAAGCTCATCCCTAGTAGTAAATAGAGACTCACACGGTAATAAAGAAACAATACAAATATGTTTACTGTATTATCAAACACAAGATACATATATACTGTATGTGTATATATATATATATATATATATAATCAACTTTGTCAATAATGGAAACACTCCTGAATACACCACCCTTTATCTCAAACCTATTAACCACTTAACCCTCGTACCATTTGGCAGCCTAAAGACCAGAGGACTTTTTACAATTTGGCACTGCACTGCTTTAACTGGTAATTGCGCGGTCATGCAATTTTGTACCCAAACAAAAATTTGCGTCCTTTTTTCCCCACAAATAGAGCTTTCTTTTGATGGTATTTGATTCCCTCTGCGATTTTATTTTTTTTGCCATATAAATGGAAAAAGACTGAAAATGTTGAAAAAATATATATTTTCTACTTTTTGTTATAAGTAAAATCCAATAAACTCAATTTTAGTCATACACTAAGGCCGCGTACACACGATCAAACTTATCCGATGAAAACGGTCCGACGGACCGTTTTCATCGGATATGTCTGCTGGGCTGTTTTGGTCTGATGGTTGTACACACCATTAAACCAAAATCCCTGCGGACAGACAGCACGGTGACGTGGCGGTGACGTTGACGCTGCCACGTCACCAAACCAGTAAGTAAAATACTTCCACGCATGCGTCGAATCCATTCGACACATGCGGGGGATTTTTGTCCGCTGGTTAGGCGTACTAACCTGCGGACATGTCGGACCGACCGGTTTCCAGCAGAGAAGTTTTAAAGCATGCTTTAAAACTTCTCTGCTGGAAAAACCTGTCTGCTAGCCCGTACACACGGACAGATATGTCCGCTGAAACTGGTCTGCGGACCAGTTTCAGCAGACAAGTTTGATTGTGTGTACGCGGCCTTAGGCCAAAATGTATTCAGCCACATGTCTTTGGTAAAAAAAAAATGGCAATAAGCATATATATATACGGGGCCCCCAAAACCAATCACCGCCTTCAGGCTTTCTAAGAGCGTAAATGTTTGATTTCACTCCACACTACCTATCACAATTTCGAAGGCCATAAAATGCCAAGATAGCACAAACCCCCCCCCTCCAAGTGACCCCA
Source organism: Rana kukunoris (assembly GCA_029574335.1). Lineage (NCBI taxonomy): Eukaryota > Metazoa > Chordata > Amphibia > Anura > Ranidae > Rana > Rana kukunoris. The sequence goes on along the minus strand of CM056055.1, from coordinate 64,190,938 downwards.
ATTTGGAAAGTAGACACCCCAAGCTATTTGCTGAGAGGCATGGTGAGTATTTTGCAGCTCTCATCTGTTTTTGAAAATTAAGAAATTAAATCTTTTTAATTTTTTTATCAATTTTCAAAACTTTGTGACAAAAAGCAAGATCTGCTAAATATTTACCATAACTCTCAGCAAATATCTTGGGGTGTCTACTGTCATTGGGGGGAGGGGGTTGTGCCATCTGGGCATTCCATGGCCTCCAAAACTGTCATAGGCAGTGAGGAGTGAAATAAAAAATGTACACCCTTAGAAAGCCGGAAGGCGGTGCTTTTTGTTTACATGAAAACATTTTTTTTTTTGCAAGAAAATTACTTTGAACCCCCAAACATTATATATATTTTTTAAAGCAAAGGCCCTACAGATTAAAATGGTTGGTGTTGCATTTTCTTTTACACGGTATTTGCGCAGCGATTTTTTGGGGGGAAATTTTTTTTTTTCTATTTTAACCACTTAAGGACCGCCGCATGTACATTTACGTCGGCAGAATGGCACCGACAGGCACATCAACGTATATATACGTTGGTGCCTTGGGGGGGATCGGGGGTCCGATCGGACCCCCCCCCGTACATGCGGCGGTCCACGCGGCTGCAGGAGCGATCCGACAAGTGGGGGCGGCTATCCGTTTTCATCCGCCCCCTCCGGATCGCTCCCAGCCAATGCGCGCGCCCGCCTGACCTGTCACTTCCTCCTCCTGTGTAAACACAGGAAGGAGGAAGCGACGTGATCTCTCCCTCGGCGTTTGTTTCAAGCGCCGCTGAGGAGAGATTACAACACAGCAAGTAAGTCCTGCACCAACACTACACTACACACACACAAAATCACATTTAACCCCCGCGATCGCCCCCCCCCCTCCCCCCTGTCACAGTGTCACTGAATGCAGTAATCATACATGTATGATTACTGTATTTAGTGTCAGTGTGACAGACAGTGTGACAGTCAGTCAGTGTTAGTGTCAGGGTAGCCCCCCCACCCCCCCCCCCCAATAAAGTTTTAACCCCTTGATCACTGCCCTAGTTAACCCTTTCACTCCCTATTGCCAGCATCACTAAGCGATCATTTTTCTGATCGCTGTATTAGTGTCGCTGTTCCCGCTAGGTAGCTAATTTTTTTTTAATGCGATTTTTTTTTTACTAAAGACATGCGGCTAAATAAATTTTGGCCTAAATGTTTGACTAAAATTTAGTTTATTGGTTTTTTATTATAACAAAAAGTAAAAAATATTGATTTTTTTCTAAAAATGTCGCTCTATTTTTGTATATAGCGCAAAAAATAAAAATCGCAGAGGCGATCAAATACCACCAAAAGAAAGCTCTATTTGTGGGAAAAAAAGGACGCGAATTTTGTTTGGGAGCCACGTCGCACGACCGCGCAATTGTCTGTTAAAGCGACGCAGTGCCGAATCGCAAAAACCCCTTGGGTCATTTGCCAGCGTATTGGTCCGGGTCTTAAGTGGTTAATGCACTAAAACACATTATATTGTCTAAATGTTTGATGAAATGAAAAAGATCTTAGGCCGAGTACATGGATACCAAACACGACATGCTTTAAAATTGTGCACATATAGCCAGATTCAGAAAGACTTACGCCGACGTATCTACAGATACGCCGCGTAAGTGTAAATATGCGCCGTCGTATCTGTGCGCCGTACCCACAGAACTAGATACGCCTGAAAATAGGCTTCTTCCGACCGACGTTACTTTCCTACGCCGGCGTATCGTGGGCACATATTTACGCTGAACACATCTGGCGCTCCCATTGATTTCCTATTTAAATATGCAAATGAGAGAGATACGGCGATTCAGGAATGTACGTGCGCCCGATGCAGGCTACGCGCTGTGCGCGTAAGTTGTACGTCCGGCCTAAAGTTAGTCCATCAAAAAGCAGGTTTAACTCAGCAAAAGACGTGCACACGTCAGCTGGAGAGCAGCTGCAGCAGCACTGTTACGGACGAGCTGAGCAACCACACATGCAGGACAACACATCTGTATGCCAACATGCCAAGGGCAGCCATGGTCTTTGCACTACTACTGTGTCCACAGGCACGTAGGAGGGCACAGGAGAGGATATACCGAACGCGCATGAGCGTCTTTGGCATGGGGGATTCGGAGGTGTATTGCATCTTCAGATTCAGCCCTGCTGCCATCCTGGAATTAGCCACAGCCCTGCCTGACATCACCAGCAAGACAAAACGCGCACATGCAGTGCAGCCACTGGTCAAGGCACTGGCAACACTGCATTTTCTTGCCAGTGGATCTTTTCAACGTACAAGTTGAGTAGTGGCTGGGATGTCCCAATCCACCATGAGCAGATGCGTGCACCAGGTTGTCCCCACAATCCCTACAGTTAAAAACACATATGAGGTCACACGTAACCCATTTAGCGCCCCCTAGTGGTTAACTCCCAAACTGCAATTGTCATTTTCACAGTAAACAATGCATTTTTATAGCATTTTTTGCTTTGAAAATGACAATGGTCCCAAAAATGTGTCAAAATTGTCCGATGTGTCCGCCATAATGTCGTAGTCATGAAAAAAATTGCTGATCGCCACCATTAGTAGTAAAAAAATAATAATAAAAATGCTATAAAACTATCCCCTATTTTGTAAACGCTATAAATTTTGCGCAAACCAATCGATAAACGCTTATTGCGATTTTTTTTTTCCACCAAAACTAGGTAGAAGAATACGTATCGGCCTAAACTGAGGGGAAAAAAACGTGTTAGGAATGAAAGGATGGCACATCATTTGGTGGAAATGAAAATGATCCACCTACAGAGGGCTGAATTCAAAGAAATTTCATTGCATCAACTCAAAATGGTCCTCAGTAGTTTGTATGGTCCCCAAGTGCTTGTATGTACGCCTGACAACATCAGGGCATGCTCCTAATGTGACGACGGATGATGTCCTGGGATATTTCTTCCGAGATCTGGACCAGAGCCTCACTGAGCTCTTGAACAGACTCAGATGCAACCTGGCGGCACCGGATGGACCAAAACATAATGTTCCAGAGGTGTTCTTTTGGATTTAGGTCAGGTGAGGGTGGGCCATTCATTGGTATCAATTTCTTCATCCTCCAGAAACTGGCTGCATGCTCTCGCCACATGAGGCCGGGCATTGTCGTACACCAAGAGGAACCCAGGACCCACAGCACCAGCGTAGGGTCTGACAATGTGTCCAAGGATTTCATCCCGATACCTAATGGCAGTCAGGGTGCCATCGTGTAGCCTATAGAGGTCTGTGCGTCCCTCCATGGATATGCCTCCCCAGACCGTCACTGACCCACCACCAAACCGGTCATGCTGAACGATGTTAAAGGCAGCATAAAGTTCTCCGCGGCTTCTCCAGACCCTTTCGACCCCCTCTAGTGTTTGCTGGACTCTATGTGTGAATTTCCTTTCTTTCTGTGTGAGGATGTAGAGCAAAGCATCATGGGACGTGTTAGAATGCTGAAGTGGCTGTGCCAGCAGGACTGATCTGAACTACAAGGAACAGAATGCTGAGTGAACAGAACAGACTGCTGGGAGAGAATATAAAAGGGGCTGGCGTGGCTTAGATCAGCCTCTCTGGACACCGCTTTGACTCTGCCAGCAGGAGGTTTGTGTGACAAAGGGTTTGCTGATGATTTATGGCCTACACAGCGGGGAGCCGGACAGCTATACCCAGAGGGATCTCTGCAGACAGCATTGCTTCTTCAGTGCAGAGGACCAGAGGGTGTTCCAGGTCATCCGGAGGCACCTGCATTTTAGATTCCAGTGGGCTGCAGCATGGTGTGGGACCGCCGCACGACAATATACGTCGACAGAATGGCACGGGCAGGCAGATGGGCGCACATGTACGTCCCTGCCTTCCAGCGGGCAGGGGGGCGCACCTGCGGCAGTCAGATTAGTTCCAGGAGCGATCCGTGATAAGGAAGTGATGTCACTCTCAGGCAGAGGAAGTGATGTCACTCTCCTCGTGACGGTCTTTTTGTCCGGCGCCAAGGAGAGAAGACATCTCAGAGTAAGTGCACCAACAGTACACTGACACCAGTACACATAGGCACACTTTTCACCCCCCAGTCACCCCCCGATCACGCCCTGCACCCCCAGTCACAGTGTCCCTGATTTGCAGTGTTATTTTTTTTTTTTACTGATCTCTGCATTTGGCATCATTTGTGACTGTCAAAAGTGTTAGGGCAGTTAGTGGTAGTCCCCTTTAGGTGTAGGGTACCCCCTAAGCCCCACTAATGAAGGTTTAACCCATTGATCGCCCCCCAGGTAACCCTTTGACTCCCTGTCATCAGTGTCACTAGGCAATCTTTTTTCTGATCGTCGTATTAGTGACGCTAGTTAGCCTGTAATATTCCTTAGATTCTTGTGAGTGTCATCAGACTTCCAAATTTTCCTTTTGTTAAGACCTCCACATCTTCACATAGACATTCCTTGGCATATAAGTGAAATAAATACGCTTACCAGCTGTTGTTGACCCGCTACACACCATACGGTGGGTGGGTCCTGAAGGCTTATATGGGCCGTCCGCCCTCCTTGGAACTGGACGTGGGTATGACTCCTAATCCTAGCACTCCATGTGGATCCAAAGTAAGGCTGGTAAGGATAGCCGCCGGATTCCCCAATGGGGTGATGTGGAAGGGGTCCTCCAGAAAAGTCCCAATCACAGGAAAAAAGGGAGAAAGGAGAAACACCTCCTCATAGTGTAAAAAAGTATTTAATGGAACACACAGGTCACAACAACACGTGTATGATACTTAAAAAATGCAAAAAAAATAAAAGGAATGATAAAATCAACGATATGAATGGAAAAAAGTCTCAATATGTAAAAATTTCCCACAGCCAAATACACAACCACAATGAGGAAACAATTAGTTGCGCGGTGGAAGTGTTAAGAGGTTCAACCCGACCGGTTTCGTCTGCAAAGACTTCAACTGGGGCTGGGAGGGCTAGCGGACATGTCTGACCGGCGGACAAATTTTAAAACATGCTTTAAAATTTGTCCACCGGAGACATGTCCGTCGGATATGTCCACTGGTCAGTACACTCACCAGCGGACATATCTTCCCGCACATGCGTCGAATGGATGTGACGCATGCGTGGAATTATTTTTCTTCCTGGTGCGGTGATGTGGCGGCGTCAACGTCACCGCCGCGTCACCGCGCTGTCTGCCGGCGGGGATTTTGATCTGATGGTGTGTACACGCAATCGGACCAAAATCCGATGAGACATGTCCGCTTTAAACTGTCCGTCGCACAAGTTTGAGCGGACATATCTCATCGTGTGTACGTGGCCATAGAGCAAGCAGTTTGCAGCTTTTTTGCCCAGGTCCCCTTTTTCATCAATTCACAGTAAACTCTTTAGGTTCCTAGATACTTCTACTTGGTTACACCATCGTGTCCCAGAATTCAGAAATGACAGTTTGTAGGATATACCTGTCAAACTCCTAAAAGGTCCTGCTGACCTCAAAAAACATAATTTGAAGGTTAATTTTTTTACTGACCTACTGTGTAAACTGAGCTAATTAATCTCTTTTATAGAGGCAAATTTTAGATTTTAGAGCTGAACAGATATGTTTTAAACACAAGTAGTATACAGTATATGCCTGAATATTATGTAAAGTCAGCTTCCTAAATTGCCTTTGCAGCAGAGCTCAGCCAATTAGTTGTGATGCTGTGCTATTGTGCTAACAAGCGACATACTGATAGCATTACATTTCAGACTGACAGAAAGAAGAGCTCATTAGTCTTCTGCTTTTCTTTCACCATACAGTCACAGGCTGGAGGGGGACTAGGACCATAAGCTGTATTTTAACTTCAGTAGAGAAAAATTATACTCTCCTACTCTCCTAGGCCGGGTTGTGCTGTGAGTTGTATATGGCCCCTTTCACATAGGCTGTCCGATCAGGTCCATCTGTCAGTTTTTCAGGCAGACCTAATCGAACCCTATGGTCTCTTCTATGGAGTGGCGGATGTCAGCTGACACCTGCCACCATCTGAACTGATCCTGTCTGACAAAAACAGATGAATGGTGATCATGGTGGTCCTATTCCCCATCTGCCCAATAGATCGCATGACATCAGATGAAACGGACAGGCTGTCCATTTCCCTCCGATTGCCCCATAGAGGAGAGCACTGACCTGTCTGGCATCTCTCCACTGATCCCGACTGAGCAGGTGGAGTATGCTTAGCGAAGGTGCCCGTGGCAAAGGGGCCTAAATCTCAAAACTGAAATGATAGAAATACACACCCTTTGGCAGGCAAAACAGCCCTCATATGTATTTTTCTGAATACTTACTGTAGCAGTTTGCCAAGAGCTTAGTTTTAAGAACGGATTTACTTGTATATAATATAGATTTAAATGTCATAAAACCTCAGCTTATAAAGCTGAATATTTACCACAACTTTCAGAAACCAATTGCTTTAAATTGTAATGTATAAATTAAAGATTTTTTCTCCGGTCTTATCATTATTTAACAAAATTGTTCTTTTGTTTCTTCCTTTTACAGTGATATAAAGATAACCATCTGTGAATAACTCCAAATACTTTTAAAGTGTTTCTTCCCCTTAAAGAGATGTTTAAGGAAAAGTATTAGTAATAAAAGAATAATGGTGGGAAAGGAACTTTTTAAGTAATTAGGTTATCCGTTTGTGTTTTATTTCTGGCTGTATCATTAAATGAAAATATCTCATTAAGCAGATTTTTCTACCGGATTTCAGCAAGAATCAATTACTAGTGATTCACCATATTATCACAAAGTAGTAGAATGTTTCTATGGAAATAGTAAAACACAAAAAAGACAATAGCGATTATAAAGGTAAAGAGCCAATTTAAAATCAAGTCAAGACATGATTTTCCTTTGTTACAAATTCTTCTCATAGAGGGGATGTCCAATGTATGACCCTGGTGTAGGGAAAATAAAAAGGCCAATTTTTAGGTAAACAGAATAGTTATTGCTAATAAAACGGAATCCAGCCTTATCTTCAGTTTTGTACATGCTCTGCTCCTGTACTGAAATAGCTTAGTCTGATTTCATCTCATTTCCTGCCTAGAGGATGTCCAGCATCATCTAGCACTTTCCTCCCCAGGTTTACTGTCCCTGGCCTGCCTCCTTTTACATGGACGTCACCAGTTCAGTCACTTTTTTTGCAGAATTTTTTTTGAGGAATACGGATTCAGGTTACATCAGTTTGTAACTTTGTTCAGTTTACATCCCTCTTAGCAGGTTTTTTTTTTTTTAAGTTGTTCCAGAAACCAATCATAGGTGATAAAAGTATAAACAAAATATGTGAACAAATAAATAAACATAAACTATAAGTGAATGAAAAATACTAAAATGAACAAAGTGTTAAGGAAGTCCCAACTGTGAAATCTGCAATTTAAGCACAATACTCCAATGACATTTAGGGATTCCAATGATCCCTTCAAAAATGGGAAAATCAACAGGAAAAAGTTCAGTCAAATTATCATGACTTGTTGTATGTGGATAAAGTGAATCCACCACCACCCAAAGTGTGCGCTTACCAGCTAGCTGCACAAGTTTTCCGTCTGACCGTTTTCAGCAGATAAATTTGATCGTGTGTAAGCGGCCTAACAATGGAAAATTTTCAGAGAAGATCTGTTAATTTTATACATTTTGCCTTTACCACTTAAAAAAAAAAAAAAGAAGCCTTCTGTGTGCTGCAGGTCCCTCTCTGTCCAGCGATGTCAACGAGTGTCTCAGCAGTCCAAGATTCTCCTTCCTGATTGGCTGAGACACAACAGCTGCGCCATTGGCTGCCAACCAAAGTCATCTAACCAATCAGGAGAGAGAGGGAGCAGGGCCGGGTCTGGGTTCCGTGTCTGAATGGACACAGGGAGCTGTGATTCGGCTCTGGTGCCCCCATAGCAAGCTGTTTGCTGTAGGGGCACTCAACAGATGAGAGAGGCCGGGAACACAGAAGAGGGACCCGAAAAGAGGAGGCTCTGTGCAAATCCACTGCAACAGAGCAGGTAAGTATAACAGGTTCGATATTTTTATAGGAAAAAAACAAGAGTTTACAATCACTTTAACCACTTAAGGACCGCCCCACTTACATATATTGTGGCAGGGCAGCCCTTAAGCACGAAGTCACGTACCTGTACGTGATTTCTTCCATCGGCTCTGGGGTGCGCGTACCGCCGGAGCCACACTCCCGCTATGGTTGGACACAACAGGAGCCAATCCGAGGGTCGGCCACCCGCAATCATTCATTGGAGAGACAGAACGACGGCTTGCCTATTGTACACAAGGCAGACCGTCGTTCTGTCAGACAGGAAGAGAAATCTGTGATTCTTGCTAATCAGTAGGGATGAGCCGAACACCCCCCCCCCCCGTTCGGTTCGCACCAGAACCTTCGAACGGACCGAACGTTCGCATGAACATTTAGAACCCCATTGACGTCTATGGGACTCGAACGTTCGAATTCAAAAGTGTTCATTTTAAAGCCTAATATGCAAGTTATTGTCGTAAAACGTCTTTGAGAACCTGGGTCTTGCCCCAGGGAACATGTATCAATGGTAAAAAGTTAAAAAAACTGTAGTTTTTTCAGGAGCAGGACTCCTGAAAAAACAACCGTTTTTAAAACTTTTTTTCCATTGATACATGTTCCCTCGGGCAAGACCCGGGTTCTCAAAGACATTTTCACAGGCAAACTATAGACACCCAGCAGGTACAATATTTAAAGGAATTTTTCATTTTTTTATTTAAGCATCATTAAAATCACTGCTCCTGCATCAGGAGCAGTGATTTTAATGATGCTTAAATAAAAAAAAAAAAAATGAAAAATTCTTTTAAATATTGTACCTGCTGGGTGTCTATGCCTGTGATAACGTCTTTAAATAGCACAATCACCTGCCTGCCAGTAAATTAGTAAGAACTGATCTAGCTAATGTATACAGTGTATAAATATATGTACAACACCTGGGATGTATATATATATCCTCTAAACACTGTAACATTAACTGACTAGCCTGCCTGCCTGCCTGCTCTATCTACCTGCAAAAAATGACACTCTCTCTGTTCTCTGTTAACTGCCGCAACACACTACACAAGGCCTTTTATAGTGTGGGGCGTGTACTAAACCCCCTGAGCCATAATTGGCCAATCCTGGCTTTGGCCAATTATGGCTCTCCGTTTTTTGCGTGCTGTGATTGGCCAAGCATAAGGGTCATAGTGCATGCTTGGCCAATCATCATTGGGCAATGCAGCAGTGAATTATGGGCATTTTTTTTAGCACTGATCACTGTATTGGTGTCACTGGCCCCCAAAAAGTGTCACTTAGTGTCAGATATGTCCGCTGCAATGTTGCAGTCCTGCTAAAAATCTTTAAAAGTCCATAAATATATCCCATAGTTTGTAGACGCTAAAAGTTTTGAGCAAACCAATCGGTATACACATTTTACCGAAAATATGTAGCAGAATACAAATTGGCCTAAACTCATGGCCTAATTCGATTTTTTTTATTGGATATGTTTTATAGCAGAAATGAAATAATATTGTTTTTTTTTATTCAAAATTGTCGTTTGTTTTTTTGTTTATAGCTCAAACAATAAAAACCACAAAGTTGATCAAATACCACCAAAATAAAGGTCTATTTGAGTACAGTGTCGCACAAGCACGTAATTGTCAGTAAAAGAAAGAAAGTGATCTGTTTGGAAACCGAACCCACCTTGACCGTGCCCCCATCCCTGTATTAATAGAGAACAAGAAAAATTGGGCCATTGGGACTTTAAATGGGGCATGGACGGGTTTGTAAAGTTGTGTTTGTGAGGCTCTTGCGCCACCAAAATAAATAAAGTGAAAAAAATGTAAATGCTGCTCAATCTGGATTGTGATAAGTGATAAAACAATAGTGATGAATTAAAAAGGTGATAAGCGCATATACATATATCACTGAGAATCTGTCATAAAAACAAAAAGCAAAGTGCAAACTGTGCAACAAAGTGCAAATGCATATATATAAATGTACAATATATATATCAAATAAATGATTCCATCCGTGGTGTTGCAGCTGATTTTGTGAAATAGGTGATTTCTTGAATAAATGAGCTCACATTGCGCTTACCTTTATAAGGCAAGGAAAAAGCCTAATGCCGCGTACACACGATCACTTTTTGCGATGAAAAAACCCGACGTTTTATCTCATGAAAAAAAACAAAGTTTTTCAAACTTCATTTTCCAAAACGACGTTGCATACACACCATCGTTTTTCTACAAAGCTCTAGCAAAGCATGGTGACGTACACCACGTTCGACGGCACTCTTTTCCATTGAAGCTCCGTCTCATAACTTGCTTCTGAGCATGCGCGGGTTTAAAAACGTTGTTTTCAACATCGTTTTGCCCACACACCATCACTTTTTATGACACCAAAAACGACGTTTTGAAAAACGACACAAAAAATTCAAGCATGTTGGAATTTTTTTTTGGTCGTTTTTTTGAAGACAAAAAACAACGTTTTGCCCACACACAATCAATTTAAATGACGTTTTTAAAAACGTCGTTTTTTTTCATTGCAAAAAAAATGATCGTGTGTACGCGGCATTAGAGTATGTAGCACTTTAGTGGGTCTCCAGTAGATGTCCCTCTATCCTCTCTGTGGGATGGTGTAGTGGTCCTAGTTGGGGTCCAATGTTCCAGGGTATGTGGATGTAGGTTTACCAGTGGTGCTCAAATAAGAAAGGATGGTGCCATAGTGAAGTATGTAGAAAACGATATAATAATAAAAGTAGCAACTTACATCAAAGTACAAACAAACGAACGAGCGAACGATCGGATTACACGTCTACTTCCAGTTCCGGTTCTTACATGTTACGCTGCACAACGCAGCTTCATCAGATATCTATCAGAGATTTACTTATCCACTTCAGCTCTGGAAGGTTTAACCCCCTTTCTGACCAGACCATTGTTTACCTGACAATTACGTGAAAACAAGAAAAATTGGACCATTGGGACTTTAAATGTGGCATGGACGGGTTTGTAAAGTTATTGAGGATATCAACAGTAAGGCCTCGTACACACGAGGGGATATGTCCGCTGAAAACGGTCCGATGGACCGTTTCAGCAGACATCTCCGCTCGTGTGTATGGGCTAGCGGACAGATTTCTCCACCCGACAGATTTCAAAGCATGCTTTGAAATCTATCCGGTGGGAATCTGTCCGCCCGACATGTCTGCTGGTTAGTACACTTACCAGCAGACATGTCGTCCCCCACCGCCACCGCCGAATGGATTCGGCGCATGCGCGGAAGTGTTTAACTTCCTGGTGCGGTGACGTGGCGGCGTCAACGTCACCGCCGCGTCACCGCCACGTCACCGCGCCGTCCGGCGGCGGGGAATTTGATCCGATGGTGTGTACACGCCATCGGATCAAACTCCCGATCGGACATATCCGATGGAAATGGTCCGCGGACCGTTTTCATCGGATATGTCCGATCGTGTGTACGAGGCCTAAAGAATCTATCACAGTCCCATCAGGGAGATCTCTGTGGTCAAAAGAAATTGCTTGGTAAATAATCCAAAAAAGAAATGGAAGGAGTCAAATGTAAACTTAATATTGTAATTTGTATCATAATATATAATACAGAGATCATGCAATCAAAGGCATAATACATGTAGTCATACTAACATTGATATAATAAATATTCAAAATCCAGGACATGACCATTAAAAGCAATCACCATAAATTGACATATAGATACAATAGACATTATTATACAATAAAATTGGTAGATATGAACAAAATTATGAAAAAACACACATTTGGGCAAGCTTGATCTTGGCATCCCTAAGCATGGACTTGACGCATTTCTTGGCGTTTAAAGCCAGTCATCAGTAAACACACATGTTAATCAATGCAATCTACATGATTGGATCATAGTAGCAGCATAAGCGAGTTTGGTTGTATAGTATATTACCTTTAGGTTGGGCCCAAAGTGGAATAGCCCTTGCGTTCCAAAATATGGAGTGGGATGGTGGTCCTGGAATGAGATGTCTCCCCCGGAGTTGAAGCGGGGATAGATCCCCCTTAGTCCATGGACAGACCAATGAATGAGGAGAGCCATGGACAAAGAGACGTGGCAAAAGCAATCACAGCACACTGCCAAAGGGTGAGGTAGGCGCACAAGTGAGTACTGGTAAAGGAAAAAAAGTGAATGAATAAGGTTGTCAATCACTATGGGGTCATGTGGTATGGGTCCTTTGTAGGAAAAATCAATTACCAGTTAGTGTGGATCCATGGAGCCTCTCATCAGATGGAAATGTGTGAAGTGAGATTGCCGGAACCATTCCAGAAATATGTAATCTTAGGGATCATTGGCTAAAATGATCGATAATGTAAACAGATTGGGTGCAGACAGATGACTAATGAACTAGTGATCTGTCTGGACCCAATCTGTTTACATGATCAATCATTTTAGCCAATGGTCCCTAAGATTACATATTTCTGGCATCCTTTCCCATTGTCCTATACCCCTTATTAACTAAATTTTCCCTATTTCCACTTAACAGCAGGTGAACATTGCTTTAATTATTTCCCCTTCTTTTGGTTACTTTCAGCTGCAATCACCTTTATGTTTGCCTTTCCATTCATGCTTTATATTTGCCCAACCCATGTGATTTTTAGGGTTTGTTTGTCCTGGTGTCGCTCATCCCGGGGTTGTGATGCGCCCAGCTCCTCCTCCCCTGCCCATCCCCCATTTTTTATTTTTTTTGGATGGGGGAGGGGTGGACTTTCGGCGCATCGACGTCATGCCAGCATGCTGCATGCATTGCGTCATAGGACGCTGTTGATTGCTGCTTGGCTTTTCCATCCCGCATGGCTGACTGGACAGGATAAGCACCCACCGTGGTCTTTGCACCTCAGGTGGTCGCTTGTCTCTGTCTCGTCGCTTGGCCCAATGCGATGATGCATGACGTTAGCGGGGACACGCCCCCAGGATGTGGGTATTTAGGTCAGATGGCTCCAGCAATCTCACTTCACACATTTCCATCTGATGAGAGGCTCCATGGATCCACACTAACTGGTAATTGATTTTTCCTACAAAGGACCCATACCCCATAGTGATTGACAACCTTATTCATTCACTTTTTTTCCTTTACCAGTACTCACATGTGTGCCCCTTGTGCGCCTACCTCACCCTTTGGCAGTGTGATGTGGCTGCTTTTGCCTTATCTGACTGATGTCCCACGTCTCTTTGTCCATGGCTCTCCTCATTCATTGGTCTGTTCATGGACTAAGGGGGATCTATCCCCGCTTCAACTCCGGGGGAGACATCTCATTCCAGGACCACCATCCCACTCCATATTTTGGAACGCAAGGGCTATTCCACTTTGGGCCCAACCTAAAGGTAATATACTATACAACCAAACTCGCTTATGCTGCTACTATGATCCAATCATGTAGATTGCATTGATTAACCTGTGTGTTTATCCATCCCCCCGCCCTTTTCTCTCTAGCTAATTGCTATGCACCCCACTCCTGATGACTGGCTTTAAACGCCAAGAAACGCGTCAAGTCCATGCTCAGGGATGCCAAGATCAAGCTTGCCCAAATATGTGTTTTTTCATCATTTTGTTCATATCTACCAATTTTATTGTATAATCATGTCTACTGTATCTATATGTCAATTTATGGTGATTGCTTTTAATGGTCACGTCCTGGATTTTGAATATTTATTATATCAATGTTATTATGACTACATGTATTATGCCTTTGATTGCATGATCTCTGTATTATATATTATGATACAAATTACTATATTAAGTTTACATTTCTTTTTTGGATTGATCACCAAGCAATTTCTTTTGACCACAGAGATCTCCCTGATGTGACTGTGATAGATTCTTTACTGTTGATATCCTCAATAACTTTACAAACCTGTCCATGCCCCATTTAAAGTCCCAATGGTCCAATTTTTCTTGTTTTCACGTAATTGTCAGGTAAACAATGGTCTGGTCAGAAAGGGGGTTAAACCTTCCAGAGCTGAAGTGGATAAGTAAATTTTCAGCATATTTCAACTGTTTACAGACCATAGTTTATGCTTGTTTGCTAGGACGTAGGTAGCATTTTGCTTGTTATAAGTATATCTGTCAGTCTTGTATTGTATTCCTATAATTGTAATAGTTTTGTATGTACAGCATTTTACATTTATTAAAAGTATATTAATACACTGTAGAGGTATACTTCTTTGCTTATAACAGATAGTAACCTTAAAGCGGATGTACATATATCCAGTGAAGTGAACAGCCTCAGATGATAAAAAGAGATTAAACAAATCTCCCTACTTAAGTTTTACATGTATATCTGCTGTCTTCAGGTTTATATATTCTTGTCACGATCCCTATCGTGTCAGGCAGACGGCGAGGCGTGGCCGTGCTCCAGGTGGCTTAGGGTGGAATTGAACCTGGGACCTCTTTTGTTACCAGCCCAAACCCTTACCTCTCAGCCACTGTTGAATTAGAAATTCTTGTTGCTTTCCAGCTATGGTGGTGCTGAATGGGCTCTTCACCATTAGCTGGATTTCATTACCTTCCACACCTGAGATTCTTGCTACAGCTGACACAGCTTAACCAGTTAGCCAGCCTATAAAGCCCTACCTCACTTAGAGAGCAGTGTCAGTTCATTTTGGTTTGATCTCCCTGTCTGTGCTAAAGCAAACTGCTTATATATTAAGCTCCTTGACTGACCCCGGCTTTTGACCCTTGGCTTTGCTTTCTGGACTGCTGTTTGCCTGAACCCTTGACCCGGCTTGGACTTCGGATACCTGTGACTTCTCCAACACCTGACCACGGCTTGTGACCCGGATTTATCTCTTGCTTCCCCTATTGCGAAAGGACGCCTGCTGTCCTGAGAACCCCTTTCACGCCACCTTGCTGTACCCGCTCTGAACCTCAGTGGACACCACAGTTCGCTCTACACCCCCTCCGGGACCACCAGCATACCAGGCTTTACTCTCCTAACCGCAAGTACCACATACTATAGTCTGTGCTTGTAGATTTGTAGTACCACCTTGTGTGTATCAGAGATACAACCCTGTTTTCCCCTGAGGTAGTTGGTTATAGGGGAATAAGCTTCTGCAGTCTCTCAGTTGGTTATTCACTAGAGGTTGTGATGAATTAACCCCAATCTCTCTGATTACTCTGAGTGAGAAGTGGTGGTTGTACCTGAGAGACCTCTATAGTTTTAAAACCAACTGTTTACTGTAGTTGCGTAGCAGGGATGTTACAATTCTTTAGAAAGTGCACATAGTTGGAGGAAAGGCACACATACAACGCCCCCCCCCCCCCTCCACATAGGAAAAGACTTGCAGAGATGTGCTGCCACAAGGCAAGCTCTGTGCTAATCTAGCCCCACAACACCAAATTCAGGCTTTTTTTTATTACAGTTGACAGAAAACTTGTCAGAAGTTAACATGCTGATAACAGTAGAACTGAGCAGGAGAAAGCCACAGCACTTAGTGCTTTCAAGAGAAATAAGAAAACCCTGCAGATACACAGTATCTCACAAAAGTGAGTACACCCCTCACATTTTTATAGTTCATTCTGATTTTATTATGTTATAACAATACATTATAGAATATAATACAGACATTGATGTGTTCAGATAAGTAATATAGTTATTTCATCTAATCAATTTCTGATATATTTTTGTTTCCATATATTGTTCAAAAAGACTATACAAAACCGGACTGGACAAGACAAGACTAAACATGACAAGACAGGTCAAGACAAACAAAACTGGACTAGACAAGACAAGACAAGACAACATACCCAAATACAAAAAAAAAAAAAAAAATATATATACAAAAATACAAAAAAATAAAAAATAAAAAAAAAATACAAAAAAAAAAAAAAAAAAAAAAAAAAATTAGGGCAAGGTTAAGGATTGGTAGCAACAACCCCCACCACTCACCACTAATTTGTTCTGTTCCTACAAGTAATTTCTAAATTCTTGTTGTTTCTCTATATACTCTCCAGTGGACCCAAGTCTGAAGGTGTTCCTCATATGTATCCAATTCAAGTGCTAAAAGTGATTCAATCTTTTCTATACCATCCATTTCACTGGCCCATTCCTTAACTGATGGAGTTTGTATTGAGCGCCAGTGCCGTGGTATAACTAATCTTGCTGCTGTCAACCAGTGTCTCAAAAGACCCCTTTTAATATTCTTATATGATCCTGGTAGTATTGATAGCAAAGTGATTTGTGGTATATTTAATATTGGTTCCCCAGTAACTAAAGTGTATAGCTGCATAATTTTTTCCCAGAAATTTAAGATTGGGGGACATTCCCACCAAATGTGTAGCAATGAACCTTTAAATATATGGCATCGCCAACATATGTCTGATTTATCTGGGTATATACGCTTTAATGACATTGGGCTCCAATACCACCTGGAAAGAAGTTTGTAATTTGTCTCTTGTGCTTTAATTGTTAGTGACATACAATGTGTTAAATTAAATGCTTTCTTCCACTCTGCATCTTCAATTTGAACATTTAACTCATTCGCCCATTTCCTTATGTATTCAGGGAGTTCAGATTTTTGAAAATATTTTATTATAACTTTTTATGTGAAAACACTGAAGAAATTACACTTTACCACAATGTAAAGTAGTGAGTGTACAGCTTGTATAACAGTGTAAATTTGTTGTCCCCTCAAAATAACGCAACACACAGTCATTAATAGAGTCTAAACCGCAAAAGTGAGTACACCCCTAATTGCAAATGTCCAAATTGGGTCCAAAATGTCAATATTTTGAGTGGTCACCATTATTTCCCAGCACTACCTTAACTCTCTTGGGCATGGAGTTTACCAGAGCTTCACATGTTGCCACTGGAGTCCTCTTCCACTCCTCCATGATGACATCACGGAGCTGGTGGATGTTAGAGACCTTGCGCTCCTCCACCTTCCATTTGAGGATGCCCCACAGATGCTCAATAGGGTTCAGGTCTTAAGACATGCTTGGCCAGTCCATCACACTTACCCCCTGCTTCTTTAGCAAGGCAGTGGTCGTCTTGGAGGTGTGTTTGAGATCGTTATCATGTTGGAATACTGCCCTACTTCAGTATGTCACAATACATGTTGGCGTTCATGGTTCCCTCAATGAACTGTTGCTCCCCAGTGCCGACAGCACTCATGCAGCCCCAGACCATGACACTCCCACCACCCTGCTTGACTGTAGGCAAGACACACTTGTCTTTGTATTCCCCACCTGGTTGCCAGCACACATGCTTGACACCATCTGAACCAACAAAGTTTATCTTGGTCTCATCAGACCACAGGACATGGTTCCAGAAATCCATGTCCTTGGTCTGCTTGTCTTCACAGCAAACTGTTTGCGGGCTTTCTTGTGCATCATCTTTAGAAGAGGCTTCCTTCTGGCATTACAGCCATTCAGACCAATTTGATGCAGTGTGTGGCGTATGGTCTGAGCACTGACAGGCTAACCCCCAGCCCTTTAACCTTTGCAGCAATGCTGGCATCACTCATGCGTCTATTTCCCAAAGATAACTTCTGGATATGATGCTGAGCATGTGCACTCAACTTCTTTGGTAAACTATGTCAAGGCCTGGTATGAGTGGAACCTGTCCTGTTAAACCGCTGTATGGTCTTGGCCACCGTGCTGCAGCTCAGTTTTAGGGTCTTGGCTATCTTCTTATAGCCTAGGCCATCTTTATGTAGAGCAAGAATTCTTTTTTTTTTTTTCAGATCCCCAGAGAGCTCTTTGCCATGAGGTGTCATTCTGAACTTCCATTGACCAGTATGAGAGAGTGAGAGCGCGATAACACCAAATTTAACACACCTTCTCTTCATTCACACCAGAGACCTTGTAACACTAACAAGTCACATGACACCGGGGAGGGAAAATGTCTAAATTGGGTCAAATGTGGACATTTTCACTTGTATTCACTCTTGTTGCCAGCGGTTTAGACATTGATCGCTGTGTGTTGTGTTATTTTCAGGGGTAAAGCAAATTTACACTGTTATACAAGCTGTGCATTCATGACTACTTTGTATTAAAGTGTAATTTCTTCAGTGTTGTCACATGAAAAAATATAATAAAATATTTACAAACATGTGAGAGGTGTACTCACTTTTCATGAATCGGATTTACATCCACTTTAATAGACAAGAGCAAAACAATATACCTTTAAAGTGGTTGTAAACCCTTCACAACAACTTTTACCTAGGTGGTAAGCCTAGATTAAGGCTTACCTGTAGGTGCTTGAAATATCTCCCTAACCTCCACGGTTTAGGAGATAGTTACAAAAATGACAGGCACCGATGTCTATGGCGTATGCGCCGTAGACAATGGCGCAGGCGCACTTTAGCAACAGCGATCGTGCCGTTCCTAAAGGCGGTCGTACCGTGACTGGCAGCTCACACGAGCGTGACGTTATCACAGCCGGAGCCGCAATACCCAAAAGTAACCCCCGGGAGAGATGTCATCCACCAGGGCGGTGTACAAAGACGGCTGCAGGGGCTTTGATCTGAGGTGAGTATTACATAAAGAGCTAGTATGCTATGCATACTAGCTCATTATGCCTTTGTCTTGCTGGACAGGAGAAAGACCAGGCGCAAGCATGGGCAGACATCACAGCACACACAGCTCTGCACGAGGCCCGGAACAGGGACCCAATTTCCGTCATCTTGCCTCCCAAGCAGCTTTCTAAGAGAGCCAAGAAGAAAGACAGAGGACAGGATTTCAGAAGTGGAGGATGCGTCCTACTCACAGGGCTCACAACTGAATGAGCTGCAAGAGCTGGTAAGATCCCTCCAGCATAGAGCTGATGACGCAGAGGACAGGCAAAGGAGGAATAATGTCCGGGTGGTGGGACTACCAGAGGGTGCAGAGGCGGCTACAACCGTGTTTGCTGAACAATTTTTTAACAACTTAAGACCCGGACCATTATGCAGGTTAAGGACCTTGCCCCTTTTTGCGATTCCGCACTGCGTCGCTTTAACTGACAATTACGCGGTCGTGCGACGTGGCTTCCAAACAAAATTGGCGTCTTTTTTTCCCACAAATATAGCTTTCTTTTGGTGGTATTTTATCACCTCTGCGGTTTTTATTTTTTGTGTTATGAAAAAAATTATATTTTTTACTTTTTGCTATAATAAATATACCCAAAAAATATCTAAAAATTCTTTATTTTTTCTTAGTTTAGGCCAATACGTATTCGTGTACTTATTTTTGGTAAAAAAAATTGCGTTTATTGATTGGTTTGCGCAAAAGTTATAGCGTTTACAAAATAGGGGATAGTTTTATGGCATTTTTATTAATAATTGTTTTTTTACTATTAAAGGTGGCGATCAGCGTTTTTTTTCGTGACTGTGACATTATAGCGGACACATCGAACACATTTTTGGGACCATTGTCATTTTCACAGCGAAAAGTGCTATAAAAATGCACTGATTACTGTGAAAATTACAATGGCAGTGAAGGGGTTAACCACTAGGGGGCACTGCAGGGGTTATGTGTGCTCTAAGGGAGTGATTCTTACTGAAAAATCTCATGGCAGCTTTTCACTGTGGTCCAAGCTGTCATTACTGTGTGTCTAAAACTCCTCAGGACCAATCAGATTTATTTTAAAAACAAAACACTGCCCTGGATTTGTTTGTTTTTGTTCTGTGTGTCTCTCTACTTCACAGAAACAGGAAACCAGTTTTAACTTGAAACTAAACTGCAGGCACATTATATGATTGATTTTTATCTATTTTTAATCTTTTTTTTTTTTTAAGTTTTTTTTATTAAGGTATTTCACAACATACAAGAGAAAGAAACACATTTTTAATCATTTTTAAAAGTAATCAGTTAACTTTTATGTCTCTATACCCTGTAAACAGTCATTTCAGCAAACATTTTTTTTTCCTTTAGTGACCCTTTAAGTGGTTAAACAGATTTTGCAACCGGATGACCTACCCCTATGTGGTGGAACAAGCTCACAGGGTGCCCACAGGTGTTCGCCCCCCCTGGTGCCTTCATTAATTATCGTGACCGGGATATGATCCTGACGGAATCTAAGAAGGACCAGGAACTGCACTTTGAAAATATGAAAGTGATGCTGTTCCCCGACTTCTCAGGTGAAACTCAATGGAAAAGGAGATCCTCTAATGATGTGCGGAAGAGGTTGAGAGATCCAGTACATTATGCTGTACCCTAGCAGGCTCCTGGTGCAATATAAAGGAGCAGTAAAAAAAAAAAAAAAAAAAT
The DNA here is from genome assembly GCA_029574335.1 of Rana kukunoris. Lineage (NCBI taxonomy): Eukaryota > Metazoa > Chordata > Amphibia > Anura > Ranidae > Rana > Rana kukunoris. Next base: position 64,170,688 of record CM056055.1, on the reverse strand, counting down.
GATAACCCGTTGGAGGCCAGTGAATGGCTTGACAAAAATCCCTGAGTCTGCTTTGTTCTGAAACATGTTTTTTCTGGATTTTTCATTGGGCCCTGGGGTTTCAGACTAATGTGGTATGCTGCACTTGCTATGTTCTTTTTCCTTGAACTTGGAGGGCTGTTTCTGCTTACTTACATTTCCACACTCCTGCTGCCCATAAGTTGCTTTTATTTTTATTTTTTTCATTGTCTTACCTGGTGGGTGCCATTAGATGGCTCCATGGGACCATTTAATGAGTCCTGCTAGCAAACCGAGTGTAGGCTGAATAGTGCTCCTTGATCCTTCTCACATGGGGCGCCATGTGGACATGCAAGAACGCCATCCTAACTTGCCGAACAGTTCGTCACAAGGTTTGAGACTTCCACTACTATTTTAGTTTCTCCCCTTTTTTGGGAGTTTGGGACTAAGCTGCATACCAGTGTTTGGTTTTCTTTTTGTAGCACTACCCCCGTAGCAGCTGCTGGTTAATTTCGGGCCCTGCACATTACCTCGTTGTCTAGGGGTTGAGAGTGGGCAAAAAGTTAAATGTTCACAAGTTTTAGCTCCTATTCTTTCTCTTTTATTTTCAAAAAACTTGTAGAAGTAGAGGGATGAATGATCAGGGAAAGGTTCAGGCGCACAAGGCAGATCACTGGGGAATTGCTAAACTTCAAAGTCACACTCACCACTTTCTCTCAAGTGGGTATTGCTCACCCAGATATAATAGGATTTGGAACCCGGAGATCCAGCCTTACAGTTGTAAAGCCTTCAAGCCAACCCAGCGCACTGAAAGGTATTGTAGGTTACGGTGCATCCTTCAATAAGTTACCAGGCCTCTCCCAAAGTACCAGCCTTCCGCTCGGTCCTTTCCGGGACAGGTCCTCCCCTGGCTTCCTCCATTGAGTGACTTCCTCCCGCAGGACAGACAGCACAGGATCACCTCCAAAGCGTAGGCCTCAATCAGGATAACTGGGCCTACCAAGCAGAAATGCAGCCTCGGCCCAGCATGGCCCTTAGGCTAAATAATCACACGACACATATCTTGTCGGCGCCAGGAGGGCCGCGAGGCGAAAAAAGGGCCCCGTAAAATGGCGTCTTCCCCTTAAGTATCCTCCCCAAGCATGCGAGACCACTCCCAATGTGCTGTTCCCAAGGAAAGACACCCAATACACCATGGCTTGCCTTAGATCCAACATTGGCCTGTGGTGGTGTAACGGTCACCACCGTTTACGATCTTCCATCAACCCAAGACAGCTTATACGACAGTCCGACAATCCACGTAGACACGATCCATTCCATTTCCCAGAATAACAAGACTCAGCTCTGTTCTCTAGTTTCAAAATGTATGAATGACTCTTTAATGGTTAGCTCTCTTATATACAGTACAGCCATGTTACAGTTATCAAAGGAACAAAGAAACTCTCCATCCCCCTCATCACACAATGGGGCTTCGATCACATTCTTTTAGTAATGACATTCAGGTGCGTTAATTATCCCCTAGACGTCCCGACTCTGCCAATAAGTGATTCACCTGCAGAATACACATTCCTATGTCAAACGTTCTGTCTCCGACAATAAGATATTCACACCTGATCATCAATAGGCTTTAAACAGTGTTATTAGCATCACACAATAAAAGGTCTTAGGAGCTGATGCAATTAACACCTCAAAAGCATGTGTCCCCACCTTGAATGAAACATTGACCTTTACAGCTTGCAATATGTCCAGATCTCCTGCAAAACATGAATTATCATTTATCAGTTACCCTATGCCCAAAAGGGGCACAGGGTGATCTTAGACCCAAGAGTCTAAGATCTTAGACCCAGGGTCTGCGGATCTTCTCTCCTGGGTTTAAGTGGCTGGGTTGACTGAGCTGTGGCGTACTAGAAACCCCTTTCGCATTGCCTACTCACATGTCTCGGTGACTTACCACTCATCGGCCAGGATAGATTTTGGTAAACAGGCCTTGTTGCATATCTGATCACTGCCCCTTATCCCTTACTCTTAGCTTTTCTGCTGGGAGGGGGATGGGGAGCTTGAGGCTTTCTCCAGGTTGGTTGTAAAATGTGCAGGTGTCTTCCTGCATACAGGAGTCGATCACCTCTTATTAGTCGAATAATGAGGATACCGCAGAACCACCTGTGGTGTGGGATGCATTCAAGGCGGTGGTAAAGGGTGAGCGTATCCCTGCTATTAAAGCTGAGAGGGTGGCCCACAATGCTGAAATCCACAGGTTGCAGGACACCAAAAAAGAATGTGCAGAGAGCCACTCCAGCAGTCCCTCTGATACCTCCTATGTGTCTCTAATGGAGGCTAGGCATCTTCTCTCCCTGCATTTCTGACCTGGCTCATACAGAAGCAAAACAGAGGGTGATAAAAATGGAAAGTTGCTGGTGAGATTGGTGGCTGTAGACAACCAGATAACACATATTTCGGTCATTAGAGGTAAGGGTGGGGATCTTATTGGTGACCCATCATAAATATTGTCCGAATTTAAGGATTTATTTTCTGACCTCTATGCCCCTATTCCGAGCTATGACCCTGCTGCGTTGGATGTCCTCCTGGAGGGCCTAGCCCTCCCGAGGTTGTCTGATGCAGAACAGGCAGAACAGATAGATAGCAGATAGCTCTGAATGATAAGATCACCAATAAGGAGATAGTTGCTGCTATTTTTAATTTCCCCCCAGTAAGGTGCCGTTTATGCTGACAAATTAGCTCTAGACTTTAAAGGTCAAAATGTTCTTTTATTGAGACAAAAAGTCAGAGCATGATACAACATTTGACCAAAATGGACCAAATCAGAAATATATACAGTACAGGTAAGATTCCACACAGGGAATAACAGACATATAAACTATGCAACATTACATCATTAACCGCTAGCCGACCAGCCGCTGCAGTTTTACGGCGGCAGGTTGGCTCGGCTACGCGAAATCACATAATATTAATTCATTTCGCATTCCAGCCAATAGGGGCGCGCGCGCCCCCTGCTCGGCCCTGGTGCCGCGTGCGTGTGCACGGCGGGTGCGATCCCCGCCAGGCACCTGCGATTGCTCGTTACACACAGCTCCCGGTTCTGTCAGGGGGAGAAATGACTGATCGCATGTTCATACAATGTATGAACAGCGATCTGTCATTTCCCCTAGTCAGTCCCACCCCCCCTTCAGTTAGAACACACCTAGGGAACATAAATAACCCCTTCCTCGCCCCCTAGTGTTAACCCCTTCCCTGCCAGTGACATTTTTACAGTAATCAATGCCTTTTTATAGCACTGATCGCTATAAAAATGCCAATGGTCCCAAAAATGTGTCAAAAGTGTCCGAAGTGTCCGCCATAAGGTCGCAGTACCGATAAAAATTGAAGATTGCCGCCATTACTAGTAAAAAAAAAAAAATATTAATAAAAATGCCATAAAACTACCCCCTATTTTGTAGACGCTATGGGCCAGATCCACAGAGAGAGTACGCCGGTGTATCTACAGATACACCGGCGTACTTTCAAAGTTCCCGCGTTTGAATCCTCAAACCAAGATACGACGGCTTCTAGGTTAGATCTGACAGGTGTACATCTTCGTACGCCTTCGGATTTAAGATGCAATACTTCGGCGTCTGTTGGGTGGCGTTCACGTCGTTTTCCACGTCGGGTATGCAAATTAGCTTTTTTCCGCCGTTCCACGAACGTACGCGTGGCCGTCGCAATCTCTTGCGGCATCTCTAGTAGGCTTTTTCCGGCGTATAGATAAAGCTGCTTTTATCCGGCCTATAGTTAGACTTGCCATGTTAAGTATGGCCGTCGTTCCCGCGTCGAAATTTGAATTTTTTAAAATGTTTGCGTAAGTCGTCCGTAAATAGGAATGTACGTAATTTACGCTAGTCAAAAAATAACGTTGTTGCGATGTAATTTAGCGCAATGCACGGCGGTACATTTCTTAACGGAGCATGCGCAGTTCGATCGCCGCCAGGACACGCTTCATTTAAATGAATCACGCCCCCTACTCGCCGATTTGAATTCCGCCGCCAGAAATACACTACGCCGCCGTAACTTACGGCGCAAATTCTTCCAGGATTCGAAGTTAAGCCAGGTAAGAAACGGCGGCGTAGTGTATCTCTGATACACTGCGCCGATCTATTTGTATGTGGATCTGGCCCTATAACTTTTGTGCAAACCAATCAATAAACGCTTATTTTCTTTTTGATAAAAAATATACCCCAAAAATATATTTTTGGGGGATATTTATTACAGCAAAAAGTAAAAAAATATTATTTTTTCAAAATTGTCGCTCTATTTTTATTTATAGCGCAAAAAATAAAAACCGCAGAGGTGATCAAATACCACCAAAAGAAAGCTCTATTTGTGTGAAAAAAAGGACGCCAATTTTGTTTGGGAGACACATCGCATGACCGTGCAATTGTCAGTTAAAGCGACACAGTGCCGACTCACAAAAAGTGGCCTGGTCATTGACCAGCAAAATGGTTCGGGGCTTAAGTGGTTAAGCGGCTGGGCTCCATCAAGATTCTGCTGAACTGGAAACCAAGACAAGCACTACACGTCCATGGCTGCCAGATTTTATTGAACTTCTTGGGGCATTTCCTATTCAGATACGTCAATTTGTACAACGGAAGCACAGATTTAATGGATTTCTCCCAGGATCTCACCGAGGGAGGGGAGGAGTCATTCCACCGTAATACAATTTCTCTCTTAGCATAGAAAAAGAGGTATGTTAATAACAACTCCTGCCGCGTACACACGATCGAGTTTCTCGGTGAGGAAAACACCGCCGAGAAACCCGACGGGGAAACCGAGGACCGGCTTGGTCCCTTTTCCCTGGGAAAACCGCTGGAGAGCCTACACACAGCTGGTTTTCTCGTCCATGAGAAAACATGACAGTTTTCCCAATGAGAAAACTGATCGTGTGTACGCGGCATTAATGTAGCGAGGTCTCTGATCGTCGTCCTGGATAGCCCCTAGACTTAACGCACTTTCTGGCCCAATGTTTGGAACTGAATAGGCTTCCAGCTTCTATGCTGGATGGGTACATGGTCTTATTGCTAAAACCAGGTAAAGACCCTTTGGACTGTGCATCTTACAGGCCTATTGCTCTGCTCAACGAGGATCTAAAAAATTTGACGAAGGTCTTGGCCAATAGAATTGTCGGGGTGATTTCCTCCCTGGTCAATAATGATAACACGGGATTCATGCCCGGGAGTCTACGGATACTAATTTAAGAAGGTTATTTACTCATCTCCACTTTTCAGAGCCTGGCGTTGGTACCAGAATCGTCGTGTCGATCGACATAGAAAAGGCGTTTGACTCGATTGATTGGAAGTACATGCTCAGGGTGCTGAAAGAGAGTGGGGTTTGTTCGGGTTTTCCGGCAGTGTATAACATTGTTATATAGAAATCCTAGGTTGACAATTAGGCTGGGCCAGTCTACCTCCCCTTCTTTTCTGTGGGTAGCGGCACTAGGCAGGGATGCCCTTTATCACCATTTTTTTTGCCTGGCATTATATGCAGATGACATGTTATTGTTTCTTGAGGACGCCAGATCCTCGCTACAGGCGGCTCTGAAAATTCTGAATGACTTTACCACCTTTTTCGGCCTGAAGGTGAATTGGAGTAAGTCCTCCATTCTGCCATTGGATGGTAGGGCTAGGGTGAAGGCTGACCCTAATCTGCCGTTAAAGTGGGTTTTCCTCCATCACTTATTTAGGAGTAAAGATAACGGCTGACTGTACTGATTATATGACACTTAACTTATTGCCCCTATTAACTTTCTTTAAGCAGAAGGCTCAGGCCTGGCAGAGGCTTCCACTGTCACTTATCGGAAGGATTACTGAAGATGAAAATTCTTCCAGTCATTTTATACTTCTTGCGACATACCCCAGTGCGGGTCCCTAAGTCCTTTTTCAAACAGCTGGATGGCATTACTAGTTCGTTCCTCTGGGACACCATACCACCATGCATAGGACTCAAGGTGCTTCAAGAACCCTGGGGGCAAGGGGGGTTGGCCCTACCCGACTGAAGGAAATATTATCCAGCCCGTCAACTGGTGTTTGTCCATAGATGGTTGACATCTGATGAGGGGGATTCCGCTACAGTTGTGGAAGCGGCTCACCTAGGGTCATACAAGACCCTTCGCTTGGCCATTCATACCCTAAATTACCCCACTTCTACTCCTTCTCGGATCCCATGGTGTGAATGGTCAAGGGCATAAAACTACTGAAGGATATCACAAGGGATGGGGTACTTCTGACTTTCGATCAATTTAAGGCCAGACACAAGCTCCCCAATTCATATTTTTTCAGGTTCATACAACTCCGCCATGCCTTCCAGGCTCAATTCTGGGAGCGGTCGGTGGAATCTATCCCGTCTGCCCTAGAGGATATGGTTATGGTGGAGGACCTTTCCAAAACTCTGTCTGCCACATATAAAGAATTGTTTAACCACTTAAGGACCCCCGCACGCACATTTATGGCTCGTACAGGCACAAGGGCGTAAATTTACGTCCCCGCCTTCGTGCGGTTCGGGGGTCCCATCGGGACCCCCTCCGCGGCGTGCGGGGGTCCCCCTGGCTCTGGGAGCGATCGCCGACGAGCGGGCGGATGTCCGTGTTTTCCGCCCCCCCCCGCGATCGCTCCCAGCCAATGGGAGCGCTCCCCCTTCGTTTCAGTTCCTCCTCCTGTGTTTACACAGGAAGGAGGAAATGATGTCACCTCTCATCGCAGCAGTGTTTCCCACCGCTGCTGATGAGAGAAGACATTCACAGTAAGTGTGCACCAACACAACACTGACACACACTCACATAGGCACATTAACCCCTTGTGATCCCCCCCCCCCCCCCACCCCCCTGTCACAGTGTCACTGAATGCAGTGATCTAATCCCTGCATTTAGTGTCAGTGTGACAGGCAGTGTAAAAAACAGTTAGTGTTAGGTTCAGGATAGCCCCCCCACCCCCCCTAATAAAGTTTTAACCCCCTGATCACCGCCCTAGTTAACCCTTTCACTCCCTATTGCCAGCGTCACTAAGCGATCATTTTTCTGATCGCTGTATTAGTGTCGCTGTTCCCGCTAGGTAGCTATTTTTTTTATTGCGATTTTTTTTTTTTACTAAAGACATGTGGCTGAATTAATTTTGGCCTAAATGTTTTACTAAAATTTCGTTTATTTGATTTTTTTTATAACAAAAAGTAAAAAAATAGTGATTTTTTTCAAAATTGTGGCTCTATTTTAGTTTATAGCGCAAAAAATAAAAATCGCAGTGGCGATCAAATACCACCGAAAGAAAGCTCTATTTGTGGGAAGAAAAGGTTGCAAATTTTGTTTGGGAGCCACGTCGCACGACCGCGCAATTGTCTGTTAAAGCGACGCAGCGCCGAATTGTAAAAACACCTTGGGTCATTTAGCAGCGTATGTGTCCGGGTCTTAAGTGGTTAAGAGGAGCCCTATGGCACTGACAAAATGTAGGGAGAGCTGGGATGGGGAAGTCCCTGACATAGAGGGGGAAGAGTGGGATCACACCTTCAAACACTTGGTTTCTGCGAGAGATAGATTGATTTACTTAAAATTTCTACACAGAATTTATTTTACCCCGGCCAGGCTCTCAGTTATCTACCCATCTGTCTCCTTGGAGTGCTGGAGATGCTCCTTCTCACTGGCTGATGCTAAGCACATCTTCTGGGAGTGCCCTCAGATCAGGACCTTCTGGGAGGGGGTGGCTTCCTGCATAGAAGACATACTGAAGGTGCCTATCCCCGTATCAATCAGGGTGTGCCTATTGGGCCTGGTGGAGGAGGTGGTTCCCTCCAGAGCTCTAATGCCGAGTAAACACGATCATTTTTTGCAATGTAAAATTTTTTTATTTTTTTAAATCATTAAAAACGATCGTGTGTGGGCTCCAGAGCATTTTTCGCGACGTAAAAAAAAAGGTCATTAAAAATTTAGAACATACTCGGGAAAGTTTTTTCAATAGTACACATAATCAGTTGCCTAGGTAGATTGAACGTGTTGTGTAATGCTTGACCATGTCGGTCGTGGAGGGGTCCAGTGCTGTGCCAGGCTCACTCTTTTTTAATGTTTGTATGTCTGTTTTAAAAATACTTTAATAAGAAGAATTAAAAAAAAAAAAAAAAAGGTCCTATTATTGCTGTATTATTTGTAACTTAAAGTGTTAATAAACCCAGAACCTGCATTCATTATACCTGGTCTTCCACAGTACACAGAACATGGAAATGCAATTATTTTAGTAAATATAAACAGACCTGTTTCAGTCCCACCCCCCCTACAGTTAGAACACACATTAGAGAACACATTTAACCCCTTGATCACCCCCTAGTGTTAACCCCTTCCCTGCCAGTGACATTTTGACAGTAATCAGTGCATTTTTATAGCACCGATCGCTGTATAAATGCCAATGGTCCCAAAAATGTGTCAAAAGTGTCCGATGTGTTCACCATAATGCCACAGTCACGCTAAAAAATCACTGCTATTACTGGTAAAAAAAAAAAATAATAATAAAAATGCCAAACAACTACCCCCTATTTTGAAGACACTATAACTTTTGCGCCAACCAATCAATATACGCTTATTGCGATTTTTTTTTTACCAAAAATATGTAGAAGAATACATAACGACCTAATCGAGGAAAAAAATGTGTTTTTAAAAAAAAAAACAAATAGATATTTATTTTAGCAAAAAGTAAAAGATATTGGGCCAGATTCAGGTACATCTGCGCATTATTGGACCGGCGTAGCGCACCGCCTTTACGTTAGACTTGCGCAATGTAGCCGCACAATCACCCTATTCTTGTCGCTTTTACGCAGAAATTTGCGCATGCGTAACGTTATTTCAGAGGCGTAAGGCGGAGTAATACAAATTGGGAAGGACGTGGGCATGTTACATTGAAATGAGCCGTGACCCCATGCAAATGAAGGGCCGGCCGGCTCGCGCATGCGCGCTTGAAGGAGACCATGGTCAGCACCTCTGTGCGCATTCTCACAACTCGGGAACGGCGCAATCAGTGAAATTGGAAGTGGACTAGGGCAAATTAGAGAACTACGCAGACAGCATAAATAGACAGACACAAACGCACTTTCTTTGCAAAAGTACATCCCTTTGTATCCCTCCCTATACAGCAAGGTGCTTTTGTTCTGTTGTTTGTTAGCGTTTATTTGTTTGTTTGTGACGTGTCTTTGAGATATTTGGGGACTGTTTTGCAGAGTGATTTTTGTCTTTTATGTGTTTTCTTTGTTGTTTTTTTTGTAAAATTATATTTTTGCTGGGCTTATTTTTTTTTTTGCTGGTCATTTTTTTTTTTTTGGTTCTGTTTGTGTATGATTTGGGAATGTGGGGGTGACATTCCTGCCGGAAAAGGGGTGTCACCCTCATTTGTGGTGGCTTGTGCCAATCCAATGTGATGAGGATGTGGGGTGTGTGTGCTAGGGACCACAGTGGTGTGCATGCATGCATTCTCATTGTGCCATGATTAATGTGTGTGTTTAACGTGCAAAGATGCATAATGTGAGCTGGCATGAGATGGGGTCCCAGTGCATATGCAGAGTCACCTGGAAGGGAAAAGACAGGAGGATGTTAGTAGTGCATGTGCCCCTTGTGATGTGTGCATCATGGGGGGGGGGGGGGGGGGCAGCCATGCCTGCCACCTATGTTACTCACCAACCAGCCAGCTGTCCCCATACATGTTCTGTTCGAAATCTGTGGGGATGGGGCTCTGATTGTATATGTAGCTGTCATGGGTGTCATGAGTAGTGTCATGTGTTGGGCTGGTGATGTCCTCCTGCAGGGTTGTGGTTAATTCCATGATGGCATGAGGGGTGAATCTGAAGATGCGAGACACCTCAGAATCACTCATGCCATAGATGTCTATGCGTGTGCAGTATATCCTCTCCCGTGAAGAGTGAAGATTAAGGGGCTTGTATCGGATAAGAATATTGTATTAGATTAGATTAAATTGTAAAGTTTATATAAGCAAATAAAAAGTAAAAAAAAAAAAAATCCCGTGCCCTCCTCAGTGCCTTCCTCCTTCTTTGCTCATCTAAAGTCAGTAGTATAGCTATGAGCATGGATGCCACTGGCATGTTGGCATACAGATTGTTGTGCAACACGTGTGACTGCTGAGCTCCTCACTAACAGTGTTGCTTTATCTGACATGTAGACGATTTTTCTAATTTTAGACCAGCTTTTATATGGTTTAATTTTAGACAGGACATTTTGCTGTTGCGCACACTGCGCTGCCCCAACGTTCTTTTGTGGATCCCCGTAAGTCCCTCATTAGCATATTTGACTAGCAAATCAATGGTCTGTCTAGCGCAGTTTTGCACGGACGGATGCACCTGTCTAACGAAATTACGCTGGACAAAAAAAATGTAGATTTCTTGCGTATCTCGTTCTGGGGATGCCGTGCATTGAAACGCACGCGCACATTTAGACTTACTCCGTGCATCTCCTGTTACGGAGGCGTAATCGCTCTGTGAATGTGGCCCATTGTGGTTTTTTTTTTTTTCCAAAATTGTCTCTCTTTTTTTGTTTATAGCACAAAAAATAAAAACCGCAGACGTGATCAAATACTGCCAAAAGAAAGTTATTTTTTGTGGGGAAAAAAAGAACGTCAATTTTGTTGGGTAAAGCGTCGCACAACAATTGTCAATTAAAACTATGCAGTATCGCGAAAAATGGCCTGGTTATTGGGCAGCCAAATCTTCCGGGGCTGAAGTGGTTAAAACACATGATATTCTTAAACTTAAAAAAAAAAAAAAACACAAAACAGCTTATGTAGCTATTATCTAGATACAGTAGATAGATAGATGGATAGATAGATAGACATGGAAGTCACATAAGACATACCTCCCAAGTTATAGTTACAGTAATGCTTAGGTTAGGGAAAAAAAAGGCTAGACTAGACTAGTGTCTATCTAGATTAACCAATAAAAAAATAAAAAAAACACACACACACACACATACAAATAGAAACCATCATAAATAATATCCTTTATCCACAGTTGATCCAGAGGAAGGCACAATAAAAATAATAAGCATGATCCAATTTACTTCTGTAGGGGGATCCCTTATTTTCTAAGCCTGTAGAGTTTAATTTACACATTTGCTGCATGTGGAGAACTGTGTAAGGCCCCTTCCACATGTGCGGACCGTATGTCTGCATTTTCATACATCCGTTGCGGATGAAAACGGGACATACATTGGTCCCTATGTGATTGCGGGTGTCAGCGGATGATCATCCGCTGACACCTGTAATCACCCGCCTCCGCAAAGATCCGATTTTTCGGACGGAGGAAAATCCTATTTTTCTTCCGTCTGGCGGATCGGGTGAACACGGACATACGGTCCGTGTTCATCCGATCCCCCTATAGGGGAGAGCGGAGGAAAGACAGGGCGGTCCCTGTACAGTGTGCGCGGACTGCCCTGTCAGTCGACGGCTCAGCAGGGATTTTACGGAGGATCCCCGCTGAGCAAAGCGGACAAACGGAGGCGGATCATTACTGATCTGCCCGTGTGATAGGGCCCTTAAAGTGGAAGTCCAGCGAAAGCTCGTTTGGCTGGGCTTCTCCTATGGATCACAGGAGTGCAATTCGTTTTGCACTCCTGTGACCCGTTTTCAGCAGAGAGCAGACTGAAGAATCGGACCCATGCTGCATCCACCGAGGTAAGTATAAATAACTAAAAAAAGAAACCCTTACTTCGCTTTTAAATCAACAAAGAAAATAATGCAGCGCCTCCAACTATAGAATATTACAAACGTAAAGCATGTGCCATTAACAAAGAATTTATAATGTGCAAAGAGCATCCACAATATTCAAAAATGATAATAAAATCTAAATCAGTGTGAATAAAGTCCAATGCAAAAAAAGTCCAAAATATGTGATATCACCACAGCATAAAAGGAAATCCTCTCCACCACGCTTGAGCAACAGAACTAAAATGCGAGCGTCCCCTGAAGACGTGATTCACATGAAACGCGCTCTGACAGGCTCTACATGCTGATGTCTCACCGATACTTCCATATGCTTTGAACTGGCGGCTCTCTTTATTTTTTTTGTCATGACAATCGTTTTACTGGCATTAATATGAAGCCTTTTACTTTTCTACATTATTCTGACTCCGATTGTTGTGATAGCGATATATCCCTTGCTGAGACCTCTATGCCTGGCCTGTATAAGTAGATGTACTCACTGCGGACAATCCTTGTCAGATAGCTGAACTCGTCAATACCGATTCATTCAAAAGAGGTGTTTATTCTTTAACTTCAGGGGTTACAGCAGATAACAGGAACAGCAGATGAATGGTAATAGTATTGTGCGGTCAAAAGATGATGCCTTTCCCAAGTACCGTGCAGATACATGTGTGTCCTTGTACATGTGGCTTGCTAGTTGAGGGAATGACACAGGAAGTACTACCCACAGGAAGTAGGGAGGGGCATACATAAACTGGAAAATGTGGTAACTAATGAGGAATTACAGAGAACATGTACATTGCAAGAAAGGCCACTAGATGGCAGCATAGGATAACACATAGATTTAGCTATGAGAAAATAGTTAAGCAAACCACACTATATGAACTCTAATCTATATAACAATGCTAATATTAACTGAGGCTATGCATCTCATATTCTATGCCCATATTGGGGCAGCACATACATGGATTTTTTTCTTTTTAATAAATATACTACACTACATGTGGTACCCTGCTTGTGACTCCATGTGGTGAGTGTTTTTTTCCCCAGACAGTATGGCCCGGATTCACATACATCGGCACATATTTATGCCGCCGTAGCGTATCTCTTTTATGCTACGCCAGCGCAGCGCGGAGAGGCAAGCATAGAATTCACAAACAAATGCTCCCAACTATGTGTAGGCGTAAGCTGGCGTAAGTGGAAGTAGGTGGAAGTGGGCGTGATCCATGTTAATGAAGCGTGACCCCATGCAAAATGATGAACCTTCTATTCCCAGTGGTGAGAAGAGGTACTGTGGGATGTCCCAATTGTGAGAACAGAGCTGGATGACCATGTGTGAAGGATCCTGTTAACACAAATGTGCATGTTGCTGCTTTCCTCTGGCAGCTTTGGGCCTCATTCACACGAGGCGGACTCTGTCGCACTCCATCGCGACGGAGTCCGCCTGCTCAGTGGAAGATCAGTCCGCAGATCTCCACTGAGCCGACGGATGACAAGTTCCTCTCTGCTCACTGAGTGGGGAGGGGCTTGTCGGGCACCGCTGTCTCCTATGGAGCGATCTGATGAAAACGGATGTAATTTTTCGTCAGATCTCACCCGATCCGATCCGCCATGACGGATATGGACGTGGCCCCTATACGTCTGTTTTTAGCAGATCAGATCAGGTCGGATGTCAGCGGACATATCTCCGCTGACATCCGACGCTCCATAGGGATGCATGGAGCGGCCGTTCAAGTCCGCCTGTCAGTTTTGAAAACTGACAGGTGGACCCGAACGGTCAATCCATGTGAATGAGGCCTAAATCTTGGTGAGTGCATTTTAGTTCTGTAGCTTACACGTGGTGGAAAGGATTTCCATTAGCTGGTGGAAGAATCTTTCTTTGCGATGATATTTTTCAACATATTTTGGACTCTTTTGCATTGACTTTATTAACACCAATTAATTTTTTATTATCATTTTTTTATATTATGGACGCTTTGTGCACATTATGAATGCTGTGAAAGGATTAGGTTTTTAATGTGTATCCTCAAAGGGTGATACTGTGGATACAGCGATAGGAGTGTGCCAACGTCCCGATAATGTGTAAATTTATAGCTATAAACGAGTAGATATTTTAAAAATACTAAAGATTTTTATTATAGAAATATTAAAAAAAAAGGAAAGGCATTTATACATATAAAATCATATACTGTATATATAGCATTAAGTCTGACTAGCACAGATCATAGTGGGGTTCTCATTCACCCTATGACCCTATTAGAGACATTGGGTGATTTACACATAAGAGGGTCCAGGGAAGCTAGACAAGGAGCCTCCAGAACTATCCAGGGCAAGGTGAGTTCCACAAATCCCCAACCTAAAGTCACTCCTGTCACAGAGGGGTATGCCTATATATCAAGAACAATGTACAAGTGAATATGAGAGATGACATCACTAAGGGAGCTAGGGAGGAGGTGGAATCCTTATGGGTAAAGCTCCAGAGGGATGAAGCTAAGGGGAAAATAATACTGGGAGTATGCTATAGGCCCACTAATCTGAGGGAGGCGGATCTCTTATCACAAGTTGGATTAGCAGCAAGGATCGGAAGTGTTATCATAATAGGGGATTTTACTTATCCAGACTAAGACTGGGCGGAGGGAACCACGCATTTGTCTAAAGCTCGTCAGTTCCTAAATGTCTTGCAGGACAATTTCTTTTTTTTTTTTTTGTTTTAAAGTTTAAGATTTTTATTGAATAAATATCAGAGAAATACAATCATTGCTCTCAATACATTCTTGAAGCGGTACAGACAGTGTAATTCTGCAAGTATAGTAACATACCTTTTCCTCCAATACTGTCAAAAATAAAGGAATAACGATATATGAGAAAAAAAAAAAAAAAAAAAAACAGAGAAGACATTATACTGTATATAGGTGTAACATTAAAGTGGAGCTCCACCCTCTTTTTCAACTTTATAGCATTTGTTTTTAAAATGCCCCCTTAAATTGAATTGGTGTGTCTTTTTTTTTTTTTTTTAAAACTCACTGTGCTGTGCAGATGAGTTTATTTTCCTCGGCCGCGGCCGCAGCGGCATCGCCCCGTCAATCAGTGCTGCATTGCCTCCTGGGAGATGTTTGTCATCAACCCCAGGAGGTCCTGGCCGCGTAGCATCGCGTGATTACCCCCCCCCCGCGAATGAAAAAAAAACACAGGCGCCGCGGGTTAAACATTGTGCGTTGACTGACACAGACTACAGTGCCCGAGTGCCAGAGCGGAGCAGGTAGTGGCTTGGCGGGGGTGGGGGAGAGTGCAAGCTGCTCCCCTGTCAGTCGGCACATCTGGGACCGGCGCGGCGCAATGATCCTCTTCTCTCATGTCATGTCTCTGATAAGTGTAGGGCAGCGGCCGTCAGCCGAGCAGAGAAGCCGCCTCCCCCCTTCTCCTTTATGTCTATACAGTGCTGTGCATGCAGGAGAAGGGGGGAGGCGGCTTCTCTGCTCGGCTGACGGCCGCTGCCCTACACTTATCAGAGACATGACATGAGAGAAGAGGATCATTGCGCCGCGCCGGTCCCAGATGTGCCGACTGACAGGGGAGCAGCTTGCACTCTCCCCCACCCCCGCCAAGCCACTAAGTCCCCCCCGCCAAGCCACCAAGTCCCCCCCACCCCCGCCAAGCCACTAAGTCCCCCCCCACCCCCGCCAAGCCACTAAGTCCCCCCCACCCCCGCCAAGCCACTACCTCGGGCTCTCTGACTGATACATTGTGGGTCTAAATGGGGGGGTCTGTATTGTAGCAAGGGGGGGGTTTGTTTTGTAAGGAGGGGGGGGGTCTGTATTGTAGGGGGGTCTTCACTGTAGCGGGGGTCTGTATTGTAGGAAGTGGGGTCTGTATTGTAGGAAGGGGGGTCTTCACTGTAGCGGGGGTCTGTATTGTAGCAAGGGGGGGTTGTATTGTAAGAAGGGGGGGTTTCACAGTAGCGGGGGTCTGTATTGTAGGAAGGGAGGTCTTCACTGTAGCGGGGGTCTGTATTGTAGGAAGGGGGGTCTGTATTGTAGGAAGGGGGGTCTTCACTGTAGTGGGGGTCTGTATTGTAGGAAGGGGGGGCTGTACTGTAGGAAGGGGGGTCTTTATTGTAGGAAGGGGGGTCTGTATTGTAGGACGGGGGGTCTTTACTGTAGCGGGGGTCTGTATTGTAGGAAGGGGGGTCTTCACTGTAGTGGGGGTCTGTATTGTAGGAAGGGGGGTCTGTACTGTAGTAAGGGGGGTCTTCACTGTAGAGGGGGTCTGTATTGTAACGGGGTCTTCACTGCAGGTGGGCCTGCACTGTAGGGAGGGGGTCTGCACTGTAGAGGGGTCTGAGTAACAATTAGGGGGCCCAGAACTGTTAAGGGGGGTGCCTGTGTAACATACAGGCTTCTAGAGGTGCAGGGTACTGTGTAATGTAAAGGGGTCCAGAGATGTGGGGGGCTGTGTAATGTAAAGGGATCCAGAGGTGCAGGGTGCTGTGTAATGTTAAGGGGTCCAGAAAAACAAGGGCTGTGTAATGTAAAAGGGGTCCAAAGGTGCAGGGTACTTTGTAATGTAAAGGGGTCCAAAGGTGCAGGGTGCTGTGTAATGTAAAGGGGTCCAAAGGTGCAGGGTGCTGTGTAATGTAAAGGGGTCCAAAGGTGCAGGGTGCTGTGTAATGTAAAGGGGTCCAAAGGTGCAGGGTGCTGTGTAATGTAAAGGGGTCCATAGGTGCAGGG
Source organism: Rana kukunoris (assembly GCA_029574335.1). NCBI lineage: Eukaryota > Metazoa > Chordata > Amphibia > Anura > Ranidae > Rana > Rana kukunoris. Next base: position 64,154,241 of record CM056055.1, on the reverse strand, counting down.
TGCTGTGTAATGTAAAGGAGTCCAGAGGTACAAGAGCTGTGTAATGTAAAGGGGTCCAAAGGTGCAGGGTGCTGTGTAATGTAAAGGGGTCCAGTGATGCAGGGTGCAGTGTAATGTAAAGGGGGTCCAGAGGTGCAGGGTGCAGTGTAATGTAAAGGGATCCAGAGTGCTGTGTAATGTGCTGGGGCGATGCGATTTGGTGGCAGTGTGATGTGATGTGCTGGGGCGATTTGATGCAATTTGGCGGGGGGGGGGGTGCTGCGATGGAGGAGATGTGATTTCGCGGGGGCAATGCGATGTGCTGGCTGGGGCGATGCAATTTTGTGGGTATTGTGATGCAATTGGGCGGGGGGTCTATGCGATGTGGGAATATTTACTAAATGTTGTGCTGTGATCGGTGCGGTGTGCTGTGCTGTGATCGGTGCGCTGTGATCGATGCGCTGTGATCGGTGTGCTGTGCTGTGATCGGTGCGCTGTGATCGGTGCGCTGTGCGGTGTACTGTGATCGGTGCGCTGTGATCGGTGCGATGTGATCGGTGCATTGTGCGGTGTGCTGTGATCGGTGTGCTGTGATTGGTGCGTTGTGCTGTGCTGTGTTTGGTGCACTGTGCTGTGATCGGTGTGCTGTGATCGGTGCGCTGTGATCGGTGCGCTGTGATGTGATCGGTGTACTGTGATCGGTGCGTTGTGCTGTGATCGGTGCGCTGTGATCGGTGCGCTGTGATCGGTGCATTGTGCGGTGTGCTGTGATCGGTGCGCTGTGATCGGTGCGCTGTGCTGTGATCAGTGCACTGTGCTGTGATCGGTGTGCTGTGATCGGTGCGCTGTGATCGTTGTGCTGTGATCGGTGCATTGTGCGGTGTGCTGTGATTGGTGCGCTGTGATCGGTGCGCTGTGATCGGTGCGCTGTGATCGGTGCGCTGTGATCGTTGCGCTGTGAGGTGTGTTGTGATCGGTGCGCTGTGATCGGTGCGCTGTGATCGGTGCATTGTGCGGTGTGCTGTGATCGGTGTGCTGTGATCGGTGCGTTGTGCTGTGATCGGTGCACTGTGCTGTGATCGGTGTGCTGTGATCGGTGCGCTGTGATCGGTGCGCTGTGATGTGATCGGTGTACTGTGATCGGTGCGTTGTGCTGTGATCGGTGCGCTGTGATCGGTGCATTGTGCGGTGTGCTGTGATCGGTGCGCTGTGATCGGTGCGCTGTGCTGTGATCAGTGCACTGTGCTGTGATCGGTGTGCTGTGCTCGGTGCGCTGTGAGGTGTGCTGTGATCGGTGCGCTGTGATCGGTGCGTTGTGCTGTGATCGGTGCACTGTGATCGGTGCATTGTGCGGTGCGCTGTGATCGGTGTACTGTGCTGTGATCGGTGCGCTGTGATCGGTGCGCTGTGATCGGTGCGCTGTGATCGGTGTGCTGTGATTGGTGCGTTGTGCTGTGATCGGTGCACTGTGCTGTGATCGGTGTGCTGTGATCGGTGCGCTGTGATCGGTGCGCTGTGATGTGATCGGTGTACTGTGATCGGTGCGTTGTGCTGTGATCGGTGCGCTGTGATCGGTGCGCTGTGATCGGTGCATTGTGCTGTGATCGGTGCGCTGTGATCGGTGCGCTGTGATCGGTGTGCTGTGATCGGTGTGCTGTGATCGGTGCGTTGTGCTGCGCTGTGATCGGTGCGTTGTGCGGTGTGCTGTGATCGGTGCGCTGTGCGGTGTGCTGTGATCGGTGCGTTGTGCGGTGTGCTGTGATCGGTGCGTTGTGCGGTGTGCTGTGATCGGTGCATTGTGCGGTGCGCTGTGATCGGTGCATTGTGCGGTGCGCTGTGATCGGTGTAGTGTGCGGTGCAGATATATCTACATAACAAATTATTTCGTATATTTCCTGGTTCCTGGAAGGAGGAGGGGAGGAGAGATTTTGCTATTGAAACCTGATCTGTAACATATTACATTGCTTGTGCAGCACTGAGCATGTGCGAGATATGCAAAGCTGAAATCCAGGAAGTCATACAGTCTGGCTTCATGGATTCCCACACTTAAGATGGCCACGGTCAATTCCTGTTTTATAAAGTATCTAAATGCTGTAACAACCTAACAAAACGGACCTTAGTTTACAGACTAACTTTACTAGAATAGATTAAGCTTGTGTATTACAGGGGTATTTATATTTAAAAAGTGAAATTGTGGCCGGAACTCCACTTTAAGATGAGAAAATAGAGTAAGGGTTAGGACCCAAGCTAATGTTCTGTAAGAGAAATATAAGCTTATCACAGTCTGCATATGAATTTCCATCAGATAAGGATAGCCTGGGACAGGCAATAGGCTTGTAGTTGTGTCTCGACACCCCTAATGGGAACAAACTGTGTCAAAAAGGAACCTATATCCTGAGCCTAAATCCTGACCTCAGAGTCGTCAGATTATCCGAATGGCTTCTGATATTCTAATGAGACCGTGTGCCGAGAGAATGTCAGAAGACAACAAAATGCTTGAAACATAACCAAGAGAAAAAAAAACAACCCACAGTATCAAAGTGTAACAATTGGTTACTGCGTCTTGAGAGAGTCCAGAATCCTACTATTAAGATAGATTAGGAAACGAGAAACAAAAAGTCCCGTGCAATCCTATGCACTAATGTGGAGGAATTTATTTTTTTCCCCTCCTATACCTTTACATCAAAGACAACTTATTAAATGCAAAAGAACTGGTAAGGTGAGCTCGAGTACAGGGAGGAATATGAATGAGAAAGAAATAGAGAAAAACAGAGAGTATAGAAAAAGGAAAGAACGTAAAAGGGTTAAGCTGATTGTCAGCCTGTATATCCAGCGTTCATGGAAGGAGACATGGTTCCAGCCATCAGGGGAACCCCCATATATCTGGCCCAAGGCTCCCAGACCGCCCTGAAGAAGTCCGTGGTGTTCAAAATAGAGCTGACCATTTTTTCCTGGGCCATGACCCAGGATATCTTCCTTTTGGCTGCAAGATAGGAGACTCTAGGCTGTTTCCACGCCCCTGCCAAAGTGGTCTTTGCACCCAGGAGCATAAAGTTTATTAGCCTTTGCTTGTGTTTAGAAGCCTGGGGAAAGTTAGCCCCTAGTAAAGCAATTTGAGAAGTTTTCTCCAAGGGCACTCCTGTGACCTTTCTAATAAGACTAAAGATCTTATTCCAAAATCCTCTAATTCTGGGGCAGTCCCACCAAATATGGATCATTGTGCCCTGAGCTTGACACTCCCGGAAGCAAAGTGGTGAGGCAGTTGGGAACATTGTGGCCAGCCTGCTAGGGACCAAATACCACCTCATCAAAACTTTTATATTGGCTTCTATCAGGGACGTGTTGACTAGTCCCTTAAAGGCCTTGGTTCCCACCCTGTGCCACTCCTCCAGATCCCAGTCCATCTGCAGATCCCTCTCCCAAGCCTCCATATATGTAAATTTGGTGCAAACCTCAGACAGAGATGTGTATATCGTAGAAATTCCCCCTCTGTGTTCTCTCATTCGGGAGCACCAGCGCTCATACCAAGTGAAGGCACGAGAACCGGAGCTAGCATTCCAGAACAATGATACAAAGTTGAAGATGAGAGAATACCGAGACCTCTCGTGGTCAGGCATACCCAACCTTGTAATGCAATGCTCCAGGGAAAGTGGTCCGGAAGCAAGAAGAATCCCCTTGTCCAACCACCATTGAAATGCTTTAACGTCCATTCCTGCTATAAATTGGGGATTTTGGAAAATTCGGGTTAGGGGCCTAGTTCCAGAAATCAGAGAAGGGAGATGTCTCAGATCATCCCAGACCTTTAACGCTTGGGACAGTGTTGGGGACATTATTGCCGGTCTAGATTTTTGGGGTATCCATAATAAGTTCTCCAGGGATAGGTCAGGGACCGCCAACCTCTCTATGTCCAGCCAGTCAGGTTTCTCGCATTTAGAGTAGATAGAGGAAAGTTGAGCTAATCTGGCAGCTTGGTAATATTTAAACAGGTTAGGAAGGCCCAGACCTCCCCGTGTCTTGGGTCCATATAATACATTTTGGGCCAATCTATAACCTTTACCTTCCCAGATAAATTTGAGAATCTTACTCTGGAATGATTTCAGTTGGTCTTTCTTGATGGCAATCGGGAGGGATCTGAATAGGTAGAGCAATCTAGGCAAGAGGGTCATCTTTATTGAATTAATCCTACCTACCCAAGAAATTTTAAGTCGAGCCCACAACTGAAGATCTGTCTCCAATCTACAGAACATGGAAGGGAAGTTGGCCTGATAAAGCTGTTCAATCCTGGGGGTCAAATTAATACCTAAATAACGAATTGATGTATCTGCCCATTTAAAATCAAAATGAGGTTTCAGGGAGTCGATTACCGAGGGCCGTGTGGAGATGTTTAGGGCCTGGGATTTGTCGAAATTGAACTTAAGACCCAAGATCCTTCCAAAGGACCTGAGCAAATTACAGATAATAGGGAGAGAGGTGGTGGGAGAGGTGACAAAAAGGAGGAGATCATCCGCGAACAAGGTGCATTTGTGGACTTGAGATCCACAGATCACCCCCTTTACGTCAGGCTCAGAACGAAGAGCTATAGCCAATGTCTCTATTGCCACTGCAAAGATCAGGGGGGAAAGGGGACAGCCCTGCCTCGTACCCCTTGCAATACTAATGGGTTCAGAAAAATGTCCCTGCAGTTTAACCCTCGCCTTGGGTTCAGAATAAAGAGATCTCAGAATTCCCTGGAAGCTTTCCCTAAAGCCCCACCGCTGCAAAATCTCAAAGAGGTAGTCCCAAGACAGGGAGTCAAAGGCCTTTTGGAGATCCAATGACAGGAAAAGTCCTTCCTGAGAGGGGTCCCCAGACCATCCCGATTGAAGCAATGAGAGAATGTCCACTGCTCTCCTCACCTGATCTGGACCCTGCCTCCCTGGGATGAAGCCCACCTGGTCCTTATGTATATAAAGGTGTATAAAAGAGTTCATTCTGTTCGCAAGGATCTTGGTCAGTATCTTTAGATCATTATTAATTAATGAGATGGGCCTATAATTTTCTACTAGTTCTGGGTCCTTGTCCGGTTTGGGGATAACCGTAATGTAAGCCTCATTCAAATGTGGATGCAATCTTTCCCCTTCTCGTTTTGAGTTAAAGAAGTTTGTAAGGTGGGGGCCTAAGGTTTCAGCAAAGGTTTTATAATATGGCGTTGAGAGGCCGTCAGGTCCCGGTGCTGAACCTCCCTTCAGATTTCTGATTACTTCCAACGTTTCGTCAAATGAAACTGGGGCTTCCATTAGGTCAATATGGCATTTCTGCAAGGATGGCAATGTTAGCTGGTCTAAGAAGGATTTAATTTCGGATTGTCTGGTTGTACATGACTTTCGATACAGTGAGGAGTAGAAAGCCTCAAATTCGTGCAAAATGCGCATAGGATTAAGAGTGGTGGTCCCATCACCTGTTCTGATTTTGGGGAGTGCAAACGTACGGAACCTCGGTGAAAGCCTAGTGGCCAGCATTGTGTTCATTCTATCTTTCTGCAAGTAAAATCTCGCGTTACTCCAATTTAAAGATTTTTTGGCCCTGACAGTAAGCGATAAGTTTAATGCCAGCCGTGCTGTATCAAGCTGTGCGACCTGGACTTTCGTCTGGTCCTTCTTATGTTCCTTGCGCAATAGTGTAAACTCCTTTTCAAGTTTAGCTATCTCTGCGTTCTTTTCCTTTTTACGTTTAGAGGCTATTTGAATTAGTTTACCGCGGACAACAGTTTTGTGGGCGGCCCATAGAATCTCAGCCGAGGTTCCATTAACGTCATTTAGCGTGAAGTTGTACTCCCGCAAATACCCCGATACTGAAATAGAATACTTCCCCCCCATATTGCAGCGATGCGTCCCTCATACCTTTTTAGATATGCTGACGCCGCCGCATACCGCCGTATCCCCCTGCACAATCGCATAGCACACATTACAAGCATTCATTCTGAATACTTGTAAATGGCCGTGTATTGACACTCCCCTTCCCCGGATTGGAGGGATCCCTCTAATCCCGAGCAAGGGGGAGTGTCTATGCACGAATCCGCGTATAGACACTCCCCCTTGCGTGGGATTGGACGGATCCCTCCAATCCGGAGAAGGGGAGTTTTAATACACGGAGCGCGGCCATTTACAAGTTTTTAGAATGAAAGCTTGTAATGCGCTACGCGATTGTGCAGGGGATACGGCGGTATGCGGCAGAGGCGGCATCAGCATATCTAAAAGGTATGAGGGACACATGGCTGCAATATGGGGGACATACATGGCTGCATATGGGGGACATACATGGCTGCATATGGGGGACATACATGGCTGCATATGGGGGACATACATGGCTGCAATATGGGGGACATACATGGCTGCAATATGGGGGACATACATGGCTGCATATGGGGGACATACATGGCTGCATATGGGGGACATACATGGCTGCATATGGGGGACATACATGGCTGCAATATGGGGGACATACATGGCTGCAATATGGGGGACATACATGGCTGCAATATGGGGGACATACATGGCTGCAATATGGGGGACATACATGGCTGCAATATGGGGGACATACATGGCTGCATATGGGGGGCATACATGACTGCATATGGGGGGCATACATGACTGCATATGGGGGGCATACATGACTGCATATGGGGGGCATACATGACTGCATATGGGGGGCATACATGACTGCATATGGGGGACATACATGGCTGCATATGGGGGACATACATGGCTGCATATGGTGGACATACATGGCTGCAATATGGGGGACATACATGGCTGCATATGTGGGGGACATACATGGCTGCATATGGGGGACATACATGGCTGCATATGGGGGACATACATGGCTGCATATGGGGGACATACATGGCTGCAATATGGGGGACATACATGGCTGCAATATGGGGGACATACATGGCTGCATATGGGGGACATACATGACTGCATATGGGGGACATACATGACTGCATATGGGGGACATACATGGCTGCATATGGGGGACATACATGGCTGCATATGGGGGACATACATGGCTGCAATATGGGGGACATACATGGCTGCAATATGGGGGACATACATGGCTGCATATGGGGGACATACATGGCTGCATATGGGGGACATACATGGCTGCAATATGGGGGACATACATGGCTGCATATGGGGGACATACATGGCTGCATATGGGGGACATACATGGCTGCATATGGGGGACATACATGGCTGCATATGGGGGACATACATGGCTGCAATATGGGGGACATACATGGCTGCAATATGGGGGACATACATGGCTGCAATATGGGGGACATACATGGCTGCATATGGGGGACATACATGGCTGCATATGGGGGACATACAAGACTGCATATGGGGGACATACATGGCTGCATATGGGGGACATACATGGCTGCATATGTGGGGGACATACATGACTGCATATGGGGGACATACATGGCTGCATATGGGGGACATACATGGCTGCATATGGGGGACATACATGGCTGCATATGGGGGACATACATGACTGCATATGTGGGGGACATACATGACTGCATATGTGGGGGGACATACATGACTGCATATGTGGGGGACATGACATGGCTGCAATATGTGGGGGACATACATGACTGCAATATGTGGGGGACAAGGCTGCATTTGTGGGGTGACATGGCTGCATTTGTGGGGGACATGGCTGCATTTGGGGACACATTTAAAAAAAGTATCGGTATTTGGTATCGGCGACTACTTGAAAAAAAGTATCCGTACTTGTACTCGGTCCTAAAAAAGAGGCATCGGGACAACCCTAGTAAAAATGCATAAAAAAAGCAAAGGAGAAGGCCATTAAAAAATACAAGGTTGAGGGATCATCATCAGCATTCAGACTTTATAAAGAATGCAACAAGAAATGTAATGCCGCGTACACACGACCGTTTTTCGGGTTCTAAAAAATGAAGCTTTTTTTAATGTCATTAAAAACGATCGTGTGTGGGCTCCAGAGCATTTTTCACAATGTAAAAAATGGGCATTAAAAATTTCGAACATGCTCTAATTTTTCACGTTGTTTTTTAACATTGTCATTTTTTACGTCGTAAAAAATGGTCGTGTGTGGGCTTTAACGACGTGAAAAAACGTGCATGCTCAGAAGCACGCTATGAGACGGGAGCGCTAGTTCTGGTAAAACTAGCGTTCGTAATGGAGTAAGCACATTCATTACGCTGTAACAGACTGAAAAGCGCGAATCGTCTTTTGCTAACACAAAATCAGCGAAAAGCAGCCCAAAGGGTGGCGCCATCCAAATGGAACTTCCCCTTTCTAGTGCCATCGTACATGTTGTATGTCACCGCGCTTTGCTAGAGCATTTTTTTTCACGATCGTGTGTAGGCAAGGCCGTTTTAATGATCGGGTTGAAAAAAACTTTTTTTCTAGACCCTTAAAAACATTGGGCCAGATTCAGGTAGATGGGCAAATCTTTATTTTGGAGTAACGTTTCTCATTTACGTTACTCCGCCGAAACTTTAGGAGCAAGTACTGTTAATTACATAACACTTGCTCCTAAAGTTGCGGCGGCATAGCGAAAATGAGCCAGCGGAATTCAAATTGGGCGGGTAGGGGGCGTGTATTATTTAAACTAGGCGCGATCCCGCGGCGAACGTACTGCGCATGCGTCGACTGTCAGTGCGCATGCTCCAAATTCTGTCAGTGAACGTCAATGACGTCAATCCCCATTCACGGACGTTTTACGCAAACGCGTATCGCTTACGGAAACGTCGGAAAGTCACTGCGTCGGGCCCGAGTACGATCGTGAATTGCCGATTCTCGCTGATTAACATATTCTCGGCGTTAATCAGCCGGAATGCCCCGAGCACCATTTTTTAAATTGCAGTTCCGATACGACGGCGAAATACAATTACGCCGCTCGTATAGGAACTCCAACCCGGCGTTTCTTGTTTTCTGCTTACAGAAAACAGAAACGCCAGCTCAAAGTGAGAGTTATGCTGGCGTATCACTGATACTCCAGCCTAACTCTACCTGAATCTGGCCCATAATTTTTTACAACCCGAAAAACGGTTGTGTGTACACGGCAAAAAGGTGCAATTAGGATGGCCAAGATAGAACACGAAAGACACATAGTGGAGGAGAGGAAAAAAAATCCCAAGAAATTCTTTAAAGGCGTTGTAAAGGTTTAATTTTTTTTTAAATAACAAACATCATATCATACTTACCTCCACTGTGTAGTTCGTTTTGCAAAGAGTGGCCCCGATCCTCGTCTTCTGGGGTCCCTCGGCAGCTGTCTCGGCTCCTCCCCGCAAAAGCTAACCCCTCTCTGGGAAGCGCTCAGCCCCCCCCGGCGCATCATTGATTTGATTGACAGCAGCGGGAGTCAATGGCTGCGCTGCTATCGATCATCCAATGAAGAGCTGGGGGAAAGCAACGTGGGATCGCGCCCATGAAGATTCGGGGCTTAGGTATGTAAAACAGGGGCTCAGAGGGGCTAGAGAGTGCAAAGTGTTTTTTCACCTTAATGCATAGTATGCATTAGGGTGAAAAAACATGAAGCTTTACAACCCCTTTAAGTATGTAAACAGTAAAAAAGGGAGGACAGACCATATTGGCCCCATAAAGAATGAGGAAGCACATCTGGTTACAAAGGATGGGGAGATGGCGAAGGTATTAAATGTATTCTTCTCCTCAGTCTTCACGAAGGAATAGGGGGGCTTTATTAACCAAAACTTCAGTGTTTATCCTTATGACAGATCACAGAAGGCACCTCCATGGTTAACCGAGAACAGAATTAAAATTAGACTTGGGAAACTTAAAGCGGAGTTCCACCCAGGAAAACAACATTTCCCCTTATTACTTAAAAAAATTAAATAAAAAAAAACCTGAAAAAAAAAAAAAAATACTCACCCGAAATACCTGTTGCTATGCGGAAGTCCGTAATCTGCCTCTTCCACACCGCGGTGTCCTTTCTTCTGCTTCTTCTGCTTGTGAATGGGGCGCGCTGCTTTCTGGGAACTGTGTGTGTTCTCAGAGAGCAGCGCGCCCATTCACAAGCCAGCGTGAGACTCACGCAGGCGCAGTAGGAAATGGCCTGTTTCCCATAGTGTGAATGGCGGCGCGGGACCCGGAGCGATCGTGGGACCGGCATCGGGGGGGCCCATCAGCGCGGGCAAGTAGGACAAGGTAAGTGTCCTTATTTAAAGTCAGCAGCTACACTGTTAGTAGCTGCTGACTTTAAAAAAAAAAAATCGCGTCTGGAACACCCCTTTAACATTAATAAATCCCCGGGACCAGATGACTTGCATCCGAGGGTACTTAGGGAACTTAGTGATGTAATTGCCAGACCATTGTTCCTAATTTTTACTGACAGTCTACTAACTGGAATGGTACCAGCTGATTGGAGAAAAGCCAATGTAGCACCAATATTTAAAAAGAGCTCAAAATATATCCCTGGGAATTACACACCAGTTAGCCTAACATCAATAGTATGCAAGCTCTTGGAGGGGATGATAATTGACTATATACAAGATTTTAGTAATGAGAACGGTATCATTGGCAGTAATCAGCATTCATGAAGAATAATTTTTGCTAAACCAATTTATTAACCTTCTATGAGGAGGTCAGTTGCCATCTAGATAAAGGAAGGCCCACAGACATGGTGGATTTTGCAAAAGCATTTGACACAGTTCCCCATACAAAATAAGAGTACATGGATTGAAAACTGGCTACAAGGGTGAGTTCAGAGGGTGGTGATAAATGGGGAGTACTTAGAATGGTCAGGGGTGGGTAGTGAGGTCCCCCAGGGTACTGTGCTTGGACCAATCCTATTTAATTTCATCATAAATGACCTGGAGGATGGGGTAAACAGTTCAATCTCTACATTTGCAGACGATACTAAGTTAAGCAGGGCAATAACATCTCCTCAGGGCTATCATGCACAACTGCACCAGATTCTAAATGCTCCACTTTTAGTAAATCTTTCCCACAGTGTCAGAGGCGCAGCGGTAACGGTCTGTGTTCTGACTCCCGAATGAATGGAAGCAAGAAAACATTCATTGATGGGCACTGGTAGGCTGCATTAATGGGTAATGGTAGGCTGCATTGATGGTTGCTGGTGAGGCTGCATTGATGGGCACTGGTGAGGCTGCATTGGCTACCCTGCACAGCTGCACCAGATTCTAAATGTTCCACTTTTAGTAAATCTTCCCCACAGTGTCAGAGGCGCAGTACTGTGTCTGTGTCCTGACTCCTGAATGAATGAGAAATAGCAAACATTCATTGATGGGCACTGATAGGCTGCACTTGATGGGCACTTCATTAAAAATTTGGGCTATACATGGGCAAGGAAAAGGGGGTGGAGTCAGGGGTGGAGGGGCAAAATTAGGTTTCGCCTAGGGTGACCACATTTACAAACAACCAGGGCTTTTTTTCTGGGGGAACTTGGTGGAACTGAGTTCCACCACCTTTGGCTCAGACCCTTTGGTGCCTGCTCACCACAATCACTTGTGAACACAGAAGTCTGGTTTCTGTGTTTACAAGTGACTTCTTTGTAACCCCCCTGAACTCTGCACACTGTATGTAATGCAATTCTGGTATTTAATGCCCCTTTAAGACCCTCCTACTGTTTGTGAAATCTGAACGGGTCGTGGTTGAGTTCCTGCACCTATTTTCTGAGAAAAAAAGCTCTGCAAACAACCATTCAGGGACACCCTCCCTTCCCAAAAATCAGTTTGTGTTGTAACAAATCACAGCACAGTGATTGGACACAAGAGGGAAGATTTATGATTTCTCCAATCACAAGCAGGGGGCGGGGATTGTGCTCCTCCAGGCATTCCCAGCCAGGACAAGTACTATCAGTGAGCAAAGCGGTGATGTGGAGCGCTTTTTTGGGGGCATCAGATTGGCCCAGGGGTTGGCTGTGTCAGTTTCATTCCGGGACACTGTATTGTCCTGGAATGAATGTGTCGGGACAGACCTGAAAAATGCGGGACTTCCCCGGGCAATCCAGGACACGTGGTCACCCTAGTTTCGCCTAGGGTTTCATAAATATTTGTAGCAGCCCTGGTAACGTGTGACGTGTCCCAGAAGACTGCAGGAGAAGGAGAGCAGAAGTAGAAGCAGGAACCCATCCTCTCCAATGTGGCAGTGGAGGGGCAGAGGTCCACTTTAATATAATAACAAACATGTGGAAAAGTAAGCTGGTAACAAATGGAACAGCCATAAAAAATAAGGCAAACATTACAAACACAAATGAAAAAATGACTATATATAATACGGAAGACATGCCTTTTTAAAAAGACTACCAGATGTATAAGTAGCTGTGAGGCGCCCATAATAACTGAACATCACTGACACTCCTCAGAACGCATCCTTTCGAAGTTCACCGCCTGTTTTCAATCCCGGCATGCACAGCGCACGGGCGTGCTCTCCCCTCTCCTCTATGGTGTGCTGAATCCGGAAATCGGATCACACCCCCCGTGAAGGCGGAAGTTCCGACATCGTACCGGCGACCCTGAGAGGTAATAGGGCGGTGAACGGCGTGTAGGAAGAGAAGGGGATTGTGTATAGGGACAGGCTGTGCGGACACAGGCTTGTAGGGAGTCATTCCATTTTACACACAGCTCCATGATACTGATATAACCTCTACTGGGCTCACCAGCACTGCTCAGTAGTATCGGCTGTAATGGTACACTTCGTGTTTCCACAGCTCTCAAAGAGTTGGGAAAGAGGAAACTCCTATATACCAATACAAAACCCCACAGAAAGCAGGACGAACCATACCATGGTGTGTTCAGGTGATCAGCACACTTCTACCACAGCACCAGGATGAATTTCTATGCTGAAAATGATGGGTTAAAGTGGAGTTCACCGAAAAAAAAAAAAAAAACATTTTATAGTCAGCAGCTGCTGACTTTAAATATAGGGAATATATAAATGGAAAAAGGGGGGTAATGGCGGCACCTCCCATTAAAGGAGTTGTAAAGGAATTTTTATTCCACCTTAAAGTGGTGGTTCATCCTAAAACTACTCTTTCCCATTGCATCCAGCATACTGGCATCAGCTGTTTTTTTTTTATTTTTATCGCTGTACTTACTGTTAAATTTAGAATTTTAATTTCTGTCCACCGCGGTTAAATGGCGAGGCTATGTCACGTCACGCCTTCCGAAAATAGCCGATTTAGGACTCGGCTCTTTCCGGGGCTATACAGCGCCTGCGCACAGACCTAGGAGCTGACTGTGTGGGCGCCGTATATAGCCGAGTTCTATTTTGGCTTTTTTCGGAGGGTGTGACGCGCCATAGCCATAGAACTCTGCTATATACGGCGCCTGCGCAGTCAGCTCCTAGGTCTGTGCGCAGGCGCCGTATAACCCCGGAAACAGCCGAGTCCTAAATCGGATATTTTCGGAAGGTGTGACATGACATAGCCGCGTCATTCACCTGCGGTGGACAGAAATTAAAATTCTTAATTTAACAGTAAGTACAGCGATAAAAAACAAACAGCATACTGGCGCTGACGCCAGTATGCTGGATGCTATTAGAAAGAGTAGTTTTAGGGTGAACCACCGCTTTAATGCAATCTATGCATTAAGGTGAAAAAACATCTGCTGCTGCCAGCCCCCGTTATACTTACCTGACACCTCGAAAGTCCCGCGCGGTCCCGATATCCTCTTTGCCGCTCAGCCTGGCCACTGATTGGCTAGAGCGGATGGATTGAGAGCAGTGCAGCCATTGGCTGGCGCTGCTGTCAATCACATCAAGTGCGGGGAGGACCAGAGATAGCCGCCGAGAGACCCCAGAAGACATGGATCGGGGCCACTGTGTGCAAAACGAACTGCACAGTGGAGGTAAGTATCACATGTTTGTTTATTTAAAAAAAAATATATATTTCCTTTAGTGACCCTTTTAAGTGCTCATCAGATATCAGTGAAAGAGGTGTCTAAATGTAACTCCTCATATGTTACCAACAAACCAGTGAAGCCTCCTGATGGGGCTAAAAAATATAAATAATGTGATCCTTAAAGAGGAGTTCCACCCTAAAAATTTACTTTTGTTTAATCCCCTCCCCCTTACATGCCACATTTGGCATGTAATTTTTTTTTGGGGGGGGGGGGGGAGTGGGGGCTTCAGTAGGAGTGGGACTTCCTGTCCCACGTCCGCCGAGGGACTGGTTAGGCGATTAAGCCTTAATCGCCTACACCAGCCCCTCCCTGTAGGCGATCACATGGGACACATGACAGGTCCCATGCGATCACCTCTCCAATCAGCGGCGAGCCGCGCACGCATGCGCAGTGGGTGACCGGCCGTGAAGCCGAAGGCTGTCACGGCTGGGTGCCCACAGTCGGGATGGAGACGCCGGCTGGGGAGGGGGGGAGAGGAGCGGAGCCCCGGTCGGCGCGTCGCTGGAACGCAGGAGCAGGTAAGTGAGTGTCTATTAAAAGCCAGCAGCTACACTTTTTGTAGCTGCTGACTTTTAATAAACACAATTTTGGGCTGGAACACCCCTTTAATATAGTCTATATGTGTAATCCAATGTATGGGCCAGCAAAAAATGACTAATGTGTGTGTGTGTGTGTGTGTGTATAGACCATATGCAAAAATAACTATAGTGACTAAAGTGCATCAATATAGTGAATAGTGTCCATTGACATATAATAAATCACCAAATAATAAATATAAAGTGTCCAGTGCAGCGATGGTGTGTATCACCAAAGAAATATAAATGGCAGCTATATGGTATAAGGTCCAAATTGAAATCCAATAAATAAACACAAAACAGGTAAATTCTTCGAAGTGGCTCCAAGTGACAAAGGTGCTTTCAGTTGGCAAATGGTGACTTCTGTGACCCCTCTTGTGTCCCCGCTTACCATATCCTAGAACCCCTAAAGCAGTGGTTCTCAACCCTCTAGTGCAGTGACCCCTTGATAAAATTTCCCAAGCTGTGGGGACCCCCAACAGTAAAATTATTTTGTAGCGTGGGTTGTCGGCACCCAAGGCAAGACAAGTAATTTGTGCCCCTAACCCATTGACATTTAGCGCTCCCAGAGTCCCTTCCACTCATATGGTATTAAATCCCATTATGGTACATTACTTCATTCTTTACCAGTTAGCTGACCTCTCGTCTCTGTGAAGTGGGTGGGTGGCCGCAGGCTCCAGGGACAGCCCTACTGGGCGGCTGAAAAAAGGCTAGGAGAGCGGTGCAGGCTTCAGGAACAGCCCAGGATTAGGTGACCCCTGGCAAATCGTCATTTGACCCCTGAGGGGGTCTCGACCCCCAGGTTGAGAACCACTGCCCTAAAGGGTCCTTGTATCCAAACTGAAGCGGTCACTCCTGCGTTAATACAGGTAGTCAAAAGACAGGTCCACTGGCAAGGGCAATTAGAAGTTAAATATAGGGACACTTACCTGTCCTGGGCGCCCCTAATGTCGGCACCTGAAGCCGATTTGTCCCTCGGGTGCTGCTGCTGCCATCTTCGGTAAGGGAATCAGAAAGTGAAGCCTTGCGCCCCCTTTAAGAACCCACGGCTGGGTTCTTAAAGGGGACAAACATGTACGCCCTTGTGCCCAGCCGTGCCGGTCTGTCGACGTATATTGTCGTGCGGCGGTCCTTAAGTGGTTAAAGTGAAAGTAAAGTCTGCTGTAAAAATCTATTTTTTAGGGCCCTCCAGGTGGGTTATGCCATAATGTACTAGTATGCACATCATATTGGTACAATCCAGGACTGCAGTGGGATTGATCTGACAGGGCCCCTGTGCTTCCATCTGCACCTAGTCTTCCTTCCGGGTTCTGTGCCTTCAGCCATTTGATAGGCCAGGCCACATACGCGGCTTGGTGAACATGACAGCTGGATGCATCTATGGCACAGGAGACCAGTAGTGTCTCTTCTGTCATGAATACTATGCCTGTCAGCCATTTGTTTACAAATCCACTTTACTTCCACTTTAACAGTCCAACCTCCTGTGCTGGCATTTCCAGACTGCAGCCATCTTCATTGGCCATCACAGGAAGATATCACTTCTGTGCATGTGTGGGAGTTCAGTCATCCTGACACACAGACACTGTCAGAATGTAAACTGAGCTGCATTTGCTGTGTGCAGTAAACTTTAGTTCCACTTTAACCACTTCCCGCCTGTAGGACATCATATGATGTCCTGGACTTTGAGCGGTGATACTAATATGTTGCCTGCAGCCCAGTATATATTTTTTTCTTTTTCTGCTGGGGATGCTCTGCAATCTAAAAGCAATCCTAGCAGCTGAATTGCTTTTACATGCAATTGGGAGCCTCGGACTGAAGACGTTTGGTTATGCCAGCTTATCATGGAAATGACCAAAAGTCAAGTTTACAATTAGAATGTTGTTCATTCAAATGCTCTCTTCATTTCATTCAAAACAAATCAAGCAAATGGACCAAAAATTGAGAATAAAATTATAACTGGTAAAGGGCCAGCGTTACGCTTCAGGTAGTGATTATATAGTAGATTTTCATAGACTTCTGTACATCAGACAAAAAAAAAAAAGCGGAGTTCCACCCAAAAATTGAACTTCTGCTGTCTTTCAGGGAGCATGCATGTATTTGTTCCCTCTTTCGGCAAAAGATTGTTGCAGTATCCGTGACGATCTACGCCTTGTTTGGGCCCCCTCTCCCTTCTGGGAGATGCACAGGTCCCAGAAGACAGCCGGTACCACTCAAAACACACAGGGTGACTCGCGCATGCACAGTAGGGAACCAGGCTGTGAAGCCGCAAGGCTTTAATTTCTGAGCCCCTTACTAGCAATGCAGATGCCTCCACCCAAAGCTGAGGGACGGGTCAGCTTTGGGTGAGGACATCGCGGGCACCCTGGACAGGTAAATGTCATTATTTTAAGACAGCCACATCATTCATTCACAGTGTTCTGTGAATGGGAAAACTACAAGTAACGACAGCCTTTGCGGATGTTTGCTGAGCCAATTAGTAGTTTGAGTCTTCCTGTCAGAGTGTAACTGCCTGCCCATATCGGAGTATGAGTAGACAGTCTACAGTAGAAGTGTGCATCTTCACTGGTCTCACGATTACAATTATCTGGTCAACGATTCAATTCCGCGATGCATCGCAATTACTGACGAGCTCCCACTTCCGCTTGGGCCGCCTAGGTGACCCTTCCTCCCTGCAATCTTCTGGGACATGTCACAGGTCCCAGAAGATTGCCCAGCTATTCAGGACAGCGCAGTGAGACATGTGCACCTGGCTGTGAAGCTGCAAGCTGTCACAGCCAGATGCCCACAGTAGAATTGCCAGTGCCGTGGACAGCTGGGGGAGGGAATGGAGGGTTCTGTTGGCCACGTCGCTGGATTGTGGGACAAGCGAGTGTCTTTTTGTCCACACTTGTGGAATGGCGACAAACTATGGTACCTAAAAATCTCCATAGGCGACACTTAGATTTTTTTTTTTTGTGGTTACCAGGTTAGAGTTACAGAGGAGATCTAGTGCTAGAATTTTCTTTTTTCTCTCGCTCTGACGATTGCGTCGATACCTCACGTGTGTTTTGAACACCATTTACATATGCAGGCATGACTTGCGTATGCTTTTTCCTTGCTGTGCGAGCTTGCGGGGACAGGGGTGCTTTAAAAAATGTGTGTGTGTGTGTGCATATATATATATATATATATATATATATATATATATATATATATATATATATATATATATATATATATATATATATATATACACATATACATATATATATACATACATACATACATTTAGAGAAAAAAAATGAAAATTTTGATCACTTTTATTGCTGTAATGTAAACATCCCTTGTGACAGTAATAGTTGGTGACAAGAACTCTTTATGGAGGGATCGGGGGTCTAAAAGTCCCCAAATCCCTCCTTTGCTCTTCAAAGTATTCAGGTCGCCAAAAACAGCGATTCTGAATACTGTATTTTTCTTTCTTTTTTTTATTTAAACCGGCGCTATTGGCAGCCAAGTAAACCGGAGGTAACTAGAGAGAACTAGGAGAACTAAGCTGTTTCTGGCTTCGTGCCAGTCTGTCTCCAGCCCCTGGAAGTGGTGGATTGCGGATTGGGTCTCCCGGTGGGATGGGAGGCCCGATAAGAGCGTCAGGGGGCGGGAATGTACAGTACTTTATAGCTGCATTGGTTGTTATCCCTGGAAAACCAATCGCCCGCTCTAAAAAAACGGTACCGGGCATCATCCCAGTATAAGCCCCTAAAGCCGAGGCCGCGTATGCTTGGCTCCAAGGGGTTAACAGCTATACACTCGGAGGGAGCTCCCGGGAGGGGCGGGGCAAGTTGAGATGATGTCACCTGAAAATCGATTATTCTGGTCGCATGCATTGATGCCGCATCGGGGACACCTGAATTGCAATGCATCAATGCGATTAATTTCAGCGCCCCTAGTCTACAGGATGCTTTGCTTATGAAGAGTGCAATTCTTTACAAACTCCTAATAAAAATTATAAATGCATTTTTTTTTTACCTGCAGATATATGTGCATTTATTTATGTTTTTGGTAAAGGTGAACTTATCCTTTTACAGCGGTGATTCTCATCCTCAGTCCTCAAGTACCCCCCAACAGACCATTGTTTGTTTGGGAATTTATCTCAGATAGAATAGCTGTCCAAAATACCAAGCCCATTGACTCTAATTTGAAGCACCTGTGCAAGAGAAAAGAAAACCTGCAAACATGGCCTGTTGGGGGTACTCGAGGACTGAGGTTGAGAACCACTGCTTTAAATGTCGATCATCATCGTCGATGTTATAGGTCAGGGGTGTCAAACTGGTGGCCCTCCAGCTGTTCAGAAACTACAAGTCCCATCATGCCTCTGCCTGTGGGAGTCATGCTTGTAACTGTTAGCCTTGCAATGCCTCATGGGACTTGTAGTTTTGCAACAGCTGGAGGGCCGCCTGTTTGACACCCCTGTTATAGGTAATGATCCGTCCACACGAGTAAGAATGTGATCATGGAAAGTCGATTAAACGCATCAGTGCCTTGTTTTCTCCAGTGCTTGCTAGCATATAAAAAAATATATATTATTCCTAAGGCACATTTGTAGTATTCCTCCATATAAACACCTGATTAGTAATTTATTTCCGTTGATTAATATATTAGACCTAAAAGGGAGCACTGGAGGTACACATGAATTCTTTTCAGAGGAGGGACAAGTGGTAGCCAGGCTTCCATTAGTTGACCACAACAAGTAATAACTTGTCAAGGTGCTGTCACATTGAAATGTGTGTTGATGCATTCATTTATCTTCTACATAAATGGCCTTGAGACAATCTTCAGCTTTTTGTATTGGAGTTACAAGTCTCAGCTTGACGTCACAGGCACATTCTGTCCCTGTTTGCTGGTATAGGTAGTTTGGTTTTTTATATATATATATATATATATATATATATATATATATAAATATATATATATATATTAGTGCAGAAAATAAGTATTTGAACACCCTGCTATTTTGCAAGTTCTCCCACTTGGAAATCATGGAGGGGTCTGAAATTGTCATCGTAGGTGCATGTCCACTGTGAGAGACATAATCCAAAGAAAAATTCCAGAAATCACAATTTATGATTTTTTAACTATTTATTTGTATGATACAGCTGCAAAGAAGTATTTGAACACCTGTCTATCAGCTAGAATTCTGACCCTCAAAGACCTGTTAGTCTGCCTTTAAAATGTCCACCTCCACTCCATTTATTATCCTAAATTAGATGCACCTGTTTGAGGTCATTAGCTGCATAAAGACACCTGTCCACCCCATACAATCAGTAAGAATCCAACTACTAACATGGCCAAGACCAAAGAGCTGTCCAAAGACACTAGAGACAAAATTGTACACCTCCACAAGGCTGGAAAGGGCTACGGGGAAATTGCCAAGCAGCTTGGTGAAAAAAGGTCCACTGTTGGAACAATCATTAGAAAATGGAAGAAGCTAAACATGACTGTTAATCTCCCTCGGACTGGGGCTCCATGCAAAATCTCACCTCGTGGGGTCTCAATGATCCTAAGAAAGGTGAGAAATCAGCCCAGGACTACACGGGAGGAGCTGGTCAATGACCTGAAAAGAGCTGGGACCACCGTTTCCAAGGTTACTGTTGGTAATACACTAAGACGTCATGGTTTGAAATCATGCATGGCACGGAAGGTTCCCCTGCTTAAACCAGCACATGTCAAGGCCCGTATTAAGTTTGCCAATGACCATTTGGATGATCCAGAGGAGTCATGGGAGAAAGTCATGTGGTCAGATGAGACCAAAATAGAACTTTTTGGTCATAATTCCACTAACCGTGTTTGGAGGAAGAAGAATGATGAGTACCATCCCAAGAACACCATCCCTACTGTGAAGCATGGGGGTGGTAGCATCATGCTTTGGGGGTGTTTTTCTGCACATGGGACAAAGGCGACTGCACTGTATTAAGGAGAGGATGACCGGGGCCATGTATTGCGAGATTTTGGGCAACAACCTCCTTCCCTCAGTTAGAGCTTTGAAGATGGGTGGAGGCTGGGTCTTCCAACATGACAATGACCCGAAGCACACAGCCAGGATAACCAAGGAGTGGCTCTGTAAGAAGCATATCAAGGTTCTGGCGTGGCCTAGCCAGTCTCCAGACCTAAACCCAATAGAGAATCTTTGGAGGGAGCTCAAACTCCGTGTTTCTCAGCGACAGCCCAGAAACCTGACTGATCTAGAGAAGATCTGTGTGGAGGAGTGGGCCAAAATCCCTCCTCCAGTGTGTGCAAACCTGGTGAAAAACTACAAGAAACGTTTGACCTCTGTAATTGCAAACAAAGGCTACTGTACCAAATATTAACATTGATTTTCTCAGGTGTTCAAATACTTATTTGCAGCTGTATCATACAAATAAATAGTTAAAAAAATCATACATTGTGATTTCTGGATTTTTTTTTTTTGATTATGTCTCTCACAGTGGACATGCACCTACGATAACAATTTCAGACCCCTCCATGATTTCCAAGTGGGAGAACTTGCAAAATAGCAGGGTGTTCAAATACTTATTTTCCGCACTGTATATAACCAATGTTGTCCCGATACTAGTATTGGTATCGGGACCGATACCAAGCATTTGCCCGAGTACTTGTACTCGGGCAAATGCTCCCGATGCTTCACCCGATACTTGTCCTGTGTCCTCCTCCAGCCCCCCTCCGTTTTGCTGCAGTCTCTCTCCCTCTGTGTCCCCCGCCGGTGTTTCCTTCTCGCTCCGTTTCCCCCGCCGGTGTTTCCTTCTCTGCTCCGTGTCCCCCGCCGGTGTTTCCTTCTCTGCTCCGTGTCCCCCGCCGGTGTTTCCTTCTCTGCTCCGTGTCCCCCGCCGGTGTTTCCTTCTCTGCTCCGTGTCCCCCGCCGGTGTTTCCTTCTCTGCTCCGTGTCCCCCTGGAACTGTCAGGATGGAGAGCGGCGGTACCGGCTCCTTACTGTTCCGAATGGACAGAGTCAGTGATGACTCTGTCTATTCACAGAACTGAAACATCATAAACTGTGATTACAATGTTTCAGTTTATGAATGAAGAGAAAACGCTGTCTTTTCAGCGCGGCTTAGGCTGCTAAGAAAGGGATTGGGGAATCTGTTTCCCTAGTCCCTTTCTCTGTCTCAAAGGGGAGATGTCAGAGGTCTGTTAAGACCCCTGATATCTCACCAAAGCCCCCCCAACAGGGCTGATTAAAAAAAAAACAAATTCAATAAATAATTAAAAAATAAAATGTAAATAGTAATAAAAAAATTTAAAAACACACCGACAATCCACTACCCCCCCTCTAAAAAAAAAAAAAAAAAAAAAAAAACCCCACTGTCACGTGACATCAAAAAAAGTATCGGTACTCGGTCCTAAAAAAGTGGTATCGGGACAACATATATATATATATATATATATATATATATATATATATATATATATATATATATATATATATATATATATATATATATATATATATATATATATATATTCTCCTCTGTATGGCATCCATGTCCTGTGCAGGGTGTTGGTAATGTTTACCATTTAAACACACTTAGGAGACATCTTCATTGGGTGTTCACACATTCCATGTTTTGGTGCATGTGTTGAAACCCAAACAATGCATACTTCAGAGAAACATGTTATCCAATTAGGCCGTTTACATTTATATGTTGCAATGCAGTTTGGAAAATGAAGCATGTTTGCTTTTCTGTGCTTGATTCTCTGCTTCCACAGTAGCCAGAGAATGAATGAACTTAAACAAAATGCTTGTCGTTTGTGTTCATTCATCACAGAGCAGATCAGGGATTAGATTGGAGAATTGGGCATCCTTGATCTCCTCTCGTTAGTTATCCTAGAGTCCGTTACCATCCATGATTCTGGGCTCCTCAAAGGCACAGGCAACAGGCCCTTATCACTAAAGTGATCACTTTAAATGTAAAGTCAACCTTTTTCAAAAAACAAAACCTAAATGTACCCATATTTGCAGCAGAATTTTTTTTTTTTTTTTTGCAATTGAGTCTGCTAAGATTTAAAGTCTCAATTGGTGGATTGTGTGTGCACTGCCAGGCTCCTGCTGACTCTTCCTCCAGCTCCTTGTCCAAATCGAGCCTATGGTCTTATTACCTGGCATTATTTTCTTGGGAGTCAGTGAACTAAAAACAAGTATGTAGACATGGCTAGCTGCATGTTTGTTCTAGGTGAGTGAGTCACTAGATTGGATTAGTGACATCACCAAAAAGGTACACATACGTAAATATGATACAAAAAAGATGTTGGGGACTGGAGATATGCTTCAGGAGACTGTCATAGGCTACAGACACATCAATGAAATTGCTAGAGATCACTGCTAATACAGCCCTTGACAAATCAACGCTTCCAGATTTGTATTCCCAACAGCCCCCTTAAAATTGACTTGTGCCATTACCGGTATTTGTAAGCAGGATATAAACCGAAAAGTCACTGCTACTACCCATACAACATAGAGCTAACAGAGCTCCCTGGTGCTTGATCCACAGTCCCAAGCTGAGTAGAGTAATGTGGAAAAAATGATCCGCTCTCCAGTTGGGTTGTTGCTCCTAAAATGTCTTCATTTTATTGAATAGCCACAGTAAACAAATGCAGAATAAGCCAGTTGATGTGCTTCACCCTATAAGGCCTTAGTTGTAACTTCCCCCCAGACTAAGGCCTTATAGGCTGAAACGCGTCAACTGACATAATCTGCGTTTTTTCACTGTGGCTGTTCAATAAAATTAAGAAATTTTAAGAGCAACAACCAGAGTGCGGATAATTCTTTCCACATTTCTAAGCAGGATGCCTTCAAAAAGATCAGAGAAAAACCTATATACAAAGAGAAATGGATAGATAGACAGTGCAGAATACACGAATGAGTGTAAAAGAAATAAACCCAACAATTTAACTACTAAAGGTCTAGTGGAGGATTTCTTAAAACTGAAACAGCCATAATCTGAAGCAGGTCTGCATGGAAATGAATCAGCTTCTAGATTAGTTTCTTCAGTTGAGCTTTGAAAATGAAAGATCAAAGCTGATTGGTTGCCATACACAGTTGCTGCAGACTCTGCTCCAGTCTTCAGTGACTTGTGTAAACACCAAAATCCCCAAGGTATGTGCAGTAAGATTCAAAGGGCCCCAGGTTGGTCTCTAGGTGGTGATGACAGCCCCATAGTCTGAACCTTGGAAAACCAAGTAAGTAATAGAAACTGTCTTGTTTTTATACTTGATAAGTATGCAGAGTCAAATTTTTGCCTTATTTTTAATTATTCACTATTGACATTTCCTGGTAAATCAGTAACAAATTACCTTGTATATGTTTTACCCAGCAGTAAAACCATTTTACTTTCAGCCATTTTTTTATTTTTATTCCAGCTTAAAATATTTGTATAGGGTAAATGACATCCTGCTAATATTTAAAACATGCTATTTTTTAACATGCCTAAACATCTGAGCGGAGCGTATTCTTGGTGATTTTGAAGTGTTTTTTTTTTCTTTCAAGTGTTTTTGCACATGCATTAAGTTTCAGACATTTTTTTTCCTGGGCTTCTTATAAAGAAGAGTAGTCTGTGGCCATAAACAGCTTAATACGCTCTAGGGTTGTCCCGATACCAGTATAGGTATCGGGACCGATACAGAGTATTTGCGGGAATACTTGTACTCCCGCAAATACCTCCGATACCTAAATAGAATACTTCCCCCAGTCCCGTAACCCCCAGCGCCCCCCCCCCCCGCCGCTGCCGTCGCATCGCGCCGCCACATCGAAAGCCGCCGCATGGGTTAAACGGCGTGCGGCAACATCACAGCTTTCATTTGAATAGCTGTAGTGTTCCTGCGCGTATAGACACTCACCTTTGCTCGGGATTGGATGGGTGATCGTGATCTGTCCAATCCCGGGCAAGGGGGAGTGTCTATACGCGCAGGCTATTCAAATGAATGCTGTGATTTTCTCCATGCGGCGGCTTTCGGCGGCAAAGGTATAAGGGAAATGGCTGGAGGGACATGGCTAAAGGGACATGGGACATGGCTGCATATGTGAGATACATGGCTGGGGGGACATGGCTGCATTTGGGGACACATTTAAAAAAAACTATCGGTATCGGTGACTACTTGAAAAAAACGTATCGGTACTTGTACTCGGTCCTAAAAAAGTGGTATCGGGACAACCCTAATACGCTCAATGCTTTTTGGGCATAGTGTGTAGGGTGACTGAACGGACAACTATAATCAGGGACAATAAGAAAGCATGGGATTCTGCACGCTGAACGTGAGGAAAAAATCTGAAAACTTGTGTGAATTGGAGCTTAAAGTTCTTATTGGCGTTCATGTTTTTAGTTACAATTAAGGAAACCTTTGGGAAACATGGTGAATATTTCTGCTTGAGTTAAAGGACAAATGGTATGGGATAAATACAGGGGCTAGCATTTGCATAAGGAAAACCACATTATACTCTCCAATATGTCATTCATGAAACACTTCTAACACTTCTGTTTTTGTCTGCAGACTGGCAGGACCAGCTCTTTTCTCTTCACACCTGCCATGGCAGGCTGGTCCCGGGAGGCAGTCCTAAAGCTGTACCGTGCCCTTCTGCGAGAGGGACGAAAACTCCAGTTTACCGACCGTGACTACTACTCATTTTACATACGTCAAGAATTTAAGAAGAATCAGATTCTCTCAAATCTGGAGGACAGAGAGAAGCAATTGGCAAAAGGACAGTTTTTCCTCCAGACCAAGCTAGGGGGGCTAGTGTGAAGGGTGCTCTTCATCCATCATCAGCTGTTTTCTTTAACAAAAGGTAAAACACCTGTTTGATAAATATGACAAAACGTCGTGATCACTGCCACTGTGTTTATATTATTTGGTGATACATTCATGATACTCTGACCACATGATTATGCTTAAAGCATGCTAAAGTGTATCTATAGCATCATATTTGTTTCTAGTTTTAACCACTTGCTTACTGGGCACATATACCCCCTTCCTGCCCAGGCAAAATTTCAGCTTTGACAATTGCACGGTCGTGCGGCGTGGCTCTGTCCTTTTTTCTCACACAAATAGTGCTTTCTTTTGGTGGTATTTGATCATCAATTTTGAAAACGCAATATTTTTTACTTTTTGCTACAATAAATATCCCAATTAAAAAATTTTTTTTATTTTTTTTACTAGTATTGGCGGTGATTTATTTTTATTTTTTTATTGGGACTGCGTCATTATGGCGGGCACATTGGACACTATTGATAAATTTTTGGAACCATTCACATTTTTACAGCGATCAGTGCTGTCACCATCTACTGCGCCTACTACGCAGACTCACTCCGTTTATCCCTAAAGAAGATTTAGCGGTCGTGGTGGGAGCAATTGTAAACTCCAGGCTGGATTATGCAAATGCCCTTTACCTCGGCCTCCCCAAGTACCAAATCGCCCGTCTACAAGTCGTTCAGAATACGGCCGCCAGACTTGTGACTGGGAAAAAACCCTGGGAATCCATCTCACCATCACTGAGGGCACTTCATTGGCTGCCAGTCAAAGACAGAATTGCTTTTAAAGCTCTCTGTCTTACGCATAGATGTGTCCATGGGAATGCCCCACTTTATTTATGCGAAATAATAAAAGCGCATAATCCCAATCGCGTTTTGCGATCCACGAATCGGAACCTACTCCAGGTTCTGAAAGCCAACTTCAAGTCCAAAGGAGAAAGGAGATTCGCGATCCAAGGCCCCAGACTATGGAAAGCTTTACCAACCAGCATTCGGTTGGAGGAGAACCACCTAGCATTTAGAAAAAAGGTCAAGACTTTTCTCTTTTGATATCAAAGGAGACAGGAACAACAAGCGCCCAGAGGCGATTCAGTTCGCATGTGTCGCGCTATACAAGTTTTCATTCATTCATTCATTCATTCAATATGCACTGATTACTGTATAAATGTGACTGGGAGGAAAGGGGTTAACACTAGGGAGCGAGGAAGGGGTTAAATGTGTTCCCTAGGAGTGATTCTTACTGTGGGGGGGGCTACTGACTGGGGGAGGTGACCGATCTGTGTCCCTATGTACAAGGGACACAGCATCTGTCTCCTCTCCCTGACAGGATGTGTAAACACACAGATCCTTGTCCTTGGCTGTGTAACGGCTGATTGCGAGTACCAGGTGGGCATCGCGGCTGCCAGGAGGAGACCGGAGGAGCCGAGGACGTCAATAAACGTCCTGCTGGCATCGTAGAGCCACCTTGTGGCCGTCATAGTACTATGGCCCGGGCTCCAAGTGGTTAAATAGTGTGGGTAAAGATTAGAACCCCCTGTCAGAACAGATTTTACTGCTGTACAGAGATTGATCAGAGATTTCTCCTCACTTCCTGTTTTGGTAACATACTTCACCAGACAAGAAGTGAAGAAAACTCCAACGGTAATACCAAAGTAATTTTTTTTTTTTTTTTTTTTTTTTAAGTTAAGTACGGTAATTTTGGAACATCTTTTAGCATTTAAGTATTGTCTGCTTCCCTGTTTCAGATTCTTCCACACTTCCTGTCTGGTAAAACTTTCACCAAGACAGAAAGTGAGGAGAAATCCCTAAAACAGAGCCCCAGGTAGCAGGAAAAAAGGATACTAACTTTTCTTGCTTCATCCTACCTGGAAAAATGTTTTTGCTATAGATACGCTTTCATTTTTGTAAGTGGGATGTAGGTGGCATTATTTATGCAGTTTGCATCTTTTCTTAGGAATGCTCAGTAGCATGGATGTACCAGTGGAGTAAAAACACATTATTATTTTTATTTTTCAAGATTTGGTGCTTTTGTATTATCCTGTATACAATGTGAAACATGGCCATAGCAAGATTGTTTATCATAATGTTATATTGATAAATGAAAGTTACAAGATCTGTTGCATTCAAATTGTAAATACCTGCTGACTTCCGATACCTCTGGAACAGGAAATGCAGTGTTTTCTGTCATCTCTGAATCTCAACTTCTGCCCTTTCATTACAATCCACAAACTTCACAGCTGTTGTATATATTTCAGTGTTTAAGCATATGATCAAGGAACTCTTCCTCCAAAAAGTTCACTAAAGATCAAATATCTTAATTATTTTTAATGGATTTTACATAGGACAAACAAAATCTACATTTTTGTTAAACTTTTAGTTTTATTGTGATTTATTTTGGATGTCCACAATGAGACATGGTGATCAAATCAGGCAACCCACATTCTGAGGACTAATGGTATTTTATCAGGGCTGGGTACATTACATACAGACATTCCATCATGCTTACTGTCTAGTTGTTATCTTACCCTTCCCACTCATTTGGGCCTCTCATTCAGTCACTCCTGCTTGTTTTCAGTTAATGCTCTTATCTCTTATCTTCCTGACCCTCAGACAAGAAACCAGATCAGTTCTTGTCCTGAACACATTGGAAATGTTTCTGGCTTGACAAAACGCTACTCTTTGCTGTTTCTTTATAGACTAGCTGTTGTCATGAAAGTAGCAACAAAAAATGTCCAATAACTGTTCTTTTTCTCTACTCCATGGTTTGTGTCCCATCCATCCTTGCTAGTTACTTGTAAAAAACAGCCTAAAGTGCTTCTAAAAGGAGAAGGTTTTTCTTACCTTAATGTATTCTCTGCATTAGAGTAAAACAACCTTCTGTGTGCAGCTCCCCCCCTTACCTACCTAAGCCAAATGATTCAGCACTCTGTAAAACTATATATAGTTCATCTGCTGATCTGAGAACTGTAGTGGGGACTTTTAATGGCAACTCTAATCACAGGTAGCGTTACTCACTGTGTCCCTGACTGTTTGGTTTCTCGTAGCAGTGGCACCTATGCCAAAATCAGGAGACAGGAGATAGGATCTCCTCCAGCCCCTCCGCCATGCCGTGAACTGAATGGGTGGCTGCGAAAAGGCTGAGTGGGCGGCCGCGGGCTCCAGGGACAGCCCTGCTGAGCGGCCACAAAAAAAGTCTGGGAGAGCAGCGTGGGCTTCAGGAACGGCCCAGGATTTGGGGACCCCTGGCAAATAATCATTTGACCCCCGAGCGGGTCCCGACCCCCAGGTTGAGAACCACTGGTATAAGGTAACTTCCCATCACTTTGGAGAGATTTGATTTTACTTCCTGCTGTACTTCTGGGACAGGCAGTAAAAGGGGATCACCTTGTCAGGAAAAATAAATTGACATGTGTCTTATACATCCCCTACTCTATTTATTTTAAAAGTAAAAAACCTTTTGGTTTTACATACATTTTATCAATCTAACCCTTCATTAAATTTCTTTGCCTAACGCAGTTCCAACACATGGCTAAGACAAATTACTCTATGTCCTATTGCTTTAGTTTAAACAAATGTGCCATCGCATCACCTTTTCACGGCGTATAATGTGGGTGCATTTTACACAGTGCACAATATGTGCTGGCTGATGTGAATTGGCTCTTAACCACTTAGCAACCACCAATGCTGGGCAATACTCTGGGGGGGCAACACTCTGGGGGGGCAACACTCTGCAATACTCTGGGGGGCAATACTGGGCATACTCCGGGCATACTCTGGGGGGGCAATACTGGGCATACTCTGGGGGGCAATACTGGGCATACTCTGGGGGGCATACTCTGGGGGGCAATACTGGGCATACTCTGGGGGGCATACTCTGGGCATACTCCGCACTCCGCAATACTCTGGGCATACTCCGCACTCCGCAATACTCTGGGCATACTCCGCACTCCGCAATACTCTGGGCATACTCCGCACTCCGCAATACTCTGGGCATACTCCGCAATACTCTGGGCATACTCCGCACTCCGCAATACTCTGGGCATACTCCGCACTCCGCAATACTCTGGGCATACTCCGCACTCCGCAATACTCTGGGCATACTCCGCACTCCGCAATACTCTGGGCATACTCCGCACTCCGCAATACTCTGGGCATACTCCGCAATACTCTGGGCATACTCCGCAATACTCTGGGCATACTCCGCAATACTCTGGGCATACTCCGCACTCCGCAATACTCTGGGCATACTCCGCACTCCGCAATACTCTGGGCATACTCCGCACTCCGCAATACTCTGGGCATACAGCGCCCCTGTCCCCGTGAGCTCGCATGCAGAAGCGAACGCATACGCAAGTCCCGCCCACATATGAAAACGGTGTTCAAACCACACATGTGAGGTATCGCTGCGAACGTTGGAGAGCAATCATTTTGGCCCTAGACCTCCTCTCCAACTAAAATGATGTAACCAGTAAAAATATTTAAAGCGTCACCTATGGGGATTTTTAAGTCGCAAAGTTTAGCGCCATTCCATGTGGCCACGCTGTGTCAAAAAGTCCCACACATGGGGTATCGCCATACTCGGGAGGAATAGCAGAATGTGTTTTGGGGTGTAATTTGTGGTATGCATATGCTGTGTGTGAGAAATAACCCGCTAATATGAACATTTTGTGGAAAGAAAATAAAAATGAAAAAAATCTTGATTTTGCAAAGAATTGTGGGAAAAATTACAACTTCAAAAAACTCACAATGCCTCTTTCTAAATACCTTGGAATGTCTTCTTTCCAAAAAGGGGTCATTTGGGGGGTATTTGTACTTTTCTGGCATGTTAGGGTCTCAAGAAATGAGAGAGGATGTCAGTACATCAGATGTGATCAAATTGATCAATTTTCAGTAATTGGTACCATAGCTTTTAGACCCTATAACTTTCACCCAGACTAAATAATATCTAAATTTTTTTTGTTTTGTTACCAAAGATATGTAGCAGTATACATTTTAGGCCAAGTTTATGAAGAAAAATTACTTTTTTGCAAAATGTTATAATAGAAATGAAGAAAAATTCATTTTTTTACAAAATTTTCGTTCTTTTTTCATTTATAGTGAAAAAAATAAAAACCGCAGAGGTGATAAAATACCACCAAAAGAAAGCTCTATTTGTGGGAAAAAAAGGACAAAAATTTCATTTGGTTATAGTGTTGTATGACTGAGTTATTGTCATTCAAAATGTGAGAGCACCGAAAGCTGAAAATTGGTCTGGTTATTAAGTGGGTTTAAGTGCCCAGTAGTCAAGTGGTTAAGCTGCTATTGGTACAGAACGACTGTCCTAATCCAGAGCACAATTTATTATATATACTTGGGGTTATGTTATACTATTTGTGAAATGATTACCTCCCAACTTGAGTCATTGTTGGTTTCAATATGGATATGCCACTCATGGGTGTTACACAAACCTTGATAGAGGGGAAGTAAAACAACTTGCTGTAAAGCATAACTAGACTCCTATTTAATTCATTTTTAATATTCAAAGCAAATTCATTCATGTCTTCTTGGTAATTAATTTTAAATAATTTTAAGTAATAAAACTATTTTTTCGTCAGCATAGAACTGTGCTTCCTGTGTTACATTTTTAATTTGTACTTATACAGGACATCATGGCAGGAGCTGGTGAGAAGAAAGGCAAGAAGGATGACAACGGCATTGGGACTGCCATAGACTTTGTCTTATCCAATGCCCGTCTGGTTCTTGGAGTGGGAGGAGCTGCGATGCTAGGGATAGCTACTCTTGCAGTGAAGCGAGTATGTTGAGTTCATTGTTCACCTTATTGGTATTTAAATCGATATTAAACCCCAATCCAAAAATGTAATATATTGCAGCTTGGTAATCGTTAGATGTGGTGGCTGCAATAGTTTCTATTTATTTTTTTAGTCTTTTTTCCTGTTTTCACTAGGTGACCTGGCCAGCAACCTCCTGTATTAGAGTGCTCCAAATCTGGATGAAGGTGCACAGCAGGCCCCTTTGGAGAGCAGCATTATTAATATACTAACACTTGATTGTCACATATTTATTACTTTCTTTGGTGTCCTTTCCTTTAGGCGCTCTTCTGTACTTAAATCTGCATTTGTTAACATAAATTGGAGCAAGTTATAGTTTTTGTAGGATTTTATTCACGTTTTAGTGCACTATAACATGCAGGGCAACAGATTGAAATACATATAAATAACACAAAGTGGTTTTGTATGCTGTCCAATAAAACCACAGGTAAATTACCAAAAACATTTGAAGTAATAACACTGCAACAGTACCCAAAGGTAAAAATTGAATCACTGACAATAGAACTGGCTCGCCAGTTCCTATATGTCTTGCAGGACAATTTCATGAGTCAGTGGTAGACTCCCCAACTAGAAACAAAGCATTACTGGTTACCTACAATACAGACCTGATCTCGGGGCAATCCAGGAAACTGCGATCACAGGTCAATTGGCTTCAATATAAATCACACCAATAGGAAACATAAGGGGAATCCAAAGACACTGAATTTCAAACGAGCCAACTTCCCCAAACTGCGAACCTTGCTAGAAGATATAAATTGGGATGCAATCCTGAGAACAAAGAACACAGAGGAGAAATGGGTTTGCTTTAAGAGCATATTAAATGAGGACATTTGGAAATAAATTTAAAAGAGCAGAACAGAAGTCCTGGATGGCTTAACTTCATGTAAACATGCATATAAAAGCAAAGGAGAAGGCCTTCAAAAAATAGAAAGGTGAGGGATCATCATCAGCATTCAGACTTTACAAAAAATGCAACAAGAAATGTTGAAGTGTGCAATTATGGCAGCTAAGAGAGAACACAAAATACACATAGCAGAAGAGAGCAAAAATCCCAAGAAATTATTTTTAGTATATAAATGGTAAAAATAAGAGGACGGACCATATTGGCCCAATAAACAATGAGGAAGGACATCTGGTTAAAAAGGATGGGGAGATGGCGTAGGTATTAAATTTCTTCTTCTCAGTTTTGACAAGGGAATCAGGGGGACTTCAGTAACCAAAACTGCAGTGTTTATCCTCGGGACACATTACAGGATGCACCCTCATGGCTAACAGAGGACAGAATTTGAAATTAAGAGTTGGGAAACTTAACCTTAATAAATCACCGGGACCAGGTGGCTTGCATCTGAGGGTACTTGGGGAAACTCCGTTAAGTAATTGCCAGATCATTGTTCCTTATTTAGTGTACTGACTGGAATGGTACCGGCTGAATGCAGAAAAGCCAATGTACAACCAATATTTAAAAAAGGGCCAAAATACATCCCTGAGAATAAGACCAGTTAGCCTAACATCAATAGTATGCAAGCTCCTGGAGGGGATAAGGGACTACATACATTTTTTAGTAATGAAAACTGTATAATTAGTAGTAATCAGCATGGAATCGTGAAGAATCGTTCTTGTCAAACCAATCTATTAACCTATGAGGAGGTGAGCTGCCATCTAGATAAAGGAAGGCTGTGGTGTATCTGGTTATTGCAAAAGCATTTGACACAGTTCCCCATAAACCTTTACTATACAAAGTAAGGTCCATTGGCTTGAACCGCAGGGTAATTACATGCATTGCAAACTGGCTACAAGGGTGAGTTCAGAGGGTGGTGAAAAATGGGGAGTACTCAGAATGGTCAGGGGTGGAAAGTGGGGTCTCCAGGGTTCTATGCTGGGACCAATCCTATTTTATTTGTTTATAAGCAACCTGGAGGATGGGGTAGACAGTTAAATCTCTGTATTTGCGGACGATACTAAGCTAATCAGGGCAATAACTTCTCAGCAGGATGTGGAAACCTTGCAAGAAGATCTGAACAAATTAATGGGGTGGGCAACTACATGGCAAGTGGAGGTTTAATGTAGAACATTTTTAAATGATGCATTTGGGTGGCAAAAATATGAATGCAATCTATACACTGGGGGGAGAACCTCCTGGGAAAAATTAGGATTGAAAAGGACCAGGGGATCCTGGTAGGCTCAGCAATGGCATGCAATGCCAAGCTGCTGATAACAAAGCAAACAGAATATTGGCATGCATTAAAAAGGGGATTAACTCCAGAGATAAAACTATAATTCTCCAACTCTACAAGACTCTGGTCCGGCCTCACCTGTAGTATGCTGTCCAGTTCTGGGCACCAGTCCTCAGGAAGGAAGTACTGGAAATGGAGCGAGTACAGAAAAGGGCAACAAAGCTAATAAAGAGACTGGAGGATATTAGTTATGAAGAAAAGTTGCAAAGCACTGAACTAGGGTTGTCCCGATACCATTTTTTTTAGGACCGAGTACAAGTACCGATACTTTTTTTTCCATGTACTCGCCGATACCGATACTTTTTTTTAAATGTGTCCACATATATGCAGCCATGTCCCCCCACATATATGCAGCCATGTCCCCCCACATATATGCAGCCATGTCCCCCCACATATATCCAGCCATGTCCCCCATACCTAGATGATGCCGCCGCTGCCGCGTTAATCAGCGTGCGGGGAACATTACAGGGAGCTTTCGTTTGAATAGCTGTGTTCCCCGCCGCGCCGTGTATAGACACTCCCCCTTGCTCGGGATTGGACAGATCACCGCGTTCTGGTCTGATCGGATTTTTGGTCCGATGGTGTGTACACACATCAGACCACTTCAGCCTGGTCCGATGAAAACGGTCTGTCGGACCAGTTTCATTGGACCGGTCTGATCCTGTGTACGTGGCCTAATAAGACGCATGGCCACTCATTAAAATTATAAGAAAAGAGGTTTAACCGTAAGCTGCGTAGAGGGTTCTTTACTGTAAGACCCTGTACACAAGATCAGACATGTCTGATAAAACTGGTCTGCAGACCAGTTTCATCAGACCAGTTCGATGGCGTGTACGGCCCATCAGACCGGTTATCCGTCAGACCAAAGTTTTAAAACATGCTTTAAAACCTGTCTGATGGAACCTGTCCGTCGGACAGGTTCGATGGTTAGTACACAAAAGCATCGGACCAAAAACCCGCGCATGCTCAGAATCAAGTCGACGCATGCTTGGAAGCATTTAACTTTGTTTTTTGATCACGTCGTTGTGTTCTACGTCACCGCGTTCTGGTCTGATCGGATTTTGGTCCGATGGTGTGTATGCACATCAGACCATCAGACAAGTTCAGAGTTGTCTGATGAAAACGGTCCGTCAGACATGTCTGATCGTGTGTACAGGGCCTAAGAGCAGCAAGGATGTGGAATTCTCTTCCACAGGCGGTGGTTTTAGTGGGGGGGGGGGCATCGATAGTTTAAAAAAAACGATTAGATAAACACCTGAACAAGCGCAACATACAGGGATATACAATGTAATAATGACATATAATCACACACATAGGTTGGACTTGTGTCTTTTTTTTTTCAACCTCACCTACTATGTAACTGCAAAACTATTTTAGGAAATCTATGCGCATATAACAATTTCTAGAAATTGAGTAATTCCATTAAAAATCATTCATTGAATTTATTACACCCTAGCAAAATTGCAATAACTTTGGATTATCCTCTTCAGACCATGGTTTCAAAGGATGTCCAATGAGTGCAGAATTCTTTTCACAATTTCTAACCATGCTAACACATAGCTGAAAACATGGCACAAAATAATGGATTGTATTGCTGATTCTTTGGTATCTGCAATATATTTAACCCAGAGATTTGTCTGCTAGCTGAGCTGACACTTAGGCTTAATGTACACGGGACGTGTTTTACATCCTCTCCTGAATGATTTAACTTGACAGATTGTTAAAACATCCATATTGCGGCGTATACATGCTGCGTTTTGTGTTTAGAAGCGTTTCTAAAAAAATAAAACATTTTCAAATGCCCAAAAACAAACGCCTATAAACGAAACGTGGTTAATGTTTAGCTGCGTTTTAGAAGCGTTGGGTGCCTGAAATGTCTCTAAACTCAGTCTGAACTCATTTTTTTGCTTTCCAAAAAAAGTCTCTAAACTCCACTGCCTAGAAACGACTATAAACTACCCTGTGTACATGTACTCATAAGATAACATAGAGGAGAGTTCAGGGGCAGTTGAAAAAAATACCCAACTGCTCCTAAACATCCGTTTACCAGCAGCAGTTTACATGAGGCCTAAGAGGAGCCATTCTAAAAAAACTTTCTGGTATATGCTTTCCTATGCCAAAAACATTCTGGGAGCATGCAAGGGCAACACGCACACACACGTATTGCCTGTTTGGTTGCAAGCAATAAATCTACTTACAAATATAGGGGTCATTTAAGTGTATTTGATAAAATCTGGGGCCTGGGAATTGCCTTTTCATATACCGTATTTATCGGCATATAACACGCACCCCAAGCTTAGAAGGGAAGTTTAAGGGAAAAAAACATACATTTTAAATGCCCATCAATGCAGCCTTATCAGTGTCCATCTGCTGTCTTGTCCAGCATCCATCTGCAGCCTTGCACAGAGTCCATCCAGCCTTATAAGTTTAGGCCGATACGTCGTATTCTACCTATTTTAAAAAAAAATCGCAATAAGCGTTTATCGGTTGGTTCGCGCAAAATAGGGGATAGTTTTATTGCATTTTTATCATTTTTTTTTTTTTTTTTTTTTTACTACTAATGGCGGCGATCGGCTTTTTTTTTTTTCTTCATGACTCCGACATTATGGTGCACAGTTTTGATACATTTTTGGGACCATTGTCATTTTCACAGCAAAAAATGCATTGTTTACTGTGAAAATGACAATTGCAGTTTGGGAGTTAAATGGGTTATGTATGACCTCATCTGTGTTTCTAACTGTAGGGGGTGTGGCTGTAGGTGTGACATCATCGATTGTATATAAAAGGGATCACACGATCGATGACGGCGCCACAGTGAAGAACGGGAAAGCTGTGGTTACACACAGCTCTCTCCGTTCAGTTCCAGGGACCGATCGCGGGACTCCAGCGGCGATCGGGTCCCGCGGTCACGGAGCTTCGGACCGGGTCGCGACACTTGGAGGACGTACCTGTACGGAACGGAAAAAGTGCGTGTTATACACCGATAAATACGGTACTTTACTCCCCTGATTATTTACTTAAGTAATGAACTTGCACTATGGGGTTGATTTACTAAAGGCAGATATACTGTGCACTTGCTCCAGAGCTTAGTAAATAAGTTCAAACTTCACTTTGCAAAGAAAAGTCAATCACATACAAGGAAAAAATGTTTTTTTTTTGTAAGTTGGATAATAGGAACCAGCAGAGCTTCCCTCATTTCAGAGCTTCGCCTCGGATCCAGAGCAAATGCATTTAACCACTTAAGCCCCGGACCAATATGCTGCTAAATGCCCAGAGGGAGCTGACTGCGCAGGCGCCGTATTTCTCCGAGTCCTATGGCTATGGCGCGTCCCGCCCTCCGAAAAAAGCCGAAATAGGACCCGGAGAAATACGGTGCCTGCGCAGTCCGCTCCTAGGTCTGTGCGCAGGCGCCGTATTGCGCCGGAAATACCTGAGTCCTAAATCGGCTATTTTCGGAAGCCGTGACGGGCTATAGCGGCGCCATCCACCGCGGGGGAAATAAATGAAAATTAAGGATTACACAGTAAGTGGACCAATTCAGAAAAAAAAAACAGCATACTGGCGCTGACGCCAGTATGCTGGATCACATGGGACATAGTATTTTTAGGGTGAACCACCGCTTTAAATTCACATTTTGTTGCTTTGCAGCCTGAAATGAAGACACACAGTTTTTGTTTTATTCAGCTGTATTTACTCTGCAACTAATAACATCCAAGTGAAAGATACAACACCCACATGTCAGAAAAATAAATAAAAACAGAATCACAGAGTTGGAAAAAGGATCACTCCGTATGTCAGTATTTTGTTGAGCCAAATTTTGCTTTAATTAAAGTCTGTTGGGATATGTCTCTATGAACTTTGCACATCTAGACTTTGCAATATTTGCAGAACTGCTCAAGTTTAAGTAAATTTTGATGGTGATCATTTGTGGACTGCAGTCTTCAATCATTCTTGGATGTTGGCTTCAAACCCTCAATGCTGAGAAGTACACGCAGATACTTTATCGTATTTTCCGCACTATAAGACGCACTTTTCCCCCCCAGAAATATAGGGGAAATTGTCTCTGCGTCTTATAGTGTGAATATACGAAAGGGACCGCCCCCCACCACCGCTGGCTCCGCCCAGTGCACTTTGCCTCTCCGCACAAAAGAATGCCCCTTCTGCCGAGTTCCGGCTGCCGCCGACAAACTCTGTCCCAGGCAGGTCTGTAGTGATGAAACGGCTTGACTTGGCCGTAGGGGTGCAACAGATCATAAAAATCACAGATCGGATCGATCCTCGGATCAGGAGTCACGGATCGGATCATTTTCGGATCAGCAAAAAAATAAATAAAAATCTTGTTACACCAACCTAATCACTATCCACCACCCTGGTGTACAGACATGCTCCCCAGGTGTTGGTGTAGCTCCTACCTGCAGGTGCACAGCTCACCGATGCTGTCTCCACATGTCTGCAGGCAGTTCCGGGTCTGTAGTGAGTGCGGGGAGGTGTGTCACGCTGTGCTCTGACAAGCACACGGGGGTGGAGCAAGATGGCCGCCGCTCCTGAGCTAGACCTAAGCCGGGGACTTTCCTACGGCCGAGGCTCCGGAGCGCTCTGCGGATCGCGTGGTGTGCCGATCCGAACAGGATTGGCCGCACTCCAAGCAACTCAAGGGGGCTCCGCCTACCTTCCTCCGTGGCATCTAGTCTCAGAGTAGGTGTGCTGCAACAGAAAGACAGTTTGGATGTCCGGATGGCGATGCCTGATGACCCCATGCCTGCCACTGGCAAGTGAAAAGCGTAGCAGCCACAAGTGCTGTACACGTGGATAAAGCCAGAAAGAAGGGGGGCTTATGCAAAGCTGAGAAGATAAAGAGATGCAAAGCTAAGCTGTTAGGGGGTTGCAGAGATAAGCTGTAGAAAAAAGTGAGTTGTGCCTAGGGGTGCAGAAGTGAGCTGCAAAAGGGGGAAAGTGCGATAAAGTGAGCTGTGGTCATTGAAGGGGAAGGCGTGCATAGGTGAATTGCAGAAGTGAGCAAGAGACATGGGGTGAAGAGGTGAGTTGCAGAAAGAGGGTGTGGGGGTAAGTCGCAGAAAGAGGGCGCAGAGGTAAGTTGTTGACAGGGGGTGCAGATGTGAGTTGGAGAAGGGTGGGGTGTTCAGAGGTGGGTTATGCATGGGTGGGTGTGCAGATGTGAGTTATGGACAGGGGGTCAATGGTCAGTCTGCGTTTCATGGGGTCTTGGAAATTTTTTTATTACACCATTTGGTTCAGAATATTTCTTTCTTGTTTTCCTCCTCTAAAACCTAGGTGCGTCTTATGGTCAGGTGCGGCTTATGGAGCGAAAAATACGGTATCTATTCTGTCATATCATCAGGGAAGTGTGCGATTAGCCCCAAATGTGTTCTGCAGCAGGATGATGACCCCAAACGTAGTCATTAAGAACTATCTTCAGTGTAAAGAAGAACAAGGAGTCCTGGAAGTGATGGTTTGGCTCCCACAGAGCCCTTATCGCAACATCATAAGTCTGTCTGGGATTCAAGAGATAGATGGATTTGAGGAAGCCTACATCCCCAGAAGATCTGTAGTTAGTTCTCCAAGATGTTTGGGAAAAAAACTTCCTCCTGAGTTCCATTAAAAACTGTGTGCAAGTGTACATAGAAGAATGGATGCTGTTTTAAAGCCAAAGGGTGGTCACATCAAATATTGATTTCATTTGGATTTCTCTTCTGTTTTCTTTCTTATGTTAATTGTTAAAAATAAACTATTGAAAGCATTCTTAATTTTCAGAATTTGTGTGTGTGCGTGTGTGTGTAATATATATATATATAATTACACACACACACACACGAGCGATACTGATTGCCAGCTGACTTGCAGTCCCCCGTATCCAATTGTTATACATAATACAGTACAGGTTTATGTTGAAACAAAATATCAATAATGAGAATCTATGGAAAGACTACATTTAGTTCATTTTAATTCCAGCATCAGAGGTTCTAAAATGCATTATTAATAAAATAACTGCTCAGATAATTCGTGCTCCTATGTCCTCAGTATCCCTATTAACTTTTTATCCCTGTTTTGTTTAGATGTATGATCGTGCTATCAGTGCTCCTGCCAGTCCTTCACGTTCCAGTCAGTCTGGTAAAAGGAGCTGGGAAGAACCAAGCTGGTTGGGCTCATCCACACGACTGTTGAACCAAGACATGAAGACGTCTGTGAGTCGCAGTCTGCAGACCCTACCAACAGACAGTTCAGTCTTCGAACCAGGTAAAGGCTTCTTTACTTGGCTTCAGGCTGATCGACAAATAGAACAGTTTGTATAGCTAACCAGCTATGAAAAAAGAATTGGGCAGCAAAATTCTATTTTATAATGGACCATTTGTAGATTTTTATCATCTTTTGTTTGATGTATCTTGCCATTCCCACATGGACTACTGTATAGAAAAATCATTTATAATGCTTGCCATTGTGTTCTTTCCTTGTATAATACACAAAGATGCAAACTACCATTACAGCACTATGAAAAGATGATGATCTTTGTTGATCAACCAAAAAATTATGTTGTCATAATTCCTTAGGAATTATGAGGCCCTTTTGGATAAACACCTGAAAACTAGGTGATCAGGAACGGAGAGGAATACCTATTACGCTGCCTTGAGCCCATAAATCAGATATGCAAAGATCTCTGATGTATTGATAATGCAGTGATGTGTGAGTCACATTGTTCAGTTACTCTTAGAAGTGCAATCAAGAAAACTAGATTTAACATAAAAATATTTGAACCCTTTGTAATGAATGTTTGCATGTTTAGTTTGTAGTATCGTGGCTGTTTAGTTCCCTTATGTCCATGTATTAACCGGTTAAGACCCGGAAAAATATGCAGGTTAAAGACCTTGCCCCTTTTTGCGATTCGGCACTGCGTCGCTTTAACTGACAATTGCGCGGCCATGCGATGTGGTTCCCAAACAAAATTGGCGTCCTTTTTTTTCCCAC
The DNA here is from genome assembly GCA_029574335.1 of Rana kukunoris. Classification (NCBI taxonomy): domain Eukaryota; kingdom Metazoa; phylum Chordata; class Amphibia; order Anura; family Ranidae; genus Rana; species Rana kukunoris. The sequence goes on along the minus strand of CM056055.1, from coordinate 64,113,957 downwards.
AAACAGAGCTTTCTTTTGGTGGTATTTGATCACCTCTGTGGTTTTTATTTTTTGGGCTATAAACAAAAATAGAGTGACAATTTTGAAAAAAAATGCAATATTTGTTTTACTATAATATCCCAAAAAAAGATTAAAAAAAAATAAAAAATTCCCTTAGTTTAGTCCGATACGTATTCTTCTTCTACCTATTTTTGGTTAAAAAAATCGCAATAAGCGTTTGATTGGTTTGCGCAAAATGTATAGCGTTTACAAAATAGGGGATAGTTTTATGGCATTTTTATTAATTTTACTACTAATGGCGGTGGTCAGTATTTTTTTTTTGTGACTGCGCCATTATGGCACCTTTTTTGGGACAGCGAAAAGTGCTAAAAAAAAATGCACGGATTACTGTGAAAATGACAAGTGAAGGGGTTAACCACTAGCGGCGCTGTAGGGGTTAAGTGTGACCTCATGTGTGTTTCTAACTGTAGGGGGCGGGGCTGGACGTGTGACGTCAGTGATCGTCATTCCCTATATCGGGGAACAGACGATCACTGACAATGCCACACAGAAGAATGGGGAAGGTGTGTTTACACTCACCTTTCCCCGTTCTTCAGCTTCTGTGAACTGATCGCGGGACACCCGTGGCGATCGGGTTCCACGAGCACGGCCATGGAACTCCGGAGAGGGCGGCGTGTTTGCGACCCACGGCTGTGCTCTTAAAGGGGACGTATATATACATCCATGTGCCCAACCGTGCCATTCTGCCAACGTATTTAGTCGTGCGGCGGTCGTTAAGTGGTTAAAGTGACACTGACTGATATCCCCACATACTGTCTACTTAAGGGCCCTGAAATCCATTTTTATGAAATAGTTTTTTTACTGTGTTTTTCTGCCTCCTTGTAACATCCTCCATGATTTTCTGAGCATCTTCTTTTTCCTTTTCAGTTTGTTCAAAATGAGTAGTGCACGTTCGTTGGTCATATATACTCTATGCACATTACAATTCCCATAGTGTACAGTCCCTAGTCCATCTCAGAAGCAAGCAAAAGAGGGTGGCTACATTCCCCCATACAGTGGGAACATGGAGAACAAACATAGCCACCCTGTAATAGCAAGTCAGGCCACTGCAGCAGAAAGAAATAATTTGGAAATCTGGAGAAGGCTTTGAGAAATGGAAAGTAGTTTACGAGTTAAAGCGGAGTTCCACTCAAAAATTGAACTTCCGCTTTAAGTGTAGGTGACACCCTGACATGCCACATTTGGCATATCATTTTTTTTGGGGGGAGGAGTGGGTACCCTGTTTTTACGGGCACCCAGAACCCACTTCCTCCCTGGCGCCAAAAGGAAGGTCACTTCTCCCCCTATACCAGGCCCTTTGGGTCTAGTATGAATATTAAGGGGAACCCTGAACCAAAGTTGGGGAAAAAAAATTGCTTGGAGGTCCCCCCAAATTCCATACCAGGCCCTTATCTGAGCACGCAACCTGGCAGGCCACAGGAAAAGAGGGGGGGACAGGGGAGCGCTCCCCTCCTGAACTGTACTAGGCCACATGCCCTCAACATAGGGAGGATGTCCCCATGTTGATGGAGACAAGGGCCTCATCTGTGGGAGCCAGAGATATTGTTAGTTGGTAAAATACTTGTTTTACTTACTGAACTGCAACTCCATTTATAACATTTGTATCATGTGCTTGGGTTTTTGGTTGATATTCTGTCTCTATTATTTAAAATGCACCTATGATAACAATTTTTAGACACCCCCCCCCTTTTTTTTTATATATATATGGACAAACTTACAAAATCTGCAGGGGATCAAATAATTATTTGTGTGTGTGTATTTAACCAGCGAGTACCGATACTTTGGGTTTGGTGCCTGCAGGTACCAAGTACCGATTGATACCTTTTGCGAATCAGTTTGAGCCCATACAAAATGAATGGGCTCAAATCGCTTGCAATTTAAACAGGAATGCAGTACTATTAGTGTCCGAATTGCAAGCGGTTTTGCCCACCGCTCCTATGTGAACCCATACTGAAATCTCTATGACAAGCCTATAGATATATATCTCTATCCCTATGTCGAAAACAACTAATCGATTAAAAAAAAAAATAGCCCTTTATAGTACATAAAAGCAAATTGCTACTGTAAATATTACTTTCACTGTCCCACAGTAAAAAAAATGAACCCCTTACAGTAGCGATTATTTGCTCTTTTTGTACTTTTTTTTTTTTATTTTTTTAACCCCATTATGTTACTAAACATCTCAGGCCGGGGTCACACCTCTGTGTTTTTTGGTGCTTTTAGCAGAAACACACTACAGTTCATTTACATGTTTTCCTATGGGACACGTTCACATCCATGATTTTTTTTCAGCTGTTGCGTATTTGGAAAGGGCAAGGACTTTTTAACGCGAAACGGTGCTATTATATATTTTTTTTGCTTCAATATACCTCAATGGAGAAGCTGCAGAAAAGCATGTAATATGTTTTTGCGGCAATTTGTGTTTTGTAATCTGCCCAACAACAAATTGGCCCATTTTTTTTTTAAATGCAATTTATTTTTTATTTATTATCCGATTAATCAAAACAATAATCGGCCTACTAATCGATTATGAAGGTAATCGTTAGTTGCAGCCCTAATATATATATATATATATATATATATATATATATATATATATATATATATATATATATATATATATATATATATAGAGCAGGGGTCTCCAAACTTTCTAAGCAAAGGGCCACTTTACTGTCCTTCAGAGTTTATGAGGGCCGGTCAGTGGGAGACTAAAAGGTCATGACATCAGTGGGAAAAATTACCCCATTGTTTGTTTCAGTGGGAGTAATTGTGCCCCATCATTGGGTCCCTTTGCTGGTGTCATTGTGAAAAACTGTATCCCATTGTTGGTGTCCTTGTGATGAATTGTCCCCTATCATTGGGAAGAATTGTGACCCATCATTGATGACATTGGGCCCCTTTGTTGGCGTTATTGGGCCCCATTGTTGGTGTCCGTAGGAGAAACATAGTGCCCCAAGGGCCGTAATAAAAGCAAGCAAAGGGCCACATCTGGCCCCCGTGCCGCAGTTTGGAGACTATTGATCTAGAGCAGGGGTCTCAAACTGGTGGCCCCCTAGCTGTTGCAGAAGTACAATTCCCTTGATGTATTGCAAGTCTGACAGTTACAAGCATGACTCCCATAGGCAGAGGCATGATGAGACTTGTGGTTCCGCAACAGCAGGAGGGCCGCCAGTTTGAGACACCTGATCTAGAGTATTGAAGCCACAGACAAGCAAGCAACTTAACATTTTCAGTAGCCCAACAACGACAGCCTGCATTTTCCTTTTTTTTTTTTCAGTACAGATTTTGTGTGTGTGTGTGTGTGTGTGTGTTTGTTGTTTGTTTTTTAAGTTTTATGTAGTTTTTGACTATTTATACTTTTATCTTTGGCATGGGGTAATAAGACTTGGAGATGAGAGCGGGCATGTACGCTGGTATGTGTAACTGAATTTTGCTTGGGTTTAGCTCCCAGAAAAAAAAAAACCTGATCTAGAACTGTGTGTGCGTGCGTGTATGTATGTGTGTATATAGATAGATAGATAGATAGTACAGACCAATAGTTTGGACACACCTTCTCATTCCAAGAGTTTTCTTTATTTTCATGACAATGAAAATTGTAGATTCACACCGAAGGCATCAAAACTATGAATTAACACATGTGGAATTATATACATAACACAAAAGTGTGAAACAACTGAAAATATGTCATATTCTAGGTTCTTCAAAGTAGCCACCTTTTTGCTTTGATTACTGCTTTGCACACTCTTGGCATTCTCTTGATGAGCTTCAAGAGGTAGTCACCTGAAATGGTCTTCCAACAGTATTGAAGGAGTTCCCAGAGATGCTTAGCACTTGTTGGCCCTTTTGCCTTCACTCTGAATGAATGAATGAATGAAAAACTTATATAGCGCGACACATGCGAACTGAATCGCCTCTGCGGTCCAGCTGACCCCAAACCATCTCGATTGGGTTCAGGTCCGGTGACTGTGGAGGCCAGGTCATCTGGCGCAGCACCCCATCACTCTCCTTCTTGGTCAAATAGCCCTTAGGCCTTGTACACACGATCGAATCTGTCTGCTGAAACCCGTCTGACGGGCCGTTTCAGCAGACAGATTTGATTGTGTGTACGGGCAAACCGACGGATTTGGCCACCCGACAGATTTCAAAGCATGCTTTGAAATCTGTCGGCTGCAAACCCGTCCGCCCGACATGTCTGCTGGTTAGTACGCTTACCAGCAGACGTGTCTTCTCGCACACGCGCCGAATGGTTTCGACGCATGCGCGGAAGTGTTTTACTTCCTGGTGCGGTGACGTGGCGGCGTAAACGTCACCGACACGTCAGCGCGCTGTCTGCTGGCGGGGATTTTGGTTTGCTCGTGTGTACACGCGAGCAAACCAAAATGCCAGCAGACAGATTTGTTCAAATCGGTCGGTCCGACCGATTTGAACAGATAGATTTACTCGTGTGTACGAGGCCTTACACGGCCTGGAGGTGTGTTTGGGGTCATTGTCCTGTTGAAAAATAAATGATGGTCCAACTAAACGCAAACCGGATGGAATAGCATGCCGCTGCAAGATGCTGTGGTAGCCATGCTGGTTCAGTATGCCTTCAATTTTGAATAAATCCCCAACAGTGTCACCAGCAAAGCACCCCCACACCATCACACCTCCTCCTCCATGCTTCACGGTGGAAACCAGGCATGTAGAGTCCATCCGTTCACCTTTTCTGCGTCGCACAAAGACACGGTGGTTGGAACCAAAGATCTCAAGTTTGGACTCGTCAGACCAAAGCACAGATTTCCACTGGTCTAATGTCCATTCCTTGTGTTCTTTAGCCCAAACAAGTCTCTTCCGCTTGTTGCCTTTCTTTAGCAGTGGTTTCCTAGCAGATATTCTACCATGAAGGCCTGATTCCCACAGTCTCCTCTTAACAGTTGTTCTAGAGATGTGTCTGCTGCAAAAGGTGGCTACTTTGAAGAACCTAGAATATGACATATTTTCAGTTGTTTCACCATTTTTTGTTATGTATATAATTCCACATGTGTTAATTCATAGTTTTGATGCCTTCAGTGTGACTCTACAAATTTCATAGTCATGAAAATAAAGAAAACTCTTGGAATGAGAAGGTGTGTCCAAACTTTTGGTCTGTACTGTGTATGTATGTATGTGTGATATATATATATATTAAAGGTCGGCCGATATTTTGTGTTTTTTAATCAATCGGCATCGGCCGATTTTGCTGGGGAAGAAAGCCAATATTTCAGCGTGATTAAAACTCAGCGCGACTTGCTAAAAAGCTTCTGTAATAGAAGTCAATGCAAGTTGTCTGAGAAGTTTACTTCTCTCTTCTGGGCAGCCTGCCAAGTCAGAGAAAAGATATACAATGTTGCTACTTATCAATTAACTGAACTCCTTGAAGACGAAGTTCTGAGGTTAACCATTTAAAGACTAAATTGTTTTTGACACTTGTTGCTTACAAGTAAAAATCTTGTTTCTTTATTGTACATCACGGGACACAGAGCGCATAGCCATTACACTTGGGTTATATGGGTACCTTCAGGTGTGGACACTGGTGTAATCAATTTCACAGGAAGTTTCCTCCCTATATAACCCCCTCCCACTGGGAGTGCTTCAGTTTTTTCGCCAGTGTCTTAGGTGTTGGTCACGTCTAGCTGTCCCTCGGAGGTCTCGGGACCCAGGATAGCTAGCCGGATCCGTCCGAAGTGCTTCAAAGCCAAGGTGACGGTACCCGGGCCCTGCTGGATGGGGTTTTTGCCTATAATGCCTCTCCTTGGAGGGCTGGATTCTGGGCTCCAGTGCCTTAGTCTCTTCCAAGAACTAAACGCTACTGATGCCAGGATGCTATATAGGTCCAGGGGTGTGGGTTCCTTAACACAGGACCCCGGTCCCTGAAGGTCCAAGACAATACCCACGGAGATGGGGGAAGGCTGGGCCTCTTGCATTATGCAATACCCTGCGGCGTGGAGCAGGTAAGAGGGAACCTGCGGGACTTGGTTCGACAGTAGGTATCCCCCTGGGGGTTCTGGGTTGGCTAATGGTATGCTTGTGCATCAGCCACTATATCCACTATGTCTTTTGAGGCAGGATGGGATGTACTAATGTTTACCCAGATAACATGTAGATATATATATGCTTTTAAAGATATGTATTTTGCTACTCCCCCCAGATTTGCCTGTTAGCATGATACTGCAGCCCCACGTGTATAGAGAGAAAGTGCTGACAAAACTCCTGTTTCCTAGGAAGCCTATGGGGACTGCTTCCTCTATGTGTGCACTACAAAGATTAGTGGCTTACCGGGTGTCTGTTGGGAGTGCTGGTCCGGGCTTCTCCTCTGCTCTCTGCTTCCTCCATGTTGGTTTCAGCGTGGGGGGGGCGCGCGCCGCCTTTTACAGCGTCAGCGTGCGTGGGGGGGGCGGGCCAGCAGCGTCAGGTCTCAGATAAAGCAAAAAAGCATTTCCTGGCTGGTCATTCCCTCCTGAGAGCAGTGGAGAGTGAGGACATAGAGCGCGCAGCTGAGACAGTTCTGGCTAACAGTGACACCCAGTGGTGGTTTGTGGATCTTCAGGTCTGGACTTAGTCCACACTGACCAGAAAAAAAAAAAAAAAAGATTTTTTTCTTAAAGGGACTCAGCCTTAGATCTGGCAGTATCTGAGTCAGTGCAACCTTGGACTCCAGCTAACGGGCATTGGTGTGGCAATACTCACAGGACTTTCCTCGGTATTGCCACCTTCTCAGGCGTATGAAAATTTAGAATTTTTTTTACCATAGCCTGTCCTTATTAATGTTTCACTTCTAGCTACAACAGTTGGGTGTTGGCTGTAGGGGTGTCTCAAGGTTGTGCAATGGCTCCCAAGGGATCAGGACCAGCTAAGGCTGCAAAAGGTGCCAAAAAAGTAAAGGGGTCTCCATCGGGGTCAGAGGATTTGGGCCAGGCTCCAGTGGTCCCACCCTCACCAGATAGACCACCGAACAGCATCGTGCAGGAGCCATTGAGGGTGCTAGGGGCAGAGGCGGCCCCCAATCAACCCATTCCCGTTTATGTTACGGAAGAAATGCTAGAATCCACCCTGGGTGGGCTAGAGAAAAGGTTAACTGCTTTAATTGCCCGCTCTTTGCCGGGTGGCAAACGGGCTAGATCCCCGTCACCTAGAACGGTGTGTTTGGATGCAGAGGTCCTCTCTTCGGAGGAATTGGACCCACAGGTGGATCAAGTGGACCCGAGTCCTGACGGGTCAGACATTGAAGATTCCACTATAGATGAAATTTTTTCGGCTTCTCAAGCAGAGAGTCTGTGGATCCAGTCTCTGACGGATATGGTTCGCACTGCTTTTAAACTTCCAGTGTCAGAACAATTAGCCCCCGCGGTATCCTCTTTAGGTTCCTTGAAGGCACCATTGAGTGGTGCGTCTTTCCCGGTTCACCCCCTTCTGGAGAGCGTGATTTTTCAGGATTGGGCTCGACCTGATAGGATTTTTATCCCTCCTAAAAGGTTCACCATTCTCTATCCTATGGAAGAAGAATTTGCAAAGAAATGGGCACTCCCTTCCGTGGACGCAGCCATTTCCTGCGTAAATAAATCCCTGACCTGTCCGGTGGAAAATGTCCAGGTGTTTAAAGCTCCAGTCGACAAAAAATTGGAGACCCTACTGAAGGCTTCTTTTACCACAGTAGGTGCCGTGGTTCAGCCAGCAGTGGCAGCCATTGGCGTTTGTCAGGCTTTAAAGGATCAGACTAAACAGAAATTAAGGGACATACCGGCTTAGCAAGCTTGTGAATTGGCTGACCTCCCAAGAGCTCTCTGCTTTGCAGTAGATGCTATTAAGGACTCCGTTTAACAGGCGTCCCGTTTATCTCTGCTGTTGGTTCATATGCGTCGCCTTTTGTGGCTAAAAAACTGGTCAGCAGAGGCACCCTGCAAAAAGCTTTTAGCAGGATTTCCCTTTCATGGTGGGAGACTATTCGGTGAAGACCTAGATAAATATATCCAGACCATATCAAGTGGTAAAAGTTCTTTCTTGCCTATCAAGAAAAGATCGCGTGGGCCCGCATTTAAGCGACAGGCCTTCGCAGGCTCGGCCCCTTCAACTTCCCGTCAGTATCGACGGCCCCCCGGGCGTTCAGCATTTAATAGCCGCCCACAAGGACAAGCCACGACAGGCAAGAGGCCATGGTCTCGCAAGCTGGTTAAACCAGTCCTCAAGTCAGATTCATGAAGGGGCGCCCCCACTCTCTTGGGTGGGGGGAAGGCTTCGGTTTTTCTCCGAAGTGTGGAAGGCCAGAATTCCCGACTCTTGGGTAAGATCCGTGGTAACCACGGGCTACAAGCTAGAGTTTCGGGAAGTCCCCCCTCCTCATTTTCAGGGGTCAAGTCTTCCAAACGACCCATTAAAGAGGGCCTCTCTTGTAAAAGCATTGGATCGTCTCTTGCTCCAAGGAGTAATTATAGAAGTACCAACCCAGGAATGGGGTCTGGGATTCTACTCCAACCTTTTCATAATACCAAAGCCCAATGGCGACGTCAGGCCTATCTTAGACCTCAAACGCCTAAATCGCTTTCTAAGAATTCAGACCTTTCGTATGGAGTCCATACGTTCGGTGGCAGCCAGCCTACATCAAGACGATTTTCTAGCATCTATAGACATAAGAGATGCGTATCTGCACGTGCCGATCTACCCGGCACATCACAGGTTTCTTCGTTTTATGATAGATCACCGCCATTACCAGTTCGTAGCCCTCCCTTTCGGGTTGGCAACAGCTCCGCGGGTATTCACAAAGGTGTTAGCCCCGGTGCTAGCCGTCCTAAGGACAGAAGGCATTTTAGTCTTGGCATACTTGGACGATCTTCTGGTTATCGACAATCAGGCAGTAGGTCGCACAGTTCAGCATCTAGAGGAATTCGGGTGGATTGTAAACCTAGAAAAATCGGTATTGAAACCCACAAAGCAGTTGGAATATCTAGGCCTTCGGCTAGATACAGACTGCCAGAAGATAATTTTACCTCAAGCAAAGATCAGATCAATAGCTCAAGCAGTTCAAGTGATCTTAGGCAAGAAGAGGCCGACTATTCGCCTATGTATGCGACTGCTGGGGAAGATGGTGGCCGCCTTCGAGGCTGTACCCTACGCCCAGATCCATACCAGATATCTTCAGGCAGCCATTCTCTCTGCTTGGAACAAGTCCATTCAGGCGTTGGATCGTCCGTTAGTGCTCTCCCTGAAGGTCCGGCGCAGCCTGTCTTGGTGGCTGGTCCCTCAAAATTTGTCAAAAGGGAAATCCTTTTGCCCCATCACGTGGAAGATAGTATCCACGGATGCCAGCCTGTCAGGTTGGGGGGCAGTTCTAGAAGAACAAACCCAGCAAGGGCAGTGGTCGGAGGCAGAAAAACTGCTTCCCATCAATATCTTGGAGATCAGAGCTGCTCGGCTGGCCCTGATCGCCTGGACTCTCCCCCTTCAGGGTCTGCCAGTAAGGATACAGTCCGACAACGCCACTGCGGTGGCATACATAAACCACCAGGGGGGCACGAAGAGCCCAGCAGCCCAAAGAGAAGTAAACCTGATTTTCTCATGGGCCGAAGCCCATGTACCCTGCATCTCGGCGGTGTTCATCCCAGGGATAGACAATTCTCAAGCAGATTTTTTGAGTCGTCAACAGTTGCTCCCGGGGGAGTGGTCTCTTCACCCCCAGGTATTCCAAGAGATTTGCCAAAGATTCGGAGTCCCAGATGTGGACATTATGGCAACGAGATCCAACAAAAAGTTGGACATTTTCATATCCCGAGCCAGGGATCCCTCGGCCTACGGGACCGATGCCTTGGTTTGCCCTTGGCACCAGTTTTCTCTTCTGTATGCGTTCCCTCCACTGCAGATGATTCCCCGCCTTCTACGGAGGATCCGGGTGGAGCGCAGGCCTGTGATCCTGGTGGCCCCAGCCTGGCCCAGGAGGGCTTGGTACGCACTCATCGTGAAGATGTCAGTCGGGGCGCCGTGGCCGCTCCCCCTGCGCCCAGATCTGCTGTCTCAGGGCCCAATCTGCCACCCTGCTTCACAGCAGCTAAATTTGACGGCTTGGCGGCTGAATCCCTAATTCTTAAGGGCAGAGGCCTCTCAGATCAGGTCATATCTACGTTGATTCAGGCTAGGAAACCGGTCTCCAGAAATATTTATTACAGAGTCTGGAGAACCTATGTGGAGTGGTGCGAGTCTCAAAGATGGCATCCTCGAAAGTTTTTTATTGACAGGATCTTGCGATTCCTCCAGGTTGGCGTTGACAAAGGGTTGGCTCTTAGTACTCTAAAGGGGCAGGTGTCGGCTTTATCAATATGGTTTCAAAGACCCTTGGCCACCCATTCGCTTATGAAAACCTTCTTGCAGGGGGTCTTGCATGTGAATCCCCCTATTAGAGCTCCCCTCTGCCCCTGGAATTTAAATCTGGTCTTGTCAGCTTTACAAAGGCAGCCGTTTGAACCTCTGACAGAAATCCCTCTTGTGCTACTAACCCGAAAGTTGGTTTTCTTGGTGGCTATGGCTTCGGCCAGAAGGATTTCCGAGCTGGCAGCCTTGTCATGCAGGGAGCCATACCTTATTCTGCATAAGGACAGAGTGGTTCTTCGGCCTCAACCTTCTTTCCTTCCTAAGGTCATATCCAGTTTTCACTTGAATCAGGACCTAGTCCTACCATCCTTCTTTCCTACTCCCCAGTCCAGAGAGGAAAGACGGCTTCATACTTTGGATGTGGTTCGAGCCATGAGGGTCTATCTCAAGGCTACAGAGAAGATTCGGAAAACAGATGTGCTTTTTGTCCTTCCGGATGGCCCCAAGAAGGGTCAGCCGGCTGCCAAGTCTTCCTTGGCTAGGTGGATTAAGCAGCTGATTTTTCAGGCCTATGGTCTGAAGCGCGTTCCACCTCCCTTATCAGTTAAGGCCCATTCTACGAGGGCCATGAGTGCCTCCTGGGCGGCACACCATCAGATCTCTATGGCACAGGTTTGCAAGGCGGCAACCTGGTCTTCCGTACATACGTTTACTAAATTTTATAAGTTGGACGTTGCAAAGGGTACGGACGCAGCTTTTGGGCAGGCGGTACTACGGGCAGCAGTATAGAATCCTCTGGCCCGGTTCACGCCCCCTTGTTTTTCTGTTGGTGGAGCTATTTTTTCTCCTAACAATGTTTTTATTTGGCTATTCTTGGCCTTACGGTCTCCCTCCCTTCATGGAGCATTGCTTTAGGACATCCCAAGTGTAATGGCTATGCGCTCTGTGTCCCGTGATGTACGATAAAGAAAAAAGGATTTTTAATAAACAGCTTACCTGTAAAATCCTTTTCTTGAAGTACATCACGGGACACAGAGCTCCCACCCCTCTTTTGGGGAACATTGTGTAACCTCGGGAGAATTGCTTGCTACAAAACTGAAGCACTCCCAGTGGGAGGGGGTTATATAGGGAGGAAACTTCCTGTGAAATTGATTACACCAGTGTCCACACCTGAAGGTACCCATATAATCCAAGTGTAATGGCTATGCGCTCTGTGTCCCGTGATGTACTTCAAGAAAAGGATTTTACAGGTAAGCTGTTTATTAAAAATCCTTTTATTTTCTGCTAGAAAGTCACGTGAAACCTCCAAACATTATATATATATTTTTTTTAGCAGAGACCCTAGGAAATAAAATAGCGATTGTTGCAATATTTTATGTCACACGGTATTCGCACATCGGTCTTTTAACGCATTTTTTTTTGGGGGAAAGTTAGCCCATCACTTCCTGATTCCCTTACCGAAGATGGCGGCAGCAGCACCCGAGGGAGAGATCGATTTCGGGTGCTGACATTGCATGCGCCCAGGACAGGTAAGTGTCCATATATTAAAAGCCAACAGCTACAGTATTTGTAGCTGCTGACTTAATTTTTTTTTTCAGCGTAATTTGGCTGCTAGCAGGGCACTTATATCCCAGCTAGCGGGCCGACGAAGGGGTTAAATGCTCTTGTGTAGCGCCACTGCAGATGCGCTTTGCAGGCTCTTCGGCAGCGGTGCCATTCATTTTAATGGGCAGGAGTGGTATACACCGTTCCAAAGATGCTGCTTGCAGAACTTTTTTTTAACATCCTGCCAGCGCACCGCCTCAGTGTAAAGGCACTTGGGCTTTCACTCTGAGACTGCAGGGGAGCCATTTTTGCAGGCACTTTATAGGCGCTATTTTTGGCCGAAAAGCGCCTGAAAAACGCCCCAGTGTGATAGGGGTCTAACTGTTAGATTTTATGAGATGAAGGGGGGGGGGTGGGATTAAAAATCGGCCTAACATATCGGCCCAAAAAATCGGCATCATATATCGGCCACTGCGATTTCTAAATATCGGCATCGGCCAGAGAAAAACCTATATCGGTGTGTATATATATATCGTACAGTATTTGTATTAGGGCTATGATCTCTTATATTGAGTGGGGAACAGCTTTTCCTATTATAGGTTATGTCCCTACATATCCTACAATTATGTAAACAGTAGGATACTCTTAGTATCCAAAGATATAAAAAATTCCAAATATTTAGGAGATTTCCAAAGAAAAGGTTGTCGGTGCTATAGCCTTTCACTAAAGCAGAAATGCACACACCACTGTGTTGTTGTTGTTATTACTACTACTAATGGTGTGTGTATATGTATGTATGTATGTATATATATATAGCACCAACACCTCCTGTGCTCTGCATAAAGTTCATGATAAAAGCAAGGGTGAGTTGGCAACAAAATAATGCAGCAGGGGGAGCCAAAGTCCTCTATTATACAGAGAGCTGAAAAAAATCATATCTTTAGGACTGGTTTTCTCTAGTATCCTGCGAATATTTGCAAAATGGCTACCTCCTAATACTCCACTGTATTTTAAAATGTGTCCCTTTACTATTTGGTTCCTGTTTTACTCCAAATTAAATGTTCATAGAATTTTTTTATATATATATATATATATATATATATATATATCTCCATTTACTAATCCTGTTCTGATTTTTTACATTTTATTTTTCAGAGTCTTTTCGCCCCAAACCCCCTAGTCGCAAGTCCCAGTCAGATATGAAAAAAACACGTTTGAAGCTTTCTCTTCAGGAAAAGCTATTCAGCTATTACAAGAAACATGTTGCTATTCCACCTGCAGAGCAGAGCTGTGCTAAGCAAGCCGCGATAGACATCTGTGCTGAACTGCGCAACTTCATCCACAGCAAGTTTCCAGACATGCCATTGAAAGACATGCACCTTAGCGGAAGCCTGTATGATGATCTGCAGGTAACATTGTTGGATTTGCTTAATTTTCATTTATGCAGTCAAAATAATTATTGCTATTCTGAAACACAGTTTTTGAACCCAGATTAACCTTGTAGACCTTATAACCTAAAGGTTACATTAATCAGTTTGCACTGAAGCAAGTGTTAAACATCTAAGCTGCATTTTTGCTGTGCCCTGGCAGCTGCTCCAAGTAACAATCTGCCCTCGGGGCATTAGTAGGTTCACCGCATCCCAGGCTTCACTACAAACAGCCAGTAATGTGCAAAGCGTAGTCTAACCCTAGCCATTTCTGTTAGTTTGTAGGTGCTAGATGAAGCCATTGTGTCAAACTTCTTTGCGTGATTGTAAAAGACAAATGTAAAAGTAAGACTTTAGTTTTGGTCTTTTGCGCTAAAAACAAAAGAACACCTTTGGGGGGGGGAAAAAAGCTATATTCTTTACTTTCTGCTATAATGCATAATTCCAAAAAAACATGTATTCATCAGTTTAGGCCAATATGTATTTTATGTATTTCTTGGTAACATTTTTTTTTTGCAATAAGCGTATGTTGATTGGTTTGTGCAGAAGTTATAGCGTCTATAAAATAGGGGATAGGTTTATGGACTTTTAATTTATATTTTTTATATTGTTGTTACTGGTAATGGCAGTGATCTGCCATTTTTAGCAGGACTACGACATTGCGGTGGACAAATCTGACCCCAAGTGACACTTTTTGGGGACCAGTGACATTATTACAGTAATCGGTGCTAAAAAAAATGCACTGATCAATGTATAAATGACACTGGCAGGGAAGAGGTTAACACCAGGGGGCGATCAAGGGGTTAACTGTGTTCCCTGGGTGTATTCTAACTGTATGGGCTTACTAGGACAACAGAGATCGCTGTTCCTGATCACTAGGAACAGCCAATCTCAATATTGTCCCCTGTCAGAACGGGGATCCGCCTTGTTTCTCATGCACGCCCCACTGTATCTTATATTCTTTATTTGCGCATTCCCTATTAAGGTTTTCTGTAGCAATAGTGGAAAGATGGAGTCGCATGATAAATGAACACGATGCAAATTTTACTGTTTTCACATTCCTCCACTCTGTTTTTTCTCAAGTGGCTACAGTGTATCTCCCCTAGCATGCTGCCATTTTCCAAAAAAAGCAAAGCTGCCACCATCTAGTCTCCCACAATGTGACGCTAAAATAAGTGCATGCTCAGTAGCGTGCAGGATGCCAGCTAGGCAATTCACTTTGGAAAAATAGGTGATGGGGAAGAATGCTGGGGAGAGAATGATAGGCGAGTTGGGACAGAGAACATATGTAAGCTCTAACGAGCAGGGCCCTCCTGTATTGAATTGTATTGTAACTGTATTGTCTTCCCTGATGATGTAAATCGCTGCACAAACACTTGGCGCGATATAAATCCTGTATAATAATAATAATATGTGCAGATAACTGGGGAGAATGCCATTATATGATTTATGTATAAATTAAACCGAATTAGTGCCGGTATCTTAAAATGGATATTTCATATAAATAGTTGTATCCTGCCATTCAGTTAAGTCCTGTGTTATATTGAGATCGAGCTCCCATTGTTCCATTGTAGATTTATGGGTCAGATCCACACAAAGATTATATAGTATAGAAATACTGCTCTTCGTGAAACCAATTGTTTTATAAGAAAGCTTAACATTTTCATCAATGACAAAGGTTGGGTGGCTTGTTTGAACTTAGGATGTGATTTGCTGGTGTCAAAACACTTTAGAGGAGGGTAATTGTAGATTGTTTGTTTTGTTTTTTAGGTAATCTAGACACTTTACCGTAGTTTTGGTGGCGTTGTTCGGCCTCTAGCGGGGCGTTTTTAACCCCCACTAGTGGCTGAAGAAAGGGTTAAATGCGCCTAAAAAGCACGTCTGCTGAAGCGCTTTGCAGGCACTTCAGCAGTGGTACCTATTCATTTTAATGGGCAGTTCTGCAAGCCGCTCCAAAGATTCTGCTTGCAGAACTTTTTCTAACGTCCTGCAAGCGCACCGCTCCCGTGTAAAAGCCGAGGAGCCATTTTTCACGCACATTACAGGTGCTATATTTAGCCCTTTAGTGACTGAAAAATGCCTCCAGTGTGAAATGGGTCAAAGTCACCAATCCGTATGAAGCCTTGGTTTCACATTATCAAAAAAGGTGTGGAAGTAGCTCCAGAGAAAAAATTCTGGATTATTTAGTAAGGGAGCAAGAGGAATATGAGGAGAGTGAGATTGTTTCCTTGCTCTCTGTATATTCCAAACAGTCAACCTATAGAATAAAGTGAGACACATTATAGGGGGGGCCAATCCTGTGTTTTGAATTGCAGTCATTTTAAGCATATTGGTTGAATTGTACACAAATTAAGCAGTTTACATCTATCCATTTGCATGCTTTCAAATATTTACTTTGTGCTCTTTTCATATTTCAGGTGGTGAGAGCAGATCACATTCAGCTTATAGTACCACTCTTAGTGGAAAATAATTTGTGGTCATGTGTCCCTGGAGAAGAGACTATCCTCAGCTTACCAGGGTTTTGCTTTTTGCGTAGAGAAAACGTTGAGTACTTTCCTCGTGGGAACAGTTACTGGGATCGTTGTGTTGTAGGGGGTTACCTATGTCCAAAGGCGGTGATAGCCACGTTTGAGAAAGTTGTAGCTGGTTCAATCAACTGGCCAGCCATCGGCAGCATGTTGGGATATGTGATTCGGCCAGTAGTGCCATCTGAAAACCTTATCTTGGAAGTTCAGTATGAGGATGACAGGAAGCTCTTCATAGACTTTTTGCCATTAGTTGTGCTCGGGGAGCACCTAGCAGTTGCTAAATCCCATCGACTAGAACGTTATGGAAACATGTGGCGATTAAGTCAACGTGGAGCAGAAACTGCTGCATTAATTGGGCGGGACCAACAGGATTCAGGATGTCGATGCCTCTGCCTAAAAATATTGAAGGCCCTCTGTCGATACAATCTGCCTCTTTCCCATCTCACAGCTTCCCACCTCACCAACATACTCTTACATATGTGTGAAACGGACGACGACTGGACACAGGGGTCTTTAGCAGATCGATTTCTTCAAGCACTTCGAGAGACCGTTGGCTACCTAGAAAAAGGAGAGTTACCTTCAGCCTTGGACCCGAAGGTGAACTTGTTTTCAGAACTCACACCAGATGAGGTGGATGAGATGGGCTACTTTCTCTATTGCTCCTTATCAGAGCCAGAGGTGCTGCTGAGGACAGGAGAATGAGAATGTGTGGTGGGGAAGGTGGTAATGGGGAGTAGACAATACAGGGTTAATACATTGATAAACTTTGAAGGACAAGTCAAAAATCCAGCTAACATTACTGTTATTACACAATGCAAAAATACTTTCATATGTTACTTCCTGTGAACTTGGCTTTGCTCTTTTCAGTTTGCTCACTGCTGCTCTCAGGTAGGAAGTTTCTTTTGTTCAAGCGTTGCATGATAGTAAACAAAATTGTGCACTGTAATTACCGGTAACAAAAAAAAAAGTAACCAAATACATCATTGTCAACTGCACATAAAATATTCCCCATTAGTGTCTCCATTGACTCCAGTTTTTGTTCTTGTTGAGATGGAGGTATAGCTAGCATCTAAAGCATCCAACACTTTGTATTGAATTTCTGCATTTGCCCACTGTGGTTCCATCCCCAAACCACTATTTCACTAGTGTGTCCCTGAAGCTTTCTAACAGCTGGGGAAAGGAGCCACAGCTGGGAGAAGCGGGCTTCTGTTGTGTTGAATGGTGAAGATACTAGCATCACCCCTAGCTCCGCAAGAACATTTCGGAGGGCAGCACAGTAGCTTACCTTGCAGTTTGAATACCAACTGAGACACTACCTGCATTGAGTTTGCAATTTCCCCCTGTTTTGCGTGTATTTCTTTAGGTACTCTAGTTGCCTCCCACACGTCAGACTAACTGGTAGGTTATTTTTGGCTCTAAGAATGTGTATGTATCCTTGAGGCCGGGTTCACACTGGTACGACAAACGCTCCAACATTGGGCGCTCATGTCGCATGACGTGTGAAAATCAATGTTTTCCTATGAGAACCGTCTTAACTGGTCCGACACAAGTCTGTCCGACTTTGAAAATGCTCCCTGTAACTACTTTGGTTCGACTTTGATCCTGCTTCAGCACATTTAATATCATTGAAGTTGGATCAAAGTAGGACCCTTGTCCTTACCATCTGACTTTTGACATCCGACATTGTGATTACAGCAGCAGTAAAAAGAATTTATCTCAATATGTGATTGTTTTGATTCGTCAAAGAACAAGTCAGACTTTTACAAAGTCGGATCAAAGTAGTATCCTGTTCATGAAAGTCAGATGGATGTAGGATCAATGTAGGGCCAATATAGGACCGCTGTCACAGAGCAAAGTAGGATGAAAGTCGTACTACTGTCGTGTAGTATCAGTGTGAACCCAGCCTGAGAGTGGTGACCTTTGATTTTTAATCTCCTTAAGTGCAGGGCCTGATTTGAATGTACAATAGGTAAAGAGCTGAGTAAATTGTTGGCACTGTATAAATACCTGTAATTGATGTAGGCAATGGAGGCACCAGTTGTGGATATTTTACACGTATCATAAAATGTTATCTATGAAGTTCATGAAACGCTACTTCACCATCACTTCCATGTTTTATGGACTTCTCACATAAATGCCAAATGTTGTTTACTCTTGTATGCATCCATATTATTCAGTTATATTAAATGGTTGGGGCTCTTCTATAAAAACCGGTGTAAAGTAAAACCGTGTAGTTGTCCATAACAAGAGTTCTATTGACTGCTTTAGGCCCCTTTCACACTTGTACGACTTGTCCTACGACTTGGGACTGCAAAGTCGTACGACAAGTCGTTCTCCATGATTTCCAATGACCACCATTCATATTGGTATGACTTCAAGTCATGCCGACTTCAAAGTATTCCCACTACTTTGGTACGACTTTAATGCAAGTTACACAGGCATTCCCTAAAATGGCGGCCAAATCGTGCGACTTTGAAGCCGCAGTAGTGCGAAATGGGCCTTAATTTTCTTATCTGCATTTATAAAACCAACTGATGGAGTTTGACTCCTTGTTGTGGGTAACATCTGTCCTTTTTGTCCTTGTTTGTATGAATGCTGCTGGTAGTGTATTAGCTGAGTTCTGTCCAAAAATGCTTTATTTAGAAAGTTAATTTATCAATATTTTCAGTCATTTTCTGCCTCATATTTTATAATATTTTAAATGCATAGCGGAAAACCTCCAGGTGTTATTTCATGCCATAATATAGTTCTGTCTTACCACAGACTAAAGGCTAATGAAACTAAAGGGCCGTACACACTGGCCAAATATCGAGGGGTATCATCTGGTTTAGTAGAAACTGCCTGACATTCAGGTCGTGTGTGGGGCTTCTGAAGGGGAAAAAAACGAAAAAGGTCTGTCGATTGGCACCCTATCAGTGTGCTCAGCCAATGGCTGAGAGTGCTGGCCAGTGTGTTCTGGTCTTGTACCCACCTGTCCATGCCCCCTGCCGGAAGCTGCACAGCTGTAAGCTCTTTTGGCTTGTCCGTTAATTCTTGCATGTATACATAGAATAAGGACCAGCTGCAAGACTTCCAGTGTGCTGATTTGGCAAGAAATTAGGGCAGGGATATGCAATAAGCGTCACATCATGCCCCTGCCTCTGGGTGTCATGCTCGCGGCTGTCAGTCTCTTGCTATGTCTCATGGGACTTGTAGTTCTGAAACAGCTGGAGGTCTGCGAATTGCATATCCCTGAATTAGGGTATGGGGGGGGTTGGGCTAAGAGGTAAAGTCTAAGTATGAAAGTGCAGTTGAACCTTAAATCGGAGCCATCTATTCATTTACATCCAAAGAAGCTGCCATCTTCGCCCTTCTTAGATCTGCAGTTGCCATGGTCTTGTACATGTGAGCAGTTATGACAGCAATTTGATGGCTTGACAGTTCAGTCAAGAGCACAAGCAACTGTGACTGTTATCATTAAGGTATGCCATGAATGTAAGTGTTTTGGGAAACCATTATGTTGATCAGTTTAGTTCCACTTATCAGTTGACGAGTCAGCTTTGCACCATGGGAGACTTTTTTAGGGGCTGGCGGGCATCTACTTGAATATCTGATGGTTAGGATAACAAAATGTAGCTATTAAAGTGGTTGTAAACTTAGTCATACATTTTGAACTAAGCACAAATATCTGAAGTGTTTACTTGTCTCTCTCCAAAGCTCAGAGTAATTTCTACATTGTGCTTCGTTCCTCTGTCATCAGCATACGTCACTTTTGAGATGTTTTTCTGACACATGAAATACAATTAGTGACAGCTTGTCTATTCAGAATACAGCTTTCTCTGCCTATGTCACGGGTGGAGTGGTGTCCCTTTCCTCCAATCAGCTCTCAGCAATCACTCTTTTATCACATATTTGCATTTTTGAAGGGTTGTAAACAAGAGAAGACAGCAGATAAACATAAAACTTATGTAGGAGGATTTGTTTAATCTCTGTGTATCATCTGAGATTATTCACTTATTTTTTTCTCTCATGTTATACTAGATGTGGAAATGCTACATCAGTAAGTACTTGCAGAATTGAGTAGTCCTTTGTTTCGGTATATGGAGCAGTCTGAAGCAGAGATACAATTTTCATTCAGGGGCATATTGATATTTTAGGGAGTGTGACGTTTACCAAATTACTGCAGGTGAAGCATTCCCTGTAATTTAAAACACTAGCACCAGGAACATTCACTTGCAGTGATTATATGATAAATGTTGCATGAGCTGCTTTCTAAAATATTCTCCTAGAGTGGAAAATACATTCACTTTTCGTAGGAAAAAAGATACATATTTCACTGAATCATGTCTTCTAAGATGCCAATTGGACATTTGTTTTATTGTTTGTTTTTTCGTTTTTTAGGTCATTCGTTATGATTGCAATTCGAAAATAAGAAAGAAAATTTGAAAGAATAACTAACTAATAATTACTAACTATTAAATTATAGATATTGGAATTTCCTTTCAAATTTGGCTGTTAGTGAACGTAATGAATACCAATTTATCCGAAGTTACGAATTATCTGAAATATCAAATGGTGCATCTAAACAAATGGAACGGAAAGAATTAATAATAATTTGTTACGTTCCATTAGTTTAGATACGGCATTCGTTATTTCGGATAATTCACTAACAGCCAAATAAAAAATAAAAAATCCAATACCTATAATTTAATAGTAATAAGTAAGTTATGTCAGATTTTCGAATATTCGGAATAATTCGTTAAACGGGTTTTTGTTAATTTGGATATTTTCTAATTGACTAATTTGTTGAAATCCGTTTAACGAATTCGGAGCGGCATGAATTGCACATGTCTTATGCCAATCACATATAATATATTTTAGTGTACAGTCATTGAATTGAGATCTTCAGCAACTACATTTGTATACTGTTTATTATAATTGGATGTTTCTTTTGGAAAGCTAACATTGTGAATGCCGGGTTACTATGCTGTTTTTCTATATTTTGTTACAAGAAGACCAGCAGAAGACATCGGGCAGATTGTATAACCTAACAGTCAAATAAGCAACATTTGTGTTTTGATGTGAATCACATGCTAGGGCAGAGTCTGAAAATAGGAACATTTATTGTAATGCATACTTTGTTACTCCACAGCTGTTATCATTGACACCCACATGTCATATCTGTGACATGCATGATATTACCAAAATAATATTTGCCTACATCTCTCTTCCAACTGGTAGCAGGAATGTTAATCAGATTTCGCTTTTTTTTTGTTTGACTATGCATGACCAATTTCAGGTGCCATTCACAAAACACAACATTGTCAAGCTTCAGTTCATATGTTAACTTTGAATTGTTATTTTTATTTTTTTTTATTTTTTTTGCCAAAATCAGTATTTAACAAATTGTTCATAGTTCTGGTGTACAAATCATGGAAAGAAAGGTGTAGGTTTGTTATCTTTATTGCAGGTGTTGCATATAGCAGCCAATGCAGTTCTTGTTATCAGATGTATACACCAGAAATCACAGTTGGACCCCTTTCACTCTGAGGGGTGTTAAAAATAGCACCTGCAATCCACCTCTTAAAAGGGCTTTCACACTGGAGCAGTGTGCTGGCAGGGCATCAGAAAAACTCTTTTTTTGGAGCGCATTAGCAACGGTGAACTCACTGCTGCTAATGTGCTCCTGCCCATTAAAATCAATGGGCAGCACTGCCAAACCGCCGGCGATATTAACGCTTTCTCGGCCACTAGTGGGGGTTAAAAGCACCCCGCTAGCTGCTGAAATGTGTCGCATATCCGACGGTAAAATAGCAGAGTTTTACCGCCGAAGCTATGGGGAGCACCAGTGTGAAAGGGGTCTTAAAATCTGGTTTCTGTGGGGAGTGCCTTCACTTTTCCATCCCGCTCCCCCCCCGGAAATATTTACTTGATTTCCAACCTGTAGTGGAATAAAAAAATAAAGTATTTTTCAGAAAATGTGTGCTAAAACAAGCAGTGGAGTTGTCATGCTGACGCCCTTCTAAAATGCCATTTGCTTGGCACCTCGTCTCTGGCATCTGTCTATGAGTAACTGACCAAAAATAAATGTATTGCATGTAAAGGCAGAGTAGAGTAATAACCCCTGGTTTGTATGCTTGTTTGATGGCAGTGACTCAAGGAGTGTTCAAATAATTGCTTGATAGTTGGGCAACTGGTATTTTCATTACATCTCCCAGCAATTTTTTATTTATTTTTTAAACACAAGATTCTTTTATTGTGTTTTTGTGGCTGTTGAGCTTTTCCTTTTATAAGTTGTGAGTGCAGTGCATATCTGTTTCCTGTGTGTGATAACAGTCCATATAAATCTTTATTGATTACCTCACTGCTTGTATGACCCTCTAGCATTGTTTTGAGCATAAAATAACATTTTGGCGTGCCACAATTTATTGTTCTTTATGCAAACTATGCCTTATAAGTTTACAGAACAGCTAGATAAACCATGCCATGACAATATGACCATACAAAGCCCTATGCAGATTGTCATACTGGTGCTAGAAAGACTTTGTCTTTATGCTGAGTATTATTGCCAGCTTCATCCGATGTACTTGATCCAATGACGGTTCTTACACTAGTGCCAAGAAAACAGTATGCTCTATCCTATCGTTAGATTCTGTTGAAATGAGAACTTGAGGAATCTGAGACAATAAAAACATAATGCTGCCGTCCTTGAATATAGAATACATGAAGAAGTAAACCTTGTTTTTCCTTAATGCCCAGCAGCATAGACCTTCAATTTGCTCCTCTGCGGCTACCAAGAGTGGAGAAAATACCTGGTACTTCTACTTATGATAGAATATGTGGCAGCTTTAGGGCTTGGTGATTAGCTGATTGTTGTCACATGGGGGGCTTTAGAGACCTTAGCCCTGTGTAAGCTTCGACTAGAGCGAGCTGGAGGGCTTCTTTACTCTCTTCTGGCATTTGCTTTTGATTAACATTTACTCACTGCTTACTTACTGCTGATGGAACAATCACATGTTGGCTTTAAAGGGGTGTTCCAGCTAAATTTTATGTTTATTAAAAGATAGCATGCATTTTAATGAGTGCCCAAGATGGCTGCTTTGCCATCTGCCCCAACCGCAGATAAAGCTGCATATTTTTGCCTTCTTTTGTCTATAAGCCATTGGGGTGTGAAATTAAGGTATATGAAACAGGATGGCAGCCAATAAGCTAACTTATTGTTCACCCCACAATTTATAGTTAAATGTGTGTCAAAGCACACTTTGCCCTATTAAAGCAGGCATAGGAAGAGAGGGTGAAAGGAAATCTTCCAATGGGGAAACCTGTCCTGGTAAGAGGGGATATCCCCTCGCTTTTGAGAGATTACTGATTACTTCCCGCTGTACAGCTGGACCAGAAAGTAAGCATTTTACTGACTTCACATACACCTAAAGATTTGCAAGGTGCAATCATTGTAGAGTACTATTACACAGAGCAAGGTATACATATGTCACAAGCAAAAATATCT
Organism: Rana kukunoris; assembly: GCA_029574335.1. NCBI lineage: Eukaryota > Metazoa > Chordata > Amphibia > Anura > Ranidae > Rana > Rana kukunoris. The sequence goes on along the minus strand of CM056055.1, from coordinate 64,090,594 downwards.
GCCCCCAAATGCTTAATTAAAAAATAGATAAGTAAACATGGCTTTCAGCACACCAGACATTGATAACATTAGTTATATTAAGGTGAACTCTTGTGTAGTTACCCTTTAAGGCTCCATGCACACTGGCATAAAAAATGTTGCCTCTACAGGAGTTTTGTGCTCTGCCTGTAGAAGTAACTCAATGTTATCCTTTGTGTTAATGCACATTAGGATGTTTTAGAGGTATATTTTGAGATCCACATTTAGAGGCGGGAAAAACTAATTCGCATTTCTGATTGGAGCTCACTGACAGAAAACGTAAAACTCTCCTACACTCGTCTAAACTTTGGAAGTTATTTACTCCAAAGAGAACAGACATTTTTTTAAGCCCAGTCTACATGGAGCTTAAGTGAGACATACATATATATATATATATATATGACACCAAGTTCGTTCTAAAATACGTAGAGGGGAATTAAACTGGGGAAAACAGAATTTGGAGCAGCTCTGCATGGTAACCAATCGGTTTCTAGCTTTCATTTTTGAGGCTGGGTTCACACCTATGCGAATTGAGTGTGGCTTAAACCGCATCTAATACGCAGAACATTTCTAAATACATTGTTTTCAATGAGGCTGGTTCACATATGTGCGATGCATTCGCACTGCGCATTGCAGAAAAAACGTGTGCGGATTTTATGCCTTGCGGTGCGGCTCAGGTGCGAATTCAGTCCCATTATCTTCTATGGGTACTCAGCTGATTCGCAGATGTGTTCAGTTCTCTTCAGGAATTTCTCTCATTCAGCTCAATACATTTCTCCCCCACTCTCCTCTCACCCGAAACTTCTCCCAGGTCTCCAAATTCGTAGCTAAAAACGGATCTAATCTGCTGAACACTTCCCTTATCTATCTGCAGAGATTAGAGCTGAAATTCACACCACCAAGTGTGAACCCAGCCTAAGCCCAGGTTCACACTGGGTTCGATTTGAGATGAGATTTCACATGTGAAATCGCATCTCAAATCGGCGGCATTTGCCGGCAATTGTCAGCAATGACACCGTCCTAATCGGTGCGACGCCGCATATGCGGCGCTGCACCGATTTCGAAAAGTAGTTCCTGTACTACTTTTTGCGATTTCAGGCCACGATTTACATTGACATCTGTGCAGAAACCGGCACAGATGTCTCTTAAATCGCGGCTGAAATCGGGACTGCCAGCGGGAGTGAAATCGTGCGAGTTCAGCTGAAATCGCACGGCTTCACTCCCGCAGCCCAGTGTGAACCAGGGCTAAAGCTTACCTGAGCCAGCTAAAAATAGAAGCTGATTGTTTTCCATGCCCAGCTGTTGCAGATACTGTCTGCTCTAGTTTTGGTAAATTTCAACCTGAATGCACTACTACTTGAAAAAAGGATGTGAATCTTTGGATGGGTTTTCTATTGTGCTTCCAGTTTTAGATGAACTCTCAAAGCAAGCCTTCTTATAAGGATGATATTTAGTATAATTTTGACACTTTTTTTTTTTTTATGGAGCATAGCTAATAAATTTTCACTTCCATGTAATCATTGTAATAACATGTATAAGTTGGAAATATGTATTGTGTAAGTTCCTTCAGTTTCTTGTATAACTTTTCAGTGATGGGTTTCACTTCACACTGTGTATGGAGGTAAATGTTACTCCCCTATGTATTTTACTATCTTGAATATTTATCAATGAAATGGTTTGAAAGGATATAATGTGCATGTTTTTATTTTGTTTGTTTTGAGGGAGTGTGTGTCCAAAAAGCATTATAACCAATAAAAAAAATGATTAAAATCCTAGTTGTGTGGTTTTTCTAAATGGAGCAAGGACAGCAGCCGTTGCAAAGCTGATTTTGCAGCAAAAATGACACAGTGAGAAATCTTCTCACCTTTTATGTAGCTTGCTTACTGCTAACACTGTTGAGGAATTTTTCCCAGACACGGCCTTTGAATGGATGCTGGACTGAGCCCCCCCCCCCCCCTTTTTTTTTTGGGTAGGAAAAATGACTATCAAATGACTCAAGCACTTTTAACCACTTAAGACCCGGACACTTACGCTGCTAAATGACCCAAGGTGTTTTTACAATTCGGCGCTGCGTCGCTTTAACAGACAATTGCGCGGTCGTGCGACGTGGCTGCCAAACAAAATTTGCGTCCTTTTCTTCCCACAAATAGAGCTTTCTTTCGGTGGTATTTGATCGCCTCTGCGATTTTTATTTTTTGCGCTATAAACTAAAATAGAGCGACAATTTTGAAAAAAATCACTATTTTTTTACTATTTGTTATAAAAAAAATCAAATAAACTAAATTTTAGTAAAACATTTAGGCCAAAATTTATTTAGCCACATGTCTTTAGTAAAAAAAAAAATCGTAATAAAAAAAATAGCTACCTAGCGGGAACAGCGACACTAATACAGCGATCAGAAAAATGATCGCTTAGTGACGCTGGCAATAGGGAGTGAAAGGGTTAACTAGGGCGGTGATCAGGGGGTTAAAACTTTATTAGGGGGGGCTATCCTGAACCTAACACTAACTGTTTTTTACAGTGCCTGTCACACTGACACTAAATGCAGTGATTAAATCACTGCATTCAGTAACACTGTGACAGGGGGGTGGGGGGGGGCGATCACAAGGGGTTAATATGCCTATGTGAGTGTGTGTCAGTGTTGTGTTGGTGCACACTTACTTGGCATGTCTTCTCTCATCAGCAGCGCTGGGAAACAGCGCTGCGATGAGAGAAATGATCATTTCCTCCTTCCTGTGTAAACATAGGAGGAGGAAGTGACAGGCTGGGAGCGCGCTCCCATTGGCTGGGAGCGATCGCGGGGGGGGCGGAAAACACGGACATCCGCCCGCTCGTCGGCGATCGCTCCCAGAGCCAGGGGGACCGCCGCACGCCGCGGAGGGGGTCCCGATGGGACCCCCGAACCGCACTAAGGCGAGGACGTAAATTTACGCCCTTGTGCCTGTACGAGCCATTCTGTGGACGTACATAGGCGTGCGGGGGTCCTTAACTGGTTAACAAGTAATTGCAATAAACAAGTACTTCCATTTGGTGTGGCAGGGCACTGGAAAAACAGGCATTGCGTCGGGGTCCTGTGTACCTGCTAAACTTGGCTGTGTGGGTGAGCTGTACAGTCGATGCATGTCCATTCACTGATGGGGGCCTGCAAAAACGCACCTGTACATTTGCAACCCTCTGTTCCCAAACAGTTACCCGTGGTTCTTATTAACTGCTGCTAGCTCTGGGACAATCTGCATCCTTCCCCAACTTCCTTGTCCTACAGTAGACAGGCCTAGTTTACACTTATGGTCAACAGTTATTCTTGCAACTGAACACAACCCATTAAGGTAAATAGGGCCATGCCCTTCAACTGTGTGCAATGCATGCAGTTTTGCCACGGTGGTGCAGGTTTACATGGTTAAACCAAGTGGTGAGGAAGGAACATATTTTCTTCCAGCTGCCTAACAAACGCCCTCTGGAATGTGATCTACTGTGGATCCCCCTTTTAGGGGGGTGGCAAGGGCTGCTGCAAATGAAACAAGCCCTGAGGGTAGCTCAACGATAGGCTCCTGCTGCCATCAATCATCTTGTTGGTAGGTGGAGGGAGCATGAATTGCCAAAAACTTTTATTTTCCTGAAACTTCCCTCTTAAATTGGGGTGCGTGTTATACTCCGATAAATACGGTAATTGGTTGTGGATCCCTTCTTCATAAACTATACCGCTTGTTCAGAATATGTAAACACACTTGTGTTCATGATCTGTGCACAGGTTCTTGTTTACAGCAAACTCGTGCACTCCAAACTGGTAAACTCGAAACGCAAATGTATTTTATATGATAGACCAACATAAAGTAGCACATAACTGGGAAGTGAAAGGAATTTTTTTTTTCACTTTTTTTTTTTTTTTTTTTTACAAATATCTGAAAAGAGTGGCATGCATTTGTATTCAGCCCCCTTTATTCTGACACCCATAATTCAAATCTAGTGGAACCAATTGCTTTCAGAAGTCACCTAATTAGTAAATAGAGTCCACTTGTGTGCAACTTAATCTCAGTTGTGATGTGCATTCATCCAAATATGGTATAATAAAGTGCATATGTTCAAAAATGGGTAGAGTTTAAAATGAAATAAATCATAACATACTGTATGTCAGGGGTGGACTGACCATTCGGGCACTGCCCAAGAGCCCCATGCCACTAGGGGGACCCATCAGGGTTGCCAGCCTCAGTAAAACCAGGGACAGTATGTCCCTGAAATGTCCCTTACCGACATCCTTTTGGTCTAAAAATCCCAAGATTATAACTGCCCGCCTCTCCAATACTTTCTCAAAGTGTGAATGTATACTGTGTGTGTATATAGTGTGTCTGTGTGTATACAGTACTGTGTGGCCCCATGAATTGTCAGTCTGACCCTGCTGTATGTGCAATATAATATCACAAGTGCAAAGACCGTGCAAACAAAGGGAAAACAAGTTATTTTACAGCTGATTTTCATCAGAAGTCCTCTCATGAAGAGAGGATGTAAAAGTGATATTCCATTGTAATATGCATTTATACAGCGATCATTATGAATGAAAAAACTATATATATACAGTGCATCCGGAAAGTATTTACAGCGCTCCACTTTTTCCACATTTTGGTATGTTACAGCCTTATTCCGAAATGGATTTATTTAAAAAAATTCTACATATAAAATGTATTAAAAATAAACAAAAAAAAAAATCACACGTACATAAGTATTTACAGCCTTTGCTCAATGCTTTGTTGAAGCACCTTTGCCACCAATTACAGCCTCTTTTTTGGGAATGATGCTACAAGCTTCAAGTTCTGGAGGCCACTGTGCTCATTGGGACCTTTAATGTTGCAGAACATTTTCTGTACCCTTCCCCAGGTCTGTGCCTCGATGCAATCCTGTCTTGGGGGTCTACAGACAAATCTTAGGACTTCATGTCTTGGTTTGTGCTCTGACATGCTATGTTAATTGTGGGATCTTATATAGACAGGTGTGTGCCTTTCCAAATAATGTCCAATCAACTGAATTTACCACAGGTGGACTCCAATCAAGTTGTGGAAACATCTTAAAGCAGGGATCCTCAAACTACGGACCTCCAGCTGTTGTAGAACTACACATCCCATGAGGTATTGTAACACACTGACATTCACATACATGATTAGGCAAGATGGGAATTGTAGTTCCTGAACACCTGGAGGGCCGTAGTTTGAAGACCCATGTCTTAAAGTGTTACTAAAACCAGTAATATGAAAATCGTGCCCAAAGCTTATAAATCTTTTTACATTAAAATACTGAGGGTCCACCATCAATTAAGATGTGACATCCCATCCACTGTTTTTTTTTTTTTTTTTTTTTTTTAGTTACTGGGCATACACGCCCCAAATGTGTGATGTCAATACCATGTGACCTTAGCTAGCTCTGATCAACCAGGAAATGTTCTCTCCAGCAATAGAGACCAAACTGAGCATGTGCAGCCTTACTGCATTGACTGTGCCTTATGTGGCCTTGCCAAGAGAGACCCTGCAGGAGGGGAGGATCTGTCAATACATGATCAAAGAGCCTTTATACACAATACAGAGGATTAACCCCTTAAGTTCCAAATTTAGAGGAGAGCCGCGGGATCACAGGGCGGTAAAACACGCTGTATTAGCATTACATTGAAACTGTCTCCGCTCTCCTCACTGATCTCACACAGCCCTGACTCCTAACCTCACAGTTCCAATGTAATGCTGTTATAGTGTGTTTTACCACTCGGTGATCTTGTGGCTCTCCGCTAACTTCAGTCACAATCCGGCCACCCCTCTCACTTCCTTCATCCTGGCAAGGCTGCGATGGGGGCAATGTAAGGCTGCGATGGGGGCACAGTGAGGCTGCAATGTGGCCATGGTGAGGCTGCAATTGGCTTAAAGTCAGGCTGCAATGGGGGCATGGTGAGGCTGCAATGATGGGTACAGGTCACGCTGTATTGATGGGCACAGGTGAGCCTGCATTGATGGGCACCGGTAAGGCTGAGGGGAACTGATAAAGTTGTTAATATTTATTTTTGTAACTTAATTCTGCATAAAACATTTAAAGTGGAGGTTCACCCTAAAAATTATTTCTAACAATACATTGAGCCGACTGATTACACCGCAGGTATGCTGGTTTTTTTTTTTTTCCGTACATACCTCGTTAGCGCCGTTTCATCCCTCGGCTTCCGGGTATGATTCTTGCTGGACTGGGCGTTCCTAGTTGATTGACGTTCCTCCGACCGGCGAATACTACGCGTCACAACTTTCCGAAAGAAGCTCTATATGGTGCCTGCGCAGCAAAGTTTGGCTTCTTTCGGAAAGTCGTGACGCGCTGTATGCGCCGGTCAGAGGAACGTCGATCAACTAGGGAACTCCCAGTCCCGCAAGAATCATACCCGGAAGCCAAGGGATGAAACGGCGCTAACGAGGTATGTATGAAAAAAAAAAAAAACAGCATCCCCGCAGTGTAATCAGTCGGCTCAATGTATTGTTAGAATTTTTTTTAGGGTGAACCTCCACTTTAAGTTTCATTTCATGAGAAAATGTATGATGGTGTGATTAGGGGCGGGGCATGGTAAGGGTTGGGTGCAGCAACTGGTGGCGAGTAACCCTTGAGACCTGGCTAGTAGCTCAGGACTTGAAGTTTTGAGCCCTGTGTGTGTGTGTATGTGTGTGTGTGTGTGTATATATATATATATATATATATATATATATATATATATATATATATATATATATATATATATATATATATATATATATATATATATATAACATTTAAAAATAAATGTACTTCCTAGTCATACAGTACAGGAAACAGGATCTTTAGTCTTTAACCATTATATGTTATGTACCTTCACTGGCAAAAAGAAAAAGCCGTAGGCATACCCCTTATATGACCCCTTCTACTCCCAATTAGCCTCAATTCTTTGCTGGGAGATGGACCTCTTCTCTCTACTGAGTGAAGCTTACCCTTTTCCTAACAAAATAAGGTTTTTAGGTCTTGAGTGAGTGAGTGAAAAACTTGTATAGCGCAACACATGCAAACTAAATCGACTCAGGGCGCTTGGTATCCATTACCTACTATGTTTTGCCTTCAGAATAAATGTTTTTTTTTCTGACGGCCTGGTCATTCACTTCCGCTCGGATGCTGGTTGGTAAAGCGTTCCACAGTCTAGGTCAGTGTTTTTCAACTCCAGTCCTCAAGGCACACCAACAGGTCATGTTTTCAGGCTTTCCATTATTTTGCACAGGTGATTTGATCAGTTTCACTGCCTTAGTAATCACCACAGCCATTTCATCTGAGGGTAATCCTGAAAACTTGACCTGTTGGTGTGCCTTGAGGACTGGAGTTGAAAAACACTGGTCTAGGTCCTTGGACTGCAAATCTTCGTTCTCCTTTGGACTTGTATCTGGAGTAAGTTTTGGTTAGTAGAACAGAGAAAGCGATTGGGGTTGTGACATTTTAATTTTTCACATAGATATTGAGGGGCGCTTCCTTGTACACATTTGTGTGTTAGGCATAGGGCCTTAAACGTTATTCTGTTTTTTACGGGCAACCAGTGAAGGGATCTCAGGGAGGGAGAGATTGATTCCCAGGTTTTTTTTCCTGTTACAAGTCGTGCCGTCGTATTCTGGACGACTTGTAGACGAGCAATTTGGTCTTTTGGGAGTCCGAGGTAAAGGGCGTTTGCATAGTCGAGTCTGGAGTCAATTATCATTTCCACCACGACTGCTATGTCTTCTTTTGGGATAAAATCGACGTAGCAATTCTTCTGAGCCTTTTCGTCCCAGGACGTCTCAGATGTCTGGGTTTAGAGTGTCGTTTCCACGAGCAACAAACTGGAGTTTCAGACTTGACCTCCACTCCTTGATGCCCTTAAATTTGCCTTTCTCGCCCCCAAAGACGGGGATATTCTTGTTGCTGCCCCAGTCCAAGTGAGGAACACTTTCAAGGTTTCTACTGGAAACCTGCTCACAGTTCCTAAGCCAAATTAGAGGAGTTTTGGCCTTTCCGGTTTTAAAAACTCAATTTGCTTTTCCTAAGATTTGCTACCTGGGCTTCTGTTAACAATTGTCAAGTTCTACCAGGTGAATGTTCAGGCCTCCGATGCCACTTTGGACTTTAGGGTTCTACATTCCAAGGTAACATCTAAGCTTGTACATCTAATTTTCTTGGCTGAAATCTTGAACGTTATTCCTGCTGCCATGGACCCTACTACACTTTCCCCCAGGCTGATGCACCATACACACATACAGTTTTCCCGTCTGAAAAACTGCGATGAGAGCTTTTAGTCGGGAATCCCGAACGCGTGTATGCTTTATCTGACTTTTTCCTGCAGGATCTCTTTTTTACCGTCAGGAAAAAATTCTAGAGGGAAAACCGTTCGTCTGTATGCTTTTCCGATGGAAAAAAAACATGCAAGTTAACAAGTTAGCAAGTCAACAATTTGACGAATGCTCGGAGGCATAGAACTTCATTTTGTCGACTCGTTGTAGTCTTTTACGTCACTGCGTTCTTGGCAGTCAAAAGTTCACCAGACTTTTGTGTGGCCATGTGTATGCAAGGCAGGCTTGAGAGGAATTCCGTCTGTGTACGTGGCATAAGACTCATATCTATGTCATACATTGAATTTGTGTTTTATTCAGTCACTTCTGTATGTAAAACCCCACCCTCTTGTTCTCCCCAAAACTGAGCTTGGTGCCGCTAAAGTAAACCTGTATTTTCTGAGTCTAAGCAGTCCTCTTCTGTGTATGCGTTTGCCTCTTCCATATAAAATGCAGGCACTCTAAAATCTTTTCATATCTCCATTAGAGGCAGCCTCTCCAGAGTCAAACATTTTGGCCTGGGATGTGCTCCTTCTTAACCCCCTTAGCGGTATCCCAGAGTGTGACTCGGGGTGGATTTTCAATGTTTAAAATCGGTAACCCCGAGTCACGCTCGGGGTGGATGTGCAGCGCGTGCTGGCTTACCTTTTTCAGGCAGGGTATTACTGTACTTACCTTGTCCCTGGATCCAGCGATGCATCCGCGCTGTGTGAGCGAGTGGCATCCTCCATTCGATTCACACAGTGCCCGCGCGCCACCGATCTCCGTTCCCTGCGACGTTACGACGCACGGGGGCGGAGACCGGCGGCAAATTCAAAAATGTAAACAAACACATTACATAAAGTATACTGTAATCTTATAGTAAAAAATACACACCCCCTTGTCCCTAGTGGTCTGCCCAGTGTCCTACATGTACTTTTATATAATAATAAAAAAAAAATTGTGCCTGAAAACTGTAGATTGTCCAAAACAATCAAAAGTGCCCCTGTATGTCAAAAATTATTTTAGAGCAGCTAGAAAACAGCGATAATAAATTATAATCACTTGCAGAATTGAGCGATAGCGATTTGTGGGGAAATCCATCATAAAAAAAATAAAAGTAATGACGGCGACAATTCTGCAACTAAGCAAATTTCAGTGATTTGGAGTTGATTACATTATTGAATAATTTTTATTATAATTACATTATCATTTGTTATAATTATTTATAGTTATTTATTAAATTATAATTTTATGATTTTGTGTTTCAAACTTTATCATACCCGGGATGTCTACTAGACTCGTGTTTGGACAAATTTAAGTGAGTTATTCCTAAGAATTGCAGGCCTACAGTATAAAATGCCAAATTTTCATGCAAAATAATTGTACCGCTTTTGGTACGTAATTCCAGAATCATACCAACAGGGAGGTTAATGATTTTTTGTGCCCGAGATTCAACAAGTGTTGCTCTTTCCTGAGTCACACCTGATCGGTGTCAAATGAGTTCATGTGATATTTGAAATTGTCAGTAAAAATGTGCACTGTCAGTATATTTTCTACGTTTTTTCAATAAAAAGACGTTTCAGGTGGTTGGAAAACCTGCTGAGCAAAAGGTAATGAGCACCTCGCAATGAAGACCCAAAGCAATAAAAAAGTTTTTGTAAGGTTCCATATGAAAGACATACTTGCTGATCTCATGCTCTATATCAGGGGTCTTCAAACTACGGCCCTCCAGTTGTTCAGGAACTACACTTCCCATCATGCCTGGTCATGTCTGTGGAGGTCAGTGTGTTACAATGCCTCATGGGATGTGTAGTTCTACAACAGCTGGAGGGCCGTAGTTTGAGGATCCCTGCTCTATATGTTAAAGGGGTTGTTAAAGGTAAAAAAAATGTTCCCTAAATAAAAGTTAGGAAGCTATTTAGGGAGAAGAAATTACCTTTACAACCCCTTTAATTTCTTAACTGCCATGCTGCCCCTTTAGGCCCCATGCACACGAGAAGCAAATGCAAACACATCTGAACTCACGTTGTCAATTTTTCAAATTCTGAAGTATGAAAATTGAAAAATTTGTAATTCGAAAATTTCGAATTTCGAAATTCCGAATTTTCGAATTACAAATTTTTCAATTTTCATACTTCAGAATTTGAAAAATGGACAACGTGAGTTCAGATGTGTTTGCATTTGCTTCTCGTGTGCATGGGGCCTAAAGGGGCAGCATGGCAGTTAAGAAATTAAAGGGGTTGTAAAGGTAATTTCTTCCCCCTAAATAGCTTCCTAACTTTTATTTAGGGAACATTTTTTTTACCTTTAACAACCCCTTTAACATGTAGAGCAGGGATCCTCAAATTTTTCAATTTTCGAAATTTGAAAATTCGAATTTTTCAAATTTCGGATTTTCAAATTTCGAATTTTTCGAACTTTCAAATTTCGAATTTTTCGAACTTTCAAATTTCGAATTTTCAAATTTCGAATTTTTCAAAATTTAAAAAAATTGTAATTCGAAAATTTAAAAATCGCATTTTCAAATTTCGAATTTATCGAATTCTCAAATTCGAATTTCTAAAAATGAAAAATTCTAAATTCTAAATTACGAAAATTGAAAAATTCGAATTTCAAAAGTTCGAAATTCTAAATTTTTTAATATTCGAATTTCGATTTTTTCAATTTTTGTATTTCCGAATTCGAAAATTAGAAATTTGAAAAATTAGAAATTTGAAAATTCGAAATTTGAAAAATTCGAAATTTGAAAATTCGAAATGTGAAAATTCGAAATTTGAAAAATTCGAAATTTGAAAAATTCGAATTTCAAAATTTTGAAAATTAGAAAATTCGAGATTCTAAATTTCGAAAATTGAAAAATTTGAAATTTAAAAAATTAGAAAATTAGAAATTTGAAAGATTCTAAATTTAGAAAATTAAAACATTTGAAATTTGGAAAATTCGAAATTTGGAAAATTCGAAATTTGAAAACATTTTGAATTTCAAAAATTAGAAATTCAAAAATTCATCGAAATTTGAAAATTCGTAATTTGAAGAATTCGTAATTTGAAGAATTCGTAATTTGAAGAATTCGAAATTTCGAAAATTGAAAAATTCGAAATTTAGAAAATTCGAAATTTGAAAAATTCGAAATTTGAAAAATTCGAAATTTGAAAAATTCGAAATTTGAAAAATTCGAAATTTGAAAAATTCGAAATTTGAAAAATTCGAAATTTGCCATGTCACCTGGCCACATCACCTGCCACATCACCTGTTCACGTCACCTGGCCACAAGTTGTAGATTGTCCACAATGCAATGCAAGCAATTACAGTTGTTTTTCATCATTTTTGAGATTTCTAATGTAAAAAAATAGGTCACCTTTAAAAACGCCTATAAACGAAATCGCGGCAAAACGCCGGTACCGCGTTTTGCCGCGATTTGCGGAAAACGCGAAAACGCCAAAAGCCTCTGAACCCATTTTTTGGCGTCTGAAAAAACGAGCCTAAACCCAACTGCTTTAAAACGCAAAAAAACGTGAATGTGTGCATGGACACATAGGATAACATTAAATGTGTTCAGGGTCAGTTGAAAAAAATGCCCAAATGCCTCTGAACTCGAGTTTACCAGCGTCTCGTGTGCATGGGGCCTTAGTGTCCATTCATTGTGAGTGACTGACCCAGAATAAATATAAAAAGATAAGTTCTGCCCTTTCTCCAAGTCATCTTGCTGTATGCTTATTCCAGGTCAGCAACTCAAAAAGGCTGGGCTTCTAGGATTTTCAGATGGAGGTCATCAATGAGTACCCAGACTTCTCTCGTGAGAAGTCTCTTACTAATACCAGCAATATAGAGGATGTAGGAGTTGTTCTTTAGGCTAGAATCACTCCTGTGCATTTTGTTTGTGCATTTTCAGAAGCACAGGAATGCACATCAAATGATTTAAATGATGGTTCCATATGAGTCCCTTTCTAAACTATGCAGTTTCCTGCACTGTATTTTTGGAAGAGGTGCAGGGACTTTTTTTCATGCAGGAAGATGCAATTTTGGGTCCATAGACTTTAATGAAAGTGCATGAAAATGCATGAAAAACGTACATCAATTTTTTTTGGCAGGGTCTTGTGTTTAACAGCCACCTACAAAAAAAATACATGAAGCATGAAAATGCATTAAACGCGAGCTTGAAAACACATGAAAAATGCACTGCAAAAAACACACCGAAGGGCCATAAAAAGCGCACGCACAGGCATGTTATGGTTGAACTTGATGGACTTGTGTCTTTTTTTTCAACCTGACTAACTATGTGAATCTAGTCTTAGTTACAGAGCCGTCTTTGTTGTCTTTTAGTTTAAAAATGTGTTTTGTAAGTATTAAAATTCTTTTATAGGCTTATGGTATCCTTCTGTTAAAATGGTTTTAATGTATATGATGATTCTGTGTATAATGGCTAGTTTAGATACCTTGTGTTACTGCAGAATGACTTTCATGGATGTTTGTGTTCTCCTGACATCTCCCTACGTCTTGTCAGCTTACACTGCACTGTCAAATACACTGTCTTCCTCCATATGTTAGCTTGGGCAAGCAGAAACCATCCTAGACTTATTTTTGGCATTTGGGAAGGATCTGTGAAATTCTTATTAAACTCAATCTTTTCTATCCTAAACACTTACAGGCTTATTAGGTAAAATTAGTAAAGTGTAATGCTTATAGAAACCAATTAAATGCTATCTTGTACTGAGGTTTTCAATAAAGTGTACTTTACATTTGTTTACATCAAGTAAAAGATGTCTTCTCTGAAAAGATCTACCCTCCATGAGTGCACAACAATATATACATTGAATGGAACGCTTAGGCAAGCCCTCATACTATTTAATAGTTTGTAAACCTAAAGCAGATTGTAAAGCTAATCATTTTACATTTTTTAATTGTTTTAATATTGAAGTAAAAAATAATACTGCAAGTATTACCACATTACCACAATATGCTTTAAGATCACATTTTACTTAGTACGTTAGAGTCTGATTTGGATTAAAGCGGAAACTACATTTAATTTATTTTCTGAAACCCTGTAATACAATTGCAATACAATTGCATAATGTGCTAGTATGCATAGCATACTAGTACATTATGAAATACCTTAGAGCAAAGCCTTTCAGCGGCACGCTGTCACCACTGAAGGTCGCTTCTATCTTCACCCTGGTCTTCCATCCGAGTTTGCAAACCCTGGCTGTCTGATTTGCTGCGGTTTACGTCACTACTGTGCATGCATAAGCCACAGAGTTCTGAAGGGAATGCACAGGCATGCTGTCCCTACAGAGCGCATGCGCCCTGACATCACCGGCTGCATGCAGTGTGAATATCTCCTGAACAGGGCAAGTTTAGGAGATATTCACAATACCTACAGGTAAGCTATATTATAGGCTCACCTGTAGGTTCAACTGTAAAAAAGAAAAAAAGGTTTACTTCCACTATAAACTGCAAAGACTTTAAAGCAGTATTAAACCTAAAACCCAAAACTTATTTTATATTGCAGCTTACTAATCCTTAGATGTGGTGGCTGCATTTGTTTCATTTTTTTAAGCTTTTAACCCTCTGTTTTCACCTGCCAGTAACATCTGCTGTATTAGGGTTCCTACACCCTGAAAGAAAGAGGACAGAGACACCTTTGTTTATCTGGGGGGAGGGAAGCGTTGGATGTATTAGCAGATTTAGATGCACTAAACAGGGGGGCGTGGTTTGCACATGGCTGAGTGAGGTTGTGAAGGTGTGAGCTCCCGCTACCTCCATGCCCTCCGTGCGTGATACAAAGCTATAGCCCGAGAAAGGCAACCTGTTGTCGGTGTAACTTGGTGAAGACCCCCGGTGAAACTCCCCGGACTGTTCCTGGAGCCGTTGGACACTGTGAGTGTTGGAAGCCTGCCCTTCATCCTCCCGCTGCTCCCGCTGAATGTTGTCTGTTGCAGCCTGGGTCCCCGCCTTCCGCCCTCCGCTGGCTATGCGGCCCGCATGTTAGCGGTGCAGATGGGACTTCTTTGATCCCGGCGGAACTGAAAGTGAAGGGAGCTGGACGTGGGGAAGGAAAAGTTGAGGAGACCGGAGACGGGAGTAGGAGCGAGGGTGCAGGTGGGGAGGCTAAGTCGGTGAGGAGCCATGGCTCCATGGCTGTGTAGGTGGTGACGGCGTGCAGTGTGTACTGTGCAGGGGGCTGTAGTGAACCGCGTGGCGGACCTGCTCCAGCATAGCCCTAGCCCAACTAGACAGCTCTCAAGCACTAAGTGCCCCCAGCTGTCTTGGGGAGACGCCGAGAGGAACGTGTAGCACAAAGCCTGAGAATTGAGAAACCGCATGTGGAAAGTGGAGGGGAGGCATGTGTGCGGCTAGAGCCAGAGACACACGGACATCCCGGAGGACTGCACTGTTAACACAGCCACCCAGCCTAGCGGGTCATCTGGAGATCCAGAGTTATTTTTCAAAAATGGAGAAAGGGGGTGAGCAGGGTCTGAGCCTGGAGAGTCCGCAAATGCAAACGCAGACTACTATCCCAAGGCTAGAGGTGCGGGCAGACGTAGAGACACTACAGATAGCTCCTCAAAGCCCCCGGGTGATCAATACAGGGGGAAGTGACCCCCCATCCAGACTAAGTGAAGGGGGGAAGAGTGAGCTTGAGACCCTAAAATCCCTGATCCAGGCATTACCAACAAGAGAGGACATTACTACATTAATTATGAAAATAGAGGAAGCCCACTCCAGAGATATGGAAGAGATTAAAGGGGAGGTCCAGGGCTTGGAAAAACGCACGACAATGAATGAAAGTACCTCCAAAGACCTCACACTGCGTGTGATAATACTGGAACAGGAAAGAAATAAACAATTAGATGTGATCAACTCTCTACAGTTACAACTGGAAGAAATCCAAGACAGGAACAGACGGAATAATTTACGTATAAGAGGTATCCCTGAAGCAGCAGTCCCAGAAGACCTCCAAGAGACGGTAAAAAACATTTTTCTGATATTATTAAAGGATGCTCCACCCTTAAGTCTTGAGATGGACAGAGTGCATAGGGCCCTTGGCCCCAAGCCCAAAGATAGCTCCCGGCCTCGAGATGTGATTTGCAGACTGCATTATTTTAGACAAAAAGAGGCAATATTAAGGAAATCCTGGGACATGGGAACCATAGAATTTAATGCAGCCCAGTTGAAGATATTACCAGATCTATCAAGTGCTACTCTGCAACGGAGAGCTATGCTACGCCCCATATTAGATCGAATAAGGGAACTAGGGGGAACATACAGATGGAGGTATCCAATATCTGTATTAATCAGGAAACAAGATACAGGTACATTTTGGCTGCGCTCCAAAAATGACTTGCCGGAACTTTTCTCCTTTTTAGGGATCAACCCTTTGGAGGTGGTGGATTGGAGACAGCCAATCTTAAGGAACAGTTGAAATTGGAGGTCCTGTTGACTGCCCCTTTCTCCCCCCCCCCCTCCCTCTCTCTTTTTTTTTTTTTGTGCTTTTGAGAGAGACTGGCCTTTTTTTTTCCCTTTTTGTCCCTTGGTGCCTTTTTCATTTGTGCTTCCCCTTTTTCTTTTGACTGTTTTTTGCCCTTCCTCCTCTGGACTTTTTTTTTGAAAACCCCAGAGTGAGGTAGCCGGCGTTAAGAGTGTGCGGGGTACTGAGAGGGGGGTGGGGGGTAGGATGGGGGAGTGGGGGGGAATAGAGATTAGAGGGGAGGAATAGGTTAGGGAAGTGGGGGTGAGGGGTGGGGGTTAAAAGGGGGGGTAACATAATGACACTATACACTATATAATACAATAATACACTAGAATACACTATAATAGAGATATATTTAATACACACTTACACAAGGTTAAGGGGGGTGGGAATTAATAGTGAGAGCCCAATGGACATATTATTCAGGAGGGCATACCATTAGATAGGTTAGTCACAACTTACAGTTCACAGTATTAAAGCAGTTTGGCTCTACACATACTCAATACTAATAGTTAACACACATTAAGGAATAAAACACGTATGGGAGGGGGTGGGAGGGGAGGGGGATGGAGAGGGTGGGTGGAGGGGGAGGGAACACCTAGACCCCAAGCAGGTTTATCGATAACCTGGGTATAAGGATCAATATAATTTATTTGGAATTATTAATGTATTATTAAGGTTTTGTTAAAGTAAAATTAATGTATTATGAACAGGTGCGTGAATTAGACTTGAGGGAAATTGTTTAGATAGTGCATTTATTGAGACACGCTACGCATGATGTTTCAGGATGCACTATAAAATTAGTTTTGTTGTTTGCTTTTTTCTTTCTCGAACTACTGTAAGAATACTATATTACAGATTATTATGCATCATGTACTGTGAGAAGACCATAGGGATAATTAGTATACATATTCTATAGAGGGATTTAACCCCAGTACTGGAAATGGGGGGGGGGATATTTATATGGCGAAGACACTTGGAGGAGGGAGGGCACTACCCTGGCGTTACTAACGACTAGGTACCTAGGGAGAATGAGTAGCCCCTTAATGGGGCAATAATATGAGGTGGGCGCGAGGGGGGGGAGGGGGAAGAGGGGGGAGGAAGTAAAACAGGAATACTTGAGATCCAGGGATTAATTGAGATGGGCAATATATTATATAGTACGATTTAAATAAAGTGGAGGTGGAAGGAGGGCTGGAAGGAGCGGGGGCACCGCGATATAGGAGTGCGCAAAACCAGTACCCCCCGATAGGGTAGTACTCAGGGGGATACTTAGGGGATAGAGTACTAGAGTAAGCATATAGGAGCTAAATTGGCTCTGGGGTAGAGGGGGGGGTCTTTGTACCATACTCTCGACCCCCACGGTCAATAAGTAAGGGGATTGGGTGGGGGGGGTCTCCCTTTTTTTTTTTCTTTTTTTTTTTTCTTCCTTCTCTCCCCTCTCCTTGGCGCGGTTTCTCTCTCCTTCCTCACCCATCTATTTAGCCTCGACTCCCTCGTTCAAGGGGAGGAGGAGAGGGGAGAGGACTCT
The DNA here is from genome assembly GCA_029574335.1 of Rana kukunoris. Taxonomy (NCBI): domain Eukaryota; kingdom Metazoa; phylum Chordata; class Amphibia; order Anura; family Ranidae; genus Rana; species Rana kukunoris. The sequence continues at coordinate 64,073,262 of CM056055.1, read as the reverse complement.
GAGCTGCAAGGATGGGGGGTATAAGGATTACCACTTTTAACGTTAAGGGATTAAATACCCCAGAAAAAAGGAGAATGCTCCTTAGTGAATTAAAAAAAATGCGCTCAGATGTGGCCTTTGTCCAAGAAACCCATTTTAGAGCTAGTCGGTTACCCTATTTACAAAATAGATTTTTTCCATGTGCCTACCACTCATTTAGTCCAACATCTAAATCTAAAGGAGTAGCTATATTAATATCCAACCAGATTGCTTGGTCATTAACGGAAAAACAGATAGACGAAAATGGAAGGTATATATTTCTAAAAGGCACTTTAGGAGACGAGAAAGTAACACTAGCTACTATATATACACCTAATACAAATCAAGATACTTTCCTGACTAAAGTACTGTCTAAATTAGATAAATTTATAGAAGGGAAGTTGATACTAGGAGGAGACATTAATATGACATTAGACCCCAAACTAGATACATCTCTAGGATCTTCTTCTCTATCAGGTAAATCTAGGAGGCGAGTCCTGCGAAAGTTAAAAGAAATGCATCTGGTCGACGCTTGGAGGATATTACACGGGGAGGAGAGAGACTATACCTTTTACTCTAATCCACATAAAAGATATTCCCGGCTGGATTATTTTTTGATACCCCACTATTTATTGACGGGAGTGGAGGAAGTAAAAATTGGAAATATAATCTGGTCAGACCATGCCCCAGTGACAATTGACAAAATAATAATAGGGAAGGCTCTCTCCACGGGATATCGTTGGCGTCTGAATGAAAGCCTACTACAGACCCCAGAAGTTAAAGAAGCAGTAGAAAAGGAACTAGGAGAATACTTTCGGACCAACGATACCCCGGGGAGCGACCCAAGTGTGGTGTGGGAGGCCCACAAGGCGGTGATGAGGGGATTATTGATAAAGCATGGGGCAAGAATAAAAAAAATTCGAGAGAATCAGGTTAGGAAATTAACGATAGATATCCAAACCCTGGAAATTCAACATAAAGGTACACAGTCAATCAAAGTAGGAGAAGAATTAGGACACAAAAGGAGGGAGTTAGCTGACCTACTAAGGTATAAAGCTAAAGCGATTATCCAAGTAGGTAGAAGGATAACATATGAATTAGGTGACAAGTGTGGCAAAGTTCTAGCAGGGAAATTAAAAGATATTAGGAATACTGTGTACATACCACATATTAAGAGCAAGAACGGCCAGATAATGTCACTCCCTAAAGATATAGCGCAGAGATTTAGAGAATACTATTCCTCCTTATACAATTTAGAACAAATAGATATCCCTAGAGGAAGGATTGAGGATTATTTGTCCTCAACACAATTTAAAAGAATACCCTCAACCGAAAGGGAGATTCTCGATAGACCTATCTCAATGGAGGAACTCCAAGGAACTATGAAAATGGTTAAAAAAGGGAAAGCCCCTGGCCCAGATGGGTTTTCTATTCAGTATTACCAGCATTTTTTCCCCATTCTCGGACCATACATGATTGGGATGTTCAATGAGATCGGCCGATCTACCGCGTTCCGCCCGGAAGCCCTTATGGCACATATTGCGGTGATTCCCAAAGAAGGGAAGGACCCGGCGGAGTGCGGTAGTTATCGCCCGATCTCATTGTTGAATACAGACCTAAAACTTTTTACCAAACTAATAGCAGCCCGATTACAACCTTTCCTGACACAGCTAATACACCTAGATCAGGTGGGTTTTATCCCGACCCGGGAAGCCAGGGATAATACCATTAAAGTATTGAACCTGGTACACTGGGCAAGGGAAACCAAAACACCTTCGATCTTCCTCAGTACAGACGCTGAAAAGGCCTTCGACCGAGTTAACTGGAAGTTTATGGCAGGAGTATTGAGACATATTGGATTAGGAGAACATATGTATAGATGGATTATGGGGGTGTATACTACACCTCAAGCATCAGTCAAGGTAAATGGGATCCTCTCAGAGCCTATTAAAATATTAAATGGAACAAGACAGGGGTGTCCACTATCCCCGCTATTATACGTTTTGACACTGGAACCTCTGCTGAATCGGATTAGGCAAAACCTGAGAGTCCGGGGATTAGATATAGGAGACAGAGAATATAAAATTTCTGCATTTGCAGACGACATGCTGTTTACCATATCTCACCCCCGGGAATCATTACAGAACTTGATGAGAGAAATAGAGGAATATGGGAAATTAGCAAATTTAAAAATTAACTATGAGAAATCAGAAGCTATGAGTGTGGAATTACCGGGGGGCCTACAACAAACCTTAAAACCTAATTTTAAATTTAAGTGGGTTAAGATAGCCCTGAAATATCTGGGGATCTATATCCCACCAAAACTAGGTAATATTTTTGAAGCAAATTTCCCTCCATTGATGAACATAATCAAGGACACTTTGAAGAAATGGCAGAGGGGATTTCATTCTTGGTTTGGGAGATGTAATGCTATTAAGATGAGTATACTCCCTAGAATACTATATCTCCTTCAAACAATACCAATCAAGATCCCCCCTGCCTTTTTACTTCAAGTAAATAGGCTCCTTTTTAAGTTCATTTGGGCTAAGAAAAAACCTAGGATTAGTAGGAGTAGGATGTGCCTACCTAAGAGTAATGGGGGTCTAGCAATACCAGACGTAACCAAATACTATCAAGCGATCCATATGGGTAGGATTATAGAATGGGGTAGGAGGACAGGATCCAAACTATGGGTAGATCTAGAACAAGAAATTAGTCAAATCCCACTGCAAAGAGCACTATGGTGCTATCAAACACTGCCGATACAATTAAAAAAACATCCAATTATAGGGACGACGTTAGCAATAGGCCATAAGATATGCCAGTTAGGAAAACACACCTCAAGCTTCTCCCCCCTGTATCCAGTATTAGGAAACCCCTGCTTTCCACCAGGTATGGAGAAAGGAGCATACAGGAGTCTCAGAGAGAGGGGCCTTACACAGATATCACATTTCTCAGAACAGGACAGATGGCCAACTGTACCCTCATTGGTACTCCAGGAAGGAAAATATGGGATCAAAAATTGGCAAGCGGTACAATTGTGCCATTTTCTGAACTCTCTGGGATCAACAAACAGATACAAAAGGGAATTAACACAATTTGAAAGATATTGTGAAAACCAGGAACCCCCGGATAAATTACTATCTAGGTTGTATAGGCTAGGAACAACACCTTTAGAAGGCCAGGAGATACCATCTATAAGAGAATGGGCCAGAGATATGGAGAGGAATTTCTCACAGACTCAGCAGCAAAAAATAATCAATTTAACCATGAAAACATCAATAAGTACTAGGCTCCAAGAATTAAACTATAAAATATTAAATAGATGGTACTATACACCAGAGAAACTGAGTAGGGCGTTTCCGGGAACCCTAGATATCTGTTGGAGATGTAAGGAAGATAGGGGAACCATATATCATTTATTTTGGACCTGCCCAAAGATCAGGAAATACTGGCAGGAAGTATTAAGGATAACCCAAAAATTTACAACATATCAACTGCAGGACGACCCAGCTTTTTGTTTGCTGCACCTAACACAGATCCCAATAAAAATATATAAGAAATCGATCATATGCCATATGGTCAACGAAGCTAAAGCTGGGATAACTCAAAATTGGAAAAAAAATAATCCCCCTACGATAACCGACTGGCTCTATAGGGTGAGGAATATTTGTGCAATAGAGGACGTGGTCTTATCAGCCCAAGATAGAAAGGAACAATATAACTTGACCTGGGGAGCATGGAATGTATTCATGCACTCAGAAGAAGGGAGGAGTTTGATGGGAGGGGAGTGACGGAACGGGAATGAGGGAAGCTCTAAGGAATTGGATGGGGAGCTCTGACCTGGGAGAGGGGAGAGGAGGGAGAGAATTGTTTTTTTTTCTTTTTTTTTTTTTTTTGAAGGGAGATGGGGGAGGGTAGGGCAGGAAGAGGGAAATAAGGGGGGAAAGGAAAAAAAGAGAAAAAAAGGGAGATATGGCAATATAAGAGAACATGGGAAATAAAAATGGAATTAAAGACAGGGGGGAGGCGAGGATAAGGGAGGAGGGAAAGGGAGAGAGGAGAGGGGGAAGAGGAAAAGGAGGAAACAGGGGATCACAACACCCCATCCAATAGATGGAGAACCTAAACTTGGAACAGGAACCATAGGAGATAATACAGGGCATTATCATTAGGTTAACCCTGGACGTAAATAACTACTTGCACTCACGCCCACCCTGTTATCCCCAAACATACCCCTGAGTCTTAAACGAGTACAAAGGACTATGAGATAATAAGTTAATGTTTTGTTTTATTTGGTCGATTCTAATGCAATTGTTAAGTAACTTATGCTGTAAACTAATATTTCCTAAATAAAGAAGGATTAAATATAAAAAAAAAAGATGCACTAAACAAATTCTAGCTAACATTTTTTTCAGCACTTAGAACAACAATTGTGTTCCTTTTGGGATAAAGGGTTTACATAAATTAATAAAAGCACTCCTGTTACTGGTAAATGGTTTGTCTCAATCCCCTTACTGAAACATCTGCATGACAGCTTGTTATGTTGAAAAACAACAGAGTTACTGGCTAGGTGAAAAAAAAATTTAAGTAAAAAAAAAAAAAGAAACCAAATGCAGCCATGGCATCTAGGAATTGGTGAACTTCAATATTATTATTATACATGATTTATATAGCGCCAACAGTTTGTGCAGCGCTTTACAACATAAGGGCAGACAGTACAGTTACAATACAATACTGGAGGAATTAGATATAATAAAATTTTTACTTTTGGGTTTAATATTGCTTTAAAGCCTCTTTCACATGGGTTTAGACATGCTTCCGTTTTTGAAGCGTTTACAGCATTTACCAGAGGTGGTGATTGGGTAACATTTATTATTGCAACCTAACACATGTGAAAAGTAACTGGAACATGGGTTAATGTTATAGCTTAACCTGTGTTTGTCATTTTGCCGATGTGAAGGAGGCGTTAATCTCTTAGTAGCTCCATCACCTCATATCTATCTCTTCCAAGTCAGCAGAATATAAATTACCGTATTTATCGGCGTATAACACGCACCCTAACTTTATGAGGAAAGTTTCAGGAAAAAAACTTTCCACAGCCCCCTGCGTGTAACATGCATGCACAGTTTACCCTCTATTTTCAGGGTAAAAAAGTGAGTATTATACGCCAATAAATACAGTACTTATCTGTCAACAAAAAGTTCATTTTAGGATTTTATGCAATTATAAAACTCAGTAGTTTAGATTACTCTTTGCTTTACTGTTAGGATGTTTTATAAATGATGCCTTATACTTCATCTGTGACGGTAACAGTCCAACATTGTCAATCACATCTCCAGATGTTTCTTCTGCATCCCTTTCCCGTTGGATTTCCTGCTACGGCCAGCTAAATATTCCCAGTAGTTACGAGTTAGTATAGTATAAAGTAGAGGATTTACACAGCTATTAGCATATGTTAAGCAGGTAACGCCAATGTTTAGATAAATCTCAGCTGAATGACCCAGTGCTGAAAGTTCCTTCTGATAACATTTGGCTAGCTGCCATGCCCAGAAAGGTACAAAACAAGCCCAATATACAATGATAATTGTAAATATACGCAGCCCAACACAATGCTTTTGTTTTCGCCTTGCTTGGTGGACCTCTAGGCCAGATATCCAATATGCCCTAGCTAGGCAACTATAGATGTATACCAAGATGAAGCCAGGACCTAGTATGCTGGTGCAGAAAAGGACTGTTAAGTAATTTCTGAATGAGTCTTGTGTCCAAGTGGGAAAACAAATCTTCTTGTCGGATCCGTAATGACTGTCCTGTAACCGTATCATACACATCATTGGTAAAGTGAGAAAAAATGATGTAAGCCAGATTGCCAGACTTGTTACCTTTCGGTGACACTGGGTAATATGGGCCTTGAAAGGTTGCACAATTACCTGATATCTCTGTAGACTCATTGCAGTGAGGGTGTAGATGCTAGCATGCATGGTGAATAAGTCCATGCTTAAAAGAACTCTGCAGCCTATATCTCCAAAGTACCAGTTTTGGGCCAGGTAGGTGCTTAGAACAAAAGGAATTGTTGAAAGGTAAAGTAGATCAGCCAAAGCAAGATTTATGACATTGATAAACAGAGAACCAGCTGGCCTGGGTGACAAGACAGTTATCACAAGTACATAAATGTTTCCAGACATGCCTAAGACAAACATTATAGCAAGTACAGCGCTCAAGCTGGATGTCACCAGAACCTCTCCATCAAAAATACCTGGAGTTTCCATGGACATGTTTTCCTCATAATGACCTTCCATTTCCTTTACTGCCACCTACTTCACAACAAGCACGATGGGTTGTGTGTCATCAGTATATATAACAAATTCTTCATGTATTCATGGTGGCAATGAAAAAAAATAACTCAGTCTACAATCAGAATCCCATCTCTCTTGTGTTGCCTGGCTTCAGTCATGGTCTCCGAAAAAGTTCCTGTGTGTAGTAAACATTCCACGTCTACCTTCCAATGATAGTGTGAGTGTTTCTTCAGTTTGATTAATAAATGCGATAGAACGCTAGTCTTAATCCAGGTAAGCTTTAGCACTGGAAATATTTCGATATATTGTGCCTGTGTTGCAGCATTCTATTTGCTTGGTCCATGCTCATTCCTCACCTCAGCTTCAGATATGCTAAACAAACAGCGACAAATCCGATTCACAAAGAAGTGTGCAGACTGAGACAAAACTGTTAAATTCGTGGTCTATTAACCATCTGCCCACACTCTTCTCATTACACTTGCTGACAATATAAACCTATTGCACAAAGCAATAACATATTTTTGCTTTTAAGACTGTTAGAGAAGATTATACTTTACAGTTTACTACCTTTAAATTGTGTTTAATTCAAATATAAAACATAGAATTTTTCATTCTCCCTAAAATATTTAAAGTATATTTAAAGAGGAAGTAAACCCTCCTCAAAAAAACAACAACAACAACAAAAAAAAACACCCTGCAAGACAAAGGCATAATGAGCTACTATGCGATCACCTACAGCGGTCCACGTCTCGCCGCAATGACGTCACTCCTGCCGGTAACAGCATGAAGACTGAAGCCACTACACATAGGTGCCACTGCTTCAGTTTGCCCAAGTGCGCATGTGTCGATGACTTCAGCACATGCAGACACAGGGGGATATCTCCTAAACTTGCAGGTTTAGGAGATATCCTGGGTAGCTACAGGTAAGCCTAATGCTGGCCATACACTGTACGAAAATTCGGCCGAAAATCGGTCTCTAATAAAGATCTTTCGTTTTTCGGCAAGTTAATGGGCACAAAATCGAAAATCGTTTGAACGTTTTTGAGCCAAAGAAAACGAAGGACGAGTTTGTAAATTTTCTGCCGAACGAACGATAAATCGGAAGGTTAATGTGTTTCCCGTCCGAACTTTCTGCACTAGGTATATGTAGAAAAAAAAGAAACATTTTTTTTTTTATGTCCACTGAACCATTTATCGGCCATTACATGGCGTTCGGACGATTTTTCAAGGAGTGTATGGCCAGCATGAATATAGGCTTACCTGTAGTATAAAGTTATAAAAAAGGGTTTACAACTACTTTAAAGCAAATGTTTTGAATTGAGTAGGAGAGGGAAAGACTGCCGTAATTTTTTTTTGCCATCTGTATTATTAGGCAGATTTCCCCACACTTCCTATCCTGTAGACTGAACAGGAAGTAAGGCCTCGTACACACGATCGGACATATCCGATGAAAATGGTCCGCGGACCATTTCCATCGGATATGTCTGATCGGGAGTTTGATCCGATGGCGTGTACACACCATCGGATCAAATTCCCCGCCGCCGGACGGCGCGGTGACGCGGCGGTGACGTTGACGCCGCCGCGTCACCGCCACGTCACCGCACCAGGAAGTAAAACACTTCCGCGCATGCGCCGAATCCATTCGGCGGCGGCTCGGCGGCGGTGGGGGACGACATGTCTGCTGGTAAGTGTACTAACCAGCAGACATGTCGGGCGGACAGATTCCACCGGATGGATTTCAAAGCATGCTTTGAAATCTGTCGGGTGGAGAAATCTGTCCGCTAGCCCATACACACGAGCGGAGATGTCTGCTGAAACGGTCCATCGGACCGTTTTCAGCGGACATATCCCCTCGTGTGTACGCGGCCTAAGAGAGTATCTATCCAATATGAGGGATATCCCCTCTTGGACAGCTGTCATGAGAACAAGGGTCCCAACTGAAAGATTTTTTCACTATTCCTGTTTTGGTGGCAACTCAAAATTTTGGAGTTACCCTCACTTTTATACCCAGTGACACTGGAGTTTAGCATAAAGAGAGAGTAAATCTTCCTCATGGGATCACAGATAAGAATACAATACAAAAAAAGTGGTCTATCCAAACCTTAATTTTGTTTCGCATTTTAAACTTTAATTGAATGTTAAATATGTCCCATTTCTGGAATCTAGGTGATAAACTGCCATACAAATATAGTCATAATTACATATGCTTGTGTATACAATTTGATAAAAGGAAGAAATGTATTTTAAAGTCCAGTAATGAGATGTCCTGATGTCACAAGAAAATGAAAAGTTGGAGGACTTTGCTAGGGAACATGCTATGTATGATGCTTTAACCTCGATTGAACTAAAAAGAGAGAAAATCAGTTAGTAGCAATCTATAACACTGAATAATTACACTACTGTGGTAAAAAAAATACCAATTTTGTAAAATGTAGGATATTTAAAGCTTAAAGGGGCTCTAAAGGTTTTTTGAATTTTCTAAATAGGTTCCTTTAAGCTAGTGCATTGTTGGTTCACTTACCTTTTGATTCAGTAAGCTGTTCTGGCTGACTAACCCCCAGTCAGAACGGCTCGGATGATGGTGGCAAGCTTACTGAGGAGAAACAGGAAGTGAGAAATTCAGACAAAGAAAAATAAAACATTTCGAAGGGAAATCAAAGGAAATGGTAAGTGAACCAACAATGCACTAGCTTTAAGGAACCTATTTAGAAACTTAAAAACAAACCTTTACAACCCCTTTAAGCTTTATACGGTTGCATTTTGCCTCTCTTAGGTCCCAATAAGGTACTTGTACAACTGTATTATTTATTCTCCGTTGATTGCTAGTAATTATTTTGTTCTATACATATCACAAGTCTAGCAAAAGGACATTTTTTTGTCACAGGGTAGGGCTCTTTATATATTTCTTTCACATTACAATTATATTACCTTTATCTTTCTTTTTTTTTCTTTAACCTTTAATATATTTTTTTATTTTAAACTAGACACCATTTAAAAACATATGCTTCACAAAGAATTTAAAATATAAAATAAAAAGAAAGTAGAAATGTTACCTGCATAATATTCTCGAATATTCATAGGAAGACTGGTTACTTTCTTGAACGCACTGAGCCAGTAATCTCGGTCTGTCTCACTCTCACATGTAAATAGGTAAGTACGATCAGGGGTACTTATGGATATACCATAACTCCACAAGTTGCCTTGTGTACCTGGAATTGTTTCTGGCTTTACTTGGTATCCATTCTCACTGCTTCCCAAAAACACTTCACCTTTGGCAAAGGCATCCTGAGTGAAAGAGATATCAAACAGTGGTCAAATTCCATACAGAAGCACTGTAGGCCTGATTTTCTAAAGAAAGCCAACAAAATGTCCTTAAGAAGACAAAAAGCAGCGCCCTCTAAGCATAGTAATCACGTTTTTAATATGTAAAAACAGACAATTCTTTGTGTCACTCACAAAGTGATAAAAAACATGTAGGCTTATCTGTAGGTAGTGTCATCCGTAAAGCCATGCAGGGTAGAGTTGCTCCGCTGGTCCTGCAATTGTGGGATGGACGCCCCGGTGTAGACCATGCTACTGTCTACTGCTGTGGTGGGACAGTAAGGCTCTGATGCTGGGGAGGGAGAGGGCGTCTGGGTGTTTCTCACAACACCATCTACCGCTATAGCGGGATGATAAAACTCCAGTGCTGGGGAGGAAGAGGAACATCGCTCGATGGAGCGCAGCGGCACAACGTCACTTCCGGATGCAGGTCAAGGGAAGGTGCCAAGGAAACTAAATTCCTTACATATGGATAAAGACTTTATTATACGGGCAATTGCTATGGCAGTGTAGGTCACCATAGAATGCTGGCTGTGGTAAGCGACATCTAAAGCATATCTAAACACGAAATGTAAAATGTAATATATTGCAGTTTACAATTCCTTAGATGTGGTGTAGGAATTAGTTTGCTTCTTTTTTTTTTTAGACCGTTTTCCCCTTAATTTTCATCTGGTAATCCTGCAAATAACATACTTCCTGCCCCTTTGTGTTTACACCCGCTTCTCTACTATGTAGTAAGGGGGACATTTTTAAACATGTTCTCCTTTACATTGTAGCTGATGCGATTAGTAGGCAGCACAAGAAAAATAAAATTGCTTTCCTGCCTTCAGTGTTTTTAGTTATTTTTGTCAGATGTTACTATGGTATACTGAAGTATAATTACAAGCATTGCACAAGTGTCAAAGGTTTATATTGACAACTACATAAAGTTTTGCAGTGTTGACCCTTCTTTTTCAAGACCTGAAATTCGCCCTGGCATGCTGTCAATCAACTTCTACGCCACATCCTGACTGATGGCAGCCCATTCTTGCATAATCAATGCTTGAGTGTCTGAATTTGTGGGGGGGGGGGGGGGTTGTTCGCCCACTTCTTAAGGGTTGACCACAAGTTCTCAGTGGGATTAAAGTGGTTGTAAAGAATTGTTTTTTTTTTTAAATAACAAACTTCTCATACTTGCCTCCACTGTGCAGTTCGTTTTGCACAGAGTGGTCCCAAACGCCGTCTTCTGAGGGCCCTCAGATGCTCTCGCGGCGCCTCCCTGCATCAGATAACCCCCTCTGAGAAGCGCTCTCCCGAGGGGGTTACCTTGAGGGCACGCTTCTGAGTCCAGCATTTGCATCCACAGACACAAAGGCTGGACTTGGCCCTGCCCCTGTTTTATTGGTTTTGATTGACAGCATCTGAGGACAGAGTATACAGCCCCAGAATCACAGGACAGAGTATACATCTCAGCCTCACAGATCAGGGTATATAGCTCAGCATTACAGATTAGGGTATATAGCTCAGCCTCACATATCAGAGTATTTAGCTCAGCATTACAGATCAGGGTATATATCCCAGCTTTACAAATCAGGGTATATATACAGTGCAGAAAATAAGTATTTGAACACCCTGCTATTTTGCAAGTTCTCCCACTTGGAAATCATGGAGGGGTCTGAAATTGTTATCGTAGGTGCATGTCCACTGTGAGAGACATAATCAAAAAAAAAAATTCCAGAAATCACAATGTATGATTTTTTTAACTATTTATTTGTATGATACAGCTGCAAAGAAGTATTTGAACACCTGAGAAAATCAATGTTAATATTTGGTACAGTAGCCTTTGTTTGCAATTACAGAGGTCAAACGTTTCTTGTAGTTTTTCACCAGGTTTGCACAGACTGGAGGAGGGATTTTGGCCCACTCCTCCACACAGATCTTCTCTAGATCAGTCAGGTTTCTGGGCTGTCGCTGAGAAACACAGAGTTTGAGCTCCCTCCAAAGATTCTCTATTGGGTTTAGGTCTGGAGACTGGCTAGGCCACGCCAGAACCTTGATATGCTTCTTACAGAGCCACTCCTTGGTTATCCTGGCTGTGTGCTTCGGGTCATTGTCATGTTGGAAGATCCAGCCTCGACCCATCTTCAAAGCTCTAACTGAGGGAAGGAGGTTGTTGCCCAAAATCTCGCAATACATGGCCCCGGTCATCCTCTCCTTAATACAGTGCAGTCACCCTGTCCCATGTGCAGGAAAACACCCCCAAAGCATGATGCTACCACCCCCATGCTTCACAGTAGGGATGGTGTTCTTGGGATGGTACTCATCATTCTTCTTCCTCCAAACACGGTTAGTGGAATTATGACCAAAAAGTTCTATTTTGGTCTCATCTGACCACATGACTTTCTCCCATGACTCCTCTGGATCATCCAAATGGTCATTGGCAAACTTAAGACGGGCCTTGACATGTGCTGGTTTAAGCAGGGGAACCTTCCGTGCCATGCATGATTTCAAACCATGACGTCTTAGTGTATTACCAACAGTAACCTTGGAAACGGTGGTCCCAGCTCTTTTCAGGTCATTGACCAGCTCCTCCCGTGTAGTCCTGGGCTGATTTCTCACCTTTCTTAGGATCATTGAGACCCCATGAGGTGAGATTTTGCATGGAGCCCCAGTCCGAGGGAGATTGACAGTCATGTTTAGCTTCTTCCATTTTCTAATGATTGCTCCAACAGTGGACCTTTTTTCACCAAGCTGCTTGGCAATTTCCCCGTAGCCCTTTCCAGCCTTGTGGAGGTGTACAATTTTGTCTCTAGTGTCTTTGGACAGCTCTTTGGTCTTGGCCATGTTAATAGTTGGATTCTTACTGATTGTATGGGGTGGACAGGTGTCTTTATGCAGCTAATGACCTCAAACAGGTGCATCTAATTTAGGATAATAAATGGAGTGAAGGTGGACATTTTAAAGGCAGACTAACAGGTATTTGAGGGTCAGAATTCTAGCTGATAGACAGGTGTTCAAATACTTCTTTGCAGCTGTATCATACAAATAAATAGTTAAAAAATCATAAATTGTGATTTCTGGGAAAAAAAAATTGGATTATGTCTCTCACAGTGGACATGCACCTACGATGACAATTTCAGACCCCTCCATGATTTCCAAGTGGGAGAACTTGCAAAATAGCAGGGTGTTCAAATACTTATTTTCTGCACTGTATCTAAGCTTTACAGACCAGTGTATATGGCTCAGCCTCACAGAGCAGGGTATATAGCTCAGCCTTTACAGATCAGGGTATATAGCTCAGCCATTGCAGATCAGGGTATATAGCTCAGCCATTGCAGATCAGGGTATATGGCTCAGCATTACAGATCAGGGTATATAGCTCAGCCTTTACAGATCAGGGTATACAGCTCAGCATTACAGATCAGTGTATATAGTTCAGCACTACAGATCAGGGTATATAGCTCAGCCTCACAGATAAAAGTATATAGCTAAGCCTCACAGATCAGGGTATATAGCTCAGTCTCAGAGATCAGGGTATATAGCTCAGCTTTACAGATCAGGGTATATAGCTCTGCATTACAGATCAGGGTAAATAGCTCAGCATTACTGATCAGGGTATAAAGCTCAGCCTCACAGATCAGGGTATGTAGGTATACATCATCTGTCCTGTATACAGCTATCTATACAGTAACAGGATGGATGATGTATATCTGCAGTCAATTATGATGAAGGAAGGTCTCTATATACAGGAAGGAAGAAGGTAGGTGTATATAGCTGTATACACTACACAGAACTTACGTACTCAAAATTTGTGTTTATTATCTGTGTAGTGTATACAGTTTTATATACACACATTCAGAAAGACTGACAAATAACACCTCCTGATTGACCCTCAGTAGTCAATACATGGCAGAAATCCCCAGAATGTATTTGCAGCCTGCGAGACATAATGTGGCAGTGGCACACTCACTGACGCTCTGATGCTTCAGTCCAGCCGTGCCATCATTTAATCATCCACCCTGGCCTAGGCCCAGTCTGCACTGAGCGGAGAATAGGGATGAGCCGAACACCCCCGTGTTCGGTTCGCACCAGAACATTTGAACGGACCTAAAGTTCGCACGAACATTTAGAACCCCATTGACGTCTATGGGACTCGAACGTTCGAATTCAAAAGTGCTCATTTTAAAGCCCAATATTCAAGTTATTGTCGGAAAACGTCTTTGAGAACCCGGGTCTTGCCTCAGAGAACATGTATCAATGGAAAAAAAAGTTTTAAAAACTATCGTTTTTTCTAGAGCATCGATTTTAATGATGCTTAAAGTGAAAAAAAATATGAAAAATTCCTTTAACCACTTCAGGCCCGCGCTACCGTCGGATGACTGCAACAGCGCAGGCCTGAATATCCAACATGCCGTCACGGCCAATCACAGATCTCGGCGAACGGACAATCAGAGTGGCCGTTCGCGATGCGATCTGTGGGCGAATGAGAGATGATCTCTCATAGATCATCTCTCATTGCCGTGTTACACAGAGACAGCGTCCTGTCTCTGGAGAGGAGGACCCGATCTGTGTTCCTTCCTACATAGGGACACAGATCGGTCACCCCCCCTCCCCCCACAGTTAGAACACACCTAGGATACACATTTAACCCCTTCCTCACCCCCTAGTGTTAACCCCTTCAATGCCAGTCAGTGCATATTTATAGCACTGATCACAGTATAAATGTGAATGTCGCCAAAAATGTGTCAAAAGTGTCCGATGTGTCCGCCATAACGTCGCAGTACCAATAAAAATCGCAGATCGCCGCCATTTCTAGTAAAAAAAAATAATAAAAAATAATAATTCTCTCCCCTATTTTGTAAGCGCTATAACTTTTGCGCAAAGCAGTCGCTTATTGCGATTTTTTTTTTTTTACCAAAAATATGTAGAAAAATACGTATCGCCCTAAACTGAGAAAAAAAAATTTTTTTTTTTTTTAATTGGGATATTTATTATAGCAACAAGTAAAAAATATTGTATTTTTCTTCAAAATTGTCGCTCTTTTTTGTTTATAGCGCAAAAAATAAAAATCGCACAGGCGATCAAATACCACCAAAAGAAAGCTCTACTTGTGGGGAAAAAAGGACGTAAATTTTGTTTGGGAGCCACGTCGCACGACCGCGCAATTGTCAGTTAAAGCGACGCAGTGCCGCAAGCTGAAATTTTACCTGGGCAGGAGGGGGGTGTAAGTGCCCAGTATGCAAGTGGTTAAATATCATACCTGCTGGGTGTCTATAGTAGTGGCACATGTTTAGAACTGTCCCTGCACAAAATGAGATTACTATAAGAAAAAAGTAATTTAAGACTGCTTGCGGCTTTAATGTCATGTCTGGTCCCCGCAATATGGATGAAAATCACTGAGAAAAATAGCATGGGTTTCCCTGCCCCCTCCCCTAGGTCATTACAAGCCCCTTTGGCCCTAAATAATTTGAACAGCAGTATGCAGGTGGTACAAACAAGACAAAGACTGTAGGTTTGTTGTTAAGTAGAATCTGTTTGTAATTTTCAACTGGTACTTCTTTAAAGTGTAGCTTGAGACATAAAATAATTTTTTAAGCTTTTCTGAAAACATAGAGAAGGGTTATCACCCCTGTAACATTTGTTTTGCTGTCTGTGTGCATCTGTTCAGAAGATTGCACCTCACTTTCTGTCCCAAAGACAAATGATTTTAAAAAATTTTTTTTTGTGAAACAAGGATTGTGATAAAGCATCAGTGGACAGGAGACACCTTTTACAGAAGAGAATTTCCCTTCCTAGGGGTAGATTTCCTCTCACTTCCTGTTGTCTCCTTCCGTTTGCAAGTAGGAGTCGTTTGTAAGTTGGATGTTTGAAAGTAGGGGCCTGCCGTATATACGCTGCAGAAATTTGGGCCCTAGGTGTTGGTGTTGCCACAACACTGTAAGCCCTCATAGTTAGTCTTAGTGGGCGCTGGAACGCCCTGCTGTGAACTATTACATCAAAACTTGTAAATTACACGCCCCTGTTAAACAGGGGCAGAAAAATTGGGCCTTAGGCACTGGTGGCGGTGCAAAAAACACTGCAACCCCTCACAGATACCGTAATTGGAGCGCAGCAAAGAGCCACATGCAAAGAATTGCATCAAAAATTGTTATTACACGCCCCTGTTAAACAGGGGAAGAAAAATTGGGCCTTAGGCACAACACTGCAACCCCTCACAGATACTGTAATTGGAGTGCAGCAAATAGCCACATGCAAAGAATTGCATCAAATTTTTTTATTATACGCCCCTGTTAAACAGGGGCAGAAAGACTGGGCCTTAGGCTCTAGTGGCGGTGCCCAGAACCAACAATGTTCTTACTAGCTAACAGCAAGATCAGGACAGTCACTCAGCATCAGCATAGGCAGTCTCCAAGGGATCAGACAATTAAAAGAAAACTATTCAGTTACATCAGCATCAGGTGCTTGGTAGCTGGTGTTGATCCAAGCCTGATTCATTTTTATGAAGGTCTGTCAAACGACGGAGTCGGTGGAAAGGCGCACCCTGTGGTTGGTCACAAAGCCTCCAGCAGCACTAAATGTGCGTTCTTTTTGGTGGGGAAGGTGTCCAAGTCTGATCTTGCCCCTAGGTACTCCCGCACCATGTAAACCAGACGCTGGTGATGGTTGCTGGAACTGGTCATACCTTGGGGCTGCGGACTAAAAAATTGTCTAAACGCATCGGTCAGACGGCCACCTTCTCCACTGCTTCTTCTTTGACTCACCGAAGCCTCAGCAACACGTTGTCCAGGACCAGGATTTGGTAATCCTCCAGGTTCTAGGAATGCGTTGCACAGACCTTTCTGCAAGGCCTCCCGAAGATGTTTCATCTTCTGCTCCCTCTGAGACGGCAAAATAAGGTCCGTCTGCAACCTTACTCTTGTAACGTGGATCAAGGAAAGTTGCCATCCAGTAATGATCCCTCTCCTTGATACCACGAATATGAGGATTCTTACGCAGGCTTTGCAGGATCAGGGAGGCCATGCAGCGTAGGTTTGCTGAGGCATTCAGGGCACAGTCTTCTGGGTCACTGAGGACAACAGGATCCGTAGCCACCTCATCCCAGCCACGTAAAAGTCAATGGCTTCCTTGGGACTGTAAATGATCCCTTGAAGACTGCAGCTGCTGATGCTGAGTGCTATGCTCCACCTCCATGCTGCTGATACAAGCGGGCAAGCAGGACCACTGTCTGGATAAAGGGGGCCTTGAGAGGTAAGGAAGTCCTCCTCTTCCTCCCTCTGTTCTGCCTCAAGGGCCCTGTCCATTATTCCACGTAGCGTGTGCTCTCTGTGAATAAGAGGGACAGTCTCACTGATGCATGCACGGTCACTGCTCATCATCCTCGTGGCCTTCTCAAATGGTGACAGGACAGTGCATGCATCCCTGATCAAGGCCCACTGGCATGGGGAAAAAAAGCCAAGCTCCCTTGACCCAGTTCTGCTGCCATATTGGCACAGGTACTCATTGATGGCTCTCTGCTGCGTGTGCAGCCACTGCAGCATGGCCAATGTAGAGTTCCATCTGGTGGGCATGTCACAGATTAGGCGGTTCTTGGGCAGGTTGTATTCCCTTTGGAGGTCTGTCAGCCGAGCAGTGGCATTATATGACCTTCGGAAATGCACACAGACTTTCCTGGCCTGCTTCAGGACAACCTGTACCTGCCCAAGAACCGCTGCACCACCAAATTCAGAACATGAGCAAAACAGGGCACATGGGTCAGTTGTCCCTGTCGCAGGGCAGAGAGGAGGTTGGTGCCATTGTCGCTAACCATCATTCCTGGCTTGAGCTGGCGTCAACCACCTCTGAGCCTGCCCCTGCAGAGCTGAAAGAACCTCTGCCCCAGTGTGACTCCTATCTCTCAAGCACACCAGCTCTAGCACCGCATGGCATCTCTTTGCCTGCATTCCTGTGTAGCCCCTTGTACGCCTACGGAGCACGGCTGGTTCTGAGGACACATCAGCACAGGAAGAGGCCACAGAGGAAGAAGAAGAGGAGGGGGTGGAGGAGAGACCTGAGTCACAACCAGTAGAAGTGTTTTGGAGGCGTGGTGGTGGAACAACCTCCAACACTACTGTACCTTGCCCTGTGTCCTTCCCAGCTGCCAGCAGAGTCACCCAATGCGCTGTGAAAGAGAGGTAACGTCCCTGACTATGCCTGCTGGACCATGAGTTAGCGGTAATATGCACCTTATCACTGACCGTCCTGTC
Source organism: Rana kukunoris (assembly GCA_029574335.1). Lineage (NCBI taxonomy): Eukaryota > Metazoa > Chordata > Amphibia > Anura > Ranidae > Rana > Rana kukunoris. Next base: position 64,055,405 of record CM056055.1, on the reverse strand, counting down.
CAGCGAGGCTTGAACATTGCCTTTCACATGGCGGTAGAGAGCCGGAATCAGGGGGGGGGGGGGGGGGGGCAGAATCTACCAACTGAAAAGGCAGCAGTTGAAGTGCTAGCAATTTCGCTAAGCTAGCATTCAACCGCTGGGCATGTGGATGGCTGGGAGAGTACTTCTTTCGGCGATGCAGCAGCAGGGGCAGGGAAATTTGTCTGGTACAATCTGACATCGGTGTACCGATAGTAGATTGCCTGCATGTACTACTAGGTTGTAACACACCTAATTCTACACCTTCAGTCCTATCAGTGCAGGCTTCAGAGAGGACTGAGGGTATAGTGGGGTTGGAGATCCCAGGTGATGAGGGGCAAGGGGAGGAATACACCCTGGCTTTGGCCAATTATGGCTCTCCCTTTTTTGCGCGCTGTGATTGGCCAAGCATGTGGGTCATAGTGCATGCTTGGCCAATCATCAGTGCGCAATGCTGCAGTGAATTATGGGCCATGACGCATCACTCGAATTGGGTGCAAACGACCCGTTTTGTTCGAAATTCGACGAACGATCGAACAGGCAATGTTCGAGTCGAACATGGGTTCGAGACAAACGCAAAGCTCATCCCTAGCGCCTGTGCACCCCCTAATGACGTGCCACCACTGATCTTGACCGTTTTCTCCCAGACCGCCTGAGATTCAAACCATCTATCACTGTCTTAATTACCCAGAGAGTAATTAGACACTACCAGAAGAGGAGAAGACTGACTTGAAAGGAGGTAGAGGGCTATGCTAAGGAATTTACTCTCCTGAAGTAGCCACATTTTCTAGCAAGTGCAAAGGCACATTGCAAGTAAAAAAAAATTATAATGGAAGGGAAAACACTCCAAGCAAGCAGTTCTTTATTTTCCTGTGTATTTGCTTGCAGTTTTTAAAATCGGTGAAAAGGTCTCTGAGTTAGAGTTGGGTTGAACAACCCCCCCAACCCCCCCCCCCCCCCCGACGGTTCGGTTTGTGCCAGAACTCTTTGAACATCGCAAACAGTCGGATCCAAACCCTATTAAGGTCTATGGGACCTGCATTTAAAAAATAAAAAGTGCCAATTTTAAAGGCTTATATGCAAGTTATTGCCCATAAAAAGGGCCAGGTACTGCCCTGGGGGACATGTATCAATGCAATAAAAAAAAAAAAAAAAAAGATTGTTTTCAAAAGACAGGGATTTTAATGATGCTTAAAGCGGAATTTCACCCTAAATATAAGATCTCCCATGTGATCCAGCATACTGGCGTCAGCGCCAGTATGCTGTTTTTTTTTTTTTTTTATCCCACACTTACTGTATTATCCTGTAATTTCATTTTTTTCCCCCGCGGTGGACGGCGCCAGTATAGCGCGTCACATCTTCCGAAAATACCCAATATGGACTCGGGTAATCTCGGCGAAAATGCGGCGCCTGCGCACAGACCTAGGAGCTGACTGCGCAGGCGCCGTATTTCTCCGAGTCCTATTTCGGAGGGCGTGACGCGCCATAGCCGTAGGACTCGGAGAAATACGGCGCCTGCACAGTCAGCTCCTAGGTCTGTGCGCAGGCGCCGCATTTTCGCCGAGATTACCCGAGTCCATATTGTGTATTTTCGGAAGATGTGACGCGCTGTACTGGCGCCGTCCACCGCGGGGAAAAAAAAATGAAATTACAGGATAATACAGTAAGTGTGGGATTAAAAAAAAAAAAACCCAGCATACTGGCGCTGACGCCAGTATGCTGAATCACATGGGAGATCTTATATTTAGGGTGAAATTCCGCTTTAAAGTGAAACAATAAAAATGGAAAAAATCCTTTAAATATAGTGCCTTGGAGGTTCCGTTAATCTGCCTGTAAAGTGGGGCATCTGTACCATGTATAGAAACTGTTGCAGCAAAACTAACATATATAAAGCAAAAGAATTACATTTACATTGATTTTCCCTGCAAGCTTTCTTTAAAGCGGATGGTTCACAAAACAAAAAATATTAAAAGCCAGCAGCAACAAATACTGCAGCTGCTGACTTTTAATATTAGGACACTTACCTGTCCTGGAGTCCAGCGCCGTCCGCAGCAGAGGATGAGCGATCGCTCGTCTCTCTGCTGTTCCCCGCTCCATCCACGGTGAGGGAACCAGGAAGTGAAGCGCTGCGGCTTTACTGCCCGGTTCCCTACGGCGCATTCACGAGTCGCGCTGAGTCCGCCAATTGGCTCCAGCTGTGTGCTGGGAGCCGAGTGTTCCCAGCACACAACGGGGGACGGACGGGATGTGGTGCAATGCCCGTCTTTTGCCCGTGAATGCTGGGCCGGAAGTGGGTGCAGATACCTGTCTATCTGCACCCCCCTCCCCCCTGAAAGGTGTCAATTGTGACACCGGAGGGGGGGAGTGTTCGGATCAGCGGATCTTCACTTTAGGGTGGAGATCCGCTTTAACTTGTAAACAACGGCTTGGGGAGCCTTGGGTGTTGGTGGTGCCTTCACACCATAACCCTTCACAGTTATCCTTGGAAAATGCAGGATTGGATTCTGCTCTTAAAAATTTCACAAAGGTGTGGAAAATTTGGGCCTTGGTGGTGCCTGGGCCCTGCAGCTCCTAACAGTTACTCTTAAGGGGCGCAGAACTGACACTGTGTTCAAATAATTCAGCTGACTCCTCTGTGCTTGATGATGGGACTATGGCAAGAGTAGCTGTGAACCAGGAGGCAATATAGGCAGCTCTGGCAGCTGGGGTGGGCTGCGTGCTAGGGTCAGCTTGGGTGATGGAGGATGAGAATCATTTAGTAAGCCAGTCCACCACCTCCTATGTATGCTGTGGCAGGATAGCATGGGTAACATCACTAAACAGAGAACTCTTGGTCAGGGTGAAGATCGGGGAGGAAAATGGACAGGGCTCGCTGTGTTTGTGTCTTGCTATGTTTGTTTCCTGGTATGTCTGCTTACTGCGGCCGCCGCGGATCATACCAGTGAGGGTAACAGAGGGTGATCCCAAAGGGGGCACAAAAAAAGTTCTGAGCCTCTTCTATTTACTTTGAGATCTCTTCTCCCGCCCCAGTGTTCCGGTCACCCCTACGATGTACACTTCCATTACTCTGTCACTGCTGATTACACTATGTTCCTGATCTGTATCCCCCCGTCCCATATCTGATGGTCATACACATAGCAATTTGTGATTGATCTCCCTAGTGATCACAAACAAGTTGTGAGTTATTGATGGAAATACTGAACGATGAAACAATACAATATCATAACATTAATTATGGTTTATGTATGCCTTTGTTTTTTGTCTTTTGTCTTATTGATTGAGTCACATCACAACTTCATTGATTTGAAATTGATACCCTTTTTTTGTATGATTTATGGTTTGGCTCATCACTGCCCCACACATGCAGCCATGCAATGCATGTGTGGGGCAGTAATGAGCAAAACCATAAATCATACAAAAAAAATATATATATGAAGTTGTTATGTAAATCAGTCACTAAGACAATAAAAGACATACACAAACCATAATTAATGAAATGGCATACATCATCTCCGCAGTCTCTGACCCTCTCTTGTATCATGTCCGCAGTCTCTGACCTCTCTCTTGTATCATGTCCGCAGTCTCTGACCCTCTCTCTTGTTTCATGTCCGCAGTCTCTGACCCTCTCTCTTGTATCATGTCCGCAGTCTCTGACCCTCTCTCTTGTATCATGTCCGCAATCTCTGACCCTCTCTCTTGTTTCATGTCCGCAGTCTCTGACCCTCTCTCTTGTATCATGTCCACAGTCTCTGACCCTCTCTCTTGTACCATGTCCGCAGTCTCTGACCACTACATGCAGGTAGTGTTGTCTTATTTAAGAACAGATAAAAGAAAAAAAAATTGTTCTTCTGACTGCTTGAATTTTTTGGATGAAAACCGTGCGCAGTAATCGTGATGCATCGCGGAATCAAATCGAATCGTGGACATAAGCGTAATCGAATCGAATCGTGAGGCCTGTGAAGATGCAGAGCCCTAATTATACTCACACTACACTAACACTGCACACTCGGAGCCACAATAGCACACTAAGGCCCCTTTTACACGGATGGATAGAATGGTGCTTTTAGCTGCGGATTCTTTCCTATGGCCCCATTCACACACTGCGTTTAGCTGCGGTTTCGTTATCTGCGGTTTGGTGCAGATAGAAAAAATAAAATTGACCGCGTCCAGGAATGATTTGGCAGAGCTATCTGCACTTAACCGCAGGTAATCGCAGTGCACTGTGTCAGCTGCGTTTGGTATGAATCATGCCATGCTTTTAACTGCGGCAGAACAGCCGTCCATGTGAAAGCGGCCTAAATCTCTAGTAGCAAACTGAGCCCACTCTATTTCCACTCCAATAACACACTGCAAAAGGTTCATGTGGGAAGGAACCTTTTATAGTGTGGGGTAGGACAATGAGCAATCATCATGACTTTGTCCAATCATGGCTCTGTTGGTGCTCTGTGCCCTGATTGGGCAAAGCCTTGCATTGCTTCATCCAATTAGGGCCCTAGAATGCACTGTGCAGCACGCAGTGCATTGAGTGGCGCTCGGCTGGCTAACATCCTGCCACGTGCCCCTCAAATTCAGGTGTTTTCCCGAACAAAAGAACAGGCAATGTTGGGCTGAACTTTTGCTTGGCTCAAACTGTTTGCTCAACTCTACTCTGAGTGACTTTTCTGGTAGTCTCACTATTCTTAGTGCTCCGACAGCATTCATCTTTTAGATCTGGCCTTAAGAGATTTAGGTGGAAATTCTGGATGACTCATAGCTATATCTGCTGATCATGCAATGAGACAGTGTAGTGATTCACATCCTATAAGCGCTCTTCTGGCATGCTTGGAACATTTGATATGATTTGAAAGAGGAAAAAAATTACAGTGAGAGATGGTCCAAAGGAAATGGCACAATATTTTTTTGCATGTGAGGACCGGTCCGGACATAATCAAATCTGAAAACAGACATAGGCTAAAATATATGAAACATTTACAATGTACAGTGTTTTTTATTTAATTTAGCAGCTATAATACAACTGAAGATCTTACCAGGGGGTCTTTGAAGTACATGAGCCTTCGTTGATCCAGAGTAAACCACCTCTTCTTAAATGTATCAGTTGGCTACAACAACAAAACATGAGACACCTTCTTAGCGCTTTTGTAATATAATGAACCAACTGTAAAAAAGGCTATTTTTCCCACAAATATAATTGTTAAATGATCAGTACTATTATGATTTTATTCAAGAAGCTTATAATGATTATCCTTATTTTCTTAAAATGTTTGATCCCAGCAGGGTACAATCTCAATGTTAAGTGAGGCCTAAAGCAGAACCTAACTGGATTTTTATTTGCATTTGGAAATTTGTGAACATAATAAGGGAAGATATAATGTAAGTATTCTGCAGTGTGAATGCCTTCTTTTCTAAAAAGGTTCTATCCATTGATTCAATTGGAGGGCTTTCTGATTCCTTTAGTCCCTTATCACCATAAGTTTAAAGCGGAGTTCCACCCAAAAGTGGAACTTCCGCTAATTGTGTCTCCTCTCCCCCTCTGGTGCCACAATTGGCACCTTTTGGGGAGAGGGGGGACAGGATACATGTCTTTGATGTCACCGCTGGGCTCCCTCCTCCTCCCCCTGTTGCTGGGTAAGTAGGAGAGAGGAGCGGGGCCTCGTGCATGCACAGTAGGGTTTGCGGCCTGAAGCCGTAAGGCAGCACCCGACAGTGGCGGCAGTACCCGACAGCTGATGCAAACATCAGCTGCGGTGCCGACATCGCTGGCCTCCAGGACAGGTTAGTGTCCTATTATAATTATTTATTTTTTTGGGTGGACCTCCGCTTTAATTGTTGTACTTTCTCATAAGAGTACATAGATGTTGCTTCTGGAATCTCTACATTTCTAAAGTAAACCTCAGGTGTCAAAGATATTCTGTTTCTCTAAAAACACAGTCCTTATGAATCTAGTTACAGAAGCAGCAGATTTTTCACACTGTACCCATAGTAATACAAGCACCCCAAGAGATCAGTTGTAGGCTTCACTTGGGACTACAGGAAAATTAGGGCACATGAATACATGGACATTCTGCTACAGCCTCTCTCAACTTTTTAACCCCCAAGTAACCTTGAAACAATTTCCAGAACACTTGCTAAACATGATTATACCTTCAGCTCGTGTAGCGTATCGTACTTAGTAAGTTGTGGTTTTGAAATTGTGCGACTTCCCAATTTTACAGCTGCTTGTCAGTGCCATTTTGGGTGCAACTTTGAAGACATCTGTGCGGCTTCATGCACAGGTATCTATTCACGTCGCAAGCAAAATCCCCAAAAGTAGTGCAGGAGCTACTTTTTCAAATCAAAGTTGGCGCCGCACAGATTTGAACAATGCCATTGTTGACAATAGGGCGCAACTTGCCAAAGCTGAAGTATGCTGATGGGGAATTCTTTCTACAAATACAGGGAACTGCAATGGGTGCTAACTTTGCACCATCTAATGCGAATCTGGCCATGGGTTTATGGGAATCCAGGTACATTTGGAACAACAGTCCATTTGCCAGTAACCTAATATTTGTTAGCCGCTTCATAGACGAAATAATCATCGTCTGGGATTTTGTAAAACATTCCAATAACAACTCATTTGGACTCTCCTTCACATATGTCCAAGACTCTAACACATTAGCTTTCCTAGACTTGGAATTGAGCCACCATGAGAGGGCAATACAAACCAAAAAACTATACCAAACCAACTGCAGGAAACTCTCTGCTTCACTATAACAGTTGTCATTACTCCAAGTGGACCCAAAATATCCCCAAAGACCAGTACTGCCGACTTGAAAAAAAAACTGAAACACCACAGACTATATAGAACAAAGTAGAGCTGCACGATTAATCGTCAAGAATCGTTATCGCGATCTTTTTCCCGTTGCGATTCTTGATACAGGGTTTCACAATCTTTGACATGAAAATAATTTTCTCTCTGCACTTTGGTATGCAAAGAATTTCCTGTCTGCTCTCAGCCAAAAGTCAGTCTGGGCAGCCTGCCAAGTTTTGAAAACATTCTTTATCAGTGGAAAGTTAAGTCTAAACATTGTATCTCTTCAAAGGAATAAACTTCTTCTGTATGTAAATTAGGATTTTTTAACCACTTAAACACCAAACCTTTTTCTGACAGCTCTTTTCAAGTTAAAATCATTATTTTTTTTTGCTAGAAAATTACTTAGCACCCCCAAAGATTATATAACTTTTTAGTAAAGACCATAGAGAATAAAATGGCGGTTGTTGCAATATTTTATGTTGCACTGTATTCGCGCAGCAGTCTTTTTAAATGCATTTTTTTTGGAAAAAATTACTTTAATGAATAATAAAAAAAAAAAAGCCAGTAAAGTTAGCCCATTTTTTTTTTTCTACAAATGTAAAAGATCTTACGCCGTGAGAATCGTGAGAAAATCGTGATCTTCATTCTAAGCAAAAAAATTGTGATTCTCATTTTGGCCAGAATCGTGCAGCTCTAGAACAAAGTCACCTGCTCAAAAGAAAACTACTTGATAAGAGTTATCCAGAGCCCCTTGTTGAGCAGGCACACAATTTCTACCTTGACGGCAAACCAACACGCACCGACAAGAAGATGTTTGACAATTCCACCAGATTTATCACCAAATTTCATCATCAGTATAAACACATGGAGAATATTCTGGGCAAGCAATGGAACATTCTGGCTGAAGATCCACACCTAAAAACCATCTTACCAGGAAAATCTAGGGTCACATACCGAAAAGCACCCAACCTTAGGAATAAAATTGCTCTAATTAAATTAAAACCAGATAAACCCATACACTCCACACAATTATATTTCTTGCCTCTCAAAGACACGTTCCACAATGTAAAATGTGTGCTTTTGTAAAACGCAGTAAAAAAAGAATACACTGCCAAAGGAAAAACATATACATTTGATGAATTTTTTATTCATCAGATTTAATCATTTACTGTGTGACATACCCATGTAACTTGTTGTACATGGCCGTACCATCCGCCCACTCCAAAAACGTTTTGGAGAACACTGTCACCTAGTAGAGTAAGGAAAAGACAAACATAGCATCCCTCGCCACTTTGCTGTCATAAAAAATCCACCACAGGCTTTGAAGTTTGGGTGCAGGAACAAATACCCAGAGGTCTTCCAGAGGCAGAGAGATTCCACCGGCTTTGCGAAAGGGAGACCTACTGGATATACTCTCTGGATACCCTCTCACCAGGAGGGTTGAATGAGGAATTAGAGGTGGCGACCATCATATAACATCACATAACACCACACACAAGTTCACACACACATTACTCCATTCCTTCTAAATCCCCCCCAAAAAACCTCATCCCCTCTCTTCCTCTTCCCCCCCTCAAAGTTTTTATCCCCTTCCTCTGGTTTTATCTTCATATTTTAATGTATGTACGAAGCCACGCATATATTTTTTTTTTATGTTCAACCCATTGATGAGTAACAAAGGAGTTTCTCATTATTATTAGAGTAGAGCGGCATGGTGAGGCGTTTTATGTACTCCTGGTTCATGTGGCTGGAATAAGTGGAGGAGTTTGAAATTCTAGCCATAAATTACGGGGAGCGGCATCTGTTGGTTGATATACATATTACATCTGGCGCATATGATCTGCTTAGTTTTTGGTCACTGAGGTGGATGGATAACAAAAAAAATAAAGATTTTCACTATAAACATTCTCTTATACACTGGACTTTTTAAATCATGGGCACATGAGTTGTTTGTACAATTGTGTGTATGGGGGAATATTGCAGATGTCTCTTCGTATAATTATTTTGAGAAATAAAAGATGTATCTCTGCGTTGTGGTGGAGCAGTAGCTGACACAGATAAGTAATATACCAAGCCTTTAAATAATCTGAAGAAAAAGTGTGTAGCGCTAAAAGTAAATGAACAGGAATGAAATGTAAATAATAGGGGTGATTTACAAAAGGCAAAGTGCACTGCAAGCTCTGAAATTAGGCTCTGAAATTAGAGGAAGCTCTGCTGATTTTAGCACCCAACTTTAGGAATAAAATTGCTCTAATTGCTCTAATTAAATTAAAACCAGATAAACCCATGCACTCCACACAATTATGTTTCTTGCCTCTCAAAGACACGTTCCACAATGCAAAACGTGTACTTTCGTAAAACACAGTAAAAAAGAATACACTGCCAAAGGAAAAACATATAAATGATGTTGAAGGAGATATCAGTCAGTTAGATATTGAACACTTTACAAGGTCCAGAGGACTAATAAAACACATTGCATTTTCCTAAGAGAAATATGCATGAGATCCATATCTTATTGTTAAATAATATGCTGGTTGTTGTATTGTGAAAACTTGTCATATTGACACATAGATGTGCCCAAGATTACTGACATTAGGTGTCTGGGATGAGCATAATAATGTCTTGACATGGCAGAGACTAAAGCAGGCATTTTGCAAAGGTAAGAATTGGGTGAAGTGAAGTGAAGTGTGCATGTTTCTGTTGAAGCGCCTGGTGGCAACTACTATGTGTATGTAAAGGGTTAGGCAAGGTTCACATCTGTGCAGCGCTAATGCATGTTACACGCGTTTCTAGATGAGCAGCCATTAAACTTGTTCAACTTATTAGAACGCAGGCGCACCAAAGAGGCAATATGCAGGACTTTGATGCTCTTTAATGAAAATGTGCATTCCAATTGAGTTTAATGGCAGTGCACCTAAAAACGTGTGTAAAACGCGCATTGTAACGAGATGCGGAAAAAACACATCACATTGATGTAAGTGGGGTCCTTAACCATTCAGTTAACCTGGCCTAGTGAAAATCATTCAACATTTTCTGATGCTTTGATTATTGTCCCAGAGCTGGAACATCTCTGCATGGGGTGAGGCTGAATGTGTGATCGTCACAGAGCATTACATCTCATGTTGTTATGAAGCTAGAATTCTTCATTGTGACACCAACCTAATAGGCTGCCATCTCACAAGTTTTATAGCCCTAAAAAATCCCAGATGTTCTCAGCAGAGTTTCAACTGATAGAGAATTTTGTAATTATTACACCTGATTTACTGTATTTATTGGCGTATAACACTCACCCTTTTACCCTGGAAATAGAAAGTAAACTCTGCCTGCGTGTTATACGCATGGGGCTATGGAAAGATTTTTTTTCTGAAACTTCCCTCTTAAAGTTAGGGTGCGTGTTATACACCTGTACGTGTTATATGCCGATAAATACAGTAATTCCCTTTTTTATTATTACCTTTGGTCCCGTTTTCTCCATGTAGCCTTCTTTTATGAAGTTCTGAGGCAAACGTCTTAGGATCTAGAAATAAGAACAAGAACAAAATAAGAACAAAAAAATGTCCTATGTTGAAATTACTGTAAACAATCTAGTATAATCTAGTAAACATATCTGAAACATGTTTAACCACTTGCTGTCTTGGGTGATTTTTACATTTTTCACATATTTGTGAAAATCTGAATATTTTTACTAGAAAATTTCCTTAGAGCCCCAAAACATTATGGGCCAGATTCTCATAGATTTCCCCTGGCGTAGCGTAAGCCATTTACACTACGCCGCCGCAACTTAACAGAGCAAGTGCCGTATTCTCCATGCACTTGCTCCGTAGTTTGCGGATGCGTAGAGTAAATGGCCCAGCGTAAGGCCGCGTAATTCAAAGGGGGCGGCTTGTATTTAAATTAAGTGCGCCCCCGCGTCGATCGAACTGCGCATGCGCCGGCTGGGCAAAAAGCCCAGTGCGCATGCTCCAGCTCACGTCGGAAAACGTAGGTGAAACCGATGTCAAAACGACGTGATCGTCACTTACGCAATGCCCTATTCACGAACGACTTAGTAAAACGACGTAACCGACGGAAAAAGCCGATGCTGACCCGACGCCATACTTAACATGGCATCCGACGGCACCCGATGGCATCCGACGGTACTGCGTAAGGTTACTCCACATCTTTGCAGGGGTAACCTTACGCGGACGAAAATGACTAAAGCGACGACGCGGGGGGCGTAAAAGCGTTCGAAAATCGGCGTATTAGCCTCATTTGCATTACATCTACGATCCGCAAGTGTAATTGTATTACACTTTTTGGATCTTCACCCGTATCTATGCCAAAGTGATTCAAGGAATCACTCGCATAGATACCCGGGGAAAAAAACGGCGATACGACGGGGTATCTGAGATACCTTGTCGTAGCGCCTCTGAGAATCTGGCCCTATATATTTTCTGAAAGCCCTAGAAAATAAAATGCTGGTTATTGCAATTTTTATATAGCATAGTTTTTGTGCAGCCGTTTATCAAATGCAAATTTTTAGGAAAAGATGCGCTTTACATGAATTTTAGTGCATATGAACACAATATAATACCACATTTTTTTTAACAATATAAAAGATAATGTTGCATCAAGTAAATACATACCAAACATGTCATAATTTACATTTGTGCATTTCCATATGGGATGCTTTAACCACTTGAGGCCTGCGCTATAGCCGAATGACGGCTACAGCGCGGACCTGAAAATCCAAGCCGCCGTCTTTTGACGGCCGCCCCTTAAGGCGGGGGAAACTCTGTGTTGGCCGTGTCCCTTGGACACAGCCAATCACAGATCGCGGCGAACGGCCAATCAGAGTGGCCGTTTGCTATGCGATCAGCGCGGCCAATGAGACAGCGTCCTGTCTCTGGAGAGGAGGAGACCGATCTGTGTGCCTTGTACATAGGGACACAGCTCGGTCACCTCCCCCAGTCACCCCCCCTCCCCCCACAGTTAGAACACTATGTAGGGAATACATTTAACCCCTTTCTTACCCCCTAGTGTTAACCCCTTCAATGCCAGTCACATTTATACAGTAATTAGTGCATATTTCTAGCACTGATCGCAGTATAAATGTGAATGCCGCCAAAAATGTGTCAAAAGTGTCCGATGTGTCCGCCATAACGTCGCAGTCCCAATAAAAATCGCAGATCGCAGCCAATTTCTAGTAAAAAAAATAAAATAATAAAAAAAAATAATTCTGTCCCCTATTTTGTAGACGCTATAACTTTTGTGCAAACCAGTCACTTATTGTGATTTTTTTTTTTTTTTACCAAAAATATCTAGAATACGTATTTGCCTAAACCTAGAAAAAAATGTGTTTTTTTTTTTAAAATTGGGATATTTATTATAGCAACAAGTAAAAAATATTGGGCCAGATTCAGGTACATTGGCGCATATTTTGACCGGCGTAGCGCACCTCCTTTACGTTAGACCGGCGCAATGTAGAGGCGCAATCACCATATCCTCGTAGTATTTGCGCCGATGCAACGTAATTCCCGAGGCATAAGGCGGAGTAATTCAAATTGGGAAGGACGTGGGCGTGTTACATTGAAATGAGCCGTGACCCCATGCAAATGAAGGGCCGGCCAGATCGCGCATGCGCACATGAAGCAGACCATGGTCAGCACCTATGTGCGCATGCTCACAACTCGGGAATGGCGCAATCAGTGAAATTGGAAGTGGACCAAGGCAACATAGTGAGCTACGCAGAGAGCTTAAATAGACAGACACAAACGCCCTTCCTTTGCAAAAGTACATCCCTTTGTATCCCTTCCTATACAGCAAGGTGCTTTTGTTCTGTTGTTTATTAGCGTTTGTTTGTTTGTGACGTGTCTTTGAGATATTTGGGGACTGTTTTGCACAGTGATTTTTGTCTTTTCTGTGTTTTCTTTGTTGTGTTTTTTTTTTAATTATATTTTCACTGGGCATTTTTTTTTTTTTGCTGGGCATTTTTTTGGTTCTGTTTGTGAATGATTTTGGAATGTGGGGGTGACATTCCTGCCAGAAAAGGGGTGTCACCCTCATTTGTGGTGGAGAAGTGATCCCCAGGTCCGTGTGAATGGTGTATGAATGTACAGTGACATAATTGGAGCCGTGGCGTCGCTGCTCACAAGTCCTGCATGGTGGGCTTGTGCTAATCCAATTTGATGAGGATGTGATGTGTCTGTGCTAGGGACCACAGTGGTGTGCATGCATGCATTCTCATTGTGCCATGATTAATGTGTGTGTTTAACGTGCAAAGATGCCTAATGTAAGCTGTCTCCTGGCTGCTCTTCCCTCAGAAGACGGGGTAGCCTCGGTTAGGGGGGGATTGTCTGGTTCAGGGGTCATCACTTATGTCAATCTCCAGGCCCTTTCTCACTGCGAAGTTGTGCAGCATGCAACATGCACCGATGATCTGGCATACAAAGTTTGGGGAATACAACAGGGTACCATGGGGGGTTCCGGATAGGAGTCATGAGATGGGGTCCCAGTGCATATGCAGAGTCACCTTGAAGGGATAAGACAGGAGGATGTTAGTAGTGCATGTGCCCCTTGTGATTTCAGCATCATGGGGGGGACAGTCATGCCTGCCACCCATGTCACTCACCAACCAGCCACCTGTCCCCATACATGTTCTGTTCGCAATCTGTGGGGATGGGGCTAGAATTGTATATGTAGCTGTCATGGGTGTCATGGGTGGTGTCATGTGTTGGGCTGGTGATGTCCTCCTGCAGGGTTGTGGTTAATTCCATGATGGCATGAGGGGTGAATCTGAAGATGCGAGACACCTCAGAATCACTCATGCCAAAGATGTCTATGCGTGTGTGATATATCAAGTGAAGAGTGAGGGGCTTGTATCAGATAAGAATATTGTATTAGATTAGATTATTATATCCATCAAGGTTTTAAAGGGCTATTGAAAGATAGTGAGACCGTGTTTGTAATTTGTATGTATGTTATGTATTGATGTATATATGTATGTATATATATATTTTTAATGTTTATAAAAGCAAATAAAAAGTTTTTTGAAAAAAAAAAATCCTCTCCCTTTTATATGGACTAATTTTAGACAGGATGTGCAGCTGTTGCGCACAGTGCGTAGCCTGCGCTGCACCAACTTACTTTTGTGGATCCCCGTAACTCCCTCATTTGCATATTTGAATAGCAAATCAATAGTGTGTCTAGCGCAGTTTTGCATGCACGGATGCGCCGGTCTATCGAAATTACGCCGGTCAAAAAAAATTAGATTTCATGCGTATATCGTTTTGGGGATACGGCGCATCGATACGCATGTGCAGATTTAGACTTACACCGCGCATCTCATGTAACGCCGGCGTAATGGCTCTGTGAATCTGGCCCATTGTATTTATTTTTTCAAAATTGTCGCTCTTTTATATGTGCCCAGTAAGCAAGTGGTTAAAAGCCTTTCAGTTTAGAGTTAAACATGAACCCTAGCACTAGAACAATCGCTCTTACCCTGATGTTTGCGGCGATACCTCACGTGTGCAGGCAATCACTGCTTACATACGCGTGCATTTGCGAGTGAGCACTGGGGGTGCTTTAATATATTTATTTATTTGATAAAAAAAAATTATGCTTATATATATATATATATATATATATATATATATATATATATATTACCAGGTACTCTATAAAAAGAGATCAGGTGTCTCTTAAAGTAGGTCAGGAGTATACGTAGTTTACCCCTTGACTTTCGATCACAGAGGGAGAACTTATCTTTGGAAAAAATGTTTTACATACTGCAGGTTATACAACATTTTTGAAATGTTTTAAGTTTTTATATAAGTATGCATCAACTAAATCTTCAAAAATATTTCATCAATACTATTAACTTCAGTCCCGGAGGGTTTTACCCCCTTAATGACCAGGCCATTTTTTTGCGATATGGCACTGTGTTCATTTAATTGACAATTGCGCAGTCTTGCGACGCTATACCCCACAATAGATTGATGTCCTTTTTTTCCCACAAATAGAGCTTTGTTTTGGTGATATTTAATTACCTCTGCGGTTTCTATTTTTTTGCGTTAAAAACAAAAAAAGAGCGAAAAATTTCTGCTATAAAACCCATCCAATAAATAAAATTTAAAAAAATCAAATTTCTTCATCAATTTAGACCAATATACCTATTTTTGTTTAGAAAAAAAATCACAATAAGTGTATATTGATTGGTTTGCGCAAAATGTATCGCTACAAACCATGGGATTATTCTATGGCATTTTTTTACTAATAATCAGTGATTCTTAGCGGGACTGCGACATTGCGGCGGACAAATCGGACACCTAAATGACACCTTTTTGGGAACCAGTGATATTATTACGGTGATCAGTGCTAATAACACTGGCAGTGAAGAGGTTAAAGGGTTAAAGGGTTAAATGTATGCCTAGCTGGTGCTTGCCAACTGTGTGGGGGTTGCTTTGACTGGATAAAGACAGGGATTGGTGTTCCTTAGCAGGAACACCGATCTCTATCTTCTTCCCTGTTCTGCCTCACTGGGGAATGATCGCAGGTGGCTGGTGGTCACCTGGTCCGCCGGACACGCTAGCATCCCCTGTGTCCAATCAGTGGGCCTTCGCGCATCCGGTGGTGCTCTGCACCCCCAGTGTCTATTGCTAAAAAAGTGTGGTAGGCAGTCAGCAAGTGTTAAAGGACCACCAAGAAATACAGAACTAAGCTATAACACAGTAACAATAGAATTAAATGCTTCCTAATATTGTATTTCCTTTGATTAAGCTGAACTCCAGGCAAACAGATTAATATACAAATTAAATACATATAAGGAAACTGTTTGAACTGTCTGTTCACACCAGGCTGCAATGCAGAAATTAATGCACCACAATACATTTTATTGCAGTTCTGAGTGGGCAATCAGTGCTTTTTGTTGATGCTCTATCTGCAGTTACATGTACACAAATAGGGCATTGGCAGATACGTTACACCAGCCTTTCTCAATTTTTTCAATACAGAGAAACCCTTGAAATGATTTTCCGGTCTCAGGGAACTATTGGTATCTACAACTCATGATACACTAGTGTGATGGTCACTGAGAAGACTGCTTCTTACACTTGTGGTCATTAGGAAGAATTACCCTCTTACAGATAGCTAAAAAGATCAATGGTGTCTGTAGGAACTTATCGAAGAAGCAGAAATTGCTCAAGGAACCCCTGGAGGAACCATAGGCCTCCATTGAACCCTGTTTGAGAAATCCTACATTATATAAAGCCAAAGTTCTAAATGATCTTTTACTATTATGAATGAATAAGCAAACACTGATGATTCATCAGTGGGCAGGGTGCCCATAATTTGGGCTTCAAAAGAAAGTGGGACTACAGCCAGCATTAGGAGGTGTGTTTTAGGAACAGTGGGGGCCACCAGTCATTACAGGACCAAGTGCTAAATGCATTGGGTCCTCTGGGAAATAAAATGTTAAAGAATAATCATAGTTCTCCGTTAAATCTAAGGCCCTGTACACACGATCAGACATGTCTGATGAGACTTGTCTGACGGACCGTTTTCATCAGACAACTCTGAACTTGTCTGATGGTCTGATGTGCGTACACACCATCGGACCAAAATCCAATCAGACCAGAACGCGGTGACGTAGAACACAATAAAGTGATGAAAAAACGAAGTTCAATGCTTCTAAGCATGTGTCGACTTGATTCTGAGCATGCGTGGGTTTTTGGTCCGTTGCTTTTGTGTACTGTAACGGTCACCACCGTTTACGACCTTCCATCCAACCACGACAAGCTTATCTGACACACTGCGACAATCCTACATACACGATCCATATCAATTCCCCAGAAAATGAGACTGACTGCTCTATCTTCTGGTTTCCAAATGTATGAACACTTTAATGGTTTCTTCTCAGCTTTTTATACAGTACAATATGTTACAGGTAATCACAGGACAATGCAATCTCCACCCCCTTATTCACACTGGGGCTAATTCTCTAGCAGACATGTCGGCACCGATACTGACGAGATACATTCCTTGAGATAATGACATCAAAACCAAATACTATCACACCTGAATAGAGGCTGCTACTTTGTAGTACAATACACAATCTTTTAAGTGTAAACACAGGGCTTTCAATAGTTTTATCACACAATGTCTTGACCTCAATCACATTATCTAGACAGACGTACTGTCTCTAAAGGGCTTGACACCTTTGTACCCTAGACAATGTATTGTCTATGAGTAGATGCAATTAACACCTTTCAAAAGCATGTGTGCCCATATTGAATAGCCAACCGCTTGTGATATCTCAAGACATCCTGCAAACATGAATTATTATTAATGTCCCATCTTCTGCAATACATGATATAATTTCTTTGTCGGGATCACTGGACATCCTCCAATACAACAATCCCAGGCCATCATAGTCATAGCCTTCTGTGGGGCTGTCATCCGCTGACCACGGGCACTCTTGGGCTACATACCACCGGAGGGCTCTGTAGCTCTCATCCAGCTGCATCTCTGCTCGGATCAGCCTGCTTAACTCCGCTATCCACTTCTGCTTCAGTTGTTCCCCCAACAACGGCATTCGTACGTCATACTGCGGCCAGTACCTTGCATAGATGGAGGGCAGGACCTTTCCTTGGTGTTGCTGTTCCAGAGCTAGCGCTTCCTTCTAGAGTTGGCACCGAATCACATCTTACCATCCCAGCAGGACCTCCTCTGATACGAGTGCTCTGTGTTGTATCTGCATCTCTTGTAACCTCCTTTGGAATTCCTCTTCCATGGAGACTGGTATCTGCACCTCTCCTCTCTCTTCAGTTGGTGCTGCTGTGACTTCAGTTGCTGCAGCACTTCTTCGCTGTCGCAAGGTGGCATCTACAGCCGCTATAACGCGGTCTTTGATCTCCGGTGGAGGATTAGGACCATATTGTGCCAGTCCATGTTTAACAGCCTGATCAAAAAATTCTTCTTAGGGTGTCCTGTCTGTTACGCTGGGCCTCTTAGCTCTATTCATTTCGACAAGTTCTGCGATAATGTCCCTTTTCTTACAGTTGTTGGCCGGTCTGCCCTGGCTCTCCAGTAAGTCCTTGAGGGAAGAGAGCTTCATCCGTTCATACAGCGTCTCCATTGTCATGTGCCCTTGTAGCCGTCCTTCTGAAGATGGAATCATCCCACTGCTGCCACCAAATGTAACGGTCACCACCGTTTACGACCTTCCATCCAACCACGACAAGCTTATCTGACACACTGCGACAATCCTACATACACGATCCATATCAATTTCCCAGAAAATGAGACTGACTGCTCTATGTTCTGGTTTCCAAATGTATGAACACTTTAATGGTTTCTTCTCAGCTTTTTATACAGTACAATATGTTACAGGTAATCACAGGACAATGCAATCTCCACCCCCTTTTTCACGCTGGGGCTAATTCTCTAGCAGACATGTCGGCACTGATACTGACGAGATACATTCCTTGAGATAATGACATCAAAACCAAATACTATCACACCTGAATAGAGGCTGCTACTTTGTAGTACAATACATAATCTTTTAAGTGTAAACACAGGCTTTCAATAGTTTTATCACACAATGTCTTGACCTCAATCACATTATCTAGACAGAAGTACTGTCTCTAAAGGGCTTGACACCTTTGTACCCTAGACAATGTATTGTCAGAAGTAGATGCAATTAACACCTTTCAAAAGCATATGTGCCCATATTGAATAGCCAACCACTTGTGATATCTCAAGACATCCTGCAAACATGAATTATTATTAATGTCCCATCTTCTGCAATACATGATATAATTTCTTTGTCACCCTATGGCCCTAGTGGACATAAGGTGACCCTAGACATAGGAGAATCTCAGTCTGTCACGGGTCATTCCGTTACATGTACTAACCATCGAACCTGTCCGACGGACATGTTCCATCAGACAGGTTTTAAAACTTTGGTCTGACGGACAACAGTCTGATGGGCCGTACACACCATCAAACTTGTCTGATGAAACTGGTCTGCAGAACAGTTTAATCAGACATGTCTGATCGTGTGTACAGGGCCTTACTCTTCTCTGTTTCTATTTGCTTCACTGAACATAATAACTTCAATGAAAACACACATATTGGAAGCAGGGCCGCTGATAGGGCAGTACAATCAGCCCTGTTGTACTGGGCCCCGGCCAGCAGGGGGCCCGAGCAGATTTCAAGCTAAAAAAATTAATTAGCTAAATAACTTGATTAACCTCCACCTACTTGATTGGCAAGGTATATAGTACCTTCCTGGGCCCCATCATGTTAATAGAGGGGCCCAGGAGGTGAGAGAAAAAGAGGGACTTTTTCTCCATTTTCGGGTGGAGTCATACAATCTCTTCTCTGCATCTGTGTACCTTGTCTCACTGTATGCTTTCCTCGGCGTATGGATACACTTGTAATGCGACTCCCTTCCCTCTATGCTGTGCTGAAGCCTGAGAGAGAGGCTGAATGAAAGAGTAATCCCGACGCTGGTCCACAGGCAAGCAATCCCCTGCACACACATCACACACACATCACACACACTGACACATCACACAGGCTGAGGCTCAGTCCTCTGACTCCCCAGTGTGTGCTCATGGTCAGTATTATGATGATCAGAGCACAGCAGGTGTTGTATAACTCTGTCATGTATAACATGCTGTTAGGTGCTGACTTTCCTAATGTATGGCTGTACTGAGTGTTACAGACTACAAAACAGCACAGCCATAACAAAGTCAGCACCCAACAGCATGTTGCACATGACAGAGCCATAGAGCACCTGCTGTGTTCTGATCATCATAATACTGACCATGAGCACACAATAAGATGCTACTTTACACGTGTGTTGGGGGAAGGGACAGTAAAAACACACAGCCAAGCTGCATTGTTACCACCCCCCAAACCACTGCCCTTTGAGAATTTTTCACCTAAGCTTTGCAATCAGCTAAGGATGAGCTCCGGCATGTTCGCAAGCCCCATGTGCAGAGCCCCCCAGGAAGTTGACACGGCACTGCACTAATCACAGGCAGTGAGACATTGTCCCGATGCGCAGCATTGTGTCAACTTCCTGGGGGGCTCTGCACGTGGGGCTTGCGAACACGCCTGAGATCATCCTTGGCAATCAAGTCCGCCTTTCAGTTTATCCTGTGGACCAGTGGGTACAGTAGCTGCGTATGATGGCACAGTGGCTGCAATTGATGGGCACAGTAGCTGTGTTTGATGGCACAGTGGCTGCATTTGATGTTTTTTTTCAGAATTTTTCAGTTTGTTTGCCCCCACCTCCCCCCCCCACAAAAAAAAAATGTGAGCACCAGCCGCCACTTATGTGGACCCGATTGAAACTTAAGCTCCATGTAGATCTACAGGAGTCCACATATGAATTGACTTGTGGGCATTCAGGTCAAAAAATAAATAAATGAAAAGAACATCCTTTTCTATTTTTCCAGACCTAAATGTGACAGATCAGAGGTAGCCTGATGTAAATGGACACAAGTCTGTGGTGTATGAGGACACAAACTGAACAGGCACAGATGTCAAAACACTGACATCTCTCCCATTCAGATCCAGAAATGTTTGGTGGGGTGCTGTAAAGCTTCCTGGTGGTATAGATAAGGTGGTTTCAGACTACAGTCCGAACACGCCTGAGCTCATCCCAGCTAATTAGTTGTTGTCAAAAAAGTTTTAAAATAAGACATGCTGCTTTATGATAGTATAAAAAGTTTGGAATAATAATGGTAATTAAAGGTTCACCTTTTGGAACATTTTACGTTTCAGCTCCTGCCACCATTCCCACAGATTTCGCGACAGCATGAGGGCCAGGGGCGGAGCCAGGGGTGGGGTTGAGGGCGGGACCAGGGGGCCCTGTCCGGTATGCTGTCTGGGGCCCCATGATTTCTAACAGCGGCCCTGATTGGAAGACTTTGGATGTGTAAACAAATCATTAGGATTTTAGGTGACTTCATCTTAAGCTGGCTGACTAGTTTTTTTTTCAATCAGCCAGGGGGGCTGCCAGATCAGCGACAAATTCCTCCATCACACAAGCCAGGTAGATATACAGTGGGGATCGAAAGTTTGGGCACCCCAGGTAAAAATTTGTATTAATGTGCATAACAAAGCCAAGTAAAGATGGAAAAATCTCCAAAAGGCATCAAATTACAGATTGGACATTCTTATAATATGTAAAAAAAAAAAAAAGATTTTATTTCCATCATTTACACTTTCAAAATTACAGAAAACAAAAAAAATGGTGTCTGCAAAAGTTTGGGCCCCCTGCAGAATTTATAGCATGCACTGCCCCCTTTACAAAGCTGAGACCTGCCAGTGTCATGGATTGTTCTCAATCATCGTCTGGGAAGACCAGGTGATGTCAATCTCAAAGGTTTAAATGCCCAGACTCATCTGACCTTGCCCCAACAATCAGCACCATCAGAAAAATAGTTGACGCTCACAAAGCTGGAGAAGGCTATAAGAAGATAGCAAAGTGTTTTCAGATGTCAATATCCTCTGTTCGGAATGTAATTAAGAAATAGCAGTCATCGGGAACAGTGGAAGTTAAAGCAAGATCTGGAAGACCAAGAAAAATATCAGACAGAACAGCTTAGAGGATTGTGAGAAAAGCAATTCAAAACCCACGTTTGACTGCAAGATCACTCCAGAAAGATCTGGCAGACACTGGAGTTGTGGAACACTATTCTACTATAAAGAGATACTTGTACAAATATGGTCTTCATGGAAGAGTCGTCAGAAGAAAACCTCTTCTACGTCCTCACCACAAAAATCAGCATTTGAACTTTGCAAATGAACATATAGACAAGCCTGATGCATTTTGGAAACAAGTTCTGTTGACCGATGAGGCTAAAATAGAACTTTTTGGCCGAAAGGAGCAAAGGTACGTTTGGAGAAAAAAGGGCACAGAATTTAATGAAAAGAACCTCTGTCCAACTGTTAAGCATGGGGGTGGATCAATCATGCTTTGGGGTTGTATTGCAGCCAGTGGCACAGGGAACAAGGAAAAATGGATTCAATAAAATTTCAGAACATTTTGGATGGTAACTTGATGCCATCTGTGAAAAAGTTAAAGAGAGCATGGCTTCTACAAATGGATAATGATCCTAAACACACCTCAAAATCCACGGGGGATAATATCAAGAGGCGTAAACTGAAGGTTTTGCCATGGCCTTCACAATCTCCTGACCTCAACATAATTGAAAATCTATGGATAGACCTTAAAAGAGCAGTGCGTGACAGACAGCCCAGAGATCTCAAAGAACTGGAAGACTTTTGTAAGGAAGAATGGGCAAAGATACCCCAAACAAGGATTGAAAGACTCTTGGCTGGCTACAAAAAGTGTTTACAAGCTGTGATACTTGCTGTGATACTTGCCAATGGGGGCAGTACAAGATATTAACTCTGCAGGGTGCCCAAACTTTTGCAGCCGCAATTTTTTTGTTTTCTGTCATTTTGAAAGTGTAAAATGATGGAAATAAAATCTAACTTTTTTTGACAGCTGCATGTCTGAATTTGCGATGTACCCAATGTCATTATTTTCCTCACTTACCTCTTTGTCGGGAGCTATGGGAAATGCAACTTTCATATAATGAAACTGTGCAGCACGGATAGCATTAAACCAGCTAACAATTTCCTGCAAAAGCAAAAATATATTTAAAGAGTAACTCCAATTTTGTTGAGAAAGAAACAAACCCCTCTGGGTGATCTATGTACATTGCAAGGACTTTAACAAAAAAACATTATAGCAGACTCCTACCTGTTTATGTAGTTGTCTATTCAACTATGTCCTTGAAATACTGTGTCCACTCTCTCCCCTGCCAGCACAGAGTGATCAGTGCTTGCAGCTATTGGCTGCAAGCACTGATCGGATGCTGGTTTTCCAGCATGCTTGTTAGATGCTTCTGTCAGATGAGGAGCTCTACACATGGGCTAAAAATGTCAGCCGGTTCCTGATGAATTGACTATTTTCAGCCCGTGTACCCAGCTTAAAACCTTTGCACTGTAGTGTATCTGCAGAGGGACAGCCTTATTTTCTCACTACAAATACAGGCTTTGCTTCCCGCAGAGCTATGGAGTAGTTGTGCCTCATTAGTCCTTTGCATGATGCAAATCAATGTGTCAGATGATTTATTGAAGACAATGCATGCTTTGTACAGCTCATATGTTATCTCTACAGTTGATAAGCAATTATGACATTAAAGGGTCACTAAAGGAAAAAAAAAATAAGCTAAATAGCTTCCTTTACCTTACTGCAGTCCTGGTTTCATGTCCTCATTGTTCGTTTTTGCTTTCAAGTAGCTGTAATACTTCTCTGATCTCCACACTTTCTGCTGGTCAGGCTCCTTATGAAAAAACGTATGCTAGCTTTTCACTGTGGTCCATGATCAAAGAGGTGTGATTACTATGTGTCTAAAACTCCTCAGAACCAATCAGATTCATTTTAAAAACAAACGCTGCCCTGTATTTGTTTGTTTTTGTTCTGTGTGTCTCTTTACTTCACAGAAACATGAAACCATTTTTTAAAACGAAACTAAACTGCAGGCACATTATATGATTGATTTTTATCTTTTTTTCATCATTTTTAAAAGGAATCAGTTAAGTATTATGTCTGTAAACAGTCATTTTATCAACAAAAATGTTTTCCTTTAGTGATCCTTTAAGTCTCTGCAGTAGCTAATGTACCCAGTCTTTACTGGATAATTAGAAATCTTCAAAAATAAACATTTTACCTGTCCATGATTGTGGTACACAAACATATTTCTGGTCTTGTTATCCTTAAGGTATGTGATCTGTAAGCCATTATTTTGTTTCATTTTTTCTGGCTGAAAAGTGGCATTAATACTGTCAATTTTAATTACAGCTTTTGGTTCCTTGGCCTAAAATTAAGACAAATGAAAGTTACAAGGAATGCAGCACATTGATTCATATTTGCTAAGCTGATGAGCAAGTTATTTTGTATTTAATGCATTTTATACATTGTATCTAAAGAAGATGAAAGTGCAAAATAGCATTCAGTTGTGTTTGGCATCCCTATTTATGCAGCTGACATTCTGCATTGTAGAAACCATACCAGAGACAGCTATCCAACTGGCATTTTCAGTAGAAGGCTAAGGCCGCGTACACACGATCAAATCTATCTGCTGGAAACGGTCGGCCCGACCGTCCCAGCAGACAGATTCGACCGTGTGTACGGGCGGGCCGACGGATTTGGCCACCCGACAGATTTCAAAGCATGCTTTGAAATCTGTCGGCTGGGAACCCGTCCGCCCGACATGTCTGCTGGTTAGTACGCTAACCAGCAGACATGTCTTCTCGCACACGCGCCGAATGGTTTCGACGCATGCGCGGAAGTGTTTTACTTCCTGGTGCGGTGACGTGGCGGCGTCACCGCACCATCTGGCGGCAGGGATTTTGGTTTGATCGTGTGTACACGATCAAACCAATATGTCCCCAGCAGACAGATTTGTTCAAATCGGTCGGCCCGACCGATTTGAACAAATCTGTCTGCTCGTGTGTACGCGGCCTAACATTGACATCCATATTGCTTGTTATACAGGTTTGCTTTAAGAATATAGTTACATAGTAGGTGAATATAGTTACCTTTCTACAAATCCTTTTACTTTAAAGAACGTATATGTTATGTGTGCTATATGTGGGTGTTGTGTGATGCCAATGAAGATTTAGAATAAACACTGACATATACAGAACTTCTAGTATGTAGCTGAAGTTTAAGCTTTATTTAAGCAAGCATACGTCTGTTATTTTAATGTTGTGAAACCTCTGGTTCAAGTTGCAAATAAAGTCAAGCACTTTGACAAAGCCAAAGCACTTATCTTGGGTAGTGACCATTGAAGTTACTTCAGAATGGAGTAGATCTGCAGCTAACAGTAGCTAATAAAACGTGTTCATTCTTCTATTTTTTTCAGCCATTCTAATATGATGCTAGTGAGTGCCGGTGCAAGGATTTTTGTCTACACAGGCTAAGGTGGAATTTGGTTCCCCCCCCGACCACTGTCTACAACATTGGCGGCTGGTTCTTAAAATTTTTTGGGGGGTGCAAACAAATTGAAAAAAAAAAACATCAATTGCAGCCACTGTACCCATCAAACGCTGCCACTGTGCCAACAAACGCTGACACTGTTCCATCAAATGCTCCCACTGTGCCATCAAATGCTCCCAATGCTGCCACTGTGTCATCCAATGCTGCCACTGTGCCATCAAATGCTCCCAATGCTGCCATTGTGCCATCAAATGCTCCCACTGTGCCATCCAATGCTGCCACTGTGCTATCCAATGCTGCCACTGTGATCTCCCCCCGCCCGCTCGCCATCTGCCCAGCACTTACCCTGTCTTGGTGGGTCAGCGGGTGACGGCGAGGTGCTTCCAAACAACACCCCCACTGCTGTAATTCAGGTGCCAGTGATCAAAAAGGGGGCGAACACCTGAATAGGGGGTGTCAGTGCCAACCATAGATAGATTCATGCAATGCATGAATCTATCTATGGTAATTAGAGAGTGACGGGAGAGGGGGGTACCGCCACTGGTCAACAACCTTGCTGGTACCTTCTTTATGTTGTGCTCATAATGTGATGGAGCACAGCTAGAATGACAGCATACAGCATTGAAAATTTGAGCTGTGCTGAACTGGCCCTAAACAGTGTGTAATGAGGGGGTAGAGTTATGCATTCCCCACTTCCCCTTACTGGCTATGAGGCAGCTGACAGGTGAGGCAAACTAAAACTTCCATGCTGTGCCCAGTAGAAGAGAGGTTGCAGCTTTGGAGAATGCATTCCTCCCAACACAGAAAGCAGGAGACAAGAGTGTAAAGCACAGAATGCAGGGAACAGGAGTGTAATTCACAGAATGCGGGAGATGGGAGTGTTATCCACAGAATGCAGGGAGCAGGAGTGTAATGCACAGAATGCAGGGGGCAGGAGTGTAGTTCACAGAATGCAATGGACAGGAGTGTATTGCACAGAATTCAGGGGACAGAAGTGTTATGCACCTATTGCAGGGGACAGGGCTGTTATGCATCGAATGCAGGGAACAGGAGTGTGTATTGCACAGAATGCAGGGGACACGAGTCTAATCCACAGAATGCAGGGGACAGTGGTGTTATGCACAGAATGCAAGGCACTGGTGTGTTATGCACAGAATGCAGGAGACATGGGGTATAATGCACAGAATGGAGGGGGCAGGAGTGTTATGCACAGTATGCAGGAGACAGGAGTGTTGTGCACAGAATGCAGGGGACAGGGGTTTAATGCACAGAATGCAGGAGACATGAGTGTAATGCACAGAATGGAGGGGGCAAGAGTGTTATGCACAGAATGCAGGGGACAGGAGTGTAATGCACCGAATGCAGGGGACAGGAGTGTAATGCACAGAATGTAGGGGACAGGAGTGTAATGCACAGAATGCAGGGGACAGGAGTGTAATGCACAGAATGCAGGGGACAGGAGTGTAATGCACAGAATGCAGGGGACAGGAGTGTTATGCACCGAATGCAGGGGGACGGTGGTGTAATGCACAGAATGCAGGGGACAGGAGTGTAATGCACAGAATGCAGGGGACAGGAGTGTTATGCACCGAATGCAGGGGACAGTGGTGTTATGCACCAAATGCAGGGAACAGGAGTGTGTAATACACAGAATGCAGGGGACAAGAGTATAATGCACAGAATGCGGTGGACAAGGGTGTTATGCACAAAATATAGGAGTGTGTAATGCACAGAATGCAGGAGACAAGAGTGTTGTGCACAGAATGCAGGGGACAGGGGTTTAATGCACAGAATGCAGGAGACATGAGTGTAATGCACAGAATAGAGGGCGCAAGGGTGTTATGCACAGAATGGAAGGGGCATGAGTGTATTGCACAGAATGTAGGGGACAGGACTGTATTGCACAGAATGTACAGGGCAGGACGGTATTGCACAGAATGGAGGGGTCAGGAGTGTTATGCATAAAATGCAGAGGACAGGAGTGTTATGCACCGAATGCAGGGAACAGGGATGTTATGCACCAAATGCAGGGAACAGGGGGTGTGTAATGCATAGAATGCAGGGGACAAGAGTATAATGCAGAGAATGCAGGGGTGTTATGCACAGAATGCAGGGGACTGGTGTGTTATGCACAGAACGCAGGGGACAAGAGTGTTATGCACAGAATACAGGAGACAGGAGTGTGTAATGCACAGAATGCAGGAGACAGGAGTGTTATGCGCACAATGCAGGGGACAGGG
Organism: Rana kukunoris; assembly: GCA_029574335.1. Taxonomy (NCBI): domain Eukaryota; kingdom Metazoa; phylum Chordata; class Amphibia; order Anura; family Ranidae; genus Rana; species Rana kukunoris. Next base: position 64,028,350 of record CM056055.1, on the reverse strand, counting down.
GTTTAATGCACAGAATGCAGGAGACAGGAGTGTAATGTACAGAATGTAGGAGACAGGAGTGTGTAATGCACAGAATGCAGGGAACAGGTGTGTGTAACATAGAGTGTAGTGGTAAGGAGAGTACAAAATCATGCCCCCCCCCAACTTCACCTTTTTCAGCAAAAGTCCCCACTCACCCCCCCCCCCCCCCCCCCCCCCCCCCCAAATAAAGATAAAAAATAAATCCAGCCTGCCCAAATCCCCCTCAGACCCAGCACAATCCCCACTTCATCTTCATCCTAGCATTAATACTTACACCTCTCAATTCACCTTCCCAACACCAATCCTCATCCCCAGCACAAATTCTTCTTCCCTCCAATTCCCCTCTCATAATAAATCCTCTTTCAACCCCCAAATCTTTCCTCCCAGCACAACCCCCGATTCCAGTACAAATCCTCTCCCACCCAATACTCCCTCTCCAAACCCCCCCAGCACAAATCCTCTTTTCTTCCAATCCCGCTTACCAGCACAACAAATCTGCAGTTGCGATCTGCAGTGGGTGTCAATGTTAATGACACCCCAAACACAGGTTGCAAATGTAACACGTTTGCCTGCAGCAGATTGTATGGTACAGTAGTACCATGTGATCCGGTTCCTGTGAATTTTATAGCTACTGGTGCAGTCTGACATGACTTTAGCCCATTCAAGCGAATGGGCTGAAATTGCACTGCACCTGGAACTCATGTAAATCACACAGAAACACACAATGTGTTCCTGTACGATTCATCGTGTGAACTGGCCCTGGATTCCAATAACATAAAAACTTCAGCCATCTAGCTTTACTAACTTGCCTGGCAGGGGGGCACTAATGTGGGCACCTGGGACGATTGCCCAGCATCTCTATCAGGGTGGCCAGGTTCCTAAATGCCAGTTTGTTCCCTGTGAAGTAGCCAGCATCTCTTTGATTTGGGGGGGATAAGAGGATTCTGTATGTCCTAGGGGGCGTTTCAGGAAAAGAGATGACTGGGGGTTGGTGGTCAGATTTTACATCCTCTCCCCCTGCTAGCACAAGTCCCCACTTTTCCCAAAGCGTCCCCTAGGACATACAGTGCCAAACTGCCTTATGGTGGCACCAGCCCTGATGCTAGTGACCATGATGATGAGAGAAATGTTGACATTACAAATGGGTGGGTATTAAGAGACATGATGCTGTTGACAATGTACTGCAATAACTAAATTGGAGATTTTTAACTAGGCATTTATTTTCATTGGTACAGTAAATTAGTGAATAATTGTGTGATGTTCATAACCACATTAAGTGTCCATTTTAAAAGACACTAGCTAAAACATATACTAGTCCTATTTCTTCTGATGTTTACAAGTTGCTCACATCTGCTTTTATGAAGTATTTTAAAGTGCCATCTAGCAATGTAAGGACAAATCTTCTTGCAAAATACTGCCCGTTATCTCGTCCTCGCTTCAATAAGGTCCCCTCCTTCACTCCTGCAAGGAAACATAATAGTTCTGTTAACATCAAGTGTCAGTTTGTTAAACTATTTTAGGTTGATAAGCAAGCAAGAGACACAAACCATCATTCTGCTAATCTCCTGTTCCAGCATTTACACATGCCATGCTTAAACACTGCCACAAACATGGCCATTTCAAACAGAGCATAAGATGGAAAATGTATATAAGCAAAGGATGTCGGAGCAATCAGATGATCCTAAGGTTGACCACCGTTTAGGTAGTAATGGCTACAATGTACTTCACCTATCGCTGTCAGTATTTGGGGAAGACTTATTTGTATATTTCATACTTGGATAACCCAAAGTTCTTGTGTGCTCGATTATCAAATCTAATTGTTGGTGTCCTTTTTTTCCCACAAAAATTGAACTTTCTTTTGGTGGTATTTGATCAACTCTGCGGTTTTTATTTTTTGCGCTATAAACAAAAATAGAGCGACAATTTTGAAAAAAAAAAAGAATATTTTTTACATTTTGCTGTAATAAATATCCCCCAAAAATATATAAAAACATTTTTTTTCCTCAGTTTAGGCCGATACATATTCTTCGCAATAAGTGTTTATTCATTGGTTTGCGCAAAAGTTATAGCGTCTACAAAATAGGGGATATGGCATTTTTATTAATATTTTTTAGTTTTTTTACTAGTAATGGTGGCGATTAGCGATTTTTATCGGTACTGCGACCTTATGACGGACACTTCGGACACTTTTGACACATATTTGGGACCATTGGCATCTTTATAGCGATCAGTACTATAAAAATGCATTGATTACTGTAAAAATGTCACTCACAGGGAAGGGGTTGACACTAGGGGGCGAGAAATTATGTTCCCTAGGTGTGTTCTAACTGAAGGGGGGGTGGGACTGACTAGAGGAAATGACAGATCGCTGTTCATACATTGTATAAACAGATGATCAGTCATTTCTCCTCCTGACAGGACCGGGAGCTCCTGATCCTCGCTCTGTAATGAGCGACCGCGGGTGCCCAGCGGAAATCGCGCCCTGCTGGGCACGCGCGTCGCCACCAGGTGCGAGCAGGGCGCACGCGCCTCTAATGGCTGAAATGCGGAATGACGTAATATTACGTCGTTTCACGCAGCCGAGCCGACCTGCCGCCGTATAACTGTGGCGACTGATCGGCTAGTGGTTAAAAGACAACAGGGACAATGGAAGAACAGTCAACACATGTAAAGATCAAAACCAGGGAAATCAAGTAGTACCTGTAGTACAGTCAAGTTCAAGCTGAAAGTCTAGCCAGCAGAGTGCACATGAATGGGTGAATAGTCAAGACAAGCCAGAGGGTCATAAAAGGTCAATCCAACAAGTTGAAACTTAAACCCAACAAAAATAAGTAGGAACAGAGGGTTTGATTTACTACAAGCAAATGGGGGAGGGGGATTTACTAAAACTGGACATTGCAAAGTCTGGTGCAGCTCTGCATAGAAACAAATCAGTGTACAGGTTTTATTGTCAAAGTTTAATTGAACAAGCTGAAGTTAGAAGCTGATTGGCTACCATGCACAGCTGCACCAAATGCTCCAATTTTAGTAACTCAACCCCATTGTTCACTTTGTAAGGGAAGTTTCCCCAGACTTTAGTGAATGAGGGGAAGATCTGCTAACTTCCATCATTCGATCATAATCAAGCAAAGTTATTGTTTGCTAAGTGACATTTCACCATACAAAGCTCTGGGGATAATTCCCTTGCTCTACAAGTGCAAAGTGCACTTGAAATTAAACTGAAAGTGCACTTGGAAGTGCAGTCGCTGTAGATCAGAGGGGGACATAAAAGGAAAATAAAAAACAGCATTTTAGCTTGCACATGATTGGATGATAAAATCAGCAGAGCTTCCCCTCATTTCAGATCTACCCTTCAGATTTACAGCGACTGCACTTCCAAGTGCACTTTCAGTGCAATTTCAAGTGCACTTTGCACTTGTAGTGCAAAGTGGATTTGTCTTTCGTACATAACCCCCTTCATCATTGTGCCACTATTCAACTTTGTGTTTTGCAGTTGTTGAGGGATAAGATTGTATGTTGTCAATATTAATTTGTGGAGGCTAAATCTTAGGCCGCGTACACACGAGGAGATATGTCCGATGAATCGGTCCGACAGACCATTTTCATCGGACATATCTCCTGGGAGATTTTGGTTTGATCCGTGTACACACGATCAAACCAAAATCCCCGCCGACAGACATCGCGGTGACGTGGCGGTGACGTTGACGCCACCACGTCACCACTCCAGGAAGTAAAATACTTCTGCGCATGCGTCGAATCCATTTGGCGCATGCGGGAGATTTTTGTCCGCTGGTTAGGCGTACTAACCAGCGGACATGTCGGACGGACGGGTTTCAGAAGACAGATTTTAAAGCATGCTTTAAAATTTGTCTGCTGGAAAAACCCGTCTGTCCGCCCATACACACGGTCGAATTTGTCTGCTGAAACGGTCCGTCGGACCGGTTTCAGCAGATGAATTCGATCGTGTGTACGCGGTCTTACGCATTTAAATGTTAGCAAGTGTTATTATTACCTTCATAGTGCCACATCATTTTATTATGAAAAAGTAAATAAAAAATGAGATAAACATAAGAGTAAAATAAAAATAAAATGATCCTATGGCATGTTCAATTCATGGCATTTCAGAAATATTATTCTTCAGTTTTGCTATTAATATTTTCATCATCACACCTTCCAGAAGTGCATAATGTTCTTTAAAATCACAATAAATTTTAGTATCTATGTGTATTTGGGGTTTATCCAACTCCACCCCCCACCCCCCCACCACCATGCCTTCTTACCTTTGGGAAGGCCATCCGAACTTTCCTTTTTCATGAATTCTTTACGTTCATATTTAGCTCGTATCCACTGCTCTCGCAACACGCTGTAAACGAGAAAAACGTAACATATGAGAAAAACATTAACAAATTACCAATAATGTAACATTCGAATTATAATGGGAAAACCAAAAGAGTAATGGAAGCCTAGAGAAAAAGTAGTAAGATAAGGAAATAGGTGGATGATAAGATATTGTGAATGTTCTGCTTGACAGCAGATGGGACATTCATAAAGTCACAGGATCAGTTTACTTACTGGCAGTCTAGATGGGTGGGTCTGTAAAAATACACAGGGACGTATGCCTCATATATTGCTTTGGCTGCATCATTTCCGTGCTTTTGTAGAAACTGAGAAAGCAAGAAGCAGGTAAATAAGCAAATGCAAACAAGGAAAAAAGGTAAAAACATTTGGGGTTTTTAACTTGAACTAATGGAAACACAGCAATGATTTGAAACACTTAAAACGATAAGTTGACTTTAAAAGAAAATAAAAAATATTTGCAGATTGCTGGTGCCATGCGGGTCTCCTACAGATCTGTCAGTGTATCTGTGTGCCTGTACATCCCGAAATATAAGCCAGCAGCCGCAAAGTGTATCGGGGATGGTAGTTCATTCACACATAGAGCTGTGTTGATGAATGACATTGCCATGTGGACAGCCGCACTGATTTCAAAAAGTGACAGCTAGTATGGGGAACTTCTCCCTGTACTGCTGTCACATGGAAGGGGGGATCGGGCAGTGGCTACAACATCGGCAACATGTTACATGTTGCACCCTAAAAGTTATTCCAGTTGTCATACAATATTCTGCTATTACTTCCATCTAACACCGCTGTTCACCATTGTTTTTACTGTATAAGATCCTTAAGCTAGCATTGCTTGTATTGTATTGTTAACATGTGCATGGGCCAATTTAGTAGTCCCTGGTATTTGATAACATTTTTTTTTTTTCATAATAAGCATCCTTTACCTGCAGACATTCCTCTTTTCACTTCCTCATTGTTCGATTTTGCTCAGAAGTTGCTCTATTTATTCTCTGTTGTGTTCACTTCCTGCTTGTCTGATTTTACTGACCACCCTGAAGGGAGACTTTACTGCGGTGGTCAGTAACGTGCTCGCCCCCTCCTGGGAACTACATCTGTGTGGCAGGACGCTCTCTACGTGTTTCGAGACTTCAAGGAGGTGTGAAATACCGGGCGTGCCACAATGCATACTGGGAAATGTAGTTCTTACATGAACAAGTGATGCAAACCAGGAAGTGAATGAGAGAACAGAAACTAGATCGCCGGAGGTGATATAGATGAAGGAATTTAATAGGTATTTACTCGTTTTTTAACAGAATCATTACACTATTCTGTCTGTCTACCTTGCCGACATTCATTTTAGGCAAAACATTTTTTTTCTTTACAACTCCTTTAAACTGCAGGAGTAAAGTTCAAAAGTATTATTTTACCAAAAGAATAGCTGATGCTTGGGATACACTTCCAGCAGAGGTTGCGAGTCAGTCAACAGTAAGTAGATTTAGACATGCTTGGGACAAACAGAGATCTACACTCTACACTCAGATGAAAAAAAGAGAAAAAAAAACACAAACAAATATATAAATATATAAACAAATGGGGCCAACTTGATGGACCACTTGATCTTTTTCCTGCTGTCACTCTTCTGAGAACATTGTGGTGGACTGTGCAATTAGAATACATATGCTGTAATACAACTGTAATATCTGCTTCCTTTACAACCCCTTTAAGGTCATGTCCCCATGTTCTTGATCATAGATTTATATTGAAAATCCTGCCCTCCTCAACCTTATTCACCCCCTTAATGTATTTAACGGTTTCAGTCATCACCAGTAAGTAATGAAGCTCTGGAAGACATACAACTTCACGTAATAATCTTTAGTTTTTTCAAATTCAAACTCTTTTTTATTAATAACGTCAAACAGTGACTGCACAATCAAAGAGAAAAATATAAAAAATAAACAAAATATTAAAATATGTCATATTATATTCAACTCATATGGAGATTCTCTTTCTTTCTTAAAAATAAAAAAACACATAAACAAAACAACCAGAGCTTGTTGATGAACATTTTATACAGGTTAACAATTTTTTTCTACTTTCGGATATAAGAAAAAAGAAAACCCAAAAGGGCAAATCAAAACCAATTAAAACTTTTGGTGGGTTCAAAGAACAATCTATCCACCACTAACTGCGGGGGAGCAAGACTAGGGTTATATAACCAATTTTGCCAAATGAGATTTAACTTCTTTGACAAATTTTGATGGCGATAAGCTAGCTGTTCTCGAAGTAATGCCCCGTACACATGGTTGGAATTCCTGACATGAAAAGTCCGATGTGAGCTTTTGGTCGGAAATTCCGACCGTGTGTAGGCTCCATCGGACTTTTCCTGTTGGAATTTCCGCCAACAAAAATTTGAGAGCTGGTTTTCAAATTTTCAGACAGAAAATCGTCTGTAGCAATTCCGACACGCAAAATTCAGACGCATGCTCGGAGACAATTCAATGCATGCTCGGAAGCATTAAACTTCATTTTCTTGGCTCGTCGTAGTGTACATCACCGCGTTCTTGACGGTCGAAAGTTCAGAGAACTTTTTTGTGACTGTGTGTATTCAAGCCAAGCTTGAGAGGAATTCCGTCAGAAAATCCATCCAAAGTATTCCTCCGAAAAATCTGATCGTGTGTACGCGGCATTAGAGGGAGTTAACATAGGCAAACCACTGTGTCTTGGTAGGCACAGTAGGTGCCATCCAAAGTCAGGCTATTAGCTTTCTAGCCAAGTATAATAACCTTGTTACCATAATGTAAATACTCTTTGGATATATTTTATCATCAATCGTGCCTAATAGGCAAACTAATGGAGTGAGTGGTATAGGTACTTGAGCTAGATCAGAGATAACCTGCATAACCTCAGCAAAACTATTTTTTCCCAATTTAGATAGAGTAAAGGAGGATTGTAACCCCTGTAAGGTTTATTTTTGCCAGCTTTGTCCCATGGGGAGATTTACCTTCACGTCCTTTCCCATAACCAAAACAGCAAGTGAAAGGAAATCTCTGCAAATTAGGGGAATCTCTTGGGGACCCCCATGTCACCAGAACTAGTGTCCCCATTGGAAGATTTCCCCTCTATTACTTTTCTGGGGACAACCCAAACTTTGGGATTTTCTTTACTATAACTTTTTTTTTTTTTTATTGGAAAAACCGGTTATATTGAAAAGTATATGCATGGTACATGAATCGATACAAACCATTATGGCCAAAAGAAAGGTGATACATACATAAACACATTAGACTATCTGAGTGACACAAAAAAGTATAATCCCAACGTCGGTTGAGGTAGCACACACTAAAAAAAGGGGTACAGAGAGGGAAAAGAAGGGGCAGAGGGGGAAAAACACATCACGCACACGTTTCACCGTCCGTCAACCATCTGCCCCAAACCTTCTCATATTTAAGCGGACACCCTCTATGGACATAAATACATTTTTTATATGGAAGGGTGTCATTGACCTCTTTTTTCCAGCACTGAATTGTGGGGGGTAGGGCCTGCATCCAGACACGGGCAACCACCTTTGTTGCCAAGAAGAGCGTCTCATGTAGAAAGGTACGCAGGTGTTTGTCAGCGTCCAAATCCGGCAGTAAACTAAGCAGGCACATCTTTGGGTCTAGAGTAGCGGGGGAGCCCATCTCGTCGTGTAGGAATCGTATCACTTGCATCCAATATGCTTGGATAACTGGGCAGGACCATATAAGATGATAGAAGGTGGCTGGGGTGTGGTTGCAGGTGGCTGGGGTGTGGGTTTGAAACACGCTATCTTCTGAGGGGTCAGGTATGTCTTGTGTATAATGTACAACTGTGTTTACTATAACTTTTAATGATAACAGTAAACAGGACAAATAGAGGGAGGATCTCCCTAAAGCCTTATACACACGATCGGACTTCAAACAAACTTTCCTGACAGACTCCATGGCAGCCTACGTGTGGGTTTACCCCGCCTCCTCTACAATGCTATAGGACCCCATATCCTATAAGTTTGAGCTCACCGGTAGAGACTGTGTTCCTTTTTTGTCATGGACCTACATCACGTTTGTTCCTGCTGGCGTGCGTTTGGAATATTTCCTGAATTTTTGGCATTTCATCCATGCGGTACAGCTCAGGGCTGAGCTACGAGTGGGCCTGTGCATTTCTTTGGCAGTATACACTACATAGAGAAGAAGGGAACTGCCGCTCCAGCTGAGTGCACTAAGCAATCAGTGTCCTCTCAGAAGCCTGGGTGCAGGCAATACATGGAAACAAAGCTTGAAAAGAAAAAGGTGAACAACCGCACTTCCAAAAATATATACCCCAGTGATGGAATGGAGGTTGCCACAGTATGTCTGAAGATGGACGCATCAACGGCTGGCAAGGTCTGAACCTTTTTCACTTCCTCCATGGCAGTCGCCTCTGTGTTTATTTGTTTGTTTGTTTCCCTTTATTTCCTGGTACTCTCTGGTACCTCTGTGTCCCCTCACGGCGCATGGAACGCTTTTGCGTTCCAGCGTGCCACGGTACTTCCGGGTCGCGGGCACTGCCGCCGTTCTGCGCATGTGCGGGGCCTCTGTGATAGTGAGGCCTGGCTCGCGTGTGCATGCAGTGGCGGCTGGTCCGGCAACCGTGCAGGAGCCGTAAGGCTGTCTTCACGGCGCAGGTGCGAGGTGGAGGGGGGCGGTGACGTCACCAGGCCGGGGATTCAAAGGTCTGCCTCGTGTCAGTGTGGGTATTTCCGCAGACAGTGAGCGGTGGCTTCCCTCAAGCTGAGTCTGCACCAGGATGCCCTATATGTTAAAAAATAAATAAAAATTGTATAATGTTATTATTGTATGTATATATTTTTGATATTATAAAAAAAATAATAATAAATAGATGCTTTTCTTCTGGTTGTTTTCCCTGGTCTGGGTAGCATTTACGGGTCATCCGCAGACTGTATGTATTATTTGCTGACGTCCTGTCCAGAGGTTATGGACAGGTCACTGCCTTTATGCAGCCAGCCCTTTGTGCACTGGGTACGTGCAGGCAAGGGGAGGGGGCCGAGGTTGCATTCTCAAGGGTTTGAGATTGCGTTTGGTGTCCCCCCCCCCCCCAATTTTTTCTTTTTCGGCCCTTTCAAAAGATCGGACCAGCAATTTGTGGTTTAGGACGTCCGAGACCTTGCCAGACCACAATTTCTTCATTTATTGTCCAGTCCTGGACGAGATTCACCGTCTAGTCAGCAGAGAAGTCGCATTCCTCCTGCAACTGGAGACGTTGCATTCCTCCTGCACTGGAGACGTTGCATTCCTCCTGCAACTGGAGATGTTGCATTCCTCCTGCAACTGGAGACGTTGCATTCCTCCTGCAACTAGAGGAGACGTTGCATTCCTCCTGCAACTAGAGGAGACGTTGCATTCCTCCTGCAACTAGAGAAGTCGCATTCCTCCTGCAACTAGAGGAAAATTCGCATTCCTCCTGCAACTAGAGGAGAAGCCGCATTCCTCCTGCAACTAGAGGAGAAGCCGCATTCCTCCTGCAACTAGGAGACGCAGCATTCCTCCTGCAACTAGGAGACGCAGCATTCCCCCTGCAACTAGGAGATGCAGCATTCCTCCTGCAACTAGGAGACGCAGCATTCCTCCTGCAACTAGGAGAAGTTGCATTCCTCCTGCAACTAGGAGAAGTCGCATTCCTCCTGCAACTAGGAAAAGTCGCATTCCTCCTGCAACCAGGAGACGCAGCATTCCTCCTGCAACCAGGAGACGCAGCATTCCTCCTGCAACCAGGAGACGCAGCATTCCTCCTGCGACTAGGAGACGCAGCATTCCTCCTGCAACCAGAAGGAGACGTAGTATTCCTCCTGCATCTAGAAGAAGACGTAGCATTCCTCCTGCATCTAGAAGGAGACGTAGCATCCCTCCTGCATCTAGAAGGAGACGTAGCATTCCTCCTGCGACTAGAAGGAGACGTAGCATTCCTCCTGCGACTAGAAGGAGAAAGGAGACGTAGCATTCCTTCTGTGACTAGAAGGAGACGTAGCATTCCTCCTGTGACTAGAAGGAGACATAGCATTCCTCCTGCGACTAGAAGGAGACATAGCATTCCTCCTGCGACTAGAAGGAGACATAGCATTCCTCCTGCAACTAGGAGACGTTGCATTCCTCCTCTGATTCACCACACTCACTGCCATGACAGACGCGCTGATTGCAGAGACTGCTGGAGATATGGGACATGAGTCCCGGAAGGCAAGTCTTTATGTGACCAATGTTATGCCCAGGCGGTTGAGGGAAAATGAGACAGATCCAATAAAATATTGAGTCGCTGGTGAAACATGTGGTAGAGAAATCCCTTAAATAATGGGGTACATCCCACACACGGAGCCAGTCTATCCTTCTACATGGCTCCTTGGCTAAATGCGGCCTAAAGGATTTTGATCATTCCAGCCCTACGCCGCTTCTCTGGATTCTTCGGACAGAGAGTTATAAGTTGATGAGAGGTTTCAGAGGATTTGATGTCTTTCTGGCACTAGTCAAGACGGTTAAGGAGGCCCTTGTGTGGGTAGACCATTCCATTCCCCGGCTAAGCAAGGGGGTTCTTTAAGCATCCGGGGGAAGAACACTCTTTCTCTCCTTTTTGCTTCTTACAGGAATTAAGGATATCATCTAAGCGGAGTATGGTGGACAAGAAAACGTAGTCATCAAACAAAATATTCAGAGTATACCCCTGCAAGACAGAAGTGGAGTCTCTGGCATACTCCCCACTCATGGTTGCACTGAAGTCGCAGGGAGCAGTGGTACATGTCTGAAGGGACTGAGGTCCCCAGGGGGTATATTTCCCCCTTCCCCTCTCGTAGCAGGAGAAGAAGGTTTGTGGCGACCAGTGTCAGTCCTGACTTACCTAAACAGTGTATAAAATCTGAAAGAGTCAAAGGAAGACTCTGTCGACTACCTGTACAGCCAGACCACCGGCTATTCTCAATCGACTTAAATACTTATCTCCACGTTCCAGTGACAACGTGGAGATAAGTATTTACTGGCCCTCATCAGAACGAGAGGGGTTCATTGTGTCACTACTTCGACCTCCTGTTGCTGACGCAGAACAGAGGTTAGCTGCTGGTTCACAGGGAGAATGTAGTCTCCACCTTGGCCAGCTTTTGGATGGTTCATAGGTCAGGGTAAAAGGCCACCTAAGACCAATCCAGCACCTAGTGTACTCTGGAGCCCAGCTTTGTTTTTTACTATGGTGGAAAGCACCATCCCACTCCCACTGCGGAAGATCCCGGTTTCTCAGAAGAGAATTTTGTTATCTCTAATCTCTTCGCGACCGAGGGCCTCACAGTGCCAAAGCTTTTTGGCTCAATGGTCTCCAAGACCCCTATGGTCACGTGGTCCCTGCAGACATTGCATCCTTTTTTCTTTTTATGTTTCCTGCAGCTACATATGCCTAGAGGCAACGGTCAATTTAATTCTCCGGTTGGGGAGCCCTCTGCAGATCGGATCTTGCCCTAGTCAAGCTAGGTATACGTTTTCTCAACCCCGACTGGAACACCTTGGGGATTCAGGCAGCTTGGTGTGCCCTTCAATCTTTTTCTCCAGTTCCCGGAAGAGAGAGTCAATATCATTAAGAGTGATCAACACCACGGTGATCTCCTATATGAAGAATCTGGGAGCACATGGAGGGAGGTCAAGTCCATTATGTCTTGGGTCCAGAAGAACCTATCCTGCATGTCAACGGCTTACATCCCGGAGTCCAGAACGCCTGAGTGGTCTTCCTAACATGTATTCGGCTGGTCACCAATGAGTGGTCCCTTCGTGTGCAGTGATTCAAGCAAATTCTGCCCCTGGGAAGTCCTTCCCGAAGTGGTCCTGTTCTCTAGTCTTTCCCGGCAACTTTAAGCTTAAGAGGTATTACACTCTGGATCGTGCAGCTAGGCCTCTGGAATGGATGCCCTTACAGATCGATTGGTTTCTAGAAGACATACGCCTTTTTTCCTTTGATCAACTCAAATCTATGATTGCCTCAAGGTCCCATAAGAGGCAGGGAATCGTCCTACCTCAACTTTTGGACCTACCAGTCCACTAGAATTCATCCTCTGGACATAGATGAAATCTTGGGGGTATGCTTGCGAGCTACTTCCTCCTTCTCAGACACTCTGTCTAGTTGTTCGTCCTGCATGCTGGCAGTTGAGCCTCGAGTGGAATGATTGTGGCCGGGATTGTCCAGTCAGTCCAACAAGCTTATAAAGGCGAGGACCCGGTTCCTCCGGAGTCGGCGAGGGCACATTCCACTAGGCGTATATCTGATGGGCAACAGTCCAGCTTATGGTTCCAGATGTCTTCTGAAGGACGGCCTCGTGGGCCTCCATTATTACTTTTTGTCACTTTCTGTAGTGAGCCTGCTCCGTTACCTATGGTCTTTTGTTTGTAAAACTTGTCAGTTGACAGGTCAAATCAAATGTATTTCTATGTATCATACCCACCCGTGTGGATTGGCTAGTTATTTCCCACACGTAGGCTGCCATGGAGTCTGTCAGGAAAACAGAACATTTATTATCAGTACTTACCGTAATTTTCCTTTCCTGATGACTCCATGGCAGCCGGAGTTCCCCTCCATCGGTCTAGAGTAGGCTAGTTACGGAACACAGTCTCTACCAGTGAGCTCAAACTTATAGGGTATGGGGTCCTATAGCATTGGAGAGGAGGCGGGGTAAACCCACACGTAGGCTGCCATGGAGTCCATCAGGAAAGGAAAATTCTGGTAAGTACTGATAATAAATTTTCAGTTTTTCCGTGGATTTTTTTTTGTTCGAAGGGTGTTGGCTGTGAACTTGGTATGCATACACACGGCAGGACTTTTTCAGCAAACTTTTACCAAATCACATGGTTTTTCAGCTGTTTACCGCCACCTTTTGGTCAACTTCTGTATTGTGGTCTGATTTTTTTCATTGGTTCTGAGAATGCGTGTTTGTACTTTGGACTTATGTCCGATGGATTTCTGTACACACGGCAGGACTTTGCACCATAGGCCTTTTGTTATATAAGGAAAGAAAAATGGACAGCCACACTCCAATGGATGAAAAGACTTAAAAATAGTGCCTGTTTATTCCAGTCAAAAAACTAAAACAGCAAAAACAGCAAACAGTGGGGTAACAAAAGCTGACACGTTTCACATCGACAACCGATGCTTAGGCCTTTTGTTGCCGGAAAGTTTGTCTGTTTGCAGAGCAAACTTTTGTCCGATGAAAACTGAAAAATTTTGTCCGATGGAGTATACACACGGTCAGATTTTTTGAAAAACCTGCTCATTTTGAAGTTTGTTGTCAAAAAGTCCTATCGTGCATATGGGCCTTAACAGCGGCATAGACAGAAGTGAAAACTGACAGATGTTCCAATCCTTCTCCACTCTGTCCAAAACCCAAAAAAAGTTTTGCCTTTAGTTATACTTTAAATTCCTGATATGTTTTATTTCTTTAGACCTTTCACCAATTTTGTTGTCCATCTCTGAACCCCTTCTATCTCACCCTTTTGTAAGTGAGGTTTCCAGAACTGAACACATATTCTAAATGAGGTCTAACTAAAGATCTATATAGGGGAATCAGGACCTCCTTCCTCCAGCTGGTGACCACTGTAGTGATGGATCCTAGCGTTTTAATAAGCTTTTTCCACTGCGTGGTCACACTGTTTGCCCATTCTGCAAGCATAAGGCTACGTTCACATCTGTGCAGGTGATTGCGCTGCAGGACTGCACCTGTTTCCGTAGCCGCAAACCACCTGCACAGAAAAAAAGGAGATGTGTGCGGATGCCATTAATTCTAATGGCATGCCGCACGCACTGGAAATGGTGGGCTGCAATTCCAAAAATGGAGCAGAGAACTTTCCCTGATTTTCAGGAGGCATGGCAGCACATTTAAATGCATGGTCTGCTGCACCCACGCAAAACACGGCTCCCAGTGCCGCATCAGTGTGAACCAGGCCTTAGTACTTTTTCTCTGCAGTGCCAACCAACACTGAAACCCCAATATTATACTTTATCATGGATTTTTTTTATATCCTAGGTGCCTTTATGACCAATACAGTCAGACAACACATCTCTAGCCAACCCATCAGCCCCCATCAATCCCATAAATCCTAATCCACCTATGCTAAACAAAAATGATGTTGTAGTTTACAGTATACACCAAAAAGGAAAACAATTCTTATAAAGCCAAGGAGAGTCTTACAAAAATAATTAGCTATTTTTTCAGCGCAGGGAGTGCTTTAATTTGACATTTACATTCTCTATATAAATCTAGCCAATTCTAAATACTCTTTTTAGCTACTGAAAAAAAGGACTCAAAAACAATAAAGTCGAGTTTTAGTCTGTTTTTAACAGCCCAATAACAACTGATGCTTGTTTACTTTAGAAGTGCTTTTTACTGCTTTTTTAGAATAGGCAAACATTTTAAGGAATAAGTTTACCTTACAAAAAATTATAAATGCACATTTGTTTGCAGGTAAAAAAAAAAAAAAAGCTGACTGATGGTCTGATGTGCCTCCACACCATCAGTTAAAAAAACGATCTTATCAGAACGCGGTGACGTAAAACACAATGACATGCTGAAAAAAAAGAAGTTCAATGCTTCCGAACATGCATCGACTTGATTCTGAGCATGCGTGGATTTTTAACCGGTGGTCGTGCTTACTAACGGTTTTGACCTATCGGTTAGAAGTCCATAGGTTAATTTTAAAGCAAGTTGGCTTTTTTTTAACCTAAGGTTAAATAACCTATGGGGCCCACACACGATCGGTTTTGACCGATGAAAACGGTCCTTTAGACCGTTGTCCTCTGGCTAACCTATCGTGTGTACGAGGCCTTATACTGTGAATGGATTAAAAAATATAGGTAGATGGCGCACGACTTAAAGAATGCAATCAAAAGAATTAATAATATAGTTAACAATTAGTAGATCATAAGGTCCATGTCAATATCAAAGAAAAAAATAAAAATAAAATAAAAAATTAAATGACCATATAATGATAGTCCAAATGAATGACCATACAACAAATGGTCAAAATAAAAAGTCCCAAAAGTTCAATGTTTAATCCAGCAACACTAGTGGCAGCACAATCCTGAAGCAGAAGCAGACTCTGAAAGATATATGTAGACAAGAAGGACATGCGCCAAACTAAGTGTAGTAAAATAGGGATTTAATGAGGTAAAAATAGTAGTAAACAATAGATTGGCTACTCACAAAACAATTGAGAGCAAGGGCACATCAGGGGTTAACGGCTGGTCAAGGGTCACAACGATCGTTTACAGCTGCAGGCAGGCTGACTTGGCCAAGTCATGGGAGATATGGAGACCCATCCTGGGGAAGCCTAGGAGAAGCAACCGGGGATCCAGGAGCCGTGTTTCCAGGATAGGACGCGCTATGCGTTCCAGCATGAAGCGCAGTCTGTCGCCGTACGACCGGAAGTGACGTCGAACCTCGGGCCAGCCAATGGGATGACGCGTTTCTCAGCATCCGCTGGTTCATCAGATCCAAAACGTCCAATAGGAGCGGGCGTACGGATCAGGTGGACCCTCAACTCACCATACGGTGGGGGGTCTTTAAGGCTTGTGAAGGCCGATTGCCTAATCGGGTTGGTGTCCAGATGGTGATTCCAGGCAGGGATGATATCCGGAAAACCCAAGGGTAGCCTTTGAAGTTATAGTAGCTCCGTGGTGGTGTGCACTCACTCTCAAGCATTAGGCAGGAAAAAAAGAGAAACGGCTCCTGCAATCCGCACGATCGGGAGCGAGCGCATCTGGCAGCTAACACACAGCTGTTCGCGCTCGGCAGTTTCCGTCGGATGGGCGTACTCAGCTGGAACAAAACAGATAGATGGAACCAGACTGGCAGATCAGTGGTCTGTACATGCCTGGAAATAGGGAGAGGGCGGAGCTAACCTTACCTAAGGTTAGCTCCGCCCTCTCCCTATTTCCAGGCATGTACAGACCACTGATCTGCCAGTCTGGTTCCATCTATCTGTTTTGTTCCAGCTGAGTACGCCCATCCGACGGAAACTGCCGAGCGCGAACAGCTGTGTGTTAGCTGCCAGATGCGCTCGCTCCCGATCGTGCGGATTGCAGGAGCCGTTTCTCTTTTTTTCCTGCCTAATGCTTGAGAGTGAGTGCACACCACCACGGAGCTACTATAACTTCAAAGGCTACCCTTGGGTTTTCCGGATATCATCCCTGCCTGGAATCACCATCTGGACACCAACTCGATTAGGCAATCGGCCTTCACAAGCCTTAAAGACCCCCCACCGTATGGTGAGTTGAGGGTCCACCTGATCCGTACGCCCGCTCCTATTGGACGTTTTGGATCTGATGAACCAGCGGATGCTGAGAAACACGTCATCCCATTGGCTGGCCCGAGGTTCGACGTCACTTCCGGTCGTACGGCGACAGACTGCGCTTCATGCTGGAACGCATAGCGCGTCCTATCCTGGAAACACGGCTCCTGGATCCCCGGTTGCTTCTCCTAGGCTTCCCCAGGATGGGTCTCCATATCTCCCATGACTTGGCCAAGTCAGCCTGCCTGCAGCTGTAAACGATCGTTGTGACCCTTGACCAGCCGTTAACCCCTGATGTGCCCTTGCTCTCAATTGTTTTGTGAGTAGCCAATCTATTGTTTACTACTATTTTTACCTCATTAAATCCCTATTTTACTACACTTAGTTTGGCGCATGTCCTTCTTGTCTACATACTGTGAATGGATGACTCTTTCAGACGGGCGGAGCCCCACGCAGCCACGTTTTTATTATTCTGTGACAGCTAAGTGGGGGAGAAGATCCCTCGCTTGCTGTGGGGGGATCGGGGGAGAGCAGGGACCAGTGCATATGTAACATGTTACAAAACGTTTAAATGTTTTTTAACAACAAACATGTCATATTTACCTGCTCCATGCAAGAATTTTGCACAGAGCAACCCGAATCCTTCTCGGATCCCCCGCCAGCACCTCTGCCCCCCCCCCACCCCCCTCGGGAGGGCCACCATAGGTATTGCTTTCCCATGTGGGCAGTTGTGCGTGCTCAATCCTGACCCAGGCTGTTTGTGTTTATTCAGACACACATCCTGTCTTGGCCCTGCCCCCGCTTTCTGCTCACACACTTAGCAGCAGGAGCCAATGACTGTGGCTGCTCTTAGCCAAGGCTCTGAGAGCAGAGAGAGGGGAGAAGAGATGCTGCAGACATGCACAGTGCTGGACCGAGATTGAGTTCAGGTCAGTATCTTGGGGGGCGGAAGCTACTACTACTAAAAAGAAAAAGTCTTGTTTGTTTTTTGTTAAAAATAACAAACATGTTACGATTACCTGCTCTGTGCAGTGGTTTTGCACAGAGCAGCCCAGATCCTCCTCTTCTCGGGTCCCTCTTCGGCTCTCCTTGCCCTTCTCTCTTGTTAAGTGCCCCCACAGCAAGCAGTTTTCTATGGGGGGGCACCCGAGCTGAGCCACAGCTCCCTGTGTTTATTCAGTGTCCCACCTCCTCTCTCTCCTCTTTGGCTCACTGACTTTGACATTGACAGCAGCGGGAGCCAATGGCACTTCGCTGCTGTTTCAGCCAATGAGGAGGGAGAGTTCTGGACAGCCAAGTCTCTCGTGCAACATCGCTGGATTATGGGTGCTGAGGGGGGCTGCTACACATAGAAGTTTTTTTTATCTTAATGCATTGAATGCATTAAGATAAAAATCTTCTGCCTTTACAACAACTTTGGAGAGAGTGGGGTAAGGGGGTGGGACTTTGCATGAAGCACGTAGCAGCAACTGAATAAGTAGCTTGGGCATGTGCTTCCTAGCGCAGAGAACCGAGGAGGGGGGGTCCACCTCAAGTTGAGAAGTGAGGGGGGGTGCAAATTGATAATGAGGGGACCGCCGCAATTCAAGAAGTTGGAGGGGCAGCCGCCACAAATTAAAGTCGGGGGTATTTGGGTGCAGACAAACAAAAAAGTAAAAAAAAAAGGGGGATGCCACCCAGGCCCTGGGGACCACCTACCCCCTTAGAGGTCGAGGAGGGGGCTTTGGGTGCTGACAAAAAAAAAGAATAATAAAAAAAGGGATGCTATCCGGGCCCCTTAGAGGTTGGGGGGCTTTGAGTGCTGATGAACAAAAAAAAGGAGGATGCCATCCGGGGCCCCTGGGGACCACCAGGCCCCTTACAGGTGTACTGCCTGTACCCCCCTAATGGCGGCCCTGCTTAAGTGGTTAAGTAGTGAAATTGTCAAAAAGTTCAAAGCACATCTAGTATATGGGTAACTAACAAATTTCTCTTACCAGGTGCTAACTCTAACCCTCTCTTTAAATATGACTTGTAAAAAGAAAAAGATTATTTCATCTTCATTTAAAACCACAAGTCCAAAACATAAACTATATATTATCTCAAACATAATCAAAAAAGCCAGACACTCTTCACACACTATAACCAGCTGACCACGTCTAGTCATATATAGATCAGAAATAGTTGTTGAATCACTTCCTCATAACATCATAATGTGAAGCAACAACATTACACATGTGATTCCCAATACTGGGGAAAATACTTGTTTTTTACACTCTCAAAATTTCCTCGAAGGGAAAACATAAGAATTTTCCACTGTAAAACTCAACAGACATTTTATTTCCACAAAATCTTTTCAAATTGTATACAACAAAGGTTTGTGTGCCTTCCAAGCTGTACATCAGACAGCTTAGAAATTTTGCAATATTTTTGTGGAGGCTGAATTCTATATATATATATATATATATATATATATTTATACTGTATATAGCAAGATTAAGAAAGACTTACACCGACGTATCTACAGATACGCCGCGTAAGTGTAAATATGTGCCGTCGTATCTGTGCGCCGTACCCACAGAACTAGATACGCCTGAAAATAGGCTTCTTCCGACCGACTGTACTTACCTATGCGTATCGTGGGCGCATATTTACGCTGGACGCATCTGGCGGTCCCATTGATTTCCTATTGTGACAGGAAGTCAGGTAAATCTGTGTGTGTTGTCCTAGACCAGGGATCTCCAAACTACGGCCCTCCAGCTGCTGTGGAACTACACTTCCCATGAGGCATTGTAAAACTCTGACATTCGTAGACATGACTAGGCATGATGGGAATTGTAGTTCCTGAACACCTGGTGGGCCATAGTTTGGAGACTCCTGTCCTAGATGGAAGATACTTTTCTGCCTTGTGTAGACAATACACCAATTACTATTGGGCGTCGGCTGTAGAAATGGCCAGAGAGGTTTGGGGAGTTAGAAGCCTTCAGCTGTTCAAAATTAAGCAATTAAAGCCCCTATAAATATAGCCTAAGGATAACGACTGATTGCTGGATCCTGGGGCTTTGTGAAGTGAAGGAGCAGTCAGAAGCACTTCTGAAGAGGTGAGGTGCTGATGGATATTACTGTGTGATAAATATCAAAGAGACTTTTTTGTTGTTTTCTGCTGTAGGACCAGCAGTGTCTGCCCAGCAGTAGGCTGTGCCAGACTCAATAGGTAGGTTCCTGTGTTGGGAAGGTAGACGCCCCAAGTGGCAAGGGTTTATTTTATGTTTTGTTTTGTTTATGCTGTTTTGATGCTTGCACGTGTATTCCGCCATATCATTTGTTTTCACTCATCCTCAAGTGCCTTTTTGTACAGTTCAACGTGTAGTGAACCCATCCAGGGGGTCACACACACCTGCTACCGAGTTAATCCCTCACACTATTTAAATATGCAAATGAGAGAGATATGACGATTCAGGAATGTACATGCGTCTGACGCAGGCTACGCGCTGTGCGCGTACGTTTTCTACGTCCGGCCTAAAGTTAGTCCATCAAAAAGCTGATTTAACTCTGCAAAAGACGTGCACACGTCAGCTGGAGAGCAGCTGCAGCAGCAACGTTACGGACGAGCTGAGCAACCACACTTGCAGGACAACATATCTGTATGCCAACATGCCAGGGGCAGCCATGGTCTTTGTACTACTACTGCATCCACAGGCACGTAGGAAGGCACGGGAGAGGATATACCAAACGCGCATGAACGTCTTTGGCATGGGGGAATCGGAGGTGTATCGCATCTTCAGATTCAGCCCTGATGTCATCCTGGAATTAGCCACAGCCCTGCAAGATGACATCACCAGCAAGACAAAACGCGCACATGCAGTGCAGCCACTGGTCAAGGTACTGGCAACACTCCATTTCCTTGCCAGTGGATCTTTTCAACGCAGAAGTGGAGTCGTGTCTGGGATGTCACAATCCACCATGAGCAGATGTGTGCACCAGGTTGTCCCCGCAATCCTCACACGCATGTCCCACCACATTATCAGACCCACCCATGAGCATTTGCGGCAGAAGGCAATGCAGGATTTCTACAGAATTGCCGGATTCCCACGCACCATCGAGGCCATTGATTGCACACATGTGGCACTACGGCCCCCCCGTGCCACAGAGCACATATACCGCAATCATAAGCAGTGGCATTCCATCAACGTACAGGTGATAGCCGATGCCCAATGCCTCATATGGCACGTCCGTGCCAAACACCCAGGGGCCAGCAACATCCCAACAGAATTCAAACAGAACATGTATGGGGACAGCTGGCTGGTTGGTGAGTGGCATGGGTGTCAGGCATGACTGCCTGACCCCATGATGCAGACATCACGAGGGGCACATGCATGGCTAACATCCTCCTGTCTTTTCCCTTCCAGGTGACTCGGCATATGCACTTGGGCCCCATCTCCTGACTCCATACCGTAATCCCCAAACCAGAGGAGAAAGAAGATACAATGCTGCACACATACGTACCCGTGCAGTGGTGGAGCGCACATTTGGCGTCCTGAAGTCCCGTTTCCGAGATAAGTCTGGGGGGACCCTGTTGTATTCCCCAAACTTCGTGTATCAGATCATCGGTGCATGTTGCGTGCTGCACAACTACGCCATGAGAAAGGGCCTGGAGATTGACATATGTGATGACCTGATCCCTGAACCAGACAGTCCCCCCCTTACCGAGGCTACCCGCTCTGCTGAGGGAAGAGCAGTCAGGAGGTGCCTCGTGGTAGGCATCTTTGCGCGTTAAACACACACATTCAGCATGGCACATGGACAATGCACGCATGCACACCACTGTGGTGCCTAGCTCACACACACCACATCCACCTCACATTGGATTAGCCTAAGTCCACCATGCAGGACTTGGGAGCAACAACGCCACGCCAAGGCACCAATCTTGTTGCTGTCCATTCATACCACATTCACACGGCTGTGGGGATAACCTCTCCCCAACGACCCAGGGTTACACCCCTTACTGGCAGTAATGTCACCCCCACATTCACACACCAGTCACACTGTAGCCTGCACTCAACATGTCCATACACTACAAAACAAATAAGCTCATACTTTGGGCACATAAAAAACATAAATAAGCTCATACTTTGAGCACATAAAAAACATAAAAAAGCTCTTTTTTTTTTTCTATTGAAAAGCCTGTGGCGTGCAAAACACAACCCAAAAACGTCACCCGGTGCAGGAATAAATGTGCACACACATAAAGAGTGAAACACAAAAAACTGCGACGGGTGCCATCGTCAATGGTCCTTCGAGAAGGACCCAGCTCTGATCTCCCGGGGCGTTAGGCTCCTGACAGGGAAAAGAGTATAGTAGTCCAAGCAGCCGAAACCACAAGGACCCCACTAAGGCCCATGCAGCCGAAACCACATGGCCTAGCATCCTCGGAGGGACTGCCGAAACAGAACCCTCCTCGTGAGACTCCCCCGAAGGGAGACCCCATGAGAGCAGGCGAACTAAGCCAGAAGGCAATGTCCACCTACTCCCAAGACTTTCAGAGCCGG
The DNA here is from genome assembly GCA_029574335.1 of Rana kukunoris. Taxonomy (NCBI): domain Eukaryota; kingdom Metazoa; phylum Chordata; class Amphibia; order Anura; family Ranidae; genus Rana; species Rana kukunoris. The sequence continues at coordinate 64,006,140 of CM056055.1, read as the reverse complement.
CCCGAGGACCAGCACCCTTACTCGCCACACATAAAGTGCAAAGCACCAAACAAAAAAAAGTGACAAAACGAGACAAACAGGTGGAAAAATAAAAAATAAAGTGGGGGAAAAGAAAGGTGGGAAGGTGAGTGGAAAGTGGCCACCGTGCAATACGATGGCCGGCCCTCTGGCCAGGAACAAAAATTCCTCTGGTCCTAGCCAAAAGGCTCGGCCCTAGAGGCAGGTGTCAAAAAGTTGTATGTGGAGATAAGTGACCTAAGGTGCCACACGTTGAGTGCCCCTTTCAAACATAAAAAAGCTCATACTTTGAGCAGAAAAGAAAAAGAAAAAAAGGCACTCATTTGCCCTGTCGTGGGCTACGCCTGGTGCCATGGCTCTGGCTCCTCAGTTGCCTGGGGGGAGCCTCGGGTGGGGCATCTGGAGGAGGATCATCCCCAGGTCTGCCACTACTGGCAGGTGATGGCTGCTTGCCCTCCAATGCCACGGCAATGCGGCTGAGGAACACATTTGTCTGTGCCTGCATCCTCAGCTGGCGGGTGGTGGTCTGCCACTGGTGGCGACGCGTCTGCCTTCCCTCCGCCTCGATGGCAGCCATGTTTGCCTGGACCGCCACTGCCAGGGTCTTAACCTCTGCGACAAGGTCTGCTGTGGTGGCCTGCAGCTTACCAACGCAGGTGACCACTGCAGCACAGTTGCCACTGACATCGCGCAGGCCTTCTGATATCTGTGCCGAGGACGCCAGGCTGTCTGCCACCCGGCGCAGATCCCTGGCTATCACACCCATATGGTGGGTCTGGCGGGCCTGGTCCCTTGCAAGATGTTCCTGGACGGAACCAGGCACACCCCTTGTCTTCTGCGTCGCCTTCCTGGGGGCAGAAGAGGCTTGGGGCCGTGTGTATGGGGAGGCCCTTGAGGGGCTTCCCCTGATGGGGGTGGACCATGAGGGGCTTCCCCTGCTGGGGGGGAGGTCTGAGAGGGCCCGGGCAACACGGAAGACTCCTCAAAGTAGAGGCAAGCTTCATCAAGATTGACCGTCTCCTCCTCAACCACCTCTAGAGGAGAGGTGTGGCCACTCCCCTCCACCGCTGGATCTTGGCTTCCCAGGGGGTCAGGCTGAGCCAGATGTTACGGGGATGAGGTGGGACGGCCACCGGCAGCAGATGGACCCACTCCCTCCAGCACATCTGTGGATGACACAAAGCATTCACATGTTGGTGGACCCACACACTTGTCACATGTTCTCTTCCACCCCCTCACATGCTACACACCGAATGGGGGATAAAAAGCACTTACTTGTCCTTGAGGCCTGATCAAGGGAGTCAAAGCCCTCCAGGCTCTCCAATTGCTGCCTCTCCAGACATCTGGCAACCACCTCCTCCTCCTGGGTCAACCGCACATCACATGGTGGTCCGCCCCCTATGCCACTCTGGTGCCTTCTGATGGCGGGCAATTTATCCCGGACTTCCCGCTGTAAATCATAATTTTTTTTACTAATGTCCTTGATGGTCCGGGTCTCATGGCCAAGGGCACTAACATCACTGGCGATCGTCTCCAGGATTACTTGTTTCCTGGCCCTGCTGGTTTCACGACTCTTGGCGCCATGGAGAAAAATGTCATATCTCTCTATGGCCGAGATGAGGACAGCCTTCTCATCAAGAGAGAAATTTTTCTTCCTCTTATCTTTCTCTGACTCCACAGCAGACATCGCTCAGCAAAAGTACCTTGCTTCAGGGGAAGAAAAAAGCAGGATGTACTTTTGCGCCAGACGGGCGTATGGCTGGGTGTATTTATGCGATTGGCGTAAGCCGGTGGGCCGGCGTATCCCAGGAAGTTGCGCCGGCGTAGTTGTGAGCATGCGCACAGGGGTGCGATCATACGTCCGCATCACTGTGCATGCTCCGTTCATTACACGCTGGGCGTAAACCACTGCTCTACGCTCGGACCATCATTAGCATAAGGTCACACCCACTTACACTTACGCTGGCTTATGCCTTCAAAATTACGTTACGCCGGCGCAACGTTGGGAGCAAGTGCTTTGTGAATACTTTGCTTGCCTCTCTGTCTTACGTCGGCATAGCGCATATGAGATGCGCTACGCCTGCTCAATTATACGCTGCTCTACCAGAATCCGGCTATATAGTATGTAAGCACAAAATGGCTGGTCACAAAGATCTGGGTGCATATACTGTAGGTATACAATCGTTTCTATATTTACAATAGTATGCAAATTATTATTTACAAATGTCCTGGGACTGTGATTAATTATTGCAAGATGTCAGAATTGTACAACTCCATGTAGCAAGAACATGTGACCGATCAAAGGTGGCAAGAGGAAAGTGCTTGCAAGTGCCAATACCAAAGGTCCTTTGAATTACCATCCACAGATATAATGGTTGTAGTGTGCAAAGACACAAACAAGTGCATTCTGCTAACAAGTGTTGTTCTCTTGGAAAGCTGCTGTAAATATTACTCTGTATAAGTCTAGATCAAGGATCTCCAAACTACGGCCCTCCAGCTGTTTCGGAACTACATTTCCCATGAGGCATTGTAAAACTCTGACATTCACAGACACGACTAAGCATTATGGGAATTGTAGTTCCTGAACAACTGAAGGGCCATAGTTTGGAGACCCCTGGTCTAGATCATAGTCGTGCGCACAGGGTGTGCCAGATGTGCCCAGGCACACCCTAATCACCCCATGCACATTAGTGTTATCGCTCTGTATAGCAGCAGGAACATGGGAAAGATCTCCCTCTTACTGACTCTGCCATAAGAGAAGTGTTTATGCTCTTCTCTTTCACTATGCTGGCAGGGAGATCAATGTGTCGGGGTCATATATATGTAGGTAGACACATCCACATGCATATGTGTTTGAACTTAAGGGTGCACACCCTAATGCAATAGGCTGTGCATGCCTATGGTCTAGATCAGCCATTCTCAACCAGGGTTCCGTGGAACCCTAGGGTTCCTCCAGAGGTGGCTAGGGGTTCCTTGAGCTGTGGCTGATTTACCTCCTGTTTGATGGTGCCTACATAGTTCTGAGCCAATTCCACTTGGAAGAGCCAGTGGTATTACACCAATGATCTTCATAGTTCTCTGTAAGGGGGGCATTCTTACTACTACTGTAAAAAAAAAAGGCATTCTTCTCACTGACCAACAAAGTAAGAGGCATTGTTCCCACTGACCCCCAATGAATGGGTTTTATCAGGGGTTCCCCGAGACCTGAAAATTATTTTTAGGGTTCCCCAGTGGTAAAAAGGTTGAGAAAGGCTGGTCTAGATGCTTCTGAACACATAGCTGAACCCTGCCAGGCACCCCTGTTGTTGTTTTTGTTTTTTTATTGTATAGATTTTTGTATGATCATCTTGAAAGTGCACTGTAAACACTATAGGGGCATTTGTCATGAGTTTCCGATGCGTTTGCATTGATCTCAATTGAATCGTTGGGGAGCGGCAAAGCCTGGTAAAAAGACACATGTCGAGTGAATTTTGATGCAATGCAACGTGGTGCTGACGCAACCGTGTCAACAACACTGGGTGCTGAAATGCACACAATTTTGACAGACATTCGTGGAGCTTCAAATATGTGTACAAAGGGCTGCTTTTGAAGCTAGTGTAAACTTAAAGTGGATGTAAACCCAAAAATGTTATGATAAACATAACATAACATATGATAAACATGTCCAAGCTAGATACTGTATCTAAATAACCTGTCCTTCAAAGCAAGGATAGAGAAACAGACTTTTTATTTAGACAGGTTTTTATCTGGAAGTCTGTTCATTTTCACTAAACAATAAAAGAGGATTTCTCAGCTCTGGATTAACTCTGTGTGGCAAGACTGGGCACAGATAATAGGAAATCTTATACTCTACATTGTGACATAAAAAATAAAAAAAATTGGGTTTAGATCCACTTTAACACAAGGCTTGACAATTTTACTTTGAATATAAGAACCAGCTAAAAAAGGTAACCACTTCAATACTGGGCGCTTTCACCCCTTCCTGCCCAGGCCAATTTTCTGCTTTTAGCACTGTCACACTTTGAATGACAATTGCGCGGTCATGCAACACTGTACCCAAATGACATTTTTATATTTTTTTCACACAAATAGAGCTTTCTTTTGGTGTTATTTAATCACCACTGTTTATTTTTTATTTTTTGCTAAATAAATGGAAAAAAAAAAGTTTTTACTTACTGTATTTATTGGCGTATAACACTCACTTCTTTACCCTGAAAATAGAGGGTAAACTGTGCCTGCATGTTATACGCAGGGGCTGTGGAGTTTATTTTCCTGAAAATTCCCTCTTAGGCCACGTACACACGATCAGACTGGTCCGATGAAACTGGTCCGACGGACCATATTCATCGGACCAGGCTGAAGTGGTCTGATGTGTGTACACATCATCGAACCAAAAATCCGATCAGACCAGAATGCGGTGACGTAGAACACACCGACGTGCTGAAAAAAGGAAGTATGCGTCGACTTGATTCTGAGCATGCGCGGGTTTTTGGTCCAATGCTTTGGCGTACTAACCATCGAATCTGTTCGACAGGTATCCGTCGGACAGATTTTAAAGCAAGTTTTAAAACCGGTCTGATCGTGTGTACGCAGCCTTAAAGTTAGGGTGCGTGTTGTACGCCGATAAATACGGTACATATAACATAATTTAAAGCCCAACTTCTGGGAAATCTGGAACTTCTTCTTTGCAGTTAGGCTGTGCCTGCACAGCAAGAGTTAAGTGCTTGTTTATTCTAATGGACAGTAAAATCACTTTTACTAACCCAATGCACTCCCAAGCAGACAACACTCTCACCATCAGTGATATTGATATCAACAGGACTTTAGATCACTGGAGAATGGGGGAGAAGATGCTATAATGACCGGTCTAGCAGCATGAAGGATCGGGTGAGTACATTATTTTCCTATACTCCCTGGATTTAGCCACTTGCCTACTGGGCACTTTTACCCCCTTCGTGCCTGGGCCAATTTTCAGCTTTCAGCACTCTGAGGCTGCACTGATGGGCACTGATAGGTGGCACCTATGAGCACTGATGAGGAGGCACTGATATGCAGCACTGATGGACAGCACTGATGGGCACATGATCAGTGCCAAGATTATCAGTGTAAATGTCCTCTGTCACGGGATAGCTGGTTATCAGCTTTCCTTTCCTCACGCTGTGCAAAAAATTATATATGGGATATACTGCGCTGTGTGATAAGTGAACACAAAAATTATCTGCCAACACAGCTGAGACAAAGCAAAAACTGGGGAATATGAAAAAGTGTAGCGCTTATTTTTGTGAAAAAGTCAGTTAACAACACATATGAAATGTTGTAATCATACATATATGAAATCTTAATATCGGTGACACCAAATGACTGAGTGTAATCCGTAAAAAAAAAAAAAAAAAAAAAAAAATATATATATATATATATATATATATATATATATATATATATATATATAAAAGAAGAAAGCAGTCCTCTATTGTGGCCACACACAAACAACAGTCCAAAAGTGTAGAAAAAAATGCAAGGTTGAAATGAAGAGTCCCACATGGATGTGACCTTCTCTGTGAAAGGATAGAGACACTACCACCGATGTAAGGGGAGGATTACCAGATGGTGTTGACTGGGTGAGGTTTATACCACCCAAGTCAAAACAGGCTTAAATAATCAGTCAGCAAGATGTATCCAGCTGGTCCTGAATCCACATATCAGTGGGCACCACAAATTACAGCAAAGACCAGTAAGTGCAAATACACGTAGTCTTGTTGGAGCAAGAGATACGGTAACCACATAACATGCGTAATGGGAAAAAACTCACATAGTGTGATAACGTACAAGGTAGTATTTATTAAAAAGATTAAAAAATGAACACTCACATTTGGAAGAACATCATAGGCATATCACAAAGTGCAAGAGCGATGTGTGTGAATGTGTTCATTCACACACACCTATCAGTGAATTTGCGGTGCCGATTGATATGTGGATTCCGGACCAGCTGGATACATCTTCCGTCATCCCATCGGCAAAACTGAGAGGAGCATACACACGGACGGGATTCCTGGCCAAAAGCTCTTCTCACAGTTTTCCCGTTGGGAAAACTGATAGTGTGTACGAGGCTTGTGCCTTTACCTGTATTTTTGGCATTTTGACAAAGTTGTTGTTTACTGGGGCAAGTTTGTTTAAAATTTCAAGTAGAACTTCACCCAAAAGGGGAAGGAGGAATGGATACTTGATTTTGACACTTACCTGCTCTTACTTCTCGTCAGATGCGCCACAGTGATCTGAGCCAGAACTTCGCCCCGTCTCCCTCCTGTCAGGCCCTGTTCCGAGCCACATTTCTGTCTGAATATTGTGCCCGTGTTTCAGGCGGACTGAAATCGGCACATGTGATTTAAAACCCGGACTGTCTGGGTGAATCACAGACAGGTGGCACCCCTAGGGGGACCATTCATGTACAGTAGGAACCTGGCTGTAAAGCTGCAAGGCTTCACTGGTGGTTTCCCTTACCTAAGATGTTGCCACCTGTACCTGAAGCCGATTGAAGAATTGGCTCGAGAGAGGATATTGCTGGATTTCCTGGACAGGTAAGTGTCTGTCATGGACAGTCTGGTTCACTTGTGGGCACATCGGCGCGCATTCGCGATAACGGCGCGCGCGTTCGCGATAGCGGCGCGCGCATTCGCGGCACCATAGCGTGCACGGGAGCGCGCACTAGCGGCGGCGGCGCGCGTGCACGTGGAGACGCCGTTTTGGCGCCAAATCTGGCTTTAAAAGAATCCTGATCCCTGTGCTTCTTGCTGTCCTGTCTATAACGTTTCTGTGAGACACCAGCATCTGTGAACCTGATTGAATCTGATCCTGACTACCCGGCTTGTACCTGTTGACCCGTCTGCTTCCTGCCCTGACTTCGGCTTGTCTGACTTCTCCTCTGGTTAACCCGCTGTACCTCCGCTGCCCGCCTGTTGAACGACCCGGACTGAACCTGACCACGTTTGTACTACCACTGTCTTCTACTGAACCCTTACCCCGCTAGAGGGCTTACCTGCAAGGACTTGTTCCAGTCGGTACTACAGGACACCCCCCCCGCTTCTGCTGTACTCCCGTTTCCAACTGCCCGACAGTGAGCTTGGATCTTCTACCTGTACCAGCCTGTAATCTGACTCCAAGAACCACCGACTCAGCTCACGGGCCCCGCACTCGCCAGTACCAGGCGCTTGTGCGACTCTGTAGTCCCGATCCTCCTGTCTGCACTATCAGGGGTCCCGGGATCAGAGAAGCAAGGGCTGCCGCTCCCTGCACGCCGGGCTCGCACCACCAGGTACATGACAGTACAGGACAGCCATGACCGAGCCCACGCAGGGAGCGGATCCAATGCAGGAACTATGCCGGCACCTTGACGGACTGACTCAAGCCGTCCGAACTTTACAAGAGGGTTACACCCGACTGGAAACCCGAGTCCAGGCCTTGTCCGCTCCAACTGCCACCTCCGCCACAACAGGCACCTCTACTTCACCTGCCGTAATCATGCTGCCACCTGAACCTAAGGTTCCCATGCCAGAAAGATTCACTGGGGAACGAAACAAATATCGAGCGTTCCAGAATGCCTGTGAACTTTATTTCGCACTCCAGCCACGGACTTTCTCCCTGGAGGCCACCAAAGTGGGATTTGTCATTTCCCTTCTGTCTGGGGAACCACAAGCTTGGGCTCACCGCCTGTTGGAGCAGAAAGATGTGTCCCTTGACAACTTGACCACCTTTTTCCAGGCCATGTCCCTATTGTACGAGGACCCTCATCAAACAGCCACCGCGGAAGCATCCTTACATGCCCTCCAACAGGGACGCAGACCAGCGGAGGACTATGTATCCGAATTCCGTAGATGGAGTTCGGATACGAATTGGAATGATGCGGCCCTTTGCTACCAGTTCCGCCTGGGACTGTCGGAACCGTTAAAAGATGAACTTGCTAGGGTGGGTGTTCCTGGAACTCTGGATGCCCTGATCAACTTAACTATCCAAATCGACAGGCGCCTAAGAGAGCGTAGGACTGAAAGGGCCACTGGTCCGTCTCGCCCCACCTGGATGATGCCGCGGGTACCTACCTACCCAAGCCCAACTCCGCTGGCTCCCACACCCCCGCAGCCTCATAACCTTGCTGAACCTATGCAACTAGGACTTCTTCGCCCTACTCTGACACCCGAAGAACGCCAGCGACGCCGGCTCAACAATCTGTGCCTGTATTGCGGGGGTTCCGGACACTATGTGAGGTCTTGCCCTGTAAAGATCCGTAAGTGCCTGTCCATGTCTACTACTCATGTACCTGTTGGACCACCCAACCCTACTCACCTGGCTGTTTCCGTTCTCTTTCAGCTTCCAGAGGGGAACATCCAGGCCAGCGCTATCCTTGACTCAGGAGCATGTAGCTGTTTCTTGGACCGGAATTTCGCCATCAGACATCAGATCCCTCTTCGCTCCAGAGCCTCGGGACTTTCAGTATACTTAGCGGACGGATCAATCTTGAAATCTGGACCGGTCACCCAAGAAACCCAGCCACTGGCCACATCTATTGCCGGAACCCATCACGAACTGTTATGCCTAGATGTGATTGATTCCCCGCTGTTCCCTATCATTCTGGGCATGCCATGGCTTCACGCCCACAACCCTCAAATCAACTGGGTTACAGGGGCAATTCACTTCAACTCTCCTTATTGCCTGGAACATTGTCTGCAAGTGTCTCCATCAGCCCCCTCTCTGCTTTGCATGGATTCTGATACAGAGGCCCGTCAAGCCGTCCCAGAACCTTACCATGACTTTCTAGACGTGTTCAGCAAAAAGGGAGCTGAGACTCTTCCGCCACATAGGGCCTATGATTGCCCCATCGAACTCCTCCCGGGAGCGGAGGTCCCTTTCGGCAGGATCTTCCCTCTAACAGAGCTTGAACTGGAAGCCTTAAAAACTTACTTAGACGACAGTCTCCGGAAAGGATTTATCCGCCCGTCCACTTCACCTGCAGGAGCAGGTATCTTCTTTGTTCAGAAGAAAGACCTCTCTCTCCGCCCATGTGTGGACTATCGGGAACTTAACAAAGTAACCATCAAAAATCGGTACCCGCTTCCCTTGGTACCCGAATTGTTCCAACGCCTAGGATCCGCAGTAATTTTCACCAAACTAGATCTTCGTGGGGCCTATAACCTTGTGCGTATCAAAGACGGACACGAATGGAAAACCGCTTTTCGCACACGCTTCGGGCACTTCGAATACTTGGTCATGCCCTTTGGTCTTTGCAACGCCCCGGCCACTTTCCAGCACTTTGTAAACGATATCTTCAGGGATTATCTAGACCTTTTCGTTATCGTTTACTTAGATGACATCCTTATCTTTTCTTCTTCTTTAGAAAGACACCGGGAGCACGTCAAGAAGGTGCTCAGTCGGCTTCGAGTTCACGGTCTCTATGCTAAACCGGAGAAGTGTGAATTCGAGCAGTCAAGCATACAATTTCTGGGACTCATAATTTCAGTAAAAGGCATTCAGATGGATCCCCAGAAGGTTTCCGCAATCCTTGACTGGCCAGCACCCACTGACAAAAAGGGCATTCAGCGCTTCGTTGGTTTCGCCAACTTTTATAGAAAGTTTATCAAGGGCTTCTCTACCATCATCTCTCCGATCACCAACCTCACTAAACAGACTGTCCGATTCCGTTGGTCACCAGAAGCCCAATCGGCCTTTGAAACCCTTAAAGGACTGTTCACCTCCGCATCTGTCCTCAGACATCCTGACGCAAGTTTGCCTTACATTTTAGAAGTTGACGCTTCCGAAATAGCGGTAGGGGCAGTTCTTTCACAAAGACAGGGCCCTAAGGCTCTCTTACACCCCGTTGCTTTTTTTTCTCGCAAGCTATCTGACCCAGAAAGAAATTACGATGTAGGGGACCGAGAACTATTGGCCATCAAGGCCGCCTTGGAAGAATGGCGATATCTCTTGGAAGGTGCAGCGCACCCGATCTTGATCTTTACCGACCATAAGAATCTCGAGTATCTGAAGGCCGCCAAGAGATTGAAGCCACGCCAGGCCAGGTGGGCACTATTCTTCTCTAGATTTTCGTTCCATATCACGTACAGGCCAGGATCGAAAAACACCAAACCTGATGCCCTCTCACGCATGTACGGGGACTCGGAAAACCATGCCCCTCCGGATACCATTCTGTCAGCAGGAAACTTTCTGTTACTACAAGAAGACCTACTAGCCCAAATCAGACAAGCCTCGTCCGGAAACACCTCCTTACCCGATCCGGACCTACAACTCAAAGACGGCCTACTGTGGCACCAAGACAGAATCTTCGTGCCAGAAGGTCTACGGGTCAAGGTCTTGAATTTGTGCCACGATCATGAGTTGGCAGGTCATTTTGGTGTGCACAAGACATCCGAACTCCTACAACGCATGTTCTGGTGGCCCCAACTCTCAAATGACTGCAGGAAATATGTGGAATCTTGCAGTACCTGTATTCGGAACAAGGGAGGCAACTCAAGAGCCTGGGGGTTGCTTAAACCATTGCCAGTACCAGAGAAGCCATGGAGGATGATCTCCATGGACTTCATCGTGGAGCTTCCTCCTTCAGAGTGCTTTACCACTATCTTTGTGGTAGTGGACAGACTAACAAAAATGGCACACTTTCTGCCTATGAAAGGCACACCCTCGGCCCCGGAAACGGCCAAAGTATTTATCAAAGAGATCGTAAGGCTCCATGGGATCCCGGCAAACATTGTGTCTGATCGTGGAGTACAGTTTACCTCCAGATTCTGGAGGGCTCTCTGTGGGTCCCTCAAGATCGGCCTGTCCTTCTCGTCGGCTTATCACCCGCAGTCCAACGGCCAGACGGAGAGAACGAACCAGACTCTGGAGCAGTACCTGCGTTGTTTTTCCTCCTTCTCTCAAGAAGATTGGGTATCCCTGCTGCCGTTGGCCGAATTTGCTTACAATAACTCTGTCCATTCAGCCACCAAACAGTCTCCGTTTTATGCGAATTATGGCTTCCACCCGCTGTTCATGTCCAACTCCGTCCCAGAGTGTTCGGTACCTGCCGCCCAGGAAACTTTACATTTTTTCAACACAAACAATAAAATCTTACAGGAGACAATGACCAAAACTCAACAGTACAACAAAGAAGTATTCGACAAAAAGAGGAGAGGAGAACTTAATTTAGAACCTGGAGACCTAGTGTTGCTGTCTACCGCGAACCTAAAGCTTGCCTGCCCATCCAAGAAACTGGGTCCCAGATTCATAGGTCCCTTCCCAGTCAAAAGAAAAATTAATAGCGTGGCCTACGAACTGGAACTGCCCGAAACATTCCGCATCCACCCGGTCTTCCATGTAGCCCTCCTCAAACCTGACGTTTCGGACCCCTTTCCTGACCGGAACACTGGTCCCCCCAAACCAGTTCTAGTTGACGGAGAGGAGGAGTTTGAGGTCGAGTCCATCCTGGACTGCAGAAAGAGGCGCAACCAGGTTCAGTACCTAGTGAAATGGAAAGGCTATGGGCCTGAAGACAATTTGTGGGAACCAGAGTGTAACATACATGCGAAAAAGCTGATCCAGTCCTTTAAAAATGCTCACCCACTCAAGCTGGCCCAGTTGGGCATCCGGAGGCTGCCCCTTGGGGGGGGGCAATGTCATGGACAGTCTGGTTCACTTGTGGGCACATCGGCGCGCATTCGCGATAACGGCGCGCGCGTTCGCGATAGCGGCGCGCGCATTCGCGGCACCATAGCGTGCACGGGAGCGCGCACTAGCGGCGGCGGCGCGCGTGCACGTGGAGACGCCGTTTTGGCGCCAAATCTGGCTTTAAAAGAATCCTGATCCCTGTGCTTCTTGCTGTCCTGTCTATAACGTTTCTGTGAGACACCAGCATCTGTGAACCTGATTGAATCTGATCCTGACTACCCGGCTTGTACCTGTTGACCCGTCTGCTTCCTGCCCTGACTTCGGCTTGTCTGACTTCTCCTCTGGTTAACCCGCTGTACCTCCGCTGCCCGCCTGTTGAACGACCCGGACTGAACCTGACCACGTTTGTACTACCACTGTCTTCTACTGAACCCTTACCCCGCTAGAGGGCTTACCTGCAAGGACTTGTTCCAGTCGGTACTACAGGACACCTCCCCCGCTTCTGCTGTACTCCCGTTTCCAACTGCCCGACAGTGAGCTTGGATCTTCTACCTGTACCAGCCTGTAATCTGACTCCAAGAACCACCGACTCAGCTCACGGGCCCCGCACTCGCCAGTACCAGGCGCTTGTGCGACTCTGTAGTCCCGATCCTCCTGTCTGCACTATCAGGGGTCCCGGGATCAGAGAAGCAAGGGCTGCCGCTCCCTGCACGCCGGGCTCGCACCACCAGGTACGTGACAGTGTCCTTTTATTAAAAGTCAACAGCTACAGCACTTGTAGCTGCTGAATACATTTTTTTTGGAGGGAGCCTAGAACTTCTCTTTAATCTTTCCAACTTAAAAACGTTTCTTTGGGGAGCCTTCTATATTTTCATTGCCACTTTTGACATGTTGTTGTTTAAAGCCCGGGACGCATATGCTACGCAGAGTTCCTGACTCTGGGCCCTCATGACCCGGAGCAACTAAAGCTGCAGAGGAGCCCCAGTGATTTACTGGGTTCCCCACTTCTATGAGAAGATCCCAAGCGAGTTGTGCTGTTTGGTGGGGAGCCAGTCTGAGGAGAGCCCGGAGGCAGGCGATCCAATAAGGCCTAGGCGATCCATCGGGGATCAAGGTGATCGGACACTGGGAGTTTGTTTCTGGGAACCTGTCAATCGATCACCTAAAAATCAAGGACTACCTGAAGACAATTCGGGCAATTACTTTACTGAGAAGGAATTGCTCCATCAAGTCATATTCCAGAATAAGGGCCTGTGGCAGAGGTACCACTCCTATTTTCATTGAGCCAAGTCTGTGGCAGAGGCTTGTTTCCTTCTCAGAGTTCCGAGTGATATTATGGCTGCCAGTTCTGTGAGAGAGACTGTCCGGGTACACTACACCCACTCCGGCTGGAGTGGCGACGTAGCCAAGGTATCGTAGAAGCAGGACTGCTTCTGTACATAGTTAAAGCCTGAACCTGCAACTTCTTCTTTCACCATCTTTCCTCTATTCACCTGAAGTTACCTGTTGCCGTGTTGGGCACAAGTATAAAAGCACAGGAAACGACACTTTGCTGTTTTGGACATTCTATTATTGCTCACATCATCTACTTTCATCATACCCCTACACATGCTACAAAGGTAACACGCTGATCCCAAATCTAACCAGCGGCTCCTTCGGGGGTAGTCCAACATTAGTCTATGCTCAGACAAATACCTGTAGTTCTTTGAGCTTTCTCTGTTGCTGGACACATGGTTATTCAATTATTATTTTTTATTGGGGGACAACAGAAACTCAGAGAGACAGGAAATTACGTGACAACCATGTAGTTCCACAAGAAGGAAAATCACATTTAAAAAAAAAAAGAACACTACCACCTAACTAATAATCAAAATGCTTGTTGCACCTACTGTATGTCTGTAAAAAGCATGCTAACACATGTTGGCATCAACAGAAAAGCAGTCACTTAAACAAATGGTTCAATGAGTCATATAATATACTGGCACTATGTCAGTAAATTATTAAACTCTCTTTTAAATATTTTTATTCCAAAGACACAAATGTAAAGGATAAGTTTACAAGTATAAAAACCTAGTTGGCTCATGATGCCAAATCTTCCTGTCATGTCTAGTGGATTACAGGAGGTTGATATAGAGATAGATTGAGTTATGCATGCTAGTTGAATATTGGCTCAAAATAAACTTTTTTTTTAAATGGACCGTTATGATGGTTAATTACCCTCATCGCTATAATTAAAATTCAATTAAATGCTGATGTAATTCTACTACAGAAATAAATCCATAGAAAAGTCTCTTTAAATAATGCAGTTTGTTTGTGTATTTGTGTATTTTCTGACATGGACCAGACAAAAAGAAATAAAAGGCATGTTACCTCTATTTGGTCCTCCTCCCATTTGGCCATACTCAGTGATTTCACTTTACTGATGTCTGAAATATTTCTGTGTATACCACAACAAGTCACACACAAGAAGACACCCAGTGTACTGGATGCCCACTGAGGGTCTAAAAAGAAAACACATGAATTATAGTAACCAAGGTTTCTACAACTTGATACTAACGAAATACATGTCAACTGATAACTGACCATAAACATAACCCAAAGCCAATGCCTAACCTTAGTATCGCATGTAGTAGCTATAACACCCAACCAAAAGGAAAAATTAGGTTTCAGACGAAGGTTCCCTACTAGCTGAACAGGATGTTGAGCAATAGTGGCTTCCTATAAACTCACAGCAACCAATGTATATTGTACGTACCAGTTGACCACCTCAGACCATTAAGTGATGCCAAGCAGCCAGATTGTTAGGTACCAAATTAATATTTTGCCTAGTAATTACCTAAAGACATTACTGACCCTAAAGCAGCCATTCTCAACCAGGGTTCCGTGGAACCCTAGGGTTCCTCCAGAGGTGGCTAGGGGTTCATGAGCTGTGGCTGATTTACCTCCTGTTTGATGGTGCCTACATAGTTCTGAGCCAATTCCACTTGGAGGAGCCAGTGGTATTACACCAATGATCTACGTAGTTCTCTGTAAGGAGGGCATTCTTACCACTACTGTAAAAAAGGGCATTCTTCTTACTGACCACCAAAGTAAGGGGCATTGTTTCCACTGACCCCAAATGAATGGGTTTTATCAGGGGATCCCAGAGACCAGAAAATTATTTTTAGGGTTCTCCAGCGGTAAAAAGGTTAAGAAAGGCTGCCCTAAAGCAACAGGTGCAATAAGGAGTTGCACAGCATGTTCTAAGCAAACATTTTGGCAAGATAGTCTGATGCATAACACTCACACCTATACTTACAAGTTGAATGGTGTTATTTCATGTCCCTCACCTTAGGGAGAGGAGTGAATATACACACAATCTCTTGTGGCTTTCTTAACTTAATAATATTTATTGCAACAATTACCTTCCTTTGCTGCAAGCTCTAGTAAGTGCTCTGGTAAGTGCTAGAATGTGCACAATCTGTGAAAAAACGAATCTACAGGAAAAATGTACCCTATCTGTAGGTTTATATAACTTATTGGGAAACTGCCCATGTTGGTGATATCAAAGTTTACTGTGTGACGGTACTTAACTAAACTACATTTGCCAACCTCACTTCCTCTTCAGTGTGTTCTCACCTGGCTCTCCGCAGTCTGCACATTTTGTATTTCCGTCCTTTTTTGTCAATATCCTGATAGATTTCTTGTTCCAGTCCTGATCTTCAGACATTCCAGTTTAGGTATGAAATAAAACAAATACTTCTGAAAAACCTTAACACTCTTGTGATACGTAGGCTCTTCTCTGTCAGATATGACACTCGTGCAAAAGCAGAGCAAATGAGGAAGATTAAAGGTACAACTATGTTATTACTATCACCTTTACCTGCCTCCTCTCTGGGCGAGGCCTGTAGTGCTGTCTGCCAAGCAAAGCTGAGCAAACTCTTATGCAGGCTCCTTAAAGTGGGAGGGAAATTTTAATTAGTAAACCTGTTTTTCAACATTTTAGTCTCACAAGACTTCCTTTAGAGAAGCTAAAGAGTATTCGCCAGGACTTGTACATACCAGCACACTCACACATATAATGTGACGCTCACTTATAAATACACTTAATTTAATTACCATAACTAATACATGTATATATTTACCTATATAAATACAATATGTAGACAATTTATACTTTAAAACATTAAAGTAATATTGTTTTAATATTGTTTTCAAGACTTTCTATATACTGAAATTTTATTTTGATCTTTTTGAGCTATACATACAGAGGCCCTGCTTTCTGTTTTGCAGTGCTAACAAAGCTGATATGGTACTGTTCTTTCACACAATACAGGTCTATGGGGTTTATGTATAAAAAAATTACTTTCTCTCTCCATATGCCCAAAGAGAGTTGGTCTTAAAGTATAACTATAGGCAAAACTTTTTCTTTAGTTTTGGATAGGTGGGGAGGAAATAGAACACCTGTCAATTTATATCGCTGTCTATGCCCCCGTTAGGGAGATTCATCCTATTTGTCCTGTTTACCATTAACAGTAACCTCCCTGGCGGTATTCCCGAGTCAGGCTCAGGGTGAATTTTTCATACCAATAGCAGTAACCCCGAGCCAGACTCAGGATCGCATTGCAGGATACAGGGGAACTTACTTATCATGTCCCTGGATCCTGCGATGTCTCCCTGCTGTGTGTACAAGCTGTCATTTCGCTCGATTCACACTGGTGACTGCCGAGTGTCAAGCTCTGTTCCCTGCGAGCGGCGCACGGGGCGGAGTTCGGCGCTAAATTAAAAAAATGAAAAACGCAGTATAGATACAGTATACTTTAATCTTACAGATTACAGTACTGTATCAAATAAATACAAATCCCCTTTGTCCCTATTGGTCTGTCCAGTGTCCTGCATGCAGTTTTATATAATAAAAACTGTTCTTTCTGTCTGGAAACTGGAGATTGTCCATAGAAACCAAAAAGTGTCCTTTTACGTCAAAAGTGGTTTTAGACCAGCTAAAAAACAAAGATAATAAATTAGAATCACTTGTAGGATTGAGCAATAGTGATTTGTGGGGAAATTCATCATCAAACACTGAAAGTAATGACAGCGACAATTGTGCAACTGAGCAAATTTCAGTGATTTTGATTTGATTACATTATTGAATAATTTTTTTATAATTACATTATTATTTGTTATAATTATTTATAGTTGTTTATAATATTATAATTTATGATTTTGTGTTTCAAACTTTATCATACCCAGGATGTCTACTAGACTCTTGTTTGGACAGATTTAAGTGAGTTATTCCTAAGAATTACAGGCCTACAACCTCTTTCAGCACCAAAAATCTGAAAGAATCATACCGCCAGGGAGGTTAAAAGTGAAAGTAAAAGAAAACCCCTGGGGGCTCCCCAAGGGATTCCCTTATTTTGTGGGAATTATGGCCCAGATTCACAGAGAGTGGGCGCACATTACGCCGCCATAGCCCTAACGCCATACGCCACGCCGACGCAGCGTGGAGAGGCAAGCACTGCATTTAGCAAGCTATTGCTCCCAACGCTGCGTCGGCGTGGCGTAGGTTTCGAAGGTGCAGGCCGGCTTAGGTGGAAGTGGGAGTGACCCCATGCAAATGATGGTCCGAGCACGGTGCAGTGTTTTACGCCCGGGGTATCACGAACTGCGCATGCGCCATGACATTGCCGTGATGTGGACGCAGGAAACAGCACCCTTATGCGCATGCTCACAACCACGCCGGCACAAATGCCTAAGCTACGCCAGATCACCACGTACGCCGTGAACGTAACATATGCCCAATACGCCAGCCTGTGTTCTCTAGTGCAGACCTTTGCATGTCTGTTGCCGGGTTGCGCCTCATCTATGGGGAATAACTTTACGCTGGATGTACAGCTTTGTGAATCTGGGCCTTCCTGTTTTAGGTGTGGGACAGGAAGTGACAGGAAGTGACTTGAATAGGTAGTCATACCCCTTGAAATTTTCCACATTTTGTCATGTTACAACCAAATGTATTTTATTGGGATTTTATGTGATAGACCAGGGGTCCTCAGACTTTTTAAACAGGGGGCCGGTTCACTGTTGGGGGCAGGACTATATTTTGGAAAAAAAATTATGAACAAATTCCTTTGCACACTGCACATATCTTATTTGTAGTGCAAATTTTTTTTTTAAAATACAATATTTAAAGTGAACAACAATTTGAATGAACAAACAGTTCACATCAATGCAACCTCACCAGTCCACATCAATGCAGCCTATTTAGTGACCAGAAATGCGGCATCACCAGTCCACATCAGCGCAGCCTCACCAGTCCACATCAATGCAGCCTGATCAGTGACCAATAATGCAGCCTCACTAGTCCTCATTAGTGCAGCCTGATCAGTGACCAATAGTGCAGCTTCACCAGCCCACAGTGATGCAGCCTGATTAGTGCCCATTAATGCAGCCTCACCAGTCCTCATAAATGCAGCCTGAGCAGTGACCAGTAATGCAGCCTCACCATTCCTCGTCAATGCAGCCTCCCAAGTCCACATCAATGCAGCTTGAGCAGAGACAATTAATGCCACAGAGGTCATCCAGCCCGCAGAGGGATTATTGCAGTACACAAGGAGCCTGGGGTTTTAAGCAGCTCAGGCCAGGAGATGGCGGTGGGCAATGCAGCCAGCGGGCACAATCATACAGCTGGCAGATCAACTAGTGAGAGGTGACAGATTGAGGGACTAAAGCAGGGAATGGATGGATGAAGCGAGGCAGGCTTAGATGGGAGACTCACCATGATCAGAAGCAAGAATCGTGCAGGAGGAAAGTCAGAGCTCCTTTTACTGTCTGCAACGGCTCACATCCGGAAACACCCACGCCGCGGGCCAGGTAAATGGCCTTGGTGGGCCGGATGTGGCCCATGGGCTGTAAGTTGAGGACCCCTGTGATAGACCAACACAAAGTGGCAGATAATTGTGAAGTGGAAGGAAAATGATAAATGGTTTTATTTTTATTTTTTAAATATGTGAAAAGTGTGGCATGCATTTGTATTCAGCCGCCTTTACTGTGACACGCTTAATTAAAATCTAGTGGAACCAATTGCCTTCAGAAGTCACCTAATTAGAGTCCATCTGTGTGTAATTTAATCCCAGTATAAATACAGCTGTTCTGCAAAGCCCTTTAAAGGTTTGTTAGAAAACATGGGCATAGCATAAGGGGTTGCAGGGGTCACAATCGCAACCCCACCCTCAGCTCTGTTATGTACGCACAGACCTGGTAATTAGAGCCTAGTTTGCAGGAGAAGGCCTCTCTTACAGCCCTGGCTCGTGAGTCACTGGAGTGGGAACAGCAAGCTCAGGAGCGCAGTGATGTAGGAGTGCCGGACTGGAAGCAGTAGTCAGGTACCGGATGATGATTCCTCAGGAAAGGCTGGAACTCAGGACAGTTGGAGCAGAAGTAGTAGATCAGCGATCCAGGAGCTGGCGATACTGATACAGCGGCAGCGGGAGCTGGTGAGGTAAGCCGGGTTAAACACAATCAGCAGGCAATAGCAGAGTCAGACAGGCCGGGTCAGAACAGGTAGTCAGGCAACTGATGTGGAGGGCTTTAGCGTGGTCACAGGTTCAGGCAAGGGGTCTGGCAGCAGGTAGGCAAATCAGGTGAACAGGGTCAAACGAGCCAAAGGTCAGGGATGGAGAGGTTAAGATAGTCGATAGGGCCGGGTCGGTGCTTGTAACAGGTAAGACAGGATTGCAGGATACTAATACAGAGCTGCAGATCACAGCACAGCACTGTATTGTTGTAGCTAGTGGCTTTTTAAAGGCACAATGGCGCCAAAGCACATTAACCTGCACGCGTGCGCTCCCGGGGGCAAATGCGCATTTGCCGTGCGTCGGTGCGCAGTTACAGCTGGTTTCTGTCGCCTAACTTGAGCAGCAGTATGCGTGTGCATGCGCGCACGCCGTGGACGGAAAACAGGTCCCTGACAGAGCCCATGCAGCCTCCCTGTCATATTATCATATCCTCCACAAAGTCTAGCTCCGATCTGCCCAAGGGCCCCACAGCCACGCTTCAGTACTGGGCTTCCACTTTGCCTTCCATGGTCCACACCCCTCCGTTCTCATTGGCTGAGGGACAAGCTGTGAGCCATATACTGAATGGAGGGGAGCACAGGGTGAGAGCAGACCAAGGGCCATATCAACTTTTGCATCAGGGCCCACAAGCTTCAAGCTACGCCTCTGTTAGAGAACCTTAGTAAACAACCAGCATAATGAAGACCAATGAACACACCAGACAGGTCAGGGATAAAGTTGTAGAGAGGTTTAAAGCAGGGTTAGGTTATAAAAAAATATCCCAAGCGTTGAACGTCTCACGGGGGAATGTTCAATCCATCATCTGAAAATGGAAAGTATGGCACAACTGCAAACCTACCAAGACATGGCCGTCCACCTAAATTGACAGGCTGGGCAAGGAGAAAATTACTCAGAGAAGCAGCCAAGAGGCCCATGATAACTCTGGAGGAGCTGCAGAGATCCACATCTCAGGTGGGAGAATCTGTCCACAGGACAACTATTAGTCGTGCACTCCACAAATCTGGCCCTTATGGAAAAGTGGCAAGAAGAAAGCCATTGTTGAAAGAAAGCCATACGAAGTCCTGTTTGCAGAAGGTGCCCTGGTCAGATAAGACCAAAATTGAACTTTTTGGCCTAGAAGCAAAACGCTATGTGTGGTGGAAAACTAACACTGCACATCACCCTAAACACAGCATCCCCACCATGAAACGTGGTGGAAGCATCATCTTGTTGGGAAGCTTTTCTTCAGCAGGGACAGAGGAGTTGGTCAAAGTTGATGGGAAGATGGATGGAGCAAATATAGGGCAATCTTAGAAGAAAACGAATTGGGACGGAGGTTCACCTTCCAGCAGAACAATGACCCTAAACATACAGCCAGAGCTACAATAGATGGGTTTAGATCAGGGGTCCTCAAACTTTTTAAACAGGGGGCCGGTTTACTGCCCCTCAGACCGTTAGAGGGCCGGACTATAGTTTTAAAAAAAACTATGAACAAATTCCTATGCACACTGCACATATGTTATTTTGAAGTGAAAAAACAAAACGGGAACAAATACGATATCTAACCAGTTGCCGACCGCCCGTCGTCATATTACTGTACGGTAATATGGACTGTGGCACTGCTGGGCGAGAGCCCGTAGCTATATGTCCGCATTAAAGCGTCCCCTGCTCGCCCTCGAGTCCCAATGCCAATGGTCCCAAAAATGTGTCAAAAGTGTCCGAAGTGCCCGCCATTATGTCGCAGTACTGAAAAAAAATGCTGATCGCCACCATTACTAGTAAAACAAAATACCAAAGAATCAAACAGTGGTATGCAAATATATACAGTAACTAATAATGTGATACTTAATATGTCCAGTAGTATAAAGCATCTTGTGCCAGTTGGTAAATATAAAATTGTGTGGTAGACAAATAAATGGATAGAAAAAAATATTAAACTAAAAATAGTTGGACAAAATAGTTTTGTCAAAAATGCTGAACACCAGTGCTCTGTGCCGAAATCCAGAATCTAATGAATGAACGTGTCCAAAAAGTGATGATCCTCCACCAATCATCAATAAAATGGCTCCTTACTAGCTTACCAGGATCCCTTATGACAGGAGATCATTAAAAGCATGTAATCAAGGTTCTCACTCCAGCCACGCAGCTTAACCACTTCCATACCAGGCACTTACGCACCTTCCCGCCCAAGCCAATTTTCAGCTTTCAGCACTGTCGCAATTTGAATGACAATTGCGCGGTCATGCTACACTGCACCTAAACAATTGGCGTCCTTTTTTCCCCACAAATAGAGCTTTCTTTTGGTGGTATTTGATCACCTCTGCGATTTTTTTTTTACGCAACAACTAAAAATAGAGCAAAGATTTTGAAAAAAAAATAAAGTTTTTATTTTTTTCTGTTAATTTTTTTGTAAATGAGTATGTTTTCTCTTTCAATTACGGGCACTGATATGGTGGCACTGATGGGCACCAATGAGGTGGCACTGATGGGCACCGATGAGGTAGTTCTGATGGGCACCGATTAGGTAGCACTGATGGGCACTGATAGGCGGCGCTGGTATGGGGCACTGATGGGCACTCATGGGCGGCACTGATGGGCACTCATGGGCGGCACTGATGGGCACTCATAGGCAGCACTGGGCACTCATAGGCGGCACAGGTGGGCACAGGTGGGCACTCATAGGTGGCACAGGTGAGCACTGATAGGTGGCACAGGTGGGCACTGATAGGTGGCACAGGTGGGCAATGATAGGTGGGCACTGGGCATGGATTGGCACTGTGGGGTGGCACTGACAGACACTGGGTGGCACTGATGATCATTGAGGGGTGGCACTGATGGATCAATGTTGCCAATCAGTGCCCATGTGTGGGCACTGATTGGCATCATTTTTTTTTACTGCCCCTTTTTTTTTTTTTGCTGATTTTTTTTTTTTTGTCCTTTTTTTTTTAAGTTCCCTGGTGGTCTAGTGTGGGCACTCCCTGGTGGTCCGTGTGGCGATCCGAGGGGGGGCTGCGCTGATAAACAATCAGCGCAAACCCCCCCTGTCAGGAGAGCCGCTGATCGGCTCTCCTGTACTCGCGTCTGTCAGACGCGAGTGAGGAAGAGCCGTCGGCGGCTCTTCCTGTTTACATCGTGATCAGCCGTGATTGGACACGGCTGATCACGTGGTAACGAGGCTCCGCCGGAGACTCGTTAACGAGATCGGAGGTGCAGGGTGTCAAACTGACACCCCGCATCACCGATCGTCGCGCTGCGCGCCCGCACGGGCGCGCGCGGCATGAAATCGTGCTAGACGTTTGAGAACGTCTAGTCACGATTTCATAACCACTTCCCGGCCGTAAATCGGCTATTGGCCGGGCGGGAAGTGGTTAAGCAAATCCAGCCTTTAACCACTTCCTTACTGGGCACATATACCCCTTCCTGACCAGGTGAAATTTCAGCTTGTGGCACTGCATCACTTTAACTGACAATTGCGTGGTCGTGCGACGTGGCTCCCAAACAAAATTGGCGTCCTTTTTTCCTCACAAATAGAGCTTTCTTTTGGTGATATTTGATTGCCTCTGCGGTTTTTTGTTTTGCGCTATAATCAAAAATAGAGTGACAATTTTGAAAAAAAAACTATATTTTTTACTTGTTGCTGTAATAAATAGCCCAATTTTTTTTTTAAAACTTTTTTTTCTCAGTCTAGGCGATACGTATTCTTCTACATATTTTTGGTAAAAAAAAAAAAAAATCGCAATAAGCGCCTGGTTTGCGCAAAAGTTATTGCGCTTACAAAATAGGGGACAGAATTATTATTATTTTTTATTATTTTTTTTTTTTACTACTAATGGCGGCGATCAGCATTTTTTCGTGACTGCGACATTATGGCGGAGACATCGGACACTTTTGACACATTTTTGGCGCCATTCACATCCATACAGCGATCAGTGCTATAAATATACACTAATTACTGTATAAATGTGACTGGCATTGAAGGGGTTAACACTAGGGGGTGAGGAAGGGGTTAATGTGTACCCTAATTTGTGTTCTAACTGTGAGGGGGGGGTAACTGGGGGAGGTGACTGATGCTGTGTCCCTATGTACAAGGGACACAGATCGGTCTCCTCTCTTCCCTGACAGGCGCCGATCCCGAGTGCCTGGCGGACATCATGGGCATCATGGGCACCAGGCACGCGCATCGGCATGTCAGCGATGCGGCAGGCACGCGCGCTTCTGCGCACAAGCTCGTCGGGACGTGGCGCTTAAAAAAAATATGTTTTTCTTATTTATTTTACTTTATTTTATTTATTTTGACACTGTTTTTTTTTTTTATTGTGTCACTTCTTTATTTCTATTACAAGGAATGTAAACATCCCTTGTAATAGAAAAAAGCATGACAGGTCCTCCTAAATATGAGATCAAAAAGACCTCAGATCTTATGTTTGGACTAAAATTCAATAATAAACAAAGAATTGTCATTTGAAAAAAAGGGATTTTTAAATACAGCTTACCTGTAAAATCCTTTTCTTGGAGTACATCACGGGACACAGAGCGGCATATTCATTACTATGTGGGTTATATGGAGTACCTTCAGGTGTGGACACTGGCAATCTCAAACAGGAAGTCCCCTCCCTATATAACCCCCTCCCCTAGAGGGAGTCCCTCAGTTTTGTAGCAAGCAGTATGCCTCCCAAAATGGTCACCCAAAAGAGGGGTGGGAGCTCTGTGTCCCGTGATGTACTCCAAGAAAAGGATTTTACAGGTAAGCTGTATTTAAAAATCCCTTTTTCTTTCTCGTACATCACGGGACACAGAGCGGCATATTCATTACTATGTGGGATGTCCGAAAGCAATGCTTTAATGAGGGGAGGGAGACATCTTCCAAAGAAGGATTCAATTTAGAGATAAACTCAAATCATAATAATAATTCTAACTTAGTCAAGAAAATTTTTTTTTTTTTTTTTTTTTTATAACCAAGGGTGTTTCTGATCCCGAGGATTTCAAACTGCAGCCTGTAGTACTGCCTGACCAAAGGCAGCATCCGCACTTCTTCTCACGTCTAGTTGATAAAACCTTGTAAACGTGTGGACTGATGACCACGTTGCCGCCTTGCATATCTGAGCCATAGAGATCTGATGGTGTACTGCCCAAGAGGCGCCCATGGCCCTGGTAGAATGGGCCTTTACCGACAACGGAGGAGGCAACCTCTTCAACCCGTAGGCTTGAATGATTAATTGTCTAATCCATCTCGAGATGGTGGATTTTGCAGCTGCCTGCCCCTTCTTGGGGCCATCTGGTAGAACGAATAACACATCTGTTTTCCGGATCTTTTCTGTAGCTTTAAGATAGGCCTTCATGGCCCGGACAATATCCAAGGTATGCAGCAACCCCTCCTTTCTAGATGTAGGTTTTGGAAAGAAGGATGGAAGTACCAAATCCTGGTTTAAGTGAAATTTGGATATAACCTTTGGTAGAAAGGAAGGATGGGGCCGGAGAACTGCCCTGTCCTTATGCAGAACGAGATATGGTTCCTTACACGATAAGGCTGCTAATTCTGACACTCTCCTGGCCGAAACTATGGCCACCAAGAAAACCAATTTTCTTGTCAGTAAGACTAAAGGAATCTCAGCCAACGGCTCAAAAGGCTGTTTCTGTAGAGTGGACAGGACAAGATTTAAGTCCCATGGACAAATTGGTGACTTGACAGGAGGATTAATACGCAAGACCCCCTGTAAGAAGGTCTTTACCAGCGAGTGGGTGGCCAGCGGCCTCTGAAACCACACTGACAGAGCTGAGATCTGTCCCTTGATTGTGCTTAGTGCCAGGCCTTTATCCACTCCTAGCTGGAGAAAACTTAACACCCTATCAATAGTATATTTGCGGGAATTCCATCTTTTGGATTCACACCAGCCTACGTAGTTCCTCCACACCCTGTAATAAATCACCCTGGAGACCGGCTTTCTAGCCCTAATCAGGGTAGGAATTACCTGCCTAGACAGGCCTCTATCCCTGAGAATCAGGGATTCAGCCTCCAGGCCGTCAAATTTAGACGCTGTAATGTAGGGTGGAGGATCGGGCCTTGTGAGAGTAGGTCTGGTTGTAGAGGAAGAGTCCAAGGGTCTCCCACTGCCATCTTCAGGACTAGTGAGTACCAAGTCCTCCGGGGCCAAGCCGGAGCTACTAGAATGACTGGCTTGTTCTCCACTCTGATCTTGCGCAACAGGCGCGGGAGTAACTGTAGTGGAGGGAATGCATATAGAAGTCTGAATTGATGCCAAGGGCAAACCAACGCATCGGTTCCGCAGGCCATAGGATCCCTCGCTCGCGACACGAACCTGTCTAGTTTCTTGTTGAACCTGGATGCCATTATATCTACGTCCGGCATTCCCCACCTCTGGCAGATTGTCTGAAAGACCTGGGGATGCAGAGACCACTCCCCTGGCAACAGACTCTGGCGACTTAAGAAGTCTGCCTGCAGGTTGTCCACTCCGGGAATGAATATCGCTGAAATGCAGGGTACATGAACCTCTGCCCATTGAAAAATTAAGTTCACCTCCCTCTGAGCGGCCTGGCTCCTGGTTCCCCCTTGGTGGTTTATGTATGCCACCGCCGTGGCATTGTCCGACTGGATTCTCACCGGGAACCCCTTTAATCTGGAGGTCCAAGCCAGAAGGGCTAGGCGGGCAGCTCTGATTTCCAAGATATTGATGGGGAGCTGCCTCTCTGCTTTCACCCAAGTTCCCTGGCGGGAGAACCCCTCGAAGACCGCCCCCCAGCCTGCCAGGCTGGCGTCTGTGGTAACTACCTTCCAGACAACAGGGCTAAAGGATTTTCCCTTTAGAAGGTTCTGAGGGTTCAACCACCAGGCCAGGCTTTGTCGGACCCTTGATGATAGCGTCAAAGGGGACTCTAAGGCATGTGCCCTCTTGCCCCAGGCTGCTAGAATGGCTGCCTGTAGGACGCGAGTGTGGATCTGAGCGTATGGTACTGCCTCGAATGTGGCCACTAGCTTGCCTAGCAATCGCATACACAGGCGAATAGTTGGTTTTTTCTTGTTTAGAACCAACTGAACCAACCCCTTGATAGCTTCGATCTTTACAAGGGGCAGGAACACCTTTTGATGTTCTGTGTCTAACCTCATGCCGAGGTATTCCAACTGCTTTGTAGGCTGGAACGCTGACTTTCCCCGGTTCAGGACCCAGCCGAATTCTTCGAGGTACCGAACCGTGAGGTTTACTGCCTTTTGCAGACCCGGCCGTGAGTGATCTATGATTAAAAGGTCGTCCAAGTATGCTAGGACTGTGACCCCTTGGATCCTTAAATTGGCCAGAATTGGGGCTAGGATCTTCGTGAATACCCGGGGGGCCGTGGCCAGCCCGAAGGGGAGCGCCCTGAATTGGAAGTGTCGCTGCCCCACCGCGAAGCGTAAAAACCTTTGATGTGACTGAAAGATTGGTACATGAAGGTAAGCATCCTTTATGTCTATGGAGGCCAGAAAATCGTCCTTCTGAAGCGCGGCGGCTGCTGACCGGATGGATTCCATCCGGAAGGAACGAACCCTTAGGTAACCGTTTAACCTCTTTAGGTCCAAGATTGGCCTGACATCGCCGTTGGGCTTTGGTATGACAAAGAGATTGGAATAGAAACCTAGGCCTTGCTCTTGGGCTGGCACTTCTATAATTACGTCCTGGCCAAGCAGGTGATCCAAAGCTGCCAGCATTGAGGCCTTTCTCGCTGGATCCCTTGGTAGCCTTGATTCTTGAAAATGAGGCGGAGGATACCTTAGAAACTCCAGTCTGTAACCTGTGGTTACAGATGCCCGGACCCATTTGTCGGGGATCTTGGCTTCCCAAACTTCTGAGAAGAAACAAAGCCTTCCCCCCACCCGCAAGAGTGGGGGCGCCCCTTCATAAGGCAGACTTAGGGGCTGTCTTTGACGGCTTGCGATACCACGGCCTTTTACCCCCAGGGGTCTGTCCCTGCGATCTACTGTTAACGTTGGATCGTGCAGGCGGCCGTCGATACTGTCTGGAATTTGAGGGCCCCGAGACAGGAAAGAGCTGCCTTTTAAATGTAGGAGCCCGGAATGTCTTTTTGACCGGTAAAAGGGTACTCTTGCCATTTGAAATAGTCTGAATATATTTATCCAGATCCTCTCCGAAGAGTCGTCCTCCATGGAAGGGAAACCCTGCCAGAAGCTTTTTGCATGGGGGCTCCGCCGCCCAGTTCTTCAACCATAAGAGCCTTCTCATGTGCACCAAACATAGTGATAAACGAGAGGCCTGCTGGATGGAATCTTTTATAGCATCTACCGCAAAACACAGAGCTCTGGGAATGTCAGAAAACTCTTCTGCTTGTTGGGTAGGCATGTCCCTTAACATTTCCTTTGTCTGGTCTTTTAATGCCTGACAAACTCCAATTGCAGCCACCGCTGGCTGCACCACTGCTCCTGCCGTAGCAAAGGATGCTTTTAAAAGTGTCTCTAATCTTTTATCAACCGGATCTTTAAACATATGTATGTTTTCCACCGGGCAAGTTAGTGATTTATTCACACATGAGATGGCTGCATCCACTACTGGGAGTCTCCACCTCTTGGAGAATTTTTCCTCCATGGGGTAAATGACCGCAAATCTTTTCGGTGGCAGAAAAATCCTGTCCGGCCGTACCCAATCCCGAAAGATCAATTCCTCCAAGAGAGGATGGACCGGAAAAACTGCGTTGTTTAACGGAGCTTTCAAAGAGCCCAGAGAGGATACCGGAGGAACCTGAGGCTCTGGCAATGGTAAACTAAATGCCGAGCGGACCATGTCCGTCAAAGACTGTACCCACAGTCTTTCTGTCTGGGAGTCTGAAAATGGTTCCTCAGAGGCAGATCCCTCAATCCCTGAACCCTCTTGGTTCAGGTCTAGTTGATCCTCCTGTGATTCCAATTCCTCTGGAGAGAGAATCTCAGCATCTGAGGATACACCTCCTGGTGATGGGGATCTAACCCGTTTCTTACCAGGAATAGCTCTAGCGATCAATGTTGCTATTCTCTCTTCTAGCCCCCCTAGGGATACGGCTAGCATCTCCTCTGTGATAAACACAGGGCTGGGCTGATCTGGGCCAGCCTCCGCACCAGATCCCCCTAATGGCTCATCCAAGGCGCTTCTTATGTTAATAAGTTGCGGGGAAAGTATCGGCATATCAGAATCAGAAAGGGAACCCTTTTGTTTTTTGGTCTTTTTTGTACCCTTTGACCCCGAACCCTTGGAAGCCATAATACAAAATCGAGGGACTCCGCCCACACAACAGACTGTAGTGGGCAGGAGTACAAAAATCAGAGTTTAGGGGACAATAGATCACTAATGCCCAAAAACTGATGGGATCCCGTATGTTCTTTTTTTTTTTTTTTAAATATATTATATATTTTCTTTTGACAACATACCGTGACCCCAAACTAAGTTTGCCAGCCTCCAAACCTGCTGCAAAAAAGGGGGATTTCTTGGCTTAACAAAAAGGTATTGGAACAAAGTCCACATGTACTACCCCTCTTCCGCCACCGGGAGTCACTGTTCTGCCGCTCTGCGTCCTCTCCTCTGAAAATCAGCCTCAGACTGAGCACTGACAAATGCCTGCTGTCTATAACAGCACAAAGGCGCGCCCCTGTATGACGCCGCAGGCACGCCCCCCCCCGCCCTCCTGTCTGAACGGCGCGAAAAATGTCAATAAGACGTGCGCACGCGCGTATGCCGGAAACAGGAGGAACATGGAGGAGCCGCGCTGCTGGAGATCCAGGAACGCAGAAACAGGCGGCAGATTCAAACCCCCGGCCAGGTAGGACTCTCCAAAGGCCCCTAGGGATCCTTACTAGCCCTAGGAAGAAACAGCAGGTTTAGCTAGCACACATATTTAGACAGGGGGACCTAGTGATGGGGGAGAAAAGGTGTCATCCTGTCTCTCTTTAGACATAGTGAACAAGGTTGCCCATGCAGAGCATACTTAGGCTATCCCCCCTTTTAGGTTACCCCGGAGAGCCTGCTGTCGAACCAAGTCCCGCAGGCTCCCCCTTACCTGCTCCATGCTGCAGGATGTTTGTCCAGCAAACTGATCCAATCTTCTCCCATCTCCGTGGGTAGCGTAGTAGACCTTCAGGCCCTGGGGTCCTATGAAGGTACCCACTGTCCTGGACCTATATAGCACCCTGGCAAACAGGAACTTATGGTTTTTACAAACTCCAAGTCCTGGGCCCAGGGTCCAGCCCTCCAAAGAGGAGCATTATAGGCAAAACCCCACGGCTTGGGGCCCGGGTACTGTCCACTTTGGCACTGAGGCTCCTTGGACAGATCCGGTTAGCCCGCCCTTAATCCCAAGGATGTGGAGCAAAGCTATTCCGTGACCAACACCTAAGACACTGGCGAAAAAACTGAGGGACTCCCTCTAGGGGAGGGGGTTATATAGGGAGGGGACTTCCTGTTTGAGATTGCCAGTGTCCACACCTGAAGGTACTCCATATAACCCACATAGTAATGAATATGCCGCTCTGTGTCCCGTGATGTACGAGAAAGAAAATTACAACAAAAACTGCCCTTTAACCACTTCCTTACTGGGCACTTATAGCCCTTCCTGACCAGGTGAAATTTCAGCTTCTGGCACTGCGTCGCTTTAACTGACAATTGCACGGTCGTGCGACGTGGCTCCCAAACAAAGTTGGCGTCCTTTTTTCCCCACAAATAGAGCTTTCTTTTGGTGGTATTTGATCATCTCTGCGGTTTTTATTTTTTGCGCTATAAACAAAAAAAAAAACGAAAATTTTGAAAAAAAGTCAATATTTTTTACTTCTTACTATAATAAATAGCCAATTTTTTTTTTAAAAAAAAACATTTTTTTTCTCAGTTTAGGCCGATACGTATTATTCTACATATTTTTGAAAAAAAATAAAATCGCAAAAGGCGACTGGTTTGCCCAAAAGTTATAGCGCTTACAAAATAGGGGACAGAATTATTATTAATTTTTATTATTAATTTTTTTTACTAGTAATGGCGGCGATCTGCGATTTTGATTGGGACTGCAACGTTATGACGGACACATCGGACACTTTTGACACATTTTTGGCGCCATTCACATTTATACTGCGATCAGTGCTATAAAAATGCACCGATTACTGTATAAATGTGACTGGCAGTGAAGGGGTTAACACTAGGGGGACATGGAAGGGGTTAAATGTGTATCCTGGGTGTGTTCTAACTGTGGGGGGAGGGGGGGTGACTGGGGGAGGTGACCGATTTATGTCCCTATGTACAAGGGACACAGATCAGTCTTCTCTCTCCCCTGACAGGACATGGATCTCTGTGTTTACACACAGAGATCCACATCTTGTCCCTGCAGCCGCCGATTGCGAGTGCCTGGCGGACATCGCGGCCGCCAGGCACGCGCATCGGTATCTCAGGGATGCAGCGGGCACCCGATGGCAGCATATATTTGTACGGCCGTCGGGAAGTGGTTAAGAGCTATGGGCGGAAGTGACATTTTTGACGTTGCTTCTTCCCTGCTATGGTATGGAGACAGGTGGGGGCCATCTTCCTCTCACTCGTCTCAATACCCAGCACGAGAGAGCACCTAATCGCCTCCGCCAATACAACAGCTCCGGTAAGCGGCGAGGTGCCTCTATGGGCTCTGGGCACCTGCATATGCTTGTCTCCATTTGGGGCGGTGGGAGGAAAGCCTTGTTTACACTTCGCAGATGTACCTCCGCCACATGCGTTTGGTCATCTGGGCGGGGACTTTGATGAATTACAGCAATTTATCACTGAATTAAATACCAATGACAAGAACATCAAACTTACCTTCACCTGGGATTTTAAAAGGATCTTCTTCCCTGATGATTCCATATCTGCCTGTCATGGCAAATTGGAGACAAGGAAGGAGACAGTTGCCAACACTTTATTGTTAGCATCTATTCACCATTCCCATCATTGATTTAAGGCATTCCCACCAGTGAATTCCTTTGCAACCATAGGAATTGCTCCACGGATGCTGACTATTGGTCTAAAAGTGAAGAACTGTACCAGAGATTTAGGAATTGAGGCTACTTACACAAAACGATTAGATATGCACATAGAAGGGCTTTGTCATCAAAATGTTAGACTTAATTAAGACACAGACAGTTACACCATCCCCATCTCAACCATCCCCAGTCTGCATTATCACTTGTTACGGAAAGGATGAAGTTCAGTCCATTTTAGCCAAACATTGGAATATTTTAACATGGTCCCCTGATCTAGCTTGTATTGTAGGGCCCACACCTTTACTGGTATCTAGGAGGGCCAAGAATCTGAGGGACTGTCTGGTGCACAATTTGTGCTTACTGTGACAAGGAATTAGCTGACAGACATGCCTCGTATTAACGGCATGTTTCCTTGTGGCCACTGCCAAATTTGTCGTTTTGTGAAACGCTGTGATATATTCACCGATGCAGACAGCCAAAAAACGTATTACAATAACCACTTAAGACCCGGACGTTTAGGCAGCTAAAGGACCGGACAGTTTTTGCGATTCGGCACTGCGTCGCTTTAACTGACAGTTGCGCGGTCGTGTGACGTGGCTCCCAAACAAAACTGGCGTCCTTTTCTTCCCACAAATAGAGATTTCTGGTATTTGATCACCTCTGCGGTTTTTATTTTTTGCGCTCTAAACAAAAATAGAAAACAAGGAAATACCCCCAAGGAGGCGGGACTTTGAAGGCCAAGTTCAGAAAAAATATTTTTAATACATTAATTATAGTATAGACCAAATCACATACAAATTGATACTTGTTGGGAAGGTGAACTGTATGGTCCACTACCTCTTTGTGACAATCACTGAGTAGGTATGGAACATCAGGGGTTAGAGAAGTGCACCCGGTGAAAGAAATAGAGGGAAGATAAAATCAAATAACAACACAGTATATAATACAACATAGTAAAAAAGCACAATCTCCGTGGGACAAAGTGGAGAATGCCCGACGCGTTTCTGGTCTCTTGATTTAGAAGAGAACCGTCATCAGGGGCCAGGGAGTTGTACCGCATAAAATTCTCAATTCGCTGGCTTTTACGGAGAGAGAGAGGTCCCTAGTTGGGATGATAGTGGTCACGAGTGGGTTCGGAATGGATCGCTAAAGGGTTATGGCCCTTCCTATATGAATGGTCACACTCCCGATGTGGGAGGGGGGTGAGTTTATTTCAAACGCCCCCTAAGGTTCTGTGTGATAGTGTTCAGGTGATCCCTCTGGATCAAAGAAGCGAAACAGTTATTTCGAAGTGTCCACGGCTCGGTGGCATTGTCCCTGATGTGCATAGGGTGCCGTTAATCAAACGACCTTAAAGCAATTTGATTAAAAAATTAGAAGATGAAATTAAATCTATTAAAAAAGAACATCAGAACACAATGTGAATTTGTTATATTCATTATTGTTGTTCTTCAAAAATTTCAATAAAATATTTGGAATCGAAAAAAGAACATCAGAAACAAGCGTATAAGGTAGAGGACCAAGAGAACAGGGACAGAAGAAAAAAATTAAGAATTCGTGGGGTCCCCGACTTCCCCCAAAACAAAGATATAATAGAAATAATACAGAATCTTTTTAACCCAGTCATGGACAGAGAAATTACAAATACAATAAAAATTGAGAGA
The DNA here is from genome assembly GCA_029574335.1 of Rana kukunoris. NCBI lineage: Eukaryota > Metazoa > Chordata > Amphibia > Anura > Ranidae > Rana > Rana kukunoris. The sequence goes on along the minus strand of CM056055.1, from coordinate 63,973,312 downwards.
GCACATAGGCTAAGAAGACTGAGAGAAATATCGCAGGATAAAACAAGAGATATCATAGTGCGATTTGAAAGCTGGGAGGAAAAAAATCTAATTTGGAGGAATTTGAGGGGGAAAGCAGCAATACAATTTGAAGAAAATAATATTCAAAATTTTCAAAATTTTCAAGACCTTTCACAGGAAACTTTAAAAAAAATAAGAACTCTAAAGCCGCTGGCGAATCTACAAGAACATGGAGTCCAGTATAAATGGGGTTTCCCTGCGTGCCTGATTGTCAGGAAAAATGGGATCACTGCTAGACTGTGATTAATCGAAGAGACATTTGAATTTTGTAAAAAATTGGAGATCCCAGTTCTCCACCCCCGTGCGTCGTAACATCGCAGGGAACGGAGCTCGGCGGCACACAGAGGCACCGTGTGAATCGAGCGAGCACCCGCTCGCTCACACAGCGCGGATGCATCTGACTCGGGGTTACCGATCGCAGCACAGAAATTTAACCCCGAGTCAGACTCGGGAATACCGCCAGGGGGGTTAATAAACCGTGATAAGCCGAGATCATGATGATCGCGGCTTATCACAGAGCATTGCCGGTTTAATAAACTGAGATAAGGAGCAGAGAACATATTCTCCGCTTCTCATCACAGCACATGGCTGTTTTGTCACAAACGGCCAGTTTAATAAACGGAGATCTGAAGATTTCACAGCTCTTCCACTGAAATGTCTCCCTTCCAGATTCACCAGCTCAGAGGTGGAGAATATGGGAGAGAAGCTGGTGTGATAAGAGGAAGAAGGCTTATTTCTTCCTAATATCAGCACCAGTGGGTTAAAAATGAATATTAACAACATAAAATATTTATATATATATGGATATATATATATACACGCACACACGCATACGTGTGTATATAGATACTGGCCGCGATTCAGATACATTGGCGTATCTTTGTGCGAGCGTAATGTATCTTCTTTACCCTACGCCGCCGCAACTTAGAGAGGCAAGTGCTGTATTCACAAAGCACTTGCTCCGTAAGTTGCGGCGGCGTAGCGTAAATTGGCCGGCGTAAGCCCGCCTAATTCAAAGTAGGAAGGAGGTGGGCGTCATCTATTTAAATTAAGCATGACCCCATGCAAATGAATGGCCGGTCGAACAGGGCATACGCACGCATGCTCAGAATCACGTTGCATATACTCACTAAGATATGTCGGCTACTACGTGAACGTAACCTACGCACAGCCCTATTCACGTAGTACTACGTAAACGGCGTATGCGACGTAACATTTGACGGCGTCGTTCCCTGGCTCATACCTTTGCATTAGCTGCGCCTGCTATATGAGGGGTAACTTTACGCCGGACGTAAGCCTTACGCAAATCGCATATATTAATGCGCCGGGCGCATCTACATTCGTGAATCATCGTATCTTACTCATTTGCATATTTAAAATGGGAACGCGGAATGCGTCCAGTAACTATGCGCCCACGATACGCCGGCATAGGCAAGTTACGTCGGACGGCTGAAGCCATGTTTTTCGGCGTATCTTGCTTTGTGAATCAGCGCAAAGATGCGACAGCGCACATTTGTACTTACGACGGCGTATCTTTTGATACGCGGCGTAAAGCTTTTCTGAATCCGGGCCACTGTATTGGATTGGATTGGATTAAATACTTATAGAGCGCCAAATGCAAGTTGTGATACTCGCGTCTAAGCGCTTACCAACAAGCTAAAAAAAAAAAAAAAACAGAAATATAAAAAGAAGGGGGGGGTGTCGGGGCACAGCAAGCCTATCCCTACTCCCTGACAATGGACCGCAGCCTAGGATTAAGGCAGCGTCCTGCTAAGGGCTTGGAAGGGCAGGTCTCTATCTATAGGCTTGTGAAAACAAAAGTGTCTTCAAGCCCTTACGGAAGGCCATCAAGGAGGTGGATGCTCGGAGCTGATGAGGGAGCTGGTTCCACAGAAAATTCCCCAGTGTTTGGAGCCGGCGGCCACCTTTCGAAGCTAATTGGCTAGATTTAATAATTGCTAACAGAGCGTCAGTCGAACGAAGCTCTCTGGGTGGACAGTAATGTTCTGTCATATTTGATAAATACATCGGACCTAGTATATATGTGTGCGTGTATGTACAGTGCCTTGCGAAAGTATTCGGCCTCCTTTGAACTTTGCGACCTTTTGCCACATTTCAGGCTTCAAACATAAAGATATAAAACTAATTTTTTGTGAAGAATCAGCAAGTGGGACACAATCATGAAGTGGAACAAAATTTATTGGAAAATTGGGCGTGCAAAATTATTCAGCCCCTTTACTTTCAGTGCCGCAAACTCTCTCCAGAAGTTCAGTGAGGATCTCTGAATGATCCAATGTTGACCTAAATGACTAATGATGATAAATAGAATCCACCTGTGTGTAATCAAGTCTCTGTATAAATGCACCTGCACCTTGATAGTCTCAGAGGTCCGTTTAAAGCTCAGAGAGCATCATTAAGAACAAGGAACACACCAGGCAGGTCCGAGATACTGTTGTGGAGAAGTTTAAAGCCGGATTTGGATACACAAAGATTTCCCAAGCTTTAAACATCCCAAGGAGCACTGTGCAAGCGATAATATTGAAATGGAAGGAGTATCAGACCACTGCAAATCTATGAAGACCTGGCCGTCCCTCTAAACTTTCAGCTCATACAAGAAGAAGATGCAGCCAAGAGGCCCATGATCACTGTATGAACTGCAGAGATCTACAGTTGAGGTGAGAGACTCTGTCCATAGGATAACAATCAGTCGTATACTGCAAAATCTGGCCTTTATGAAAGAGTGGCAAGACGAAAGACATTTCTTAAAGATACCCATGAAAAGTGTCGTTTAAAGTCTGCCACAAGCCACCTGGGAGACACACCAAACATGTGGAAGAAGGTGCTCTGGTCAGATGAAACCAAAATCGAACTTTTTGGCAACAATGCAAAACGTTATGTTTGGCGTAAAAGCAGCACAGCTCATCACCCTGAACACACCATCCCCACTGTCAAACATGGTGGTGGCAGCATCATGGTTTGGGCCTGCTTTTCTTCAGCAGGGACAGGGAAGATGGTTAAAATTGATGGGAAGAGGGATGGAGCCAAATACAGGACGATTCTGGAAGAAAACCTGATGGAGTCTGCAAAAGACCTCAGACTGGGACGGAGATTTGTCTTCCAACAAGACAATGATCCAAAACATAAAGCAAATGGCCAATTTTCGTCGTTCAATTCCTACCTATATTCACTGTATTCACTGAATACAGTGAATAGGTAGGAATTGAACGACGAAAATTCGACAAAGCATCGAAAATCTTCGAATTTTCGTCGTTGAATTTCTACCTAATCACTGTATTCAGAACGAGGATTTTCGATGTTTTGTCAAATTGAACGACGAAAATTCGACAAAGCATCGGAAATCGTCGGATCTGAACGAAAACGAAAATAAAGCATTTTTTATGTCGGATCTTTCGGTTTTCGTTTCTTGCGCTTTCGTTCGTTAAAACGATAACGAAAATGAATGCACATGTCTAATATTTACTGATCACTGCATTTAGTGTCAGTGTGACAGTTAGTGTGACAGGCAGTTAGTGTTAGGTCCAGGGTAGCCCCCGTACCCCCCTAATTAAGATTTAACCCCTTGATCACCTCCCTAGTTAACCTTTTCACCCCCTATTGCCAGTGTCACTAAGCAATCATTTTTCTGATCGCTGTATTAGTGTCACTGTTGCCGCTAGGTAGCTAGTTTTTTTTTATTGCGATTTTTTTTTTACTAAAGACATGTGGCTAAATACATTTTGGCCTAAATGTTTGACTAAAATTTAGTTTATTCGATTCTTCTTATAACAAAAAGTAGAAAAAAAATGGCAGAGACAATCAAATACCATCAAAAGAAAGCTCTATTTGTGGGAAGAAAAGGACGCAAATTTTGTTTGGGAGCCACGTCACACGACCGCGCATTTGTCTGTTAAATCGACGCAGTGCCGAATTGTAAAAACACCTGGGCATTTAGCAGCATATTGGTCTGGGGCTTAAGTGGTTAAACCGGCTGTAGAGGTGATAATTTTTAGACATGTGCACACTGAAAAATTTTGTTTCGTAATATTGTTTTGGTCCGAAAAATAAATGTATTTAGTTACTCCCGAAATTCGTTTTTATTTATTTTGTTTTTCGTAAAAAAAAAAAGCATTAGTCCGAAAATCCAAATTAAGGTTGAATCTGTCATTGAAGGCTCTTCATGTCTCTCTATGTCGAATCTTCATGTCTCTCTATGTAAAATCTGTCATTGAAGGCTTATGGTGTCTGTCTAATGTTCTAAAAAAAAAAAAAAAAAAAAAAAGATTTGATAGAATCTTAAAAAAAAAAAACATTTTGACTCTTCATGTCTCTCTATGTCGAATATTCATGTCTCTCTATGTCGAATCTTTTCTCTTTATGTAGAATAATATTGGACTAATAGAGTTAAGGTTAGGCACATTCGACCGCAACAAAAACAAAAATAAAGCATTTGTTTATGTCGGATCTTTCTGTTTTCGTTTTCTGTGCTTTTGTTAAAATGATAACGAAAATACCTGAAATTCGGGCAAAAATGCATTCGGACGAAAACGAATGCACGTGTCTAATAATTTTCCTCTGAGAACTGCAGAGAACTGAACAGAGAAAAAACTTCACAGTTTATTAAATGGACACCAATGTTAGATGAAAGACAAATGATAGAAGCAGTGTATAACCATGCCACATATATAAGTACGATAGAAGCTAACTATAAATGTCTGGTAAGATGGCATATGACCCCGGAGAGAATCAACAAGTTTCAGCCAAGCAGGACCCCCAGTGTTGGAGAAAGTGCAAACAAAGGGGAACAACAATACACATCTGATGGGAGTGCCCAAAAATAAGAGAGCATTGGCATAGTATCCTAGATCATATCGAGGAGATAACCGGGGAAAGGATCCCTCAAAATGCATGGAACGTGTTGGTTCATGGGACAAATAAAACCAAAAAACAATATAGAGAAACCTTGGTCCCTCCCCTGCTCAATGCTGCAAAGGCTTTGATTCCAAAAAATGGTTCAAGTAGAGATGTCATCCATACAGGAATGGATACAGAGAGTACATCATGTATGCAAGATGGAGTACCATTGCAGCGGGGAGCACGAAAGGGAGAAAAGACATAGACGGATCTGGAAGAAGTGGAGGGAGTTTAAGTGCACAGAGAAATACAGTGCGGAAAATAAGTATTTGAACACCCTGCTATTTTGCAAGTTCTCCCACTTGGAAATCATGGAGGGGTCTGAAATTGTTATCGTAGGTGCATGTCCACTGTGAGAGACATAATCAAAAAAAAAAATTCCAGAAATCACAATGTATGATTTTTTTAACTATTTATTTGTATGATACAGCTGCAAATAAGTATTTGAACACCTGAGAAAATCAATGTTAATATTTGGTACAGTAGCCTTTGTTTGCAATTACAGAGGTCAAACGTTTCTTGTAGTTTTTCACCAGGTTTGCACACACTGGAGGAGGGATTTTGGCCCACTCCTCCACACAGATCTTCTCTAGATCAGTCAGGTTTCTGGGCTGTCGCTGAGAAACACAGAGTTTGAGCTCCCTCCAAAGATTCTCTATTGGGTTTAGGTCTGAAAACTGGCTAGGCCACGCCAGAACCTTGATATGCTTCTTACAGAGCCACTCCTTGGTTATCCTGGCTGTGTGCTTCGGGTCATTGTCATGTTGGAAGACCCAGCCTCGACCCATCTTCAAAGCTCTAACTGAGGGAAGGAGGTTGTTGCCCAAAATCTTGCAATACATGGCCCCGGTCATCCTCTACTTAATACAGTGCAGTCGCCCTGTCCCATGTGCAGAAAAACACCCCCAAAGCATGATGCTACCACCCCCATGCTTCACAGTAGGGATGGTGTTCTTGGGATGGTACTCATCATTCTTCTTCCTCCAAACACGGTTAGTGGAATTATGACCAAAAAGTTCTATTTTGGTCTCATCTGACCACATGACTTTCTCCCATGACTCCTCTGGATCATCCAAATGGTCATTGGCAAACTTAAGACGGGCCTTGACATGTGCTGGTTTAAGCAGGGGAACCTTCCGTGCCATGCATGATTTCAAACCATGACGTCTTAGTGTATTACCAACAGTAACCTTGGAAACGGTGGTCCCAGCTCTTTTCAGGTCATTGACCAGCTCCTCCCGTGTAGTCCTAGGCTGATTTCTCACCTTTCTTAGGATCATTGAGACCCCACGAGGTGAGATTTTGCATGGAGCCCCAGTCCGAGGGAGATTGACAGTCATGTTTAGCTTCTTCCATTTTCTAATGATTGCTCCAACAGTGGACCTTTTTTCACCAAGCTGCTTGGCAATTTCCCTGTAGCCCTTTCCAGCCTTGTGGAGGTGTACAAATTTGTCTCTAGTGTGTTTGGACAGCTCTTTGGTCTTGGCCATGTTAGTAGTTGGATTCTTACTGATTGTATGGGGTGGACAGGTGTCTTTATGCAGCTAATGACCTCAAACAGGTGCATCTAATTTAGGATAATAAATGGAGTGAGGTGGACATTTCTAAAGGCAGACTAACAGGTCTTTGAGGGTCAGAATTCTAGCTGATAGACAGGTGTTCAAATACTTCTTTGCAGCTGTATCATACAAATAAATAGTTAAAAAATCATAAATTGTGATTTCTGGAATTTTTTTTTTGGATTAGGTCTCTCACAGTGGACATGCACCTACGATGACAATTTGACAATTTCAGACCCATCCATGATTTCTAAGTGGGAGAACTTGCAAAATAGCCGGGTGTTCAAATACTTATTTTCCGCACTGTATATAGCTGCTTTGATAGAAACGGACGAGCCTGAATTAAGTTAAGAAGGTGGAAATATCAGATCTGGGCGGAGTGGGGGGTGGGTAAGGTCAAGTAAATGATTTTAGCATGTTTGCTGTTTTTATTTTTTGCGCTATAAACAAAAAAATCAAGAATTTTGAAAAAAAAAAGCCATATTTTTTAACTTTTTGCTATAATAAATATCCCCCAAAAATATATAAAAAACGAATCACGGGTAACGTGACGGGCGCGCCCCCTAGCTGCTTTAAATGACAGGACGTCATATGACATCCTGTCAGAACAATAGAGCATTCCGCCCGCCGTCAAATGACGGCGGGCGGTTGTGTTAAGTGGTTGAAAGGTTGGGTACCCCTGATGTAATCAAACCGAAAACTGAAATCTGTCCAAACAAGGGTGCAATATTATTAGTCACTGTAATACTAGACACTGCATATTGGTTTAGTAAACATGCCGGGTATGAAAAACTTTAAACAATGGGACTGCACAAAGTCCGACATCACAATCGGGACTATGGAACCTGGTTTCCTTTCTACGGTCATCTCGCTTTGAGCAACAAACCATGCACATCCTTGTAGGTGCTGGCTTTTTCTCAGTTGGTGGGATGTAGTCCATTAAGTTACGACCAGTCAGGCATTCTGGGTTGACAACACCAACAGCACAATGTCCAGCTCTATTCACAGCCATTGATGGTCTCTGGTGGTTCACATAGATACATTTTTTGCAACTTTCCAAATCACAGGCTTGTCACTCTCTTTTTTGAGCAGAATGTAGGCATTCCACAAGCATTGCTCAAGAAGATGCCTCAAGACCTTCTTGCAGTACTTGTTTTGCTGTTTCCTCATTGCTGGGTAGAATGTCATTGCTTGGTCAGCTCTGTCGACACCTCCCATGGTGTTATTGTCGTCTATCACTACTTGTGGCTTTATGATTTCTGACCTTTCATGCATACCATAACAGTGGAGGTATTATGAACTGTACTCATTAGGCACACATCTTTCTTGTCACACCATAGCAGTGCCATCATTTTGCCTTTCTACCAGGCAACCATTTCTCCAGTCTTCAGCTTCTTATTGCCAAACATTGGCGGCATGTCACTCCAGTTAGCCCTAATGGTTCCATAGGCATCTGTTTTGTTTTTCAGAAGAAACTCATACAGTTCAGGAGACTTATAAAAGTTTTTGGTTGTGGCGCAATAACCCCGATTTAGCAATTGCTCAATGAGTGGAACAACTGAAGATGTTGCTATACCATAGTTGCTATATTTTTGATTGAATTAATTAATGTTGTTCCTTTTCCAGTGTATATGACTGAATTCCAAATGTAGCCAGTTGACAATTTGCATAGCATGTAGCATTTTATGCCAAATCGTGTTCTCTTTGATGCAATGTTTTGTACACAGTTTTGTTCCCTTGTAGGTCATAAGACTTTCATCTATGCTGATATCTCTTTCTGGCACATAGCTCCGATGAAAATTCTTTAGAATCTTTTGAGATACTTCCCAAATTTTCTTTAGTTTTGGCGAAGGATGAGTAGTTTCATCAAATCCTTTGTTGTTTTCAAAATGTAAATATTTCATGATCAGGCAAAATCTGTACTCTGACCAGTGTTAAATTTGGCAGCAAATTTCGATTTAGTTTTAGTCTTAGGACTAAATGGCATTTTAGTTTTAGTCCCATTTTAGTCTTCTGCAATTGTTTTAGTTTTAGTCGTAATTAGTCGACTAAATCTCCAGTACATTTTAGTCAACTAAAATGTCCTATGTTTTAGTCGTCTAAAATCTCCAGTACATTTTAGTTGACTAAAACTAATTTTAGTTGTCTAAGAACGAATGAGTGTAATTAAATTGTAATGCATTACACTGTACTGTATATATACATCCTATTTTTAAAGATATCTCGGTAACGGCAGCAGCTGCTGCCACAACCGAGATATCCATCTCTTCAGTGCAGGCTCCTGTACACGATAACGGCGGTCTCCGCGGCAGATTCGCAGCGAGATCGCCGTTATCGGTGGCGGGAGAGGTGCCCCCCCTCCCGCCGTTTTCCCGTGCCCTCTGCCGCTCACCGTTGCCGTCGGTAGCTGCAGAGGGGAGCGGGTCTGTGCGGCTCCTCAGCTGGGCTACGAAAAATGTCCCTCACCTGACCCCATAGTTGCGCTGGGCGGAAATTATGTCAAAATGTCAGTCCTGCCCAGCGTCTTAAAGAGACATTTTTTTTTCTGTTATTTGAAAAAATGACAGTCAAAATGTATTTCATTTTTTTCCTTTTAAGCCTGCATATGAGATCTGAGGTCTTTTTGACCCCAGATATCATATTTAAGAGGACCTGTCATGCTTTTTTCTATTACAAGGGATGTTTACATTCCTTGTAATAGGAATAAAAGTGATCAATTATTATTTTATTTTTTTTCAGTGTAAAAAATGTTAAAATAAATAAAAAATAAATAGGAAAACAAAAAAAAATGTTTTAAAGCGCCCTGTCCCGACGAGCTTGCACACAGAAGCGAACGCATACGCGAGTAGCACCCGCATATGAAAATGGTGTTCAAACCACACAAGTGAGGTATCGCCGCGATCGTTAGAGCGAGAGCAATAATTCTAGCCCTAGACCTCCTCTGTATCTCAAAAAATGCAACCAATAGAATTTTTTAAATGTCGCCTATCGAGATTTTTAAAGGTAAAGGTTTGACGCCATGCCACAAGCGGGAGCAATTTTTAGGGGTGACATGTTGGGTATCATTTTACTCGGCGTAACATTATCTTTCACAATATATAAAAAAATTGGGCCAAATTTATTGTTGTCTTATTTTTTAATTAAAAAAAGTGTATTTTTTCCAAAAAAAGTGTGCTTGTAAGACCGCTGCGCAAATACGGTGTGACAAAAAGTATTGCAATGATTTTCTAGCAGAAAAAAACTGTTTTAGGCCTCGTACACACGTGGGGATATGTCCGCTGAAAATCTATCCGGTGGGAATCTGTCCGCCCGACATGTCTGCTGGTTAGTACACTTACCAGCAGACATGTCGTCCCCCACCGCCGCCGCCGAATGGATTTGGCGCATGCGTGGAAGTGTTTTACTTCCTGGTGCGTGACGTAGCGGTGACGTGGCGGCGTCAACGTCACCGCCGCGTCACCGACACGTCACCGCGCCGTCCGCCGGCGGGGAATTTGATCCGATGGTGTGTACACGCCATCGGATCAAACTCCAGATCGGACATATCCGATGGAAATGGTCCGCGGACCGTTTTCATCGAATATGTCCGATCGTGTGTACGAGGCCTTAGACTTGCAAACACAAAAACTGAAAAACACCTCATGCCGCGTACACACGATCATTTTTTGTGATGAAAAAAAAATACAATTTCAAAAACGTCATTTAAAATGATCGTGTGTGGGAAAAACGTCGTTTTATGTCTTCAAAAAAACAACCAAAAAAAATTTCGAACATGCTTGAATTTTTTGTGTCGTTTTTCAAAACGTCGTTTTTTGTGTCATAAAAAGTGATGGTGTGTGGGCAAAACAATGTTGAAAACAACGTTTTTAAACCCGCGCATGCTCAGAAGCAAGTTATGAGACGGAGCTTCAATGGAACAGACTGCCGTCGAACGTGGTGTAAGTCACCACGCTTTGCTAGAGCATTTTGGAAAAACGATGGTGTGTATGCAACGTCGTTTTGGAAAATGAAGTTTGAAAAACGTTGTTTTGTTTCATCACAAAAAGTGATCGTGTGTACGCGGCATAAGGTCCTTAAGTGGTTATTATGCAAACACTATTTCAGTGTCACAAAGATTTAATATTTTGTTTTCCAGTTTAACTCATGGATGGCATTGTGTCTCAGGACTCCTTTGATCACTGAAAACAATCTCAGACACCTATGATACAGTGCCTTGCGAAAGTATTCGGCCCCCTTGAACTTTGCGACCTTTTGCCACATTTCAGGCTTTAAACATAAAGATATAAAACTGTAATTTTTTGTGAAGAATCAACAACAAATGGGACACAATCATGAAGTGTAACGAAATTTATTGGATATTTCAAACTTTAACAAATAAAAAACTGAAAAATTGGGTGTGCAAAATTATTCAGCCCCCTTAAGTTAATACTTTGTAGCGCCACCTTTTGCTGCGATTACAGCTGTGAAGCCGCGTACACACGACCAAATAAATCCGATCAAATCGGTCTGTCAGACCGTTTTGATCGGATTTGTCTGCTGGGCTATTTTGGTTTGATCGTGTACACACGATCAAACCAAAATCCCCGCCGGCAGACAGCGCGGTGACGTTGATGCCGCCACGTCACCGCACCAGGAAGTAAAATACTTCCACGTATGCGTCGAATCCATTTGACGCATGTGCGGACAGATATGTCCGCTGGTTAGTGTACTAACCAGCAGACATGTCGGACAGACGGGTTCCCAGCAGACAGATTTTAAAGCATGCTTTAAAATTTGTCTGCTGGAAAAACCCATCTGCTCGCCCGTACACACAATCGAATTTGTCTGCTGAAACGGTCCGCCGGACCGTTTTTAGCAGATAAATTTGATCATGTGTACGCGGCCTAAGTCGCTTGGGGTATGTCTCTATCAGTTTTTCACATCGAGAGACTGAAATTTTTGCCCATTCCTCCTTGCAAAACAGCTCGAGCTCAGTGAAGTTGGATGAAGAGCGTTTGTGAACAGCAGTTTTCAGTTCTTTCCACAGATTCTCGATTGGATTCAGGTCTGGACTTTGACTTGGCCATTCTAACACCTGGATATGTTTATTTGTGTTTAGTCTTATTCCATTGTAGATTTTGCTTTATGTTTTGGATCATTGTCTTGTTGGAAGACAAATCTCCGTCCCAGTCTCAGGTCTTTTGCAGACTCCATCAGGTTTTCTTCCAGAATGGTCCTGTATTTGGCTCCATCCATCTTCCCATCAAATTTAACCATCTTCCCTGTCCCTGCTGAAGAAAAGCAGGCCAAAACCATGATGCTGCCATCACCATGTTTGACAGTGGGAATGGTGTGTTCAGGGTGATAAGCTGTGTTGCTTTTACACCAAACATAACGTTTTGCATTGTTGCCAAAAAGTTCGATTTTGGTTTCATCTGACCAGAGCACCTTCTTCCACATGTTTGGTGTGTCTCCCAGGTGGCTTGTGGCAAACTTTAAACGACACTTTTTATGGATATCTTTAAGAAATGGCTTTCTTCTTGCCACTCTTCCATAAAGGCCAGATTTGTGCAGTATACGACTGATTGTTGTCCTATGGACAGAGTCTCCCACCTCAGCTGTAGATCTCTGCAGTTCATCCTGAGTGATCATGGGCCTCTTGGCTGCATCTCTGATCAGTCTTCTCCTTGTATGAGCTGAAAGTTTAGAGGGACGGCCAGGTCTTCGTAGATTTGCAGTGGTCTGATACTCCTTCCATTTCAATATTATCGCTTGCACAGTGCTCCTTGGGATGTTTAAAGCTTGGGAAATCTATTTGTATCCAAATCCGGCTTTAAACTTCTCCACAACAGTATCTCAGACCTGCCTGGTGTGTTCCTTGTTCTTCAAAATGCTCTCTGCGCTATTAAACGGACCTCTGAGACTATCACAGTGCAGGTGCTTTTATACAGAGACATGATTACACACAGGTGGATTCTATTTATCATCATTAGTCATTTAGGTCAACATTGGATCATTTAGAGATACTCACTGAACTTCTGGAGAGAGTTTGCTGCATTGAAAGTAAAGGGGCTGAATAATTTTGCACGCCCAATTTTTCAGTTTTTTTATTTGTTAAAAAAGTTTGAAATATCCAATAAATTTTGTTTCACTTCATGAATTATGATCCACTTGTTGTTGATTCTTCACAAAAAATTACAGTTTTATATCTTTATATTTGAAGCCTGAAATGTGGCAAAAGGTCGCAAAGTTCAAGGGGGCCAAATACTTTGGCAAGGCACTGTAATTAGATTGCCAGGTGTGCCTGATTAAAGGAAAATCTACTACGGCCCCTTTCACATTGAGGAGTTTTTCAGGCGGTACAGTGATAAAATACTGCCTGAAAAAAAGGGATTTTTAATAACAGCTTACCTGTAAAATCCTTTTCTTGAAGTACATCACGGGACACAGAGCGCATAGTCATTACATATGGGTTATATGGGTACCTTCAGGTGTGGACACTGGTGTAATCAACTTCACAGGAAGTTCCTCCCTATATAACCCCCTCCCACTGAGAGTGCTTTAGTTTTGTAGCAAGCAATTTCTCTGAGGTTACACAATGTTCCCCAAAAAGAGGGGTGGGAGCTCTGTGTCCCGTGATGTACTTCAAGAAAAGGATTTTACAGGTAAGCTGTTATTAAAAATCCCTTTTTCTTTATCGTACATCACGGGACACAGAGCGCATAGTCATTACATATGGGATGTCCCAAAGCAATGCTCCATGAAGGGAGGGAGACCGTAAGGCCAAAAAATAGCCAAACAGAAAATATATCAGGAGGTAAAAAATAGCTCCACCAACAGAAAAAAGGGGGCGTGAACCGGGCCAGAGGATTCTATACTGCTGCCCGTAGGACCGCCTGCCCAAATGCTGCATCCGTAGCCTTTGCGACGTCCAACTTATAAAATTTAGTAAACGTATGTACGGAAGACCAGGTTGCCGCTTTGCAAACCTGTGCCATAGAGATCTGATGGTGTGCCGCCCAAGAGGCACTCATGGCCCTCGTAGAATGGGCTTTAACTGATAAGGGAGGTGGAACGCGCTTCAGACCATAGGCCTGAAAAATCAGCTGCTTAATCCACCTAGCCAAGGAAGACTTGGCAGCCGGCTGACCCTTCTTGGGGCCATCCGGAAGAACGAAAAGCACATCTGTTTTCCGAATCTTCTCTGTAGCCTTGAGATAAACCCTCATGGCCCGGACCACGTCCAAAGTATGAAGCAGTCTTTCCTCTCTGGACTGGGGAGTAGGAAAGAAGGATGGTAGGACTAGGTCCTGATTCAAGTGAAAACTGGATATGACCTTAGGAAGGAAAGAAGGTTGAGGCCGCAGAACCACTCTGTCCTTATGCAGAATCAGGTACGGTTCCCTGCAAGACAAGGCTGCCAGCTCGGAGACCCTTCTGTCCGAAGCCATAGCCACCAAGAAAACCAACTTTCGGGTTAGCAGCACAAGAGGGATTTCTGTCAGAGGTTCAAACGGTTGCTTTTGTAAAGCTGACAAGACCAGATTTAAATTCCAGGGGCAGAGGGGAGCTCTAATAGGGGGATTTACATGCAAGACCCCCTGCAAAAAGGTTTTTACAAGCGAATGTGTGGCCAAAGGCCTTTGAAACCATATCGATAAGGCAGACACCTGCCCCTTTAGAGTACTAAGAGCCAACCCCTTGTCAACGCCAACCTGGAGGAATCGCAAGATCCTGTCAATAAAAAACTTGCGAGGATGCCCTCCTTGAGACTCGCACCACTCCACATAGGTTCTCCAGACTCTGTAATAGATATTTCTAGAGACTGGCTTTCTAGCTTGAATTAACGTAGATATGACTTGGGCTGAGAGGCCTCTGCCCTTAAGAATTAGGGATTCAGCCGCCAAGCCATCAAATTTAGCTGCTGTGAAGCAGGGTGGTAGATCGGGCCCTGAGACAGCAGATCTGGGCGCAGGGGGAGTGGCCACGGTGCCCCTACTGACATCCTCACGATGAGTGCGTACCAAGCCCTTCTGGGCCAGGCTGGGGCCACCAGGATCACCGGCCTGCGCTCCACCCTGATCCTTCGTAGAAGGCGGGGAATCATCTGTAGTGGAGGGAACGCATACAGGAGAGAAAACTGGTGCCAGGGGCAAACCAACGCATCGGTCCCGTAGGCCGAGGGGTCCCTGGCTCGGGATACGAATTTGTCCAACTTCTTGTTGAATCTTGTTGCCATGATGTCCACATCGGGAACTCCGAATCTTTGGCAAATCTCTTGGAATACCTGGGGGTGAAGAGACCACTCTCCCGGGAGTAACTGTTGACGACTCAAAAAATCTGCTTGAGAATTGTCTATCCCTGGGATGAACACTGCTGAGATGCAGGGTACATGGGCTTCGGCCCATGAAAAAATCAGGTTTACTTCCCTTTGAGCCGCTAGGCTCCTTGTGCCCCCCTGGTGGTTTATGTATGCCACTGCCGTGGCATTGTCGGACTGTATCCTTACTGGCAGACCCTGCAGGGGGAGAGTCCAGGCGACCAGGGCCAACCGAGCAGCTCTGATCTCTAGGACATTGATGGGAAGCAGACTTTCTGCCTCTGACCACTGTCCCTGCTGGGTCCGTTTTCCTAAGATTGCCCCCCAACCTGTTAGGCTGGCATCTGTGGTTACTATTTCCCACGAGATGGGGCAAAAGGTTTTCCCTTTTGATAATTTTTGAGGGATCAGCCACCAGTACAGGCTGCGCCTGATTCCTGGGGAAAGAACTAATGGACGGTCTAATGCCTGTATGGACTTGTTCCAAGCAGAGAGAATAGCTGCCTGCAGAATTCTGGTATGGATCTGGGCATAGGGCGCTGCTTCGAAGGCGGCCACCATCTTTCCCAGCAGTCGCATGCATAGGCAAATAGTCGGCTTCTTTTTGCCTAAGACTACTTGAATCGTTTGAATCAACGACCTGATCTTCTCTTGAGGTAAAAATACCCTCTGGCATTCTGTATCTAACCGAAAGCCTAGATATTCCAACTGTCTTGTGGGTTGTAACCTTGATTTTTCTTGGTTCACAATCCACCCGAACTCTTCTAGATGCCGCACTGTGCGGACTACTGCATGATTGAGGTTGGAAGCTGATCTGTCGATAACCAGGAGATCGTCCAGGTATGCCAGGACCAAGATGCCTTCTGTCCTTAGGACGGCTAGCACCGGGGCTAACACCTTTGTGAATACCTGTGGAGCGGTTGCCAACCCGAAAGGGAGGGCTACGAACTGGTAATGACTTTGATTTATCGTAAAACGAAGAAACTTGTGATGTGCTGGGTAAATCGGCACATGCAGATATGCATCCTTTATGTCTATAGATGCTAGAACGTCGCCCTGATGCAGGCTGGCTGTCACTGAACGTATGGAGTCCATACGAAAGGTCTGAATCCTTAGAAAGCGATTTAGGCGTTTGAGGTCTAATATAGGCCTGACGTCGCCATTGGGTTTTGGTATAACAAAAAGGTTGGAGTAGAATCCCAGACCCCTTTCTTGGGTTGGTACTTCTACAATTACTCCTTGGAGCAAAAGGCGATCCAACGCCTTTACGAGAGAGGCCCTCTTTAACGGGTCGCTTGGAAGACTTGACCCCTGAAAATGAGGAGGGGGGATTTCTCGAAACTCTAGTTTGTAGCCTGAGGCTACTACGGACCGAACCCAAGAGTCGGGAATTCTGGCCTTCCAGACTTCGGAGAAAAACTGAAGTCTTCCCCCCACCCAAGAGAGTGGGGGCGCCCCTTCATGAATCTGACTTGATGACTGATTTAGCCGGCTTGCGAGACCAGGGCCTCTTGTTTGCCGCGGCTTGTCCCTGTGGGCGGCTATTAACTGCTGAACGCCCGGGAGGCCGTCGATACTGACGGGAAGTCGAAGGGGTCGAGCCTGCAATGGCCTGTCGTTTAAACGTGGGCCCACGCGGTCTTTTCTTGACCGGTAAGGAAGTACTTTTTCCACTTGATATGGTGTGGATATATTTATCTAGGTCTTCCCCGAATAGTCTTCCCCCATGAAAGGGAAACCCTGCTAAAAGCTTTTTGCAGGGTGCCTCTGCTGACCAGTTCTTTAGCCACAAAAGGCGACGCATGTGAACCATCAGTAGAGATGAACGGGATGCCTGTTGGATGGAGTCCTTAATAGCATCTATTGCAAAGCAGAGAGCCCTAGGGAATTCTGCTAATTCATGAGTATGCTGAGCCGGCATGTCCTTTAATATATGTTTTGCCTGGTACTTCAGGGCCTGACAAACCCCAATGGCTGCTACTGCTGGCTGAACCATGGCACCTACTGAGGTGAAAGCTGCTTTCAGTAGGGTCTCGAATTTTTTGTCGACCGGATCCTTGAACATATGGACATTTTCAACCGGACAAGTCAGGGATTTATTCACGCAGGAAATGGCCGCGTCCACTGTAGGGAGTGCCCATTTCTTTACATATTCCTCTTCCATAGGGTAGAGAATAGAGAATCTTTTAGGAGGTACAAAAATTCTATCAGGTCGAGCCCAATCCTGGTAAATCACGTTCCGCAGAAGGGGGTGCATTGGAAAAGACGCACAAGTTAATGGAGCCTTTAAAGAACACAATGAGGATACCTCCGGGGCTACTAGTTCTGGCACTGGAAGTTTAAAGGCAGTGCGAACCATATCTGTCAAAGACTGGATCCACAGGCTCTCCGCTTGAGAGGCCGAAAAATATTCATCTATAGTGGAATTTTCCCTGTCTGAACCGTCGGGACTTGGGTCTGCCTGATCCCCTTGTGGGTCCTGTTCCTCTGAAGAGGAGACCTCCGCCTCTGAAAACCCCACACTGGGTGAGGGGGATCTAGCCCGCTTGCTACTTGGGCAAGGACGGGAAAACAACGCAGTTAACCTTTTCTCTAGCCCACTCATGGTGGCTGCTAGCATTTCTTCCGTCACGTAAACGGGAATGGGTGGATCGGGGGCCGCCTCTGCCCCCAGCACCCCCAATGGCTCTTGTACTATGCCACTCGGTGTCCTAACTGGCGAGGGTGGGGCCGTAGAAGCCTGGCCCAAATCCTCTGACCCCGATGGAGACCCCTTTTGCTTTTTGGCACCTTTAGCAGCCTTGGCTGGTCCAGATCCCTTTGGAGCCATTGTACAACCTTGGGTCACCCCTATAGCCAACACCTGACTGTTGCAGCTAGGAGTAACCAATATGAGGGCAGGTATGAGGAAAATGAAAAAGAACTAATTTCTCTCTTTTTCCTTTTTTTTTTTTTTTTTTACCCGCCTGGGAGGTGGCAATACTGAGGAAACCTGTGCGTATTGACACACCAATGCCCGTTAGCCGGAGTCCAAGGTAGACTCAGATACTGCTGGATCTAAGGCTGAGTCCCTTTAAGCAAAAAAACTTCCTTTTTTTTTTTTTTTTCTGGTCAATAGTGGACCTAAGTCCTAGACCTGAAGATCCACAAAACCGCCACTAGGTGTCCCTGTGTGGCCAAAAGAACCAGCTGCACGCTCTGTATCCTTTCTTCCTCTGCCTCCAGGAGGGAAAGACCAGCCAGAGAAAAAGTTTTTCCCTTTAAACAGACCCTGACGCTGCTGGCCCGCCCCCCCGACGCACACCGACGCTATAAAAGGCGGCGTGCACGCGCGCGCGCGCACACGCGCGCACGATCGCGCGCACCACGCTGAAACCACATGGAGGAAGCAGAGCAGAGGAACAACATGGACCAGCGTTTAGGCAGCACCAACAGACACCAGGTAAGCACTAATCTTATTGTAGTGCACACACAGAGAGGAAGCTGTCCCCATGGGCTTCCTAAGAAACAGGAGTTTTTACCAGCAATTTCCTCTTTAAAACATGTGGGGTTGCAGTATCAGTGTTAACAGGCATACCTGGGGTGAGTAGCAAATATATAACTTACACAAGTATACATATATCTACATGTTATCTGGGTAAACATTAGTATCCCATCCTGCCTACACAGACATAGTGGAGATAGTGGCTGATGCACAAGCATACTGTTAGCCAACCCAGAACCCCCAGGGGGATACCTACTGTCGAACCAAGTCCCGCAGGTTCCCTCTTACCTGCTCCACGCCGCAGGGTATTGCAAAATGCAAGAGGCCCAGCCTTCCCCCATCTCCGTGGGTATTGTCTTGGACCTTCAGGGACCGGGGTCCTGTGTTTAAGGAACCCACACCCCTGGACCTATATAGCATCCTGGCATCAGTAGCGTTTAGTTCTTGGAAGAGACTAAGGCACTGGAGCCCAGAATCCAGCCCTCCAAGGAGAGGCATTATAGGCAAAACCCCACTCCAGCAGGGCCCGGGTACCGTACACCTTGGCTTTGAAGCACTTCGGACGGATCCGGCTAGCTATCCTGGGTCCCGAGACCTCCGAGGGACAGCTAGACGTGACCAACACCTAAGACACTGGCGAAAAAACTAAAGCACTCTCAGTGGGAGGGGGTTATATAGGGAGGAACTTCCTGTGAAGTTGATTACACCAGTGTCCACACCTGAAGGTACCCATATAACCCATATGTAATGACTATGCGCTCTGTGTCCCGTGATGTACGATAAAGAAACTCCTTCACTGCATCCTCAATGTGAAAGCCCGATGTGCTGGCAGGAGAGAAAAAAATCTCCTGTCAGCAGCATCTTTGGAGCGGTGAGAGGAGCGGCGTGTATACCCCTTCTTCACCGCTCATTCCCATTGAAAACAATGGAAAACCGTGGCAAAACCGCTCGCAATGCGCCACTATAGAGGCGCATTGCGGGCGGTATTAACCCTTCCACGGCCGCTAGCGGGGGTTAATAAAGCACCGCTAGCGGCCGCAACCTCGCAGCAAATCCAACGGTATAGCGCTGCTATTTTAGCAGCGCTATACCGCCAGCGCGGCTCCCGCCCCAATGTGAAAGGGGCCTTAAGGAGGGTGTTCCACATTATTAAGCAGAACACCATTTTCAAGCAATATGGGGAAGAAAAAGGATCTCTCTGCTGTCGAAAAAAGTGAAATAGTTCAATGCCTTGGACGAGGTATGAAAACATTTGATATTACATGAAAACTTAAGCGTGATTATCGCACTATTAAGAGATTTGTGGCTGATTCAGAGCAAAGATGGGTTTCATGGAGATAAAGGCACATTGAGGAAGATTTCTGCCAGATCCATGCATCGGATCAATAGAGCAGCTGCTAAAATACAATTACATAGCAGCAAACAGATATTTGAAGCTACTGGTGCCTCTGGAGTCCCACGGACATCAAGGTGTAGAGTCCTCCAGAGTCTTGCAACTGTGCATAAACCTTCCATTTGGCCACCACTAACCAATGCTCACAAGCAGAAATAGCTGCATTGTGCAGAAAAATACATGAAGACTAATTCTCAAACAGTCTTGTTCCCTGATGAGTGCCGTACAACCCTGGATGGTCCAGATGGATGGAGTAGTAGATGGTTGGTGGACAGCCACCGTGTTCCAACGAGGCTGCAAAGTCAGCAAGGTGGTGGTGGAGTCATGTTTTGGGCCGGGAATCATGGAAAGAGAGCTGGTCGGCCCCTTCAGGGTCCCCGAAGATGTAAAGATGACCTCTGCAAAGTATGTGGAGTTCCTGTCTGACCACTTCCTTCCCTGGTACAGAAAGAAGAACTATGCTTTCTGTAATAAAATCATCTTCATGTATGAAAATGCACCATCTCATGCTGCAAAGAATACCTCTGCATCAATGGCTGCTATGGGGATAAAAGGAGAGAAAGTCATGGTGTGGCCTCCATCCTCCCCTGACCTCAATCCTATTGAGAACCTTTGGAGCATCCTCAAGCAAAAGATCTATGAGGGTGGGAGGCAGTTTACATCCAAACAGCAGCTCTGGGACTATTCTGATATCTTGCAAACAAATTCAAGCAGAAACCGTCCAAAAACTCACAAGTTCAATGGATGCAAGACATGTGAAGCTGCTATCAAATAAGGGGTCCTATGTTGAAGGCCGGATTCACACCTATGCAAATTGGTTGCGGCTTAAACCGCATCTAATACGCAGAACATTTCTAAATACATTGTTTTCAATGAGGCTGGTTCACATATGTGCGATGCATTCGCACTGCGCATTGCAGAAAAAACGTGTGCGGATTTTATACCTTGCGGTGCGGCTCAGGTGCGAATTCAGTCCCATTATCTTCTATGGGTACGCAGCTGATTCGCAGATGTGTTCAGTTCTCTTCAGGAATTTCTCTCATTCAGCCCAATACACTTCTCCCCCACTCTCCTCTCACCCGGAACTTTTCCGAGGTCTGCTGAAATTCGCACCATACAAGTGTGATTCCGGCCATAATGTAACGTGACCTGTTCAAATGTTTAAAAAGCTAACATATTGTTCAAAGTTTGATTAAAATAGCTTTTGATTTCAGTAAATATGCTGCAAACACAACAAATGACAATTTTCAGTTCTTTACAACCCATAAAGTGTTTTGAAACTTACTGTGCTTAATAATTTGGAACAGTGCATTGTAAGTTTTTTATTTTGAAAAAAAAAAAAAATCCTGTTATCATTAGGAAGTTTGTTCAATAACATTTTAATTATACTCTTATTAGTTGATAACACGAGAATCATGCTGACTGTTGTTTACATCAATTATTTAGGTAAATGGGAAAAATATCATTGGCATAATAATTTGGAACACGGTGTATACTGCTGGAGTGAAAATCTAATATGCTATTATTTATGGTATTGATCTATGAACATTACAGACCAGTGTTAATTTTGAAGTCAAATTTTTATTTAGTTTAAGTTATAGTCCCATTTTAGTTTTAGTCATATTTTAGTCATCTCAATTGTTTTAGTTTTAGTCAAATAAAATAGTATTCATTTAGTCGACTAACATGTTTTAGTTGACAAGATTAACACTGACTCTGACATGACCATGTGAAAGAGTGGCAAGTAATTTATTAGTTGTCCAATACCACTTCTGCAGGGATTACCCCACCACTACCTTAAGTATTATTAGGCCCAGAAAGTTCCAAATGTTTGTTCACTGGTTCCCACTGCTTGGAAACTTTTGATGTGTAGTAGCCAATTGTCATTTGTAGAGGTTTGTCTGAGTAACAATTTTTTTAATAACCTCATCGGTCAGAAATAATTGTAAGTGTGCCAAGGAGTTGTCATATGCAATGTCTACTTTCATACCAGATGATCCAATAAATGGCAAACTTGGGCGTGCTGCCTGATCTGTACCACAGTCAATAGAGAACCAAGTTCTCATATCACTGAGCTCAGTCACAGACTCGTCGCTGTCGTCACTTTTAGTGTCCAATGACAAATTTCCCCACAAATCACTTTTGCTCAATTCTATAATGTCGCGTACACCCGATCGGTTTGTCTGATAAAAACGGTCTGATGAACCGTTTTCATCAGACTAACCGATTGTGTGTGGGCCCCATCGGTTTTTTAACCATCGGTAAAAAAGCTAGGTACTTGTTTTAAAATTATCTGATGGTTAAAAAAAACAATAGAAAAAAACGATCGTCTGTGGGGAAATCCATTGGTCAAAAATCAACGCATGCTCAGAATCAAGTTGACGCATGCTCAGAAGCATTGAACTTCATTTTTCTCAGCACGTCGTTGTGTTTTACATCACCGTGTTCTGACACAATCGTTTTTTTAACCGATGGTGTGTAGGCACGACTGATCATCAGTCAGCTTCATCGGATAACTGATGGAAAAATCCATCAGACCGTTTTCATCGGATGGACCGATCGTGTGTACAAGGCATAAGTGATTCTTATTCACTATTGCTGTTTTCTAGCTGGTCTAAAATGGCTTTTGACCTAAAGGGGTGCTTTTTGGATGCCATGGATGTTCTTAAGTTTCCAGGCAGGAAGAACGGTAAAAGTGCAGGCAGGGCACGGCACTATACAAAGCACTAGGGACAAAACTGAGGTGAAATGGTTTGATACAGTAATGAACAGATTACAATGTATTTTGTGTATGTTATGTTTTGAACTTTTTGAATTTCCCGACTCCGCCTCCATGTGTTATGGCGATTGCAGGGAACAGAACCCAGAAGACAGATGCATTGGCTGGAGGACACAGCAGGAGGATATTGGAGGATCGTAGGGACAAGGTAAGTAACATTAGAGGGATAATATGGTGTAACCCCAAATGTGGATTGGGGGTTACCACTTTTGGTACTGAAAATTAACCCCCGAGTCACACTCTGGATTACTGCCAGGGAGGTTAAATGCTTCCTCCCCAAGAGTGAATATAGTCAGTTCAGATAATCTTCCTTATAACTAGTCTCAAATTAGGTAGCAATCACTCTGTCTGCGACCCATTGGTAATCAGTGGTGGTCTGGTTGTGCCACATTTCGTAGATATTTAAATGTAAATATAGGAATGAAATCGAACGTGCAGAAATGTTTTTTGGTACAAATGTACTGAAAATTTCCAGTGACAATAATCAAACTCTGGGATTGCAAATGGAAATTGGAGATGTCTTGTGTCACCAGAATTCTCAATCTAAAACATGTAATGGGAAAGTCAGGGCTGGCAGAGGTTTAAAATCTGGAGTAGAGGGTGTTTTGTGACGAGTTAGAACCCAGACAAATTGTGGCATCCATTTTGAATATGGAATCTTCAACCATTACATACTGAACATAGATTCAACAAGCATGCAGAATGGGGTACTTTCACTGGCTGTATGCTTGTTCCAGGCCAGTGACTTAATAGGCAGTAAAGTCAAAGTTAGGATAATAGGTCCAAGAGCTTTCACCACCAAGTAAATCTGTCCTGAAAATAAGTTTGCAACTGATATCCTCCTTTTGAAAATGCTGGCTGTTATGTTGATCCTCTGGAATACAAGGAAAATCGTAATAAGGAATATATCCTTATCTGAAAACGTATTCTAGATTAGTGCCCTAGATGGGTGTGAATGGGTGAACGTGAGGACGCGCTGTGTGATGGGCGGGCTTTTCGAGTGATCCTGTGAACCTATGTTCTGTGCCACCGACAAGGAAGTGAGATAGCGAGACGTGTGCTGGGCGAGATATCGAGAAGCGTTAACTGATCATTCCTCTCCCCCCTTGAGCAGGTCGAAGAGGCTCTGGGATAAGTACGATGTTGCCGCTATCCCTCTACTGGCCGTTACCTACTTACCTACTGCTGCGGCATGTTGCAGCTATTTAGCTATTGCTGCTAATTATTTTGACGCTATTTATTTATATTTATTGCTGCTATCTATTGCCGCTACCTACCTTTTCCCGCTACCTACCTGCCGTTGTCCACTACTGTTGCCCATCTGTTGCTGCGATCTCCCTGCTGCTGCTGATTTGTTGCCGCTGTCTATTGGAACACTGTCCCCGTTGTCTACTGCTGTGGAGCGGGAAGGAGGAAGTTTAGAACTGCCGCCATTTCAGATGCACCTGGATGGCTAGTGAGTCGGCAGGGGAATGAGCTGATTGGCAAGAAAGCGGAGGTGAAGGAGGAGTTGAGCCTCCGTGCTTCTGCCTCTCTGTACAGCTTCGGAAAATCCCTGTGGTTTGCTTCTGGATGGCAGGCTGACAACTGGACTTCGGTTTGACGGTTTCTCCGGTCCTCACACCCCTCAGGTTTTTTTCTCAGCTACCTGCTGAAATACCGCCTCAAGGCTGCCGACTTGAAGACATCAAATAGTAGGTCTGGTATTTTTTATTTTTTTTCTATTTTGTGATAAACGGCAGGAATACAGGAATACAGGTGGAGGTGGAGGTTAAAAAACGGAAAGAAAGGCAAGGAAACATTTTTTGAAGCAGAAGCTAAAGCTGACTGAAGCTAACACAGAACAAAATTGGATCCTCAGACATTATTTAATATAAAAGGTTGACGAGAAGGCTGACAGCTAAATATACAGTCAAATATATATTTTTGCAGTGAACGATTGAGCGTTGGTCTCCCCGGTCCTTTTGGACTTTCCTTGGATTCCATAGATTGCATGATTTACTGACTCGGGACTTTCAGTGTGTAAGAGAGGGGACGTGAGATATAGGAGGTCCCGCAATCTG
Source organism: Rana kukunoris (assembly GCA_029574335.1). Taxonomy (NCBI): domain Eukaryota; kingdom Metazoa; phylum Chordata; class Amphibia; order Anura; family Ranidae; genus Rana; species Rana kukunoris. Next base: position 63,948,764 of record CM056055.1, on the reverse strand, counting down.
CTGACTGATAGATCCCCCCCAGATCAAACAGGATTTATGCCAGAGAGAGCGACAGATGTAAATTTGCGCAGATTATTTACGAATATACATGCCCATGATAACTGCGAAGGAACTAGGACAGTGGTCTCCCTAGATATAGAGAGGGCCTTCGATACAGTCGAATGGCATTTTCTATGGGAGATATTTAGAAGAATGGGGTTCCCATTAATATTTATCAATTGGGTATTGACAATATAAAAATGTATATATAAATAAATATTAATGTCAGCGGTCAAGTTGGGGGGAAAACTCTCACCCTTCTTTCAGATATATAGGGGCACAAGACAGGGCTGCCCCCTCTCTCCGGCACTCTTTGCGATAGCAATAGAACCAGTGGCAGGGGCTCTAAGGACCTCGCAAGAGATCCAGGGACTTCGAGTAGGGGGGCTGGAGGAGAGGGTAGCCCTGTATGCCGATAAAATGCTGTTATTTTTGAGAGATGCAGGTCCATCATTAAAGGGAGCTTTGAAAGTATTGAATACCTTTTCATTAATTACGGGACTTAAAGTAATTTGGGGTAAATCACTGTTATTTGCTATTGATTAAGAAGCGCAGGATACAGCGAGTTCAATCTTGCCATTAAAATGGGTAACGGAATTCAAATATTTAGGCATAATAATAACGCGACAGGTGGAAGATTATAAAAAGTTGAATTTAGACCCGGTAATGCAGGAATATAGGAAAACATTTAAGGTATGGGAAACGCTCCATCTGTCTACTAGGACGCAGGGGCGGACTGACCATTCGGTCATTCGGGCACTGCCCGAGGGCCCCGTGGTGGGGGGGGCCCGGGCCGGCTCAGTCCGCTCCTGAAGGTGCCCGCAGCAGCGCAGATGGATGGCTCATCAGAGCCGTGCGGGGATGTTTAGTGACAGGCGCTCCGGCCATATGTCACTGCCGTGGGTGGGGTACAATCTGAAGAAGCTCAGACTGGCGCCGCGGCTCCCTCCTCCCCTTCCGGGATCCCCTCTGCTCCATGCAATGTGCGGGGAGAGTGGGGGAGCAGGGAGTGAGGCAGAGACAGCGTGGGTGCTCGGGTTCCGACCGTCCCCACACACACCTCCACACAGCGCGGGCGCGGCTACAACTCTGTTCTCACTGCTGCTTTATCCTCACCATGTGACACCATCCACGCTACAGTCAGCACCTTCTCTGAGGTATGCTACAGGAGTACTGTATTGCAGAGGAGGGGACATAGTGGGGGGGCATTTGCAGGTAACAATTATGCTGCCAGGAGTTATTTTAGGGGGGTTAGAGAATGGGTGCTAGGGGATGCTCTTTGTTTTGGGTTAGAGAGGAGTCGTCGTACTAGAAGTAGGAGGGGGCAGATTTGAAGTTTGACCACCCCCCCCCCCACCAAAGCACCCCTAGAACATATCCTTTAATCCCCCCCCAAATCAAAGGTCCCATCCAGCTCCACCCACCGCCCAATCCTATACCCGCTCATCTATCCCCTGATCCCATCCCGACTCCATTCACCCCTCCTGATCCCATACCAGCTCCACCCATCCCCCTGATCCCATCTCTGCTCCATACAACCCCCTGATCCCATCCCAGCTCTATCCATTCCCCCCAATCCCATCCCGCCTCAATCCATTCCTCCCGATCCCTTCCCAGCTCCACCCATCCCCCTGATCCCATCTCTGCTCCATACAACCCCCTGATCCCATCCCAGCTCTATCCATTCCCCCCAATCCCATCCCGCCTCAATCCATTCCTCCCGATCCCTTCCCAGCTCCACCCAGCCCCCGATTCCATACCCACTCCCGCTATCCCTCTAATCACATCCCGGCTCTATTCATCCCCCCTGATCCCATCCCTGCTCCATACAACCCCCTGATCCCATCCCAGCTCTATCGATTCTCCCCAATCCCATCCCCCCTCAATCCATTCCTCCCGATCCCTTCCCAGTTCCACCCATCCCCCTGATCCCATCCCTGCTCCATACAACCCCCTGATCCCATCCCAGCTCTATCCATTCCCCCCAATCCCATCCCGCCTCAATCCATTCCTCCTGATCCCTTCCCAGCTCCACCCAGCCCCCGATCCCCTACCCACTCCCGTTATCCCTCTAATCACATCCCGGCTCTATTCATCCCCCCTGATCCCATTCCTGCTCCATACAACCCCCTGATCCCATCCCAGCTCTATCCATTCTCCCCAATCCCATCCCCCCTCAATCCATTCCTCCCGATCCCTTCCCAGCTCCACCTATCCCCCTGATCCCATCCCTGCTCCATACAACCCCCTGATCCCATCCCAGCTCTATCCATTCTCCCCAATCCCATCCCCCCTCAATCCATTCCTCCCGATCCCTTCCCAGCTCCACCCATCCCCCTGATCCCATCCCTGCTCCATACAACCCCCTGATCCCATCCCAGCTCTATCCATTCCCCCCAATCCCATCCCGCCTCAATCCATTCCTCCCGATCCCTTCCCAGCTCCACCCAGCCCCCGATTCCATACCCACTCCCGCTATCCCTCTAATCACATCCCGGCTCTATTCATCCCCCCTGATCCCATACCCGCTCCATATATCCTCCCTGATCATATCCCCACTCCATCCATCCCCCTGATCCCATCCCGGCTCTATTCATCCCCCCTGATCCTATATCTGCGCCATCCATCCCCCCTGATCCTATCCCTGCACCATCCATCCCCCTCTGATCCTATCCCTAAGCTATCCATCCCCCCTGATCCTATCCCCGCTCCATCCATCCCCCCGATCCTATCCCTTCTCCATCCATCCCCCCGATCCTATTCCTTCTCCATCGATCCCTCCTGATCCTATCCCTTTTCCATCCATCCCCCCTGATCCTAACCTCGCTCCATCGATCCCCCCTGATCCTATCCCTTCTCCATCCACCCTCCCTGATCCTAACCCCACTCCATCCATCCTCCCTGATCCTATCCCTTCTCCATCCACCCCCCCCCCCTGATCCTATCCCTGCGCCATTCATCCCCCCCTGATCCTACCCCTGCTCCATCCATTCCTTGATCCCATCCCTACTCCATCCTTTCCCCTGATCCCATCCATTGTGGTTGGTTAAGGGGCGGAGCCGCACCGACGCACTAGCCTGCTTAGTGCCAGGGGTGGGGGTGACACCAAGTATTACTGCACCAGGTAACACTAACCCTAGTGACGTCACTGAAGGAGCTGGAGGCAGAGAGCACTGCACATAGAAAGGAAAAGACTGAGTCAGCTTGAAATTTCACAACGGCACCCACACTGACCTGCCTTGTGTGCAGCGTCAGCAGGTCAGTGTGATAATGAAATCACCACAGTTACTGTATCTGTGTCTGTTATAAGAGCCATGCTGAGTGTTACTTTCTGGTTCCTTCCTTATTGCCCTGTGCTGTGCGCCTATATACCAGGTCAGGTGCTATTCACTAATGCACACTGATATCTGGTACACTGAATGCCACTCAATGCACATAGTGTATAGATATCAGTGTTATAAATAGGGAATAGCACTTAGCCCTGGTTCACATTGGAGCAATTTGACATGCGATTTGACATGTCAAATCGCATGGCAATGGCACTTCCTGAATCAGTGCAATGCCCCATTTGTGGCGCTGCAACGATTCCCAAAAGTAGTTTCTGTACAACTTTTGCTGACTTTGGGGTGCAATTTCCATAGACACCTGTGCAGCAACCTGCACAGATGTCTCTGAAATTGCCCGCCAAACTCGCACTGACATGCAGGTATGAAATCGTGCGAGTTTAGCTGAACTTGCAGGATTTCATTCCCCTCGTCAGTGTGAACCTGGGCTAAGTAAGTGTTATTCCCTATATATATATATATATATATATATATATATATATATATATATATATATAAAATCATTGAAATGTATACACTAAGTGCTTTTCCCCCAAGTCCCCTTTCACACTCCCGCTTTTGGGCTACAAATAGCACCTGTAAAGCACCTGAAAAATGTCTCACCTGTAGTGTAAATGTGAAAGCCCGAGTACTTTCACACTGAGGCAATGTGCTGGCAGGGCGTTAAAAAATGTCCTGCAAGCAGCATCTTTGGAGTGGTGAAGGAGCAGTGTGTACACTGCTCCTGCCCATTGAAATGCAGCGGCGATTTGCGGGTGGTTTTATCCCTCTTTCAGACACTAGCAGGGGTTAAAAGCACCCCACGAGCGGCCGAATACCTCCTCAAAAATCACGGTAAAGCGCCGCTAAAAATAGCCGCCGCCACCCCAGTGTGAAAGCAGCTTAATACTGTCATCTGTACACTAAGAATGTCCCTTACATTGGTGATCAGTGGGAAGAATGTCCCTTACATTGGTGATCAGTGGGAAGAATGTGCCTTACATTGGTGATCAGTGGGAAGAATGTCCCTTACATTGGTGATCAGTGAGAAGAATGTTCCTTACATTGGTGATCAGTGGGAAGAATGTCCCTTACATTGGTGATCAGTGGGAAATATGTCCCTTACATTGGTGATCAGTGGGAAGAATGTTCCTTACATTGGTGATCAGTGGGAAGAATGTCCCTTACATTGGTGATCAGTGGGAATAATGTCCCTTACATTGGTGATCAGTGGGAAGAATGTTCCTTACATTGGTGATCAGTGGGAAGAATGTCCCTTACATTGGTGATCAGTGAGAAGAATGTTCCTTACATTGGTGATCAGTGAGAAGAATGTCCCTTACATTGGTGATCAGTGAGAAGAATGTTCCTTACATTGGTGATCAGTGAGAAGAATGTCCCTTACATTGGTGATCAGTGAGAAGAATGTCCCTTACATTGGTGATCAGTGGGAAGAATGTCCCTTACATTGGTGATCAGTGAGAAGAATGTCCCTTACATTGGTGATCAGTGGACAGAATGTCCCTTACATTGGTGATCAGTGGACAGAATGTCCCTTACATTGGTGATCAGTGAGAAGAATTAAATTCCTACAATAAACATTTAATTTTGAACATTGTGTAGAGAAATTCTTTGAACGCATGCAATGTAGGCAGTGCAATATGTAGGTGGGAATTTGTGTGGATGTAGATTGAACGTGGGCGAGGACACAGGGGGCCCCATGATCTCCTTTTGCCCGGGGGCCCCATGAGCTGTCAGTCCGCCCCTGCTAGGACGTATACATTTTATAAAAATGAAAATTCTTCCAAGGCTGTTATATTTATTTAGGAATTCCCCGCAATGGATACCAAAATATTTTTTTACACAGCTACATGGAATACTATCTTCATTTACATGGCAAAATAAACCAGCTAGAATAAAATTGAATACACTAAGGCCGCGTACACACGATCGAATTTGTCCGCTCAAACTGGTCCGACGGACCAGTTCAGCGGACAAATCCGATCGTGTGTATGGGCTAGCGGACATTTCTGACCGGCAAATTTTAAAACATGCTTTAAAATTTGTCTGCCGGGGACATGTCCGTCGGATATGTCCGCTGGTCAGTACACTCACCAGCGGACATATCCTCCCGCACAAGCGTCGTATGAATGCGACGCATGCGTGGAAGTTGTTTACTTCCTGGTGCGGTGACGTGGCGGCGTAAACGTCACCGCCACGTCACCGCGCTGTCTGCCGGCGGGGATTTTGATCCGATGGTGTGTACACGCCATCGGACCAAAATCCGGAGGAGACATGTCCGCTGGAAACGGTCTGTCGGACCGTTTCAGCGGACATGTCCCTCCGTGTGTACGCAGCCTTATGCGTCCAGTGGCACAGGGGGGGCTAGCATTCCCAGACCTTCACAAATATTATTTAGCAGCGCAAATAGTGACAATAGGGAGGTGGTTGAATCCTGATGGATACGATCCCGCTACAATGGTGGAGGCTGCAGTGGTCCAGTCTATAGAGGCCCTGCAGGTATTACCATTTTGCGGGAAAAAATGTGGACAGGATTTAACTCCACTAATGATAACAACATTAAAGGCATGGAAATAAATACTCCGCTATGGAAAAATCCGGAGCTTACACATCTAGCTTTCACCCAAGATCCTAGAGCTTGGACAAAATACAGGGTTAAAAAAATATCACAAGCAATTCAGGAGGGAAAAATATCCTCATTTGAAGAAATGAGACAGAACTTGAACGTGCCTGAGAGCTATTTCTTCAGACATATGCAGTTGGTGCACGCTTTGTCAGCCCAATTTCCCAAAGGTATCCCACAGCTAATAGAGTCAGGCTGATGCCGCGTACACATGATCACTTTTTGTGATGAAAAAAATGAAGTTTCAAGTGATGAAACAAAACAACGTTTTTCAAACTTAATTTTCCAAAACGACGTTGCATACACACCATCGTTTTTCCAAAATGCTCTAGCAAAGCGTGGTGACGTACACCACGTTCGACGGCACTCTGTTCCATTGAAGCTCCGTCTCATAACTTGCCTCTGAGCATGCACGGCTTTAAAAATGTCGTTTTCAACATCGTTTTGCCCACACACCATCACTTTTTATGACACAAAAAACAACGTTTTGAAAAACGACACAAAAAATTCAAGCATGTTCGAATTTTTTTGGGGTCGTTATTTTGAAGACATAAAACGACGTTTTGCCCCCACACAGTGATTTTAAATGACGTTTTTGAAAACGTCGTTTTTTTTCATCACAAAAAGTGATCATGTGTACGCGGCATTAGAACAAATAGTGAGAAAGAAAAAGGATTGATCTTAATTACCGTATTTTAGTACCCCTAAAATTACCCCCAATCCTGTGGAAAAAAAGTTATTTTTGTACTTACAGTTTTGGTGTCTTGCGTGGCGTCCATCGGCGGGGTCCGGTGTCCTTCTGCGGCGGGTCCGGTGTCCTTCTGCGGCGGGTCCGGTGTCCTTCTGCGGCGGGTCCAGCGTCCTCTTTCCAGTTTCCCGCGCCGAGTTTTGAATACTGCGCCAGCATATAACCAGCGCAGTACACTCGGGCAGGCTCGGCAACTGTCGCACTCACGTCCTGTTCGTCCAGGACGTGACCGCGGAAGAAGCCGAGACTGGCCAAATATACCCGAGTGTACTGCGCTAGGTATATGTCGGCGGAGTATTCAAAACTCGGTGCGGGAAAGCGGGTATCGGCGTATATCGCGCACCCACGATTTTGCCCTGATTTTCAGAGCAAAAAAGTGCGCGATATACGCCGATAAATACTATATACACCTATTTATTAAAGACAGATTTATCAGATATGAATAAATTATGTGAGTGTTGGATGAGAGATGTACTAAATCTATCAGCAGAGAATTGGGGGGAAATATATACATTTCCATTCCAGATTTTAGTATCACTACGGGGTAAACTAATTCAATTTAAAATAACACATAGGAGTACACCGTATAAAATGTCCAAAACATCTCCATCAAATTCTCAAAATTGTTGGAGATGTGCAGGCACCCAGGAAATTGTATTCATATATTTTGGACATGTCCAAAGATAAGGATATTCTGGAGAGAGATCCTGCGAGTCATTGATAAAGTGACAGCAGTTTCGCTCGTCTTAGGCCACGTACACACGATCAAATCTGTCTGCTGGAAACGTGGCAGCAGCCAATGCCAAGGGGTTAAAGTGGTTCAAAAAGGCAAGTCAGTGAGACAATGAGGACACTGAGGGGTGGAGCCGAGCCTCAACTTCGTGCCCGACGCATCGCTGAGATGCGCGTGCCTGTCGGCCGCGATGTTCGCCAGGCACTCGCGATCGGCAGTTACAGGACAAGGACGTGGATCTGTGTGTTTAAACACACAGATCCACATCCTGTCAGGGGAGAGAGGAGACCGATCTGTGTCCCTTGTACATAGGGACATAGATCGGTCACTTCCCCCAGTCACCCCCTCCCCCCACAGTTAGGACACAATACAGGGTACATATTTAACCCCTCCCTCACCCCCTAGTGTTAACCCCTTCAATGCCAGTCACATTTATACAGTAATTAGTGCATATTTATAGCACTGGTCGCTGTATAAATGTGAATGGTGCCAAAAATGGGTCAAAAGTGTCCGATGTGTCCGCCATAATGCCGCAGTCCCAAAAAAATCGCAGAACGACGCCATTACTAGTAAAAAAAAAATAATAAAAAATAATAATAATTCTGTCCCCTATTTTGTAAGCGCTATAACTTTTGCGCAAACCAGTCGCTTATTGCGATTTTTTTTTAACCAAAAATATGTAGGAGAATACGTATCGGCCTAGACTGAGAAAAAAAAAGTTTTTTTTTTTTTTAAATTGGGCTATTATAGCAACAAGAAAAAAATGTCGTTTTTTTTTTCAAAATTGTCGCTTTTTTTTTGTTTATAGAGCAAAAAATAAAAACCGCAGAGGTGATCAAATACCACCAAAAGAAAGCTCTATTTGTGGGGAAAAAAGGAAGTCAATTTTGTTTGGGAGCCACGTCGCACGACTGCGCAACTGTCAGTTAAAGGGGGTATACGTGCCCAGTAAGCAAGTGGTTAAACAACACAATGCTACCGCTCCTGTGTGTACAGCGCTGTGTGGTGCCCATTGTAATGTACATGGCAGGTGTTAAGGATGGTTATGAGGCTTTAAAAATGCTAAATAAATGGCCGGTAACAGTGTTTCTAGGAAGTCTTCCAGGATTGCACCCTGAGAGATGGCTGGTCCCACAATCACCAAAGAGGTTAAAACCCCTGCCCCTCCTTATGCTCCTCAGCAGTGTTGTAAGTAACGGCGTTAAAATAAACGCCATTACCTAACGATGCCCCTTTTGAGGGTAACGAGTAATCTACCAGATTACTCTTCCCCTCGCGGTAACGCCGTCCCCATTACTTGGGCGGCGTTACCGCAATTACATCTACCCATGTGTCAGCACTGCAGCAGCCGTCGCCATCCATTATTAAAAAAGCGCGCCTCCTCCTCTGATTGTTCCGTGATAGGCAGAATACTAATTTTCCCAGAGCCTCTGTTTAGTGTTCAGCCTATCACGGATGCCTTCTCATCCTCAGGCTCGGACGAGAGGACATCCGTGATAGGCGGAACACTAAACAGAGGCTCTGTTGGGAAAATTACTGTTCCGCCTATCACAGAACAGCCTGAGGAGGAGGCGCGGCTTTTGAATAATGGATGGCTGCCGATGTCTGACATCTCTGCAAACAGGACGGAGAAGGTAGGGAGATCGTCGAGGCATGTTACAGGCACAGTGAGTGAGGCATGTTACAGGCACAGTGAGTGAGGCATGTTACAGGCACAGTGAGTGAGGCATGTTACAGGCACAGTGAGTGAGGCATGTTACAGGCACAGTGAGTAAGGCATGTTACAGGCACAGTGAGTGAGGCATGTTACAGGCACAGTGAGTGAGGCATGTTACAGCACAGTGAGTGAGGCATGTTACAGCACAGTGAGGCATATGAGGCATGTTACAGCACAGTGAGGCATGTGAGACATGTTACAGGCACAGTGAGGCCTGTTACAGATGGCACAGTGAAGCATGTTACTGATGGCACAGTGAGGGGTCGTCTTATACAGTGAGTATATCCCAAAAACAACATTTTAGCTGGAAAGTTAGGGGGTCGTCTTATACGTCCAGTCGTCTTATACGCCGGCAAAAAAAAAAAGTCAGTTACTTTGCTGAGTAACTAATTACTTTTTCAATGTAGTAACTGAGTCACTAACGCAATTACTTTTTCAGAGAAGTAATTTGTAAGTGTAACTAATTACTTTTTAAAAGTAAGATGAGCAACACTGCTCCTCAATTGTGAAAAAGTATTGGCCCACACCAGTGCACAAGGGTGAAACACCGCAAATCTCCATACAAAACAAACATACCAAAAGAGCGGGTGGGAAGTAGGCCTGCCGTCCTGCAAAAAGCTCCCCAGAAACACCAGATGGTCACCAGTCATCTTTATGACTGTCAGAGACCCGGGCGCGGTTGTAAACAAAGCCGCGATCGTGGCTGGTAAACATGAGATTGGGATGTTTTTTCCGCTCTCATGCTTTCCAGCCTGGAGGAGAGATGTGGGGTCTTATTGACCTTGAATCTCTCCATAAAGAGGACCTGTCATGAACCATTCCTATTACAAGGAATGTTTACATTCCTTGTATTAGGAATAAAAGTGATAAAAAAAACATAAAAGAAAGTGCAAAGATAAATACTTACCTGGCAGGGGAGACACCATGATCGTGAAGGTGGTTCTCCCAGGGCGAGGCTCGGCCATTGCACTCTGGCTGAGCTGATCGTGGTGTCATCCCTGCCACTGCTCGGCCTTTTGGCTAAGATCAGGTGTGGTATCCGTTCTCGTCAGTTGCTAGAGGAGCGCTGAACCACCTCCTATTTGTGGAGGGTGGATGCAATCCAATAGCGTCATTGCACCTGGAAGGGTGGTTTCAGCAGGGACTACGCCGTGCTGCCCGACAGATACTGGGGGCCAGCCAATGGTTGCGTCTGAGCCACCTGGAAGGGTGCTTCTGGTGAGGATGGGTGGCTGTGCCTGGTCTGGTCTTTTTGCCGGGTTCTAGTCTGGCCTTCTGGCTGGCTGGTGCAAGTGCTGCCCCTGTCAGAGATCTGGTAGGAGGAGCTGGAACTGCCCTGATGGAAAGACGGGGTAGGGCCATGCAAAACCTGCTGGGTTGACAGGGAGTCTGGAAGGGCTAGTATTGGTGGAGAAAACCTGGAAGGGCTCTCTTTCTGGCAGGGGTGGAGGGCTGCACTGGCCGGTCGGGGGGTTAGATTTGGAACGGAAAAGCCTATGGTGCATGTGCCCCTGGAGTGGCAGTCCAGGGATGTCTGAGAATCACTGTGAGTGAGGGTCACTTTGATTTAACGACACCACGGTCACTGCACCAGCTACACGCTTTTTTAGCACCTGCCTCCTGGGCCGGGCCTTTTGGCCAGGACCGGAGGAATTTTTTATTCCTGGCCGGAGGGCCTGGTCATTGTTGAACACAATGACCACTTCTTTCACTCTCCTCTCCACTATCCCTTTCCCCCACTTTATTTAATTTATTGCCTATGTTTGTGACGTTTTTGTCTTTTTTTGTTTGTGCACGTTTTGTACACAGTGTGATTAGTAGGGTGCCGGTCCTCGGGCCAGCCCTGAACGTCTTGGGAGTGGGTGGACATGGCCTTTTGGCTTAGTTCACCTGCTCTCATGGGGTCTCCCTTCGGGGGAGTCCCACCTAGTACTTGGAGGGTTCTGTTTCGGCAGTCCCTCCAAGGAAGTTGGGTCCGTGTCGGCTTCGGTTGCTCGGACCACAGTAACTCAGTCCCCGTCTGGAGCCTAACGCCCCGGGGGATCAGGGTTTGGGTCCCTTCTGCACAGAAGGACCACTTGACGTTGCACCCGTTTGCACGTTTTTGTGAACACTCTTTATGTGTGTGCACATTTTTTCTGCACCGGGTGGAGTTTTTTGAGTGTGTTTCACACGCCATAGGCTTTTCAAAAAAAAAAAAAAAAAAGTGCAAAGATAAATAAATAAAGTAAAATAAAAAATAAAACATTTTAAACGCCCCTGTCCCCGGTAGCTTGCACTCAGAAGCAAACGCACACGCAAGACCCGCTTACATATGTAAACGCTGTTCAAACCACACATGTGAGGTATCACCGTGTGCGTTAGAGCGCAAGCAACAATTCTAGCACTAGACCTCCTCTGCAACTCTAAACTAGAAAAACTGTAAAGAAAATAAAGCGTCGCCTATGGAGATTTTTAAGTACCAGTTAAGTTTGGCGCCATTCCATGAGTGTGCGCAATTTTAAAGCGTGACATGTTAGGTATCTATTTACTCGGCATAACATCATCTTTCACATTATTCAAATAAATTGGGCTAACTTTACGGTTTTGTTATTTTTTTAATTCATGAAACATGTAATTCATGAAAAATTATTGCGCAATTACTTTGCTAGATAAAAAGTTGCAAAGACCGCCATTTTATTCCCTATGGTGTCTGCTAAAAAAAACATATATAATGTTTGAAGGTTCTGAGTAATTTTTTTGCAAAAAAATTATGATTTTTCCATGTAGGAGGGGAGTGCCAGAATAGGCCGGTATGGAAGTGGTTGTAAACTCTGCTACACCACTTGTACCTACAGGTAAGCCTATAATAAGGCTTGCCTGTAGGTACTGTAAATATTTCCGAAACCTGCACGGTTTAGGAGATATTTACCATATGCGCTTGCACTGATGTTATCTGCGCATGTGCACTGAAGAGACGTCCTGCTGGCGTGCATGCGTGGGAGTAATGTCATCGTGGCTCCAGCCAATCACAGCGCCAGAGCCTGTGAACCGTGAAAGAACTCCGGTGAAGGATGTCAGCCCTGGGAGAAAAGTGCGGGCAGCACTGCAGGGCATCTTTCTAAGGTAAGTATTTCATAACGAGCTAGTATGCAGTGCATACTAGCTCATTATGCCTTTGTCTTGCAGGTTTTTTGTTTTTGGAGGTTTACAACCTCTTTGACAGTTGAAACTCACACGAGATATCAGCAGGTTCACATCTGGAGAAAAATAATTATGTGCAAAATGACAGCATTACTCTCTGCTCTACTTTAGGAAAGGCTGTTGTATGTTAAAGTAAAGCTTTTGGGCGTGGAGTATAACAGCGGCAAAGCTGAACTAAAATCCAGTCTATTATGAACCACGCCGCTATGGCGGTCTCCTCACTCTCTCTCACTGCTCGGCGCGATCATATGACGTCATCGCCGTAAAGCAGGAAGTGTGTAGCAGGCGCGTGTGTAGCTGGAGCCTTGTGTATGAGTGAGTGGTGACCTGTGCTGGGTGAGAGGGCTGCTGAATTGCAGAACCGGCCAGGCTGAGACTCTCCGGTGGTATAAGGGCTGCGGAGGTACCTAATACACAGCTGATTGGGGCATGTTGTTAGCCACTTTAATTGTAAAGAAGGTTCCCTCCATGGGTATGAACTTAGTAGATGGGATTGCATGCCAGGTAATTTCAGGGCTGATGTAGAGTTGCTATTTCAGGTGCTCCTGCTCTGCTTTGAAATAATGACTTGTAATGATGGTGGCTGTCATATTGCTTATCCTCTGTGATTAGTCTAGGTGGTTGTATTGGAGGAATAGGTCACCATATGCGTTAGAATAGATTGTACAAAGTTGCTATGACCAGGAAGCAGTGGGGACTCCTGGGGAACAGGGATGAGCTCAGGTGTGTTCAGATACAGTCCAAACCCACCTGAGCTATCGCGCCAGGAACCTGTCACTGCACCACCGACCACGGCGTTCCCCGTCCCAACAGCAACACATAAAATTGTATACGTGTTGGTGGGGAACAGAACAGAACTGGCATTCTGCAGTGACAGATCCTGACAGGATAACTCAGGCATGTTTCGACTGTATCTGAAAACACCTGAGCTCATCCCTACTGGAGACTCGTGTGAATTGTCCACTCGCGCTTTAATTTTGCGCAGTTGGCAAACACATTTTTAAGTTCCTCCAGCTGACCATAAACTGGTTTATTTTTTGAATGAATGTTCCAAATTTTACCAAATATACCAAATTTTTAATAGGGTACAATGCTGCATCTGTCCCCCACAGGCTTAAAGCGGAGTTCCACCCAAAAATGGAACTTCCGCTTAACCCACTCCTCCCCTTACATGCCACATTTTGGCATGTAATTTTTTTGGAGGGGGGGGGGGAGTGGGGGCTTCAGGAGGAGTGGGACTTGCTGTCCCACTAACTCTTTCCGCTGAGGGGCTGGTAAGGCGATTATCTTAATCGCCTTACTGCAGCTCCTCCCTGTTAGGCGACCGCCTGAGACACGTCACAGGTCCACGTTCGCGCATGCGCAGTGGGTGCCTGGCCGTAAAGCCGAAAGCTGTCACGGCCGGGTGCCCACACTTGAAATGAAGACGCCGGCCGGGGAGAGGAGCGGAGCCCCGGTCGGCGCGACGCTGGAACCATGGAGAAGGTAAGTGTATGTTTATTAAAAGCCAGCAGCTACAATTTTTGTAGCTGCTGACCATTAATAAATATAAAAAAAAGGCTGGAACACCCCTTTAAGACTTAAAACTAGGGTTGTCCCGATACCACTTTTTTAGGACCGAGTACAAGTACCGATACTTTTTTTCAAGTAGTCGCCGATACCGAATACCGATACTTTTTTTTAAACATGCTCCCCCACATATTGCAGCCATGCTCCCCCACATATTGCAGCCATGTCCCCCCACATATTGCAGCCATGTCCCCCCACATATTGCAGCCATGCCCCCCCCCTACCTGATGATGATGCCGCCGTATATACAAAGCCGCCGCCGCGAACATTATAGGCAGTGCCTTTCAGTAGCTATTTTCCCTGCCGCGCGCCATGTTAAGGACACTCCCTCTTGCTCAGGATTGTACAGATCCGAGCAAGGGGGAGTGTCTATACACGCGCAGCGGGAAAACAGCTATTCAAAGGTGCCTATAATGTTCGCGGCGGCGGCTTTGTATATACGGCGGCGGGGTCGGATTCGCTTATGCGACGTTGGGGGGGGGGGGGGGGGAGTATTCTATTTGAGTATCGGGGGGTATTTGCGGGAGTACAAGTACTCCCGCAAATACTCGGTATCGGTACCGATACTAGTATCGGTATCGGGACAACCCTACAGTTAAAACCAAGTGATCAAAGACCACTGATTGGTTCTAAGAGCTCCGTGAGCAGAGAGCTGGTGACTAGTGATGGGATCGGGCATGTTCGGATCGAAGCGGTCATTGCACACTGCCAATTGTAGGCAGTGAGGGATTTCGTGACCGGCAGCTGAACATATGCCTTTGATTGGCGATGTGCAGTATCCCGAGCCCATTCTTACTGGTAAAAGTCACTGTCTCTCTGCTCTGCCCCCACGCTCTCTGGAGAGTTGGGCTGCAGAGGAAGCTGCTGGCTCAGGCTCTCAGCAGCTCCCTGAGGCTGAGCCAGGTGCTGGTCCCGGGTTGTGGGCGGATGCCGACCATATTGTCGCGATCTTGCCCTCGCCTGGACCAGCTAGATCTATGATGTCAGCCAACAGCAGGCTTCAGCAGAACAAACTGCACTCCTGTGATCCACAGGAGGAGTACAGCTAAACAAGCTGTACTTCTCCTTTTAATTTTGGTTTTGAAATTAATGTAATTTCTCTGAATGAAAACCACATTCTCAGTTAGAAAAAAAAAATCCTGCTTCTTTTGGACTGATGTTTGAGAAGTCTCTCCCACATGGTATTATCTTTCCCCAGGACTCTTCCAGATTCTGGTTTTTGCCTGTCTTGATTAACCAGCACAGGATGATGTAACACCCGTGCATGCTCAGGGGTGTAGTTATCCTGGCACACAGGCAGTGTGCTGGAATGTAAACTGAGCTGCGCATGCACCGCTCGGTGTATATTCTACAGGGGATTGCAAATGGGCAGAAGAGACGTTGCAGTAAAGAGCCTGCCTGTTTGCAGTTTATTTTTAAAATTTAGTTACGCTTTAAGATGGGATGTAACACTGACATTTAGGTCCCAACACAGAAAATATTTATTCGGAACCATGATGTCACCCCTGTTTCTAGCTGAAAAGGCAGGACAAAGAGCCAAGATCTACTTCTGCATTTGGCATCTGTTAGTGGAGTTGGAAAGAGCTGAGCACTCCCATGGTTAAAGGATTGGTTCTCTTTTATTAGTAACATGTTTTACCCACATTTAAGGTGTAACATATTACTAAATCACCTGCTACTAGTCCGAACTGATCCCCCATTGTGAAAGCGGGCAGTGGATCCTTTCCCCGCACCTGCTGTTACAATTAAAAAACAGGATGTCTGTGCGGGGCTCCCCACACACAGCTGTGTCATTCATTCACAAAGTTCTGTGAGCCCAGGTTTACACTGTGTACGATTTGAGATGCAATTTCACATGTCAAATCGCATCTCAAATTGTCGGCAATGACACCGTCCTAATCGGTGCGACGCTGCATCTGCGGCGCTGCACCGATTTCAAACAGTATTTCCTGTACTACATTTTGCGATTTCGTGCCGCGGTTTACATGCAACAGATGCACAGATGTCTCTTAAACTGCGGCCGAAACCGGGACTGCCAGCGGGAGTAAAATTGTGCGAGTTCAGCTGAACTCGCACGGCTTCACTCCCGCAGCCCAGTGTGAACCTGGGCTGAATGTCTGAACTTCAACTACTATTGCGGCTGATGGCCTGTAGTTTCAAAGAACTATGAGGGCGCCGGTGAGCACTCTAGTAGCTCATTGATCTTTCTGCAATTCAGTAAGAGCCGGTTCACAGTGGGGCGGCAGGACTTGGGGGGCGACTCGGCAAGGCGTCCTGAAGACAAAATGACTTCTGTATAAAATGAATGAATGAAAACGTATATAGCGCGGCACATGCAAAGTAAATCGCCTCTGGGCGCTTGTTGTTCCTGTCTCCTTTGAAATCAAAAGAGATGAGTCTTGATCTATCTCCTGAAGGCTAAGTGGTTCTCCTCCAACCGAATGCTGGCTGGTAAGGCGTTCCATAGTCTGGGACCTTGGACAGCGAATCTTCTGTCTCCTTTGGACTTGTACCTGGCTTTCGGTATCTGGAGCAGATTTTGATTGGTGGATCGCAGAACGCGATTGGGTTTATGAGTTTTTATTTTTTCGCATAGATAATGGGGAGCATTCCCATGAATACATCTATGCGTTAGACAAAGTGCTTTAAAGGTGATTCTGTCTTTTACTGGTAACCAGTGAAGGGATCTCAGTGAAGGTGAGATTGATTCCCAGGGTTTTTTCCTAGTCACAAGTCTGGCGGACGTATTTTGAACGACTTGAAGACAAGCGATTTGGTACTTCGGGAGTCCGAGGTAAAGGGCATTTGCATAGTCCAGTCTGGAGTTTACAATCGTTCCACCACGACCGCTGTGTCTTCCTTGGGAATAAAAGGAGTTAGTCTGCGTAGTAGGCGCAGCAGATGGTGAGATCCGCTGACTACTGACCCTATTTGTGCGTCCATTGTCATGTAGGAGTCAAAGATGACCCCAAGACTTTTGACTTTGGCGCTAGGGATGATCATTTTTACCCAGAATGGGCGCGGGGATCCAAGTTGTTGCAGGTTGATTCATACGCTTGGCGTGAAAAAGAAGTTCTGTTTTCGCTCCGTTGAGTTTGAGATAACTCTTTGTCATCCAGTCCTCTATCAAAGAGAGACATGTCTCTAGATTGAGGTGGTGATCCTTTTTATTGCAAATGCGGAAGTACAGTTGCGTGTCGTCTGCATATGAGTGATAGAGCAGTTTTTGACTGCTGATGATTTCAAAAAGAGGACGCAGATAGATGTTGAATAACATCGGCGACAGGGGGGATCCTTGAGGGACTCCGCACGATAATGTGCGTTTTTCAGAAGTGAATGGTCCTAGCTTCACTGTTTGCGATCGGTTTTCCAAAAAAAAGAGTCAAAAAGTCAATGCAAGTCGCCCCCAAAGTCGTACAAGAACCTTTTTCTAAGTCGGAGTGACTTGCATCGCTTCTATTATTCTATTGAATAGAATGTGACGCGACTTGTCAGGTGGCTGAGTCGCCTGACGAGTCACCCCAGTGTGAACCGGCTTACTGTGTGCTTGTATCGGTTTGGGAAGACAGTGTATTGAGAGTCTGTAGGAGCCTGACATTGCACCTGCAATCTGCTGGCTTTACATCTAAATTACTTTTACAATACACCATATTGCAGCCTTTCTAACCTTTTTACCCCATTGGGTAAATTCATTGGGGGTCACTTGGAAAAGAGCTGCACGATTCTGGCTAAATTGAGAATCGCAACTTATTTTTATGCTTAGAAGATGGATCACGATTTCCTTTTCACATAAAAAAAACTGGGCTAACTTTACTGACCTAAATTGTAGAATATTAGGCATGTGCAAAAGTGAAAAATTCGTTTCGTTTCAATTCGTCATTTAATAAATTTCGTTAAGTTAGGTTCGTTACATGTGTTGAATTCGTTTTCGGAATTCGTTCGTTTTCGACCGAATTTCGAAAAAAAACGGTCGAAATCGAAAATATTTCAACCAGATTAGAAAACAAATAGTCTCTTTTCGAATATAATTTTTTTCGAATTCCGATCAAATTTAGTCCGCGGGTATTCGATTCGGAATTCGAAAAAAAATTTTTTCGATTTCGACCATTTTTTTTTTTTTTCGAAATTCGGTCGAAAACGAACGAATTCCGAAAACGGTCGAAATTTTTCGCTAATATAGCAATTCGGGAATTCGTATGCATCCGAATGTCCGAATAATGGAAAATTCGTCTGAATTTCGATTCGGAACGAAACGAAATGCACATGCCTATAGAATATACAGTGCTTTAGTAAACTAAATGTCGCCCTCTTGATGTTTAAAGCAGAGGTTCACCCTAAAAACATGTATATAACAATACATTCTGCATACTTCCAACATTTACAGTATGCTGGTTTTTTTTTGCTGTACAATACCATATTACTATTTTCCACCTGGCTTCCATGTGCTCACTCCCGCGGGAGTAGGCGTTCCTATGCAGAGGCGCAGTGTCATGTGGGACTTCGCCCAGATAATTGACGTCTTGAGAAATACTCCCCCCGGCTCATAAGGCGCGTCACGAGTTTCCGAAAGTAGCTGAACTGTGAGTCGGCTCTACACGGCGCCTGCGCACCAACTAGGAGCCGTGTAGAGCTGACTGGGCAGCCACCGTATAGAGCCGATTGCCGGTTCTGCTACTTTCGGAAACTCGTGACGGGGGAAGTTTTTCTCAATATGTCAATCATCTGGGCGAAGTCCCACATGACACTGCGGCTCTGTATAGGAACGCCTACTCCCGTGGCAGTGAGCACCCGGAAGCCGAGTGGAAGTGGAAAATAGCAATAATACGGTATGTACAGCAAAAAAAAAAAAAATGCCGCACTGTAAGTGTTGGAAGTATGCAAAATGTAATGTTAAATACATGTTTTTAGCTTACTTTAACTTTCACATGGACACCGTCACACTTAAACTGAATTTAGGGTTAGAACCTATTTTAGGTTTTCATTGTTGTCCGATAAAATGCCTTCCCCCTAGCTTCCTGTCTTTGGGACACAAGTAGAGGCAAGAAAAAATGCTCCCCAAAGTCAAGGGAAACAACTGACACGGGATCAATTTCTCCAAACAGCAATACAAACCTTAGTCATTACTCTTCCTGCTAGCCAAATCATAAGAAAAATTGTTAGGACTGGTATTTTTACTCTATATGTTTTGTAATTTTTCTTTGTTTTTGTTTTAGAAATCCTAACCGGAAAGGAAGTCTTGTTCTGAAATTTTTGCTGACAGTTAAGAAAAATGGGAAAAAGAAAGAAAGTTTCTTCTAGCCGCCGAGAGCTGGTTTTTGATGAGGAGAAGAGAAAGTGAGTGATGAACTTTATATATCCAAAAGTTAGATAGCAAATTTGTTTTGCAATCTCTAGGGCCCCGTTTACACTTGTGCGAGTTGATAATGAATGCAATGCATTTAAAAAAAAAAAAGATATTTGCATGTCATACAAAAAGTAATTGTTTTCAATGACCGTCATTCACATCTGTGTTGCCATTCCTTTACAAATGTGATGCGATAATAAAAAGGGTCTTGAGCGAGTTTACAGCGTTGCAAATTTAATCTCCATTGGAATCGCATTGTTGGTTCAGATATGTGCAAATTCCACCACGCTACTCTACTTTTTTTTTTTTTTTGGAGAGTAGTGTGGTGGAATTCGCACATATCTGAACCAACAATGCGATTCCAGAGCCATTTACATTGTCTATGGAGAATTTGCAACGCTGTAAACTCGCACAAGACCCTTTTTATTATTGCATCGCATTTGTAGAGGAATCGCAACGCATATAGGTGAAGGACCTTCATTGAAAACAATTACTTTTTGGATGACATGCGAATCTAGGTGTTTAACGCATCGCATTAGTTATCAACTCGCACAGGTGAGAACGGGTCCTTAATCTTTTCATGCATAAAGCCCATCTCCAGGGAAAGGAAAAATGCTAATTTGCAGTGGAGCGGTCCCTGATCTACAAAGATTTCCGAAAATCATGTTCGTTTAGGTCAGTGTTTCTCAACTCCAGTCCTCACGCCCCCCCAACAGGTCATGTTTTCAGGATAACACTGGTTTAGGTCAAGGGTGATGCAAGAGAACGGTTTTACTAATTTGCTCCTTTGCTCCCACAGGCTCTAAACCAGTCTCTTTAGCTTTCACCCCCTATGCTCTGGCGATTGCAGGTCTTCTGACCTCAAGTCCAATGCAAAGCCCATAGTCCTGCATTGGATGTGCTGATGAGGCACAGTCAACAGCTGGAGCATAGAGGAAGTAAAGGAGAGTTCCAACTGCGGGGGTGGTGGGTTACAGGGTCAGGTAAGTAAAACTGCTCTTTGCTCCCCCCTAAGCCTAAACACGCATTTAACCTTTGCAGTGTGGGGGCATTTTTATTTTCCTGGAGATGGACTGTATAGATGCAGTAAAAAGCCTATTTATTTAAAACTGTGAATAAAGCACCTGAACTAGTAGACTTGCAACTATGGGGTTGATTTACTAAAACAGGAGTTCTGGTGCAGCTGTGCATGGTATCCAATCTGCACATATCCCCATGTTACCAATCCCGTGTTTTCCCTCACAGCTGTAGGGCAGCACGGGCGCTTCCTCAACCAATCCTTTCCTGCAGAGACAGTCCGGCAGCCGCACTTATGCAAGGGTCGGGTGCTGTGGGGTGGGGAAAGCCTCCAAAATGGCTTTCAGCAAGTAAATGTGTTGCTCCTGAAGTTGTGTTGAAATGGTTGTTGTGCATGGGGCTGTGTAGCCACAGTGTGGTCGAGTTACCTATGCCAAAAGCACCTACAATGGGCATGTAAGCATCAGAGCTGGACCACATTCTCTGCTGGTAAACTTTGGGTCCTGTGATTTTCATGTGGCAGTTGCTTGACACGTACCACCTACCTAAACATTTTTCCTAACAAAGTACAAAAAAGTGAGAGAATAGGGTTCTCTCAAAGAAGACCAAAACAGAACACTGTGGATGGTACAATGATCTTTAATTGTAGAAAAAAAACACATCAATAATTAGAAAATGGGGGAGTAGCAGATGGATGGGGTGGTTACGCAATTTAAAAAAGACAACGTTTAATTAAAAAGAAGGGGATTCACAGCTGCACAAGTCACATTTATAACCCAATCAATCGACATATTCAGACACAAGTGGTAGTAGAGCACAGGGTAGAAAAATTGCCCAGTGATGCCAAAAAATGGAAACATGCTGAAAAATTGAACACTACGAATGATCCGTATAGTCCTCTTGACAGAGATTCCAATAGGCTATATGTGCTATTATTCAGGGAGTTATGTTTCTGAACATGGATATTAGCTGGGTGAATGCGTGAGGGTGAGATGGTCCTAACATCAAGAGGGAAAGATACTTCCGAGTCCTGGTGACAGGGACACTTCAGATGGAAAAAGTCAGTGAGGTGTGACATGTATGGTTAGAACAGATCTGTGAGATTTACATCAAGTTGGCTAGATGCGGTTTGGCTATACACGTATCGGCTTATTGGATTGTGGCACCTATGTATAAAAGATGCACACGTGGGGGAGATAACAAGGGGAGCAGACTGTATGCATCCATAAGTACAAACAGTGGGTGGGTACGTATGCTCTCGCCCGGTCCCTTGGTTGCAGTCCTCCTTAGAAATGATCTCTACCCCCGCCGTGTCTAAGGATGGAAGTAACACTCACTATGAGCCGCGTGTTCCGCACACAGAGAAGGGAAGCTTCCTCGCTGTGCAGTCCGTGCCATCAATGTGCCATGCTCATGGCTCCACCGCCAAACAAATTCCGCAGAGAGCATATAGTTGAAGATGGCATTACTCTCAGGCGATCAGCTGACAGTTCCTGTGTGACGTGCTGACGTCACGCTGGCGCATTTCAACAGCCTATGAGTGCTGTTTTTCTCAGAGGCACGGCACATTGAACTCTATTATCTCACTTTTTTGTTATAGGCCCTTGGCCATCGGAACTGCATCCTTCATAGTCATATGTGGATGAAGTCTGGAAGTCTGAATTATTTGAAGATTTACTAAAACTACCTTCATGTAAGGTTTTTCCGTTGATCCAGGCACAAATCCATTTTTTTTTTTTTTTTTTTTTTTTTTGCTCATAACCAAGTACACCTCTTCGTGGAAGTTCTATTCACTGATGGCAGTGGTCTCTTTCAGTGAAATCATGCACCCTGCAAAAAATGGTTTGAGAATAGTTTGAGGAACACGACAAGCTTAAGGTGTTGACTCGGCCTCCAAATTCTCTAGATATTCCAATTGAGAATCTGTAGATTGTGCTGGAAAAACAAGTCCAATTCATGGAGGTCCCACCTTGCAACTTAGAGCACTTAAAGGATCTGCTACAGATGGCTTAGTGCCATATACCACCACGGCATACCTTCAGAGCAGTAATGGAGTCAATGCTCATGCCCATTCTAAGTAATGGATAGACCGGTGCAATTTTTCTGTAAATTATTTTATTAGTCAAGTCTCAGCCCTGGTTTACATTGAAGGTGGCTTTGATATCATGCTAAGTTTATGCAATTTCAAAGCCGCTGGAAAGTGCGATTTCATGTGCGGCTTGCTGACATCTGTGCGACTTCATGCACCGATGTGTATGCAGGTTGCAAATGAAATGGACAAAAATTATACAGGGACTTTTTCAACATCGATACAATCTGATTTGAACGGTTTCATAAGCACAAATGGTGTGCGACTTGAAATGCGACTTTAAACTGACAAGTCGCACTGGTGTGAACAGGGGCTAAGGCAGAATAGTTAACACCGATGTCTGATTTATGCACATTTGTGAACATTTTATAAATACAAACATATGATTCAAAATGCCAGCAACCACAGATAACTGGTATTGTGGAATCTCGACTTCAATCTTCACGCAGTTGTGCTATTATTATTCCTGGCTATGTTCTCTTTTGGGGAGAGAGGGTAAAACGTAAAGGTGGTTTGTCTCTGAGAAGTGACTCCCCAAGTGAGTGTGAAACATTGTTGGAGGGTCTGATGGTTCTGAAACATTATGGATTAAACTGCACATGGGTGTGCATACTTCAAAGCCAATTATTGGAGTTTGTTACAGGCCACCCATTATTAATGAGGGACTCTTCTCCTTGCACAGATAGAAAGGGCTGGGACAGTGATGATGGGGGATTTTTAACTACCCTGAAACTGACTGTAGTAATGGCACTGCTGGTATAGTAAAATGTGTTTAAATGTATAAAACAATCCCCAAATCCTTAAGAAGCTAGATGGGCTCACACACACCTTTTTGTGGGCTCCTAAACAGCCCAGGATAGGATTGAAGATCTTACAGGAACCCTGGGGAGAAGGGGAGTTGGCTTTGCCGGACTGGAGGAAATATTACTTGGCTGGAGAGTTGGTGTTCGTGCATCGCTGGTTAACTTCGGAAGGGGGGTATTTGGCCACGGAAAAAGCGGCTCGTTTGGGTTCTTATTAAACTCTGCAGCTGGCCATTCATAGGGGAGTCGAGATGGACCTTCCGCTTACTGCTTCTATGAAGGCCTCGATTAAGACGTAGGGGGGAAGCGGTTGCTCTGGCAAATCCCAGTTATAGGGGATTTTCTTCATCCAATCCACTGTGGATGAATCCTAAATTGTCGCACTTCTAATCTTTTGAAGACCCTATGGGCTGGGCGACAAGGGGAATCGAGACACTCAAGGACGTTCACGATGGATGGGGTGTTACTAACTTTTGACCAACTTAAAGCTAGACATGATCTGCCAAACACTCAGTTTTTTTGCTATATTCAACTGTGGCATGCGTTTAGTTCTTAATTTAAATCAATGTCCATAGAATCGGTTCCCTCGAATTTGGAGAATTTACTTTCTACTGTAGCTCTTCCCAAGGCTCTTTCGGTTTCGTATAATAAACTGTTCACCGCCAGTCCAGGGGCAGTTGTCCAATGCAGAGACAGGTGGGTGGCTGAGGTACCGGATATCCAAACTGAGGACTGGGATGACATGTGGACACATCCATTCCAACATCTGGTGGCAGCCAGAGATAGGTTAATCCGTTTTTTAAGTTTTTGCATAGGATTTACTATACACCAGCCAGGCGGCTATATACCCATCGGTGCCAGCCAAATGCTGGAGCTGCGCTTTTGCTCCTGCGGCTGGCGAAGCATGTGTTTTGGAGTTGCCCTCGGATCAGGCCGTTTTGGTCGGAGGTCACCTCTTGTATATCAGCGGTTTTGATGATTCCTATCCCGATGATGATTTAGAATATGTTTACTGGGGTTGGTGGAGGATGTTGTACCGTCCAGGGCTCATCGGACCCTGCTCAACATCCTTTTGTTTTATGGAAGGAAGGCCATTCTGTTAAGATGGCACAAGCCGGGGGCACCTGATTTGCACTTTTGGAAGGACCTAGTCAATTCAATGAGGCCATACTATAAGGCGTCATACCTTTTCTAGAGGTTGTGGGAAAAAATTTGACATGGTATGGCAGGCTTGGTACAACTCTGACCTAACTGTTGGATGATGCCTGATAACGGGGGTGGGTTTCTTCGTACTTCTTGGCACCATAGTTACGCTGTCTGCCCACTTTTCAGATAACAGGGTGATCCTTCATGCATATGTCTTGAAGTCAGTTTTTGCTTTTCAAGGATGACCATGTGTAATACGATCTCTCGTGGGATTGCATAACTCTGTATTTGAGATTAAAAGGATTTCTGCGTGTGTTCCTATTTGATCTTTTTGAATAAAACCAAGTTAAAAAAAAAAAAAAATGATGCTCTGTTAAACCTGTTAATTGCAAACCATACAGAGATTATTATTAATGTTCATATAGAACAGCCATGTAAAAAGTCTGGCCCGCGGGCCAATCGCAGCCCGCATTCTGGTTTTAAACGGCCCGCCTGGTTGTTTGGACATGTATATCTTTTGTGACCCCCGACGATCTCCCAGCGTCGGTGGCCACAGAGATGTATATGCCTTGGAGCAGGGCTCAAAATTTCAGGCCCATAGCTACTAGCCAGGCCTCAAGAGTTACTCGCCACCAGTTGCCCCACCTAATTCATACACTGCCCTGCGCCTAATTGCACCTGTAAACACGCCCTCGTAGATTATCTAATGGAATGACACTGTTAAATGTTTTATGCAGAATCAAGTTACACAATTAAATATTACTAACAACAACTTTAACAAAACGGGACAGGGCACTGGGGGCAGACCAGAGGGACAGGGCACTAGAACTGGGTCTTCCCCATTCTCTTGCTGTTTCCTCTGTAACTCCCATTCTCCCTCTCCCTCTTCCTCTCCATTGACAGCATAGCACAGATTACGCTGACCCCGCACAGCACACATTGAGACCAGTCTGTTAAAAGGGCTCAGGCTGAACTGCTGGACACTTACATAGAGCACAAGGAGAAGAAAACTGCACAAACTGGAAGGCTGTCACTCTAATGTCAGGGCAACTTTCAGTGAGCGCTGCACCGGAGTGGTCATTTTCGCAATCCTCCACCTCACTCATTACTTCCTGCTCTTCAGCTACATTGGTCGGTTGGGGGGGGCGGGGCAGGCTCAGAGAGGTCATACTGTTGGGTCCCATGGCTTAATGAGAATTGTAAGGAGAGCACCTGTGTACTGCTCTGCCTGTGCGCGGCTCACCAGACTACTGTTCCCGAGCATGCACCTTTCCTCTTTGGCCGCCAATCGCATCGGAGCTCTAAGTGTTGGTACAGATTGGAGGGAGATTGGTCATGCAGCCCTGTTATCACTCGCCCCCAGCTGAAATCCACTCGCCAAATGCTATTAGGCGAGTGAAAATTTTGAGGGCTGCCTTGGAGGACAGGGAGGAGGTAGGACGAGCGCCGTACATACACAGGAGAATTTCCTGTTTACAGGCGGCCTCTGTAATAGGAAGTTCTGTCTCCGGCGTTGCAATTGGACGTTCTGTCCATCAAGAGAGTAAGGGGATTTTCTATTATAGAAGCCGCCGTGTAAACAGGAGATTCTCCTTTAAGTAAACTTTGGCGCTCGTGGGTGCATTCCTGGCAATGGTGGGGGTCTGCATTCCTGGCAATAGTGGGTCTGCAGATGGTCACTGACCCCTTTTTTAGTAAGAGCTGTGAAAATGCGAAATAGACAACCTCAAGAACTGGCCAGCTCAGTGTTCTAAAAAAAAAAAAAGCGTACAAAATATACCTGGATATTGAAATTTTAAAAGGTAATATTGACAGGGGTTATTGATCCAGGGAATATCTGATTGCCTCATGGGGGATGAGAAGGGATTTTTTTTTTTAATTTTTTTTTAAATACTGGGTTGGGGTAATTTATCAGACCCAGTATGGCATGCCTATGTGTCTTATGTAGGTTTCTCTGTCTTGTTATAGAGAATATTTGACTGGTTTCCATAAAAGGAAAGTACAAAGAAGAAAGGCTGCTGTGGAAGAAATCAAACAGAAAATAAAGGAGGAGCAAAAGAGGATGAAGGAAGAGGTAAGATGTGTGTGTTCATACCAGCATTCCACAACTTTATTATTTGTAGTTAAAAATAGGCCCCCTCATAAACACTGTTTCAGCCTATAGAACAAAATCTGTTAATTGGGGAAGGGGGTGTGTAATAAACAATAAAAAAAAATATATATATATAATTTTATTATTAGTAGATGGCAAAGTTAAACCACCATACGATATCTTTTATTATTTGGGTCGGCATAGTGGCCAATCAACTTCCAACTTTTGCTTGTTCAGTGTGACCTCCGCCACACCAATATCAATGACTGTTGTCATATCAAAGGCTGGGTTCACACTGGTGCAACACGACAGCCGTTCTACTTTTGGATCCGACTTGGATCCCCGCCAATACCAGGCACTGTTTGGTATGAATCTTGAAGGGGACCTTCACGCCAAATTTTAAATAAAAAACCGGCATGAGTTCCCTCACCAAGAGCATACCAGGCCCTTGGGTCTGGTATGGATTTAAATGGGAACCCCTAAGCTGGTAAAACGGCGTGGGGGTGGGGGATTACCCTAAAATCCATACCGGACCCTTATCCCTGCACGCAGCCTGGCCGGTGAGGGAAGGGGGTGGGGACTAGAGAGCGACCCCCCCCCCCCCCCATTTGAACTGTTTCAGGCTGCATGCCCTCAACATGGGTGGGTGATTTGGGGCAGGGGGGGCGGCCTCTCCACCCCGAAGCACCTTGTCCCCATGTTGATGAGGACAAGAGCCTCTTCCCGACAACCCTAGCCGCTGGTTTTCGGGGTCTGTTGGTGGGGGCCTTATCGGAAGCCCCCTTTAATGAGGGGGGCCCCCAGATCCCGGCCCCACACCCTATGTGAGTATGGGGTACATCGTTCGCCCTACCCATTCACCTGGGGGGAAAAGGTGTCAAGAAAAACACACAACACAGGTTTTTAAAGTCATTTATTAGGCGACCTCGGGGGTCCTCTTCTGACTTTCAGGTCTCTTGTTCCGACTTTCTGCTCTCCTCCACCATCTTCTTTTCTTCCAACGTTGACACGACTCTCTCTCGCACTGTAATTCCGTGTGCGCGGTGCACAGCGATTTATATTGGCATGGGGTGTGGTCACCGGGTGATGTCAGTGACCTCTGCCCCTCATGACATCAGTCTCAGGGCCTTAGAACAGTGTGAAGTGAACATTTGAGTTACTAAATGACGGGGTCTGAAGCAAAATTCCATGTATGGTTTTAAAAACCTGTTTGGGGGAGGGGGGGGTCAATCTAATTGAAATGTTCAAGCAGTCCCATATTTTTTTTGAAAAGCAAATCCACAGAACTGTCCAGTTTCCTGTTCTGCAACTGTTGCTCAGATATATTTCTTCCCCAACAGAGGCACAAAGAATACATGAAGATGCTTAAGGAACGAGAAGAGGCTTTAGGTAAGACAAATCCTCTCTATAGATCGCTCAAAGAACTATAGACCTTATGTTGTGTAATTACACTCTCAGAAAAGGAGAAGTCTATAACATGCCAGGGCTGTGCTAAGTAATTCTATTAGATTTTCTGCAGATTTTTGTCTCCAGTTTTACCAAAACCATGTAATATGAGGTCAAACCTTCAGAGTTTCAATTTGTGTGCAATCAGGTAGGCCCTTGCACTACATGGCTTTGGCAAATTTGAAGACAAAAATCTGCATATAATCTAATGGTGTGTATGGGGCTTTAGTCAGATTTTTTTTTAGTTCAAAGGCAAATGTATGAAAAGAAAACCACTGCAAGTAAGCATTTAAAATTGTCAGCCACTGGTATTTGTACAGTCATCCTCTTGCCTCAACTATAATGAACGCTGTCTATGTACCTTTTTATTTCCATGCATCTTTTCACACGGACCCTCCAGTCTCCCCTATGGAGCGGTGGATGTCAACGGTGACGTGTCCGCCGCTATCTGATCTGCCAAATCCAGGCGGCTGAAGGACCTATTTGCCATCCCTCTGGGGGATCCGATAAAAAACGAAAAGGCGGTCCTTTCTTTTTTTTTTTTTTTTTTTTATCCGATCTCTCCATAGAGTTCGACTCTTACAGGTCGGTCTCAGCACGATGAGCGGAGACGGAGCTGTCATTTGTCTGCTCAGCCGAGCAACCGGATTCCATCAAATGGATCCGCCTAGTGTGAAAGGGCCCTTAAAGATTGACCACATAGGATGAAATTATGTCAACAAATATTGCTGGTACTAGAAATCTGTGATTTATTTATTATTTCAGAGGAAGCGGATGAAATAGAGAGGCTGGTGACTGCTAAAACAGAGTCTCTTCTTTTTGACCATCCCAATCACACTGTAACCGTGACAACTATTAGTGATCTGGACCTGTCCGGAGTGGGCCTTCTGCCTCCTGGCAGCATGGAGGTATGCTTTAATTTCATATACACTATATTGTCGAAAGTATTGTGATGCCTCCCTTTGCACGCACATGAACTTTATTGGCATTGCAGTCTTAGTCCGTAGGGTTCAATATTAAGTTGGCCCACCCTTTGCAACTAAACCAGCTTCAACTATATATAACACAGCAGTGCATCTTTACCTCCTTGCCGACCGCCCACCGCAGTAATACGGCGGGACGGTGGCACATTGGGCTAGAGCACGTAGCTCTACGTCCTCCCTTTAGCGGGCGCTAGGGGGAGCGCCGCCGGCTGCCCGCGCGCCCCCCCCGCTCGTCCCTCGAGTCCCGCACGCCCGGCGGGCGCGATCGTCGCCGGGCACGCGCGCTCGTTCGTCACAGAGCGGGGACCGGGAGCTTTGTGTGTAAACACAAAGCTCTCGGTCCTGTCAGCAGGGGAAACGCTGATCTCCTGTTCATACAATGTATGAACAGAAGATCGTTGATTTCCCCTAGTGAGGCCACCCCCCCCCCCCCCCATACAGCTAGAACACACCCAGGAACACACTTAACCCCTTCCCTGCCCCCTAGTGTTAACCCCTTCACTGCCAGTGGCATTTTTATAGTAATACAATGCATTTTTATAGCATTGATCGCTATAAAAATGCCAATGGTCCCAAAAATGTGTCAAAATTGTCCGATGTGTCCGCCATAATGTCTCGGTACTGAAAAAAAACGCTGATCGCCGTCATTACTAGTAAAAGAAAAATACTAATAAAAATGCCATAAAACTACCCCCTTTTTTGTAAACGCTATATCTGTGCCTCGATACGATCCTGTCTCGAAAGTCTTGGACAGTTCCTTGGACTTTATGGCTTGGTTTGTGCTCTGACATGCACTGTTAACTGTGGGACCTTTATATAGACAGTGTGAGCCTTTCCAAATCATGTCAAATTAACTGAATTTACCACAGGTGAACTCCAAGTTGTAGAAACACCTCAAGGATGATCAGTGGAAACGGGATACACCTGAGCTAAATTGAGTGTCATGGCAAAGGCTGTGAATACACTATATATAGATATATAGATATATAGATATATATATATATATATATATATATATCTATATATATATATCCATTTTTAATAAATTTGCAAGGATTTCAAACAGTTTTTTTTCATGTTGTCATTATGGGGTATTCTTGGTAGAATTTTTTTGAGGAAAATTATTAATTGAATCCATTTTGGATTAGGGCTGTAACATGCCAAAATGTGGAAAAAGTGAAGCGCTGTGAATACTTTGCGGATGCACTGTATGTACCTGTGTTTAGCACATTCATGTACTTTCATGTTACCCCCAGATTTGGGTATCTTGTACTAAAAGCTCACAAGTCTAACAGTTTGTTGTCGTGTTGCTAAAACCTGTTATGGTGAGCCATATACTTTATGGTTGCTTTCACGCTGGGATGGGCGTTGACGATAAAACACGCTAGCTTTAGGGGCGCTTTACAGTCGTTTTATCGGTGGTATTCGGCTGCTAGCGGGAAGCTTTCAACCACTGCTAGCGGCCGAATATAGGGTTAAATGCGCCCATGTAGCGCTGCTGCCAAATCGCATAGCAGGCGCTTCCGCATCGGTCCCCATTAAAGGGGTTGTAAAGGTACAATTTTTTTACCTTTTTAGTGCCCTCCTCTTTCACCATGATTTCTAGCCTACTCCTATTAACCACTTGACAACCACCCACTGTAAATATACGTCATGTTTTTAAAGATGGATATCTCGGTAACGGCAGCAGCTGCTGCCACAACCGAGATATCCATCTCTTCAGTGGGCGGTTCTGTCAATTATAACGGCGGTCTCCGCAGCGGATTCGCCGCGAGATTGCCTTTATTGGTGGCGGCAGAGGGCGGCCCTCCACCGCTTACCGGAGCCGTCGGTAGCGACGGAGGCGATCGGGTCCTCTGCTTCTATGTGGGGATGCGTGTGAGGCCAACATGGCACCCACCCATCCCCATAGCTCTCCTGGGCGGAAGTGACGTCAAAACGTCAGTCCCGCCCAGCGTCTTAAAGAAACTTTGTCATTTTTTTAAATGACAAAAAAAAAAAAGTTTCCATTTTTTTTTTTTTAACCTCAGATCTCATATTTAAGAGGACCTGTCATGCTTTTTTCTATTACAAGGGATGTTTACATTGCTTGTAATAGGAATAAAAGTGATACATTTATAATTTTTTACACTGAAAAAATAAATAAAATAAAAATAAATAAGAAACACATTTTTTTTTTTTAAAGCACCCTGTCCCGTTCAAACCACACAAGTGAGTTATCGCCGCGATCGTTAGAGCGAGAGCAATAATTCTAGCCCTCCTCTGTCACTCAAAAAATACAACCTATAGAATTTTTTAAGCGTCGCCTGTCGAGATTTTTAAGGGTAAAAGTTTGACGCCATGCCACGAGCGGGCGCAATTTTTAAGCGTGACATGTTGGGTATTATTTTACTCGGCGTAACATTATCTTTCACATTATATAAAAAAAATTGGGCAAAATGTATTGTTTTATTTTTTAATTCAAAAAAGTGAATTTTTTCCAAAAAAAAGTGCGCTCGTAAGACCGCTGCGCAAATACGGTGTGACAAAGTATTGCAATGACTGCCATTTTATTTTCTAGGGTGTTAGAAAAAAAATATATAATGTTTGGGGGTTTAAAGTAATTTTCTAGTAAAAAAAACTGTTTTAGTCTCGTAAACACAGAATCTAAAAACGGGCTCGGTGGTGAAGTGGTTAATCTGAACAAATATACAAAATTTGTAAGCTGAAGAGCCTTACACATTTACGTCTTTAAAGTCTGTGAGTAGGCACTGGTGTGTCACACATTTCAGAGCCTGCCTTCTAAACTGCAGAGATGCGGAGGAGTTTCAGGAGCTGGAGTTGGTACAGAAATTGCTTTTTAAGGCCCCTTTCACACTGGACGTTTTTCAGACGCTTTGGCGTTAAAAAAAAAAGCGCATTTAAAGCGCTTGAAAGAAGCCTCATCTGCAATCCAATGTGAAAGCCCAAGTGCTTTCAGACCCCGTTCACACTGCCAGCGCCCGAAAAACGCTGGTAAAGCTCCGCTAAGACCCCTTTACACTGGGGTGTTTTTCAGGTGCTTTGGCTTTAAAAAAAAATTGTCTTAATAGAAAAAGGCGCTTTAGGAGCTTGTATTCAACGCTCCTAAAGTGCTGCAAAGAAGCTGCTTGCGGGACTTTTTTTGACGCCCTGCCCACGCAGCACCACTGTGTGAAAGCACTCGGGCTTTCACATTGGGATTGCAGATGCAGCATTTTTTCAGGTGCATCACGGGGGCTTTTTTATTTTTTAACGCTAAAGCGCCTGAAAAAACGCCCCAGTGTGAGAGGGGTCTAAACCTATAGGAATTGCTGCTTGAGTTCACACTTACAGCAGGAATGAAATCGTGCGAGTTCAGCCAAACTCGCACAATTTCATTCCTGCACATTAGTCTGACTTCAGGGGCGATTTCAGAGACATCTATGCGGGTTTCTGCACATACGTCTATTGAAATCGCACCCCAAAGTTGCCCAAAGTAGTGCAGGAACTACTTTTGGGAATCGGTGCGGTGCCACATATACGGTGTCACACGGATTCGGACGGCGCCATTGCCGGTGATAACCGCCGACATGTCCACTCGCATTCCAAAATCCTGCAATGTGAACCAGGGCTGAAGGTAGAAATTACTATCGCTTACAGTACTTATGTGATAGTGGAAGTATACTGTGACCATAGAATTTTTTTTATGTGGAAGCCTCTTTTAAATTGTAATCATTGTTTTACTTGGCACATTATGTATTTACAATATTAGATTAACTTTTATAACGTTTCAATGCATTAAACTATGTTTTACATTAGATACTAAAAGGTTGCAAAACAGACTCCTAACTTGCTATATTGTTCTATATGCAATATTTAAAATGTTGTGTCCCACCCAAAAAGTGAAACACATTTCAATTGTCATACATGTCATGCTAGTACAGGAGCATGACATGTATGACAATTGAAATGTTTCTCAGTTTCTGGGTGGGACACAACATTTTAAATATTGCATATAGAACAATGATCCTGGGAGGCGGAGGCCTGTAAAAATATAGATTTCCACAAACTAAATCATAATTCGATGAAAATGGGTGATAAGTGCTAACACTCGGGCAAACACTAAATCAGTAAAATGCCGCAATAGCCATCCTAACTTCAATAACTAGTGTGGATCAGGTGGCTGGTGAAACAATGTAACACAATGCCGGTGAGTGATAATAAAATAAAGAATACACAAAAATATGAAAATAGGCAATGAAACCATAAGTCACTAAGTGACTGTGAGCATAATAAACTGGGCCAAAGATATGTGAAGGAGAGCAATATCCTGGGAAGAGAAAAATGTCCTATAACCAGCTGGTAACAGGTAGATATTCTTCAAATGATGGCTGCAGATAAATACAATGGCGCTAAATAGGCATCCATAAATGGTCTCCCAAAACTCTCACTTTAATAAGGCAGGGTGTGTGCATGTAGCCTGGGTGAGCGTATCCTGAACTGGATCTCAAATCGCTTCCCAATTCAAAGCATAAGTTGTCTGTTTAACCACTTTACCCCCGGACCATATTGCTGCCCAATGACCAGAACACTTTTTGTGATTCGGCACTGCGTCGCTTTAACTGACAATTGCGTGGTCGCGCGAAGTGGCTCCCAAACAAAATTGACGTGTTTTTTTTTTTTTCACAAATAGAGCTTTCTTTTGGTGGTATTTGATCATCTCTGCGTTTTTTTTTTTTTTTTTTTTGCGCTATAAACAAAAATAGAGCGACAATTTTGTAAAAAATTCAATATTTTTTACTTTTTGCTATAATAAAATATCCCCCAAAAATATATAAAAAAACTGGCGTCCTTTTTTTTCCTCAGTTTAGGCCGATATGTTTTCTTCTACATATTTTTCGTAACAAAAATCATAAGCGTTTTATTGATTGGTTTGCGCAAAAGTTATAGCGTTTACAAAATAGGGGGTAGTTTTATGGGATTTTTATTATTATTTTTTTTTTTTTTTTACTAGTATTGGCGGCAATCAGCATTTTTTTCAGTACTGCGACATTATGGCGGGCACTTCGAACACTTTTGACACATTTTTGGGACCATTACTATAAAATCAATGCTATAAAAATGCATTGGATTACTATAAAAATGCCATTGGCAGTGAAGGGGTTAACACTAGGGGGCGGGGAAGGGGTTAAGTGTGTTCCTGGGTGTGTTCTAACTGTATGGGGGGGGTGGACTCACTAGGGGAAGTCGCTGATCTTCCATTCATACATTGTATGAACAGAAAATCAGCGTTTCCCCCGCTGACAGGACCTGGAGCTTTGTGTAACGAACGAGCGCGCCTAGTGGCCGCTTAAAAGCGGACGTATAGCTACTGGCTCTGGTCCAGGAGTGCCGACCTGCCGCAGTAAAATGACGGCGGCAGGTCGGCAAGCAGTTAAAGTGGAGTTCCACCCATTTTTTTATGTTTGTCTGTGCTGCATGCCCTAATCTCATAGTGTTCAGAATGGACAATTTTTATTTATTTTGTTGCTTGTAAATACCTTTTATTTTGTAGTCCTTCATTACTTCCTCCTCCTTATTAGCCTAGGCTATTAAGTCACATGGCTATTTGCAAGGCTTTCTGGGATAGGCATCATGTTTCCCAGAAGTCCTTGCAAACCTGACTGAAACCTATTACATTGCTTGTGCAACACTGAGCGAGATATGCAAAGCTGAAATCCAGGAAGTCATACAGTCTGGCTTCATGATGCCCACACTTAAGATGGCCACGGTCTATTTCTAGGTTATAAACGAATCTAAATGCTAACAACCTAACAAAACAGACCTTAGTTTACAGACTAACTTTACTAGAATACATTAAGCTTGTGTATTACAGGGGTATTTATATTTAAAAAGTGAAATTGTGGGTGGAACTCCCCTTTAACCACCGAGCCTGTTTTTCAGATTCTGTGTTTACGAGACTAAAACATTTAAGTAATTTTCTAGCAAAAAAAAAAAAAAAAAAAACCCCAAACATTATATATATATATATATATAAACACCCTAGAGAATAAAATGGCGGTCATTGCAATACTTTTTGTCACACCATATTTGCGCAGCGGTCTTACAAGCGCACTTTTTTTTGGAAAAAAAATCACTTTTTTTTATTAAAAAATAAGACAACAATAAATTTTGCCCAATTTTTTTTTTATATTGTGAAAGATAATGTTACGCCGAGTAAAATGTTACCCAACATGTCACGCTTAAAAATTGCGCCCGCTCGTGGCGTGGCATCAAACTTTTACCCTTAATCTCGATAGGCGACGTTTAAAAAATTCTATAGGTTGCATTTTTTTGAGTTAGGGCTAGAATTATTGCTGTCGCTCTAATGATCGCGGCGATACCTCACTTGTGTGGTTTGAACACCGTTTTCATATGCGGGCTCTACTTGCGTATGCGTTCGCTTCTGTGCGCGAGCTCGTCGGGACGGGGCGCTTTAAAAAAAGTTTTCTTATTTACTTATTTACTTTATTTTATAATTTTTTACACTGAAATAAAAAAATATATATATATCACTTTTATTCCTATTACAAGGAATGTAAACATCCCTTGTAATAGAAAAAAACATGACAGGTCCTCTTAAATATGAGATCTGGAGTCAAAAAGACCTCCCATCTCACATTTAGACTTAAATGCAAAAAAAGAAAAAAAATGGAAACGAATTTTTTTCAAATGACAAAAAAAAAAAGTTTCCTTAAGACGCTGGGCGGGACTGAGGTTTTGATGTTGCCATCACTCACATCCCCACACAGACAGCCGAAGGATCCGATCGCCTCCGCCGCTACCGACGGCTCCGGTAAGCGGCGGAGGGCAACGGAGAGCAGCGGGAGGGGGGACCCTCTCCCACCGCTGATGGCGGCGAATCCGCCGCGGAGACCGCCATTATCATTGATGGGACCGCCCACTGATGAGATGGATATCTCATTGTGGCAGCAGCGTCTGCCGTTACCGAGATATCCATCTTTAAAAACAGGACGTATAATTACAGTGGGCAGTTGTCAAGTGGTTAAAGAAAAAAAATCTGACGTTCTAACCTATAAATTCCCTCTGATTATCCTAAAAATAAAGTACACATCTTTATCATTGGGACTTGACAATAAGTAATGCTAAATGGAGGAAACATTCATCAATTGGACCTTTATGGAAATGCCAATTATTTAAAGGAGTTGTAAAGGAAACTTTAATTTTTTACCTAAAATGAATGTCTGCAAGGTAGACAGACGGAATAGTGTAATGATTCTGTTAAACGAGTAAATACCTATTAAATTCCTTTATCTATATGAAAGTTAAATACAGTGGTAACGCGGTTCACAAACTTAATTTGTTTGAAACAATCCCAAATCCCAATTTAAACGACTTATCTAGGGGCCGGGAAAAGATCTGAGGGCATGATAAAGTTGTAGATTTCATATGAACGGTTTTTCAATGATTCCCACCATCATGGTAGTCAGGGGCAGAAACCCCTATATGAGTGGACAGGTTCTCCTAAGATTCTCATTGTGCACTGCTCTTCTCAATATGAACATATCAAAGCAGGAAAGATGGCCGCGGCTCGTGTTCTTGAACCAAAGCAAATTTTTTGCAAACTCTTCTGTTTGCAAACTGAGTTGTTATTCGTAAACCGAACAGCATTTGCTGTTTCTGTAAAATATTGGAGCAACTGTGCCCTCCAGTGGATAGTTGTGGAACAGGGAGTTGATCTGAAATCATGTATTTCAAGCAAATGTGCATCTCTGACTTCAGCGCACCCCAGAACTACAAAAACCTAAAAACAATAGTT
This sequence comes from Rana kukunoris, assembly GCA_029574335.1. Lineage (NCBI taxonomy): Eukaryota > Metazoa > Chordata > Amphibia > Anura > Ranidae > Rana > Rana kukunoris. The sequence goes on along the minus strand of CM056055.1, from coordinate 63,912,090 downwards.
AAACACGGATGCCATGAAAAATCCTAAAACATGGGAATATAACAGAAAAGGGAAATAATGCTGCCATGCCTCTTACATAATCTCGTACATCAAAGATTGCACCCACTCTGTCAAGCTTTTCATTTTAGGTAGAGTAATGGAGGGTTCAAAAAAAAAATCTGCCATCTGTTTCCCTTCACTTCTTGTCCTATGGCCTAACAGGAAGTTGGAGGAAATCCCTGCAAAAATAAGAGCATTCCGTGGGGACCCCCAGGTCACCGGGACTAAAGTGCCTGGTTTGAAGATTTCCCCTCTAACTTTTCTGGGGACAATCTAAATTTGGCATTTTCTTTCACCCTCTATTTGTCCTACTATTATCATTGAATCTCCCTAATGAGGGCACAGATGGCAATAAAAACAGACCGGTGTTCTAATTCAGATCCACTACATCCAAAGCTAAAAGGAAAGTTTTGCCTTGAGCTATACCTGAAAATGAACTCCATACATGTTTTTCAATTTTCGTTTTAGAGCATGAAATAGTTAGATCAGGTTTTTATTGCTACGTGTATCCAAATAAAAAAATGTCTTACCTTGGTGACCACTAGACATGTGCAGACTGGAATATTTCGTTTGGAAAATAAATTTTATTTAGTTACTCCCGAAAATCATTATGATTTATTTCGTTTTTCGTTGGGAAATAGCTTTTGTCCGAAAATCCAATAATGCTTGGTTTGTGACAAATGGTCAAAAGAATATTCGACGCAACGTCAAACCTTTACGTCGAATCGTACATTTCCGCCTACAAGAATTCTAATGTTGTATGACTAGTAATAATGTCTAATCTATTTTCTCATAAATCGAAATCTAATCTCTGTAATGTCGAATCTTTTCCCTATAATGTCGAATCTCTCTCTATATCGAATTTTTACTGCAACGAAAACAAAGCATTTTTTATGTCTGATCTTTCAGTTTTCGTTTCTTGTGCGTTATCGTTTGTTAAAACGATAACCAAAAAAAAACGATTTTCGGACGAAAATGCATTCTAACGAAAACGAATGCACATGTCTAGTGACCACTATCACTAGGATAGTAAGGGAAGGGAAATCTACCCAATGAGAACACAGAAAAGCCCTACTTTATAAAAAAAAGTTAGGCTTGTGATTTGCTTTAGCAAAAAGAATGCAGAACCTTCTGTTTACTTTGTTCATCCTTATTTTTTGTGTGAATTAATGCCAAATACTCTATTCTGTTAAACTGTCTCAGGAGGATGAGAACCTGAAAGAATCGGCCAAATATACAGCTCCTTTGCCCAAGAAAGCTGGAGACCCACTTTTATCAAAGAGGTATTTGGGATTTAGAGTTCAGTTTGGGCTGTAGCTTCATTTTGGGGAAGTTGTGGTTATTAACTGTGCTAATCCTAAACATTTGTGTGCTTTGTTTTTTATTAGTATGTATAAATATATTTTTATACTTTATTATATATAAAAAAAGTGTGTGTGTGTGTGTGTGTGTGTATATATGTGTGTGTGTGTGTGTGTGTGTGTGTGTGTGTGTGTGTGTATGTGTATATATATATATATAAAAATATATATATATAAAAATATTGTGTGTGTGTGTGTGTATATATATATATATATATATATATATATATATATATATATATATATATATATATATATATATATATATATATATATATATATAGGCCTATGGCAATGCAGAGTAAAATATACTTGTAGGTGTGCTGGAGCCATTGCTTCTGTGTAATTCTGCCTACAGATGTCCATTACAGAATTCATAAACCCAAGTTGCTTGTCTGCACATGCTCATGTGTATGGACATTGCTCAAAATTGTGCAAGTGTTAACATTTATGTAGCATATTCTGTAATACATGTCCAGCATCTCTGTATCCTGGGTACTGCAAATACAGGCATATCTTACTCTGTATCACCTTATGCTCCTGTATATTCATGTGTGTAAGAGCCCCAACTTTGTATAATCACATCAGTTATTATGAAAATTGAGGCTGTACTGAAATCTGCCTTGTGTTCTTAGAATCTCCAACCTCACAAAGTCACTGCATGTCCGCAGTCAGCGCAAGTCGTCGCATAAACGGCCTTCAAAGAACACTGATGACAAAAAGCAACCAATCCGACAAACCGGACGGACAAGCAAAGCCCAGCGAAGACGACAGACTGGCGGCAAAACTGGAAGGAATAGAGTTTAAGACGCATCATTTTTTTTCAAGTTTTCGCCAGCCGTGTAAAAACAGTTTACAGTGCACTCTACACTATCAGCTTATAACTGTAAAGGTGGAAAACGAGGACATGTAACTTTTATGGATTTTTTTTTTCTATTTACAAGGAGAACATTATCTACATTTTATACAGTGCCTAATGACTTGTTCTATTTAAATGTAGCTTATGTGATTCACATTGTATAGTTTGTCATGGCACCAAGTTGCTGATGCTGTGTGAGCTCCTTTTCTTGTCATACAACCAATGGGGGATAAGGGGTGGTGACCTCTTGTTTAAAAGGCCCCCACCCTGTGTGTGTATGAAAGAGAAGCTTCTCCAGCATCACAATGCAGGTAATTGAGGAGTGTGGAGTGCCATTGTTAATGTGATCTGAACAGGCTTGTGATATCTCTAAACAATGACAGAAGAATTTCCTCGGTTCATTTTGTCAAACCTCCCCTTTTTTTTTTTTCTAATAGAATATTGCGTACGTTTATTTTTTTTCATCTTGCAAAGTTTGTATTTACTCTACGTGTTAAATATTAGAGTAGATGGCAGTGGAGCAGGTGTTTTTAGGTTGTGTGGTTGCGTGCCTTTTATTATAATCCTCTTCAGTAGTTTTAATAATTTAACTGTTGCGTTTCAGGACTTGCACATATAAAATGTTCTCTGTTAAATGTCATGTCATCGGTTTGTAAATGACATCAACAATTGTAACCAATCACACGTTCCCTTTTTAACCTACATTGGCAAATTGATGTCTAGGGTCTGCTTGGTTGTGGACAGGCTAACGTGTATGTATACCCAAGAGTAATGTTTCTACTTTTGGAACCCCTGTCAGGTTTTCCTGTTATGGGCTCTGTTAGAAAGATTTCCAATCACTTTCTGATCTTGGGACACTTGGGAGATCTACAATTAAAAGCTGACGGGGGTATTTAGCATTCCCCTACTTAATCTTATCTCTATTATTTTTTTGCCACAGAGGGCAGTTTCCACCTGAATCGCACATGAACGCGGTTTGCATTCTATTGCAATTTTTCATCAATCCCATGTGGTGCAGTTTTGAAGGCCAATAATTTAAATGGGCTGCAAATCACACGGGCCTGTGCAAAAAGTAGCGCATGCACTAAAAAAAAAAATGCAGTGTACCAAATCGAATGGTATCTGTGCTTGGGGTGTCGTTAAGAATATATTGCCATGCGCACCAGATCGCAAAGGCAGTGCATTTTAAGCATGGTGCAGGAAAAGCGCACGGAACTAGACTTTCCTGCACTGTGTTCAGGGGTAAAATGGCCATAATATCAAGGCTAATTTTGTTGCCTGACTCTGTATGGTCATTTTTTTTTTTTTTTTTTTTATCCACAAAGAAGCAGAAGAATCTACGTTTAAGTGTGGGGGGTACTTGACAACTCCTTTTCAATTAGTAATTTTGTGCTGGAAAATTATAATTTCATTGCATCTGTTTAGGTTCAGAATTTGGCTAAATGCACAATTTAATATACGATTTAGCTTTTATCCTGTACATGCAAGTTTATGATTTATGTACCTCTACCAATCTGCACCGTCAGGTAAGTGACAGACTTATTTCCTGAGTCACTTCTGACTGCAGGCTGCTTATTGAGCATCAATCCGCATCATCAAATCTGCTACATATGCAGGCAGATGACCTAGGACTTGGTAATGATAAAACTCAAAGTATTTGATCTATGTGGTCTTGTAATGGTTTGAGAATCTTTTAACCACTTCAGCCCCAGACCATATTGCTGCTCAAAGACCAGGCCACTTTTTGCAATTTGGCACTGCGTTGCTTTAACAGACAATTGCGCGGTCTTGTGACGTGGCTCCCAAACAAAATTGACGTCCTTTTTTTTTTTTATTTCCACAAATAAAGCTTTCTTTTGGTGGTATTTGATCACCTCGTGGGGTTTTTAGTTTTTTTGCGCTATAAAACAAAAAAAAGAGCGGCAATTTTGAAGAAAAAATTTTTTTTTACTTTTTTGCTATAATAGCCCCCAAAAATATATTAAAAAAACGTTTTTTCCCCTCAGTTTAGGCTGATACGTATTCTTCTACATATTTTTCGTAAAAAAAAAAAAAAAATCGCCGGACCATTGGCATTTTTATAGTGATCAGTGCTATAAAAATACATTGATTACTATAAAAATGCCACTGGCGGGGAAGGGGTTGAGTATTTTTCCTGGGTGTGTTCTAACTGAAGGTGGGGGGGGTTTGCGCTGTAAACAAAAAAAGCGTACATTTTGGGGAAACACTATTTTTAACTTTTTGCTAAAATATCCCCAAAAAAACTATTTCTTCATCAGTTTATACACTTATCAGATTTTTTTTTTTACCAAAAATATGTAGAATACATATTTGCCTAAACTGAGAAAAAAAATGGGGATATTTATTATAGCAAAATATTGCTCTTTTTTTTCAAAATTGTCGCTCTATTTTTTTTTTTTTTTTTATGGTGAAAAAAAATAAAAACTGCAGAAAAAGCTCTATTTGTGGGGAAAAAGGGGATGTAAAAAATTTTTTTCGGAGCCATGTCGCATGACTGTGCAATTGTCAAAGTGGCGCAGTGCTGAATCCCTGCAGGAGTGCTTGTGGGTGGTTTTAACCCTTTTTCATCCGCCAGCAGGGGTTAAATTCACTCCAAATAACGACACAAAAATGATGGTAAAGCCCTGCTCAAAATGGTGGCGCTTTACCGCCGACCGTGTGACACCTCAGTGTGAAAGTAGCCTAAAAGTGATTGTAAAGGTGTGTTGTGTATTTTTTTTTTTTTAAATATGACAAGCATGTTTTTAATTACCTGCTATCCTCTTCTTTTTGGGTGGCCCGGCGGCGCTTCTCCTCATCGATGCCCCTATGGAGAGCTGCTTTCCCTGGGGGCAGTCATGCTCACAGGTCTTGCTGCTGCATCCATTGAAAAAGAGAGCAGGATTTGGCCCCACCCCTGCTTTGGTGTCACTGGATTTGATTGACAGCATTCATTGAAATGAATGGGCAGTGCTTCGAAAGTGCTGCAATATGGGCACTTTAACCCCCGCTAGTTGCTAAAGGGGCTAAAAAGTGCCCCACTAGTGGCCAAAAAGCACCGCAACAGCTTTAGCGCTAACGGACGGTTGCTACAGTGTAGAAGTAGCTTAAAGACAGTTTACTTTTTTCCTTTTTCTAAACTACAGCTCTAAATACCTACCGTATTTGCCAGTGTATAAGACGACCCCTTAATTTTACATTTTTTTACGATTTTTTTTTTTTTTGCTGGTACTCACTGTATAAGACGACCCCCCCCCCCCCCCTTTCCAAGGTTTCCGACGCTTCATATTTCTTCCTTCTGGAGTCATATTCTTCTTCATTCTTGCTGGAACCTGGAGCCAATCACAGCGAGCGATATGTAGCGCTACGCCCTCAGGAGCCGCTGGTTGAATTGGGATTGGCGTATTTAAGTTACCTCAGATGTTGTCTAAGGGTGAAGTTAGTGAGTAGAAATAGTGAGCGAATGTCCAGCCAGAAGTTACGGTTTTCAAATGCTTTATTTCTGAAGTCCAATACGACCAACATCAACAGAAGGCAGACAGGACAGAATGATGAATGAAGAAAACCTTGCGGTATCGGCTCGGATAAATGATGAAAGCAAGCCTGCTTTCAGTATCGGTAAATTGCGTTGTCACTCTGATTGAGTGGGTGAAGTGTTCCCCGGACAGACTTCTGCCACAAGCCTGGCAGCCCGAAAAAGTCACTTTAGGATTTCCAGAAGGTACAGGTCCCCCATCATGGACCTGGACTTTTTTTTTTTGTCTAAGACATCAATTGACATCTGGTATGCTCTGTAGCTTAAGATCACCTTCGTGGAATTAGGGACCCTAATAGACCACTGAGGCCCCTCGGCAGAATCAGTGTGGAACTCCGCTGGATTTGCACACCCTAAAGATGGGTGCCGCACCCCGAACCAGGAACCCCACGAAGAACCCTTGAAAATGGCGTCCACCCCAGATATAACCTCCCCCAGCATGCTCCGCGGGAGGTATACTCCTCCAATTGGCTGCTGGGGAAAGCAACTCCGCCAGAACCCCTCTGGCGCCATCTGCCGTCCGGGGGTGGAACCACACCCCCGGAGCACAGACTGACCCACAGGACAGCTCTGAAATGACAGCAGCCCAAAATTTAACAAATTAAGAATGGGAGCAACGTAACTCTCCCATTCCCCCACTAACTTTAGCGTAGTGCCCATACTGAAAGTAAGGGGGTGCTACAGATATATTCTATTAATGAATACAAAGCCTGCTTGGATTGGCAGAGGTTGTAACATCATCAGCCCATGCCGCTTTGACTCTCGAAGCCAATCCGAGCAGGTATGTAGCCTGCTCGGATTGGCAGAGGTTGTTGCGCCAATCCGAGCAGGCTCTGTATTCATTTGAATACATTGCTCACTGGGATTGACTAAGCTGTATATACTGTATGTAGCCAAAGCTACATAGAGTATTACCGCACATCTAGCAGGCATCCGAGCAGCTGACCCGGCGTATAAGACAACCCCTGCTTTTTGGCCAGTTTTTTTTTTACGTGTAAAAGGTAGTCTTATACGCCAGCAAATACAGTATATAGCCTTAAAGGGGTGCAGTCCTCCTTCACTTACCTCATCCTTCGATTTTTGCTTTTAAATGTCCTTACTTCTGAGAAATCCTCACTTCCTGTTCTGTCTGTAACTCCACACAGTAATGCAAGGCTTTCTCCCTGGTGTGGAGTGTTTGTGCTCGGCCCCCTCCCTTGGACTACAGGAGAGTCAGGACGCCCACTAACACACAGCTCCTTTCTCTGCAACGTAGAGAGCATCCTGACTCTCCTGTAGTCCAAGGGAGGGGGCAAGCACGATACTCCACACCAGGGAGAAAGTCTTGCATTACGGTGTGTAGTTACAGACAGAAGAACAGGTAGTGAGCATTTCTCAGAATAAATAAGGACATTTAAAGGCAAAATTGAAGGATGAGGTAAGTGAAGGAGGACTGCACTAAGGTAAAGGAAGCTATTAAGGGGAAAAAAAAAATGTACCTTTACAACCCCTTTTAATGTACTACTTTGGCAAAAATAAAACCGCTTTCCATTAATTCTACACAGACTTGCCTCACTCCCTTCATAGCTGTTTAAACGCACTGCTTGATTACTGCTGCCCTACTTCCATGACACAGGAAGGAGTTGCCCAGCTGAGGGTAGATAATGCAGGACAGGTGCTAATGAGATCAGCTGTTCAACTCCTTCCTGTGTCATGACCTAAATCTGATCTGGAAGTAATCATGCAGTGTGTGTTTAAACAGCTATGAAGTAAGTGAGGTAGGCCTGTGTAGAATTAAAGTGGATGTAAACCCATTGATGTCACAATGTTGTAGAGTATAAGATTTCCTATCATCTGTGCCCAGTCTTACCACACAGAGTTGAATGAATGAAGAACTTTAAGAACTTGTATAGCGCAGCACATGCGAAGTAAATCGCCTCTGGGCGCTTGTTGTTCCTGTCTCCTTTGAGATCAAAAGAGATGAGTCTTAATCTTTCTCCTGAAGACTAAGTAGTTCTCCTCCAGTCGAATGCTGGCTGGTAAGGCGTTCCATAGTCTGGGACCTTGGACAGCGAATCTCCTGTCTCCTTTGGACTTGTATCTGGCTTTCGGTATCTGAAGCCGATTTTGATTGTTGGATCGTAGAATACGATTGGGATTGTAAATTTTTAATTTTTCGCATAGATAATGGGGAGCATTCCCATGGATACATCTATGCGTTAGACAGAGTGCTTTAAAGGTGATTCTGTCTTTAACTGGTAGCCAGTGAAGGGATCTCAACGAGGGTGAGATTGATTCCCAGGGTTTTTTCCCAGTCACAAGTCTGGCGGCCGTATTTTGAACGACTTGAAGACGAGCGATTTGGTACTTGGGGAGTCCGAGGTAAAGGGCATTTGCATAGTCCAATCTGGAGTTTACAATCGCTCCCACCACGACCGCTATGTCTTTCTTGGGAATAAAAGGCGTGAGTCTACGTAGTAGGCGCAGCAGATAGTGAGATCCGCTGACTACTGCCCCTATTTGTGCATCCATTGTCATGTAGGAGTCAAAGATGACCCCAAGACTTTTGACTTTGGCGCTAGGGGTGATGACTTTGCCCAGAATGGGCGGGGGGATCCAGGTTGTTATCGATTGATTGCTACGCTTGGCGTGAAACAGAAGAAGTTCTGTTTTCGCTCCGTTGAGTTTGAGATAACTCTTTGTCATCCAGTCCTCTATCAAAGAGAGGCACGTCTCTAGATTGAGGTGGTGATCCTTTTTATTGCAAATGCGGAAGTACAGTTGCGTGTCGTCTGCGTAAGAGTGATATAGCAGTTTTTGGCTGCTGATGATTTCAAAAAGAGGACGCAGATAGATGTTGAATAACATCGGCGACAGGGGAGATCCCTGAGGGACCCCGCACGATAATGTGCGTTGTTCCGAAGTGAATGGTCCTAGCTTGACTATTTACGATCGGTTTTCCAAAAAAGAGGAGAACCAAGATAGATCGCTTTCTGCGACTTTGGCTATTTTAGCCAGCCGAGTCAATAACAGCTTGTGATCAACTGTATCAAAGGCTGCGCTTAGGTCCAGCAGAACCAGAAGAGAAGATTCTCCTTCGTCTGCGGCCTCGAGAACGTCGTCCCATATCTTGAGCAATGCTGTTTCCGTCCCGTGTCCGGGACGGAATCCTGATTGCAATGGGTCGAGTAAGTTGTGGGTATCTAGATGCTGTTGCAGCTGCTGTACCACTGCTTTCTCCATTACCTTGGAGAGAACATTTAGGCCTGTTATGGGGCGCCAGTTAAGTGGATCCTTAGGATCCAGGGTGGCTTTCTTTAAGATGGGTTGAATGAAGCCCTCCTTCAGCTGGGAGGGCATTTTGCCCTCCCTGAAGGATTGGTTAATAAGCTGCGTGACAGGAGGTGCCAGGATGTCGGCGCATTCCTTCAGCAGTTTGGTGGGGATAATATCATTTGGCGCAGTGCTGTTGCGCAGAGTGCCGATGATATTTTTAGTGGTCTGAATGGAGATGGGTTCCAGCGTGAACTCACCAAACTGTGGTGAATTGCTGCCGGTGCTGTGTAAATGACTACGGGGGGGGCTGGGAGAGCAATTGTTCTGCTGAATGCTTTGCCGGATTGCCCCAATTTTGTTAATGAAGCAATCCGATAACTCATCGCAAAATTCTTGTGTATCCAAGTTGGGGGCTTCAAGACATCTTGGATTCATGGTCTGAGTGACCAGCTTGAAGAGTTCGCGGGGGCGATTTAGGGCACCATTGATAGCCTCAGAAAAATAGTTTTTCTTGTCTTCGAAGATTTGCTTGTAGTATTTCCTGGTTATTGCCTTGTAGATCGAGAGGTTCTCATCTGAAGAGCTTCTTTTCCAGGCTGCTTCTGCCCTTCTACGCTCTTGCTTCAGTAACGCCAGCTGGTTGTTGAACCAGCCGGAGTTATTTTTCCTGATCTGGGTCTTTCGTTTTGGCGCTATCAAGTCAGCTGACTGCAATAGTGCTGTGTTTATGGCCTCTAGTATTTCTTCCGCTGTTTACTCCAGATCTGAGTAATCCTCTTTCAATGTTCAGTAAAATGAACAGCCTTCCAGATAAAAACCTGCCTAAATAAAAAGTCAGTTTCTCTCTTCTTGCTTTGAGTGACAGGTTATTTACATATCTAGCTTGGACATGTTTATCATATGTTAAGTTTATCATAACATGAGGTATAAAAAGTGAGAAATCCACCCCTCCCCCACATAACCCATCCTGGTAATATACAATGAACCTTAGATCACCTCATGTTATGATAAACAAAGCATAACATATGATAAACATGTCCAAGCTAGATTTGTAAATAACCTGTCACTGAAAGCAAAAACAGAGAAACAGACTTTATAATTTGGCAGGTTTTTATCTGGAATTCTGTTAATTTGCCCTGAACATTACAAGAGGATTACTCAGCTCTGGATCAACTCTGTGTGGCAAGACTGGGCACAAATGATAGGAAATATTATACTCTACACTGTGACATCCACTTTAACGGAAAGCGGTTTTATTTTATTTTTTTTGCAAAAGAAGTACATTAAACAAAACATAACATATGATAAACATGTCCTAGCTAGATATGTAAATAACCTCTCACTCAAAGCAAGAAGAGAGAAAACGGACTTTTGATTTAGGCAGGGTTTTATCTGGAAGGCTGTTCATTTTCACTGAACATAAAAGAGGATTGCTCAGAGCTGGATTAACTCTGTGTGGCAAGACTGGGCACAGATGATAGGAAATCTTATACTCTACATTGTGACATAAAAATAAAAAAAATGTGTTTTTGGGTTTACAACCACTTTAATGCTATATTGGTAAACAGGGGAGCTGGAATCATTGTCAGGATGAGGGCGCCAGTGTTTCCTATAGATGTTACCTAGCTACCGTAAGGCTGCTTTCACACTGCTCCATTGTAGTTTAGTGTACCTGTGGTTTTTCATAGACTTGTATTAGACCAGGTGTTTGTGGTCAGTTTTCTGAAGGTACCCTAAACGTCCTGCATGCTGCATTTTTGGTTCAAACATGGCAAAAACTTCCAGTCTGATAAAAGTCTATGTGAAACAGGGTGGTTAACCTGCACAAAAATCAAAATGTGTGTACACTGGCATGCTCCATGGGGCTCGTTTTTCCTCTGTCACATTTGATCTTACACTTTGATAGGAGGGGTGGCAGGGGAAGCATATAGAAGAACCAATGCCCTCCATTTTCCTCCTGCAGGTGCTGAAAGCCAGCTTCTCCTCCCCCTCTCTCCAGCAGGAAAATGGAGGGCATCAGTTCCTCTATATGCCACCCCTCCTATCCAGGTTACTTGTTTCCTGCTGCCCCTGTGCGTGTTAGTACCAGGTCACGGTCCTCAGGATCGCTCCACCAGGAGGTGAGCAAGGTAAGGATCCAACAGAAGCGTAGTTGGTAAACAAGCCAAAGTTTGGTAACAAGTGAAAAATAGAAAATATTCGATACAGCGCCAATAATATACATACTAATTCCAACAAGTGCAGTGCCAAAAATTTGTGTCAAACTAATAAACAGTGAATAAATAATATAAAGGTACAAGTGTAAAATTAATGTCCATCTAATAATCAAGTGTTAAGGGGTTGTAAAGAAACAAAATATTTTCCTCTTAAATTAAAGTCTGACAGTAGCTGATAAAGTAAAAAGTAATGTTTTGCATTATAACTAGTTTGATACCTGTTGAAATCGAGCTGTTTTATTCACCTTCATCACTCCTGAATCTTTATTCTCACTGACTTCCTGGTTTGCGGTGCGCGTTCATTCTTGCTACATCAGGGCCTAATGGGAACTACAGTTCCCATTAGGCCTAGCCTCCATGCCTGTGAGGGATAAGAGAGCATCTTCACGCAGGGCTGTGGTGATAGGGAGGGAGTGAGCACATTCTGCTTTCCACCATGCAAAACGGCTCAGATGCTGGTGGAAAGCAAGAAGAGGAGAGACAGGAAATGGCATTTTCAAACCTGGATTACTGTATTTTGGAGGTCAAAAGGAAAAACGAGGCAAGTGATATTTAAATGCTCTAGCTTACAGCAATCAATTGATCTAATAAAAAACAAACTTTTAGTGTTCCTTTAATCAATAAAAAGTTCAGATAAATGCAGATATAGTATTAACAATAAAGGTGCTGTGTTCCAAATTTATATTCTCCAAGGAGTTCTAAAAGCTAATAAAAAAAAATAAAAAAAAGACAATGTCCACTGCTCTACTGATAGACACCATTCACTGCTCTACTGACTTACACTGTCCACCTTTCCACAAGTTTAACCACTTCCTGCCAAGGTACGTCATGTGACGTCCTTGACTTTCAGTGGGGATATCTGAATGATGCAGCTATAGGCATCATCTAGATATCATCTTTTTTAGCTGGTGTTTCTGTGCACCGTAAGAACGATCATCAGTTCTGCCGATTGATCGTTCTTACAGGCGACGGAAGGGGACACCCCCCCCCCCCCGTGCTTCTCCGGGCTCTTCTGTGCTACTGGGGAGCCGAAGAAAGAATTTGCCGCCGCTAGATGACGAGCATAGAGATTCCCAGTCATCTCTATGACCGTCAGAGGCTTGGGTGCAACGTTATGACTGCGCTATGACTCACACTTTCCAGTCTGGAGGAGAGATGTGGGGTCTTAGAGCCCTTTCACACTGAAGCGTTTTTACAGCATTTTAGTGTTAAAAATAGCGCTCTTAAAACGCTCTTCATACATCTTAATGGACCTTTTCACACTGAGTCCTGCAAGCGCTGTAAAAACGCCTTACCCTTTCACACTGAGGCGTTGAGAAAAGTCCTGCAAGCAGCAGCTTTTGGGCACTGAAAAAAAAACGCTCCAAATAGCCCCTCTCCATTGAAATGAATTGAAAGCGCTGTAAAAACGCCTTACCCTTTCACACTGAGGCGTTGAACTGGCGGGGCGTTGAGAAAAGTCCTGCAAACAGCATCTTTGGAGCAGCTTTTGGGCGCTGAAAAAAACGCTCCAAAAACGCCTCTCTCCATTTAAATTAATTGAAAAGCGCTGTAAAATCGCCTTACCCTTTCACACTGAGGCGTTGACAAAAGTTCTGCAAGCAGCATCTTTGGAGCGCTGAAAAAAACGCTCCAAAAACGCCCCTCTCCATTTAAATTAATTGAAAAGCGCTGTAAAAACGCCTTACCCTTTCACACTGAGGCGCTGCTAAAACGCCCTAAAACTTTAGAGTCTTAGCGGTGCTTTACCAGCACATTGTGATTGCAGGTGAGGCTTCGCTCGAATAACGCTCGAAAAACGCCTTAAAAAAATGCCCCAGAGTGAAAGGGGCCTAATAGACTTTATATCTCTCCATAAAGGGGACCTGTCACGCACTAGAGAAAGTGTTAAAATAAGCATTTTAAGTGTTTTTTAAGCGCCCCCATTCCAGTGTGCTTGCGCACAGAAGCAAACACACACATGTAACCCCCGCCTACATATGTAAATGCCATTCAAACCACACATGTGAGGTATCGCCACATACGTTAGTGCGAGAGCAAGCATTCTAGCGCTAGACCTCTGTAACTCTAAAATGGTAACCTGTAAAAAAAAAAAAAAAATTATTTAAAGCGTCGCCTATAGAGATTTTTAAGTACCGAAGTTTCGCGCTATTCCACAAGATGTTGGGGATCTTTTTACTCAGCGTAACATGATCTTTCACATTATACAAAAACATTGGGCTAACGTTACTGTTTTTTAATTTGTGAAACAGTTTTTTTTCCCCCCAAAAAAACGTGGTTGAAAATGTGTTGAGCAAATACCATGCAATGTAAAAAGACTGCCATTTTATTCCCTAGGGTGTCTGCTTAAAAAATATATATATATAATGTTTTGGTGTTCTGAGTAATTTTCGAGCAAATAAATTATGATTTTTACATGTATGAGAGGAGTGGCAAAATAGGCCCGGATGGGAAGTGGTTAGTTGGGCACTAATTTCTTAAAAAAATCAAATAAAAGTGGCACCGCACCCCAATGATCTTTGATCTTTTTTGTCTTGTTCATGTAGATCTCCACCTCTCAAAGGTTGCCTACCCCTGCTGCAGGGTATTTAAAAGAATTGGAGAGGTATGTTGCATGTGGACAGTTTCTCCAAAATCTTTTGAATTACCCTCTCAGTATGTAAATGAAGATCTGAAATAACTCTTGTGGCCCCCCAACCCACGAGCTTCAAGCTACGCCTCTGTGTGGGTACACTGCGCTGCAGGGAAAACACACTGAAGCAGTGTGAAAGGGGCCTTACTTGTGACCAAACACACTAAACTGAAAACTGTGCTAAAGTAAAAATGTAGGCTTGTCATACACTGTCAGATGATTATGGGTTCATAAAGCAGACACTTCAGCTGTTTGCTTATACAGTATCTCACAAAAGTAAGTGCATACCTCACATTTTTTGTAAATTATTTATTATATCTTTTCATGTGACAACACTGAAGATATTACACTTTAGAAGTGAGTGTAAAGCTTGTAGCAATTAATGTCTAAACTGCTGGCAACAAAAGTGAGTACACCCCTAAGTAAAAAAAACAAACAAATTGGGCCCAAAGTGTCAATATTTCGTGTGGTCACCATTATTTTCCAGCACTGCCCTAACCCTCTTGTGCATGGAGTTCACCAGAGCTCTTCCACTCCTCCATGATGACATCACAGAGCTGGTGGATGTTAGAGACCTTGCGCTCCTCCACCATCCATTTAAGAATGCCCCACAGATGCTCAATAGGGTTTAGGTCTGGAGACATGCTTGGCCAGTCTATCACATTTACCCTCAGCTTCTTTAGCAAGGCAGTGGTCGTCTTGAAGGTGTGTTTGGGGTCGTTATCATGTTGGAATACTGCCCTGCAGCCCAGTCTCCGAAGGGAGGGGATCATGCCCTGCTTCAGTATGTCACAGTACATGTTGGCATTCATGGTTCCCTCAATGAACTGTAATCCCCCAGTGCTGGCAGCACTCATGCAGCCCTAGACCATGACACTCTCACCACCATGCTTGACTGTAGGCAAGACACACTTGTCTTTGTACTCCTCACCTGGTTGCTGCCACACACGCGTGCAGGGCCGGACTTACCATTGGGCTTGACTGGGCTCAAGCCCATGGGCCCCACCCAATAGGGGGCCCCTCTAAAAAAAAAAAATTTTTTTTTTTTTTTTAGGGGTCCGGAGGTCCCCAGGGCCCCGGACAGCAACCCTTCCTTTTTTTATTTATTTTTTAAAAAATATATGTTTTTTATATATTTATAATATATATATATATAATCATTATTATTATTATTATTAAAGGGCCCAGAGGTCTCCAGGGCCCCTGGATGGCAACCCCCCCTTTTTTTTATAAAACAATTTACATTTTTTATATATATATATATATATATATATATATATATATATATATATATATATATATATATATATATATATATATATATATTTTTATTAAAGGGCTCAGAGGTCCCCAGGGCCCCATGTGGCAACCCCCCCTTTTTTTTATAAATGTTTATTTTTTTATTTTTGTTTATATATTTTTTTTTATTAAAGGGCCCAGAGGTCCCCAGGGCCCCGGGATAGCAACCTCCCTTTTTTATGTATTTTTTATAAATGTTTATTTTTTTTTATTTTTTTTAGGGGTCTGGAGGCCCCCAGGGCCCCGGACAGCAACCCTTCCTTTTTGTATTTATTTTTTTATAAAAAAATATGTTTATATATATATTAGAGCGGCACGATTCTGGCCAAAATGAGAATCACAATTTTTTTGCCTAGAATGAAGATCACGATTCTCACGGCGTAAAATCTTTTACATTTATACAAAAAAAAAAAAATGGGCTAACTTTACTGCCTAGTTTTTTTTTTTTTTTTTTAATTCATTAAAGTATTTCCAAAAAAATGCATTTAAAACGATTGCTGCGCAAATACAGTGCAACATAAAATATTGCAACAACTGCCATTTTATTCTCTAGGCCAGGGACTTCACTAAAAAATTATATAATCTTTGGGTGTTCTAACTAATTTTCTAGCAAAAAAAAATAATGATTTTAACTTGAAAAGAGCTGTCAGAAAAAGGTTTGGTGTTTAAGTGGTTAAAAATTCCTAATTTACATATAGAAGAAGTTTATTTCTTTGAAGAGATACAATGTTTAGACTTAACTTTCCACTGATAAAGAATGTTTCCAAAACTTGGCAGATTGCCCAGACTGACTTTTGGCTGAGAGCAGACAGGAAATTCTTTGCATACCAAAGTGCAGAGAGAAAATTATTTTCATGTGAAAGATTGTGAAACCCTGTATCAAGAATCGCAACGGGAAAAATATCGCGATAACGATTCTTGACGATTAATCGTGCAGCTCTAATATATATATTTTTATTTATTTATTTAATTATTATTATTATTATTATTATTATTAAAGGGCCCAGAGGTCAGGGCCCCCAGATGGCAACCCCCCCTTTTTTTTATAAAAATATTTAAATTTTCTTTATATTTTTTATAAATGTTTTTTTTTTTTTATTATTAAAGGGCCCAGAGGTTTATTTTTAATTTTTTTATTATAGGGCCCAGAGATCCCCAGGGCCCTGGGTGGCTACCCCCCTTTTTATATATATATATATATATATATATATATATTTATTTATTATTTCTTTATTTTTATTCTGTGCACAGATACTTTAATGCCCCCCCGCTCAACAACTTCAATTCGCCCCCCCCCCCCGCTCAACAACTTTAATGCGCACCCCCGCTCAACAACTTCAATTCGCTCCCCCCCCCCACTCAACAACTATGATCCCCTCTCCAGGGGGCCCCGTCAACACTCAAGCCCAGGGGCCCCCACCACCCTAAGTCCTGCCCTGCACGCGTGACACCATCCGAACCAAATATGTTTATCTTGGTCTAATCAGACTACAGGACATGGTTCCAGTAATTCATGTCCTTAGTCTGCTTGTCTTCAGCAAACTGTTTGCGGGTTTTCTTGTGCATCATCTTTAGGAGAGGCTTCCAGAAATAACAGCCACGCAGACCAATTTAATGCAGTGTGCTGTGTATTGTCCAAGCCTTCAACCTCTACAGCAATGCTGGCAGCACTCATACGTCTATTTCCCAAAGACAACCTCTGGATATGATGCTGAGCACATGCACTCAACTTCTTTGGTCGACCACGGTGAGGTCTGTTCTGAGTGGAATCTTTCCTGTTAAACCGCTGTATGGTCATGGCCACCGTGCTGCAGCTCAGTTTCAGGTTCTTAACAATCTTCTTATAGCCTCGACAGCCTTCATGTAGCGCAACAATTCTTTTTTTTTTCAGATCCTCTGAGATTTCTTTGCCATGAGGTGCTGAACGTCCAGTGATCAGTATGAGAGAGTGAAAGCGATAACACCAAATTTACACACCTGCTCCCCATTCACACCTGAGACCTTGTAACACTAACAAATCAGATGACATCGGTGAGGGAAAATAGCAAATTGGGCCAAATTTTGATATTTTCACTTTTTCAATTATAAGGGGTGTACTCACTTTTGTTGCCAGCTGTTTAGACATTAACGGCTGTGTGTTGAGTTATTTTGAGGGGACAGCACATTTACACTGTTATACAAGCTGTACACTCACTACTTTACATTGTAGCAAAGTGTAATTTCTTTAGTGTTGTCACATGAAAAGATATAATTTACTTATTTTTTATTTATTTCAGGTACTTATATAGCAACGTCAATTTACCCAGTGCTTTACATATACATTGTACATTCACATCAGTCCCTGCCCTCAAGGAGCTTAGGACTTGAGGTCCCTAACACAAATTCATACATTCTAGGGCCAATTTAGACAGGATCCGATTAACCTACCAGCATGTCTTTAGAGTATATAATAAAATATTTACAAAAATGTGAGGGGTGTACTCACTTTTGTGAGATACTGTATGTTGTTTTTTTTTTTTTTTTAACAGAAAAGTTTTTATTAGCCTCCAAAAGGAGAATTATACAGACATACAACAAACAACAAAATCAACAGATTGCAGCTACATGTTACATACTACATCAAATCTAGAACAGGGTTATAGACGGTTTCGTTGAGAACCTGACAGTTACACCAAATGATCATAGCGTTTTAACATGTGTGATGACTAGGACCACCTAGTACACATCTATGGCGAGGACCCCAGTAGGGGCACCTAAGAGGAGGGAGGAATGAGACGGAGGGGGTGATGGCATGGGAGGGAAGAAATGGGAGAGGGAGAGCAAGGAGAAGGAAGGGGAAGAGCAGGAGGCCACGCAGGGAAGGGGGGAGAGGCAAAGGGTCATGGGCAGGCAACACCCAAAGGTGACACTGGGCCCTCATCCAAGACCAGGGGGTCATTGCTTGGTCCAAGCGCCCCATATTTTCTCAAACTTTTTAGGACATTTACGGTTCATATATGTAAGCTTATATAGGGGTAGCGCGGCATCCACAAAGCGCTCTCCACTGGGAGACCGTCGGAGGCTCCGGCTGCTTCCACTTTAGCAGGATGGCCTTCCTAGCATAAAAGGAGGCATAAAACACAAACAGCCTTTTATGTGTATTGGGAATAATATTGTCACAAACACCTAGCAGCAATATAATTGGGTCCAGGCTTACATGCAGATCCCCCACCAAGTTAATGACACCCACCACCTCCGCCCAGAAGTGTTGAAGGATGGGGCAAGCCCAGACAACATGTAGGAAGGTGCCCAGGTCCGAGCCACATTTGGGACATCTATCGGATTGGGACGGGTAAATCCTAGAAAGTCTCACAGGTGTATAGTACGCCCTGTGCAGAAATTTAAGCTGGATGTACCTGTCCCTTGCCGAAACCACAAGAGGGATGAATTGCTGGATCCCCTCCTCCCAATCATCAGCAGCAAGGGACGGCAAGTCCTCTCTCCATTTATTGTACAATTTGGACCCACCCTCTCTCTCCTCGCAGGACAACCTAAGGTACAAAGAGGAAAGGATATGATCCACCCCCCTGGAAGTTAAGAACGTCTCCACACTATGTGCCGTAACTCAATCCCCCCCCGGGAACTGGGCCTGTATTGCATGTCTGAGTTGCAGGTAGCGAAAAAACATCTTGGGGGGCAATTGGAAGTTGCTCCTTAGCGTATCATACGGTAAAATCCTACCCCCAGCCATAACCTGACGTATAGCCTTAATCTCATACCGAGCCCACAACGCCGGATCGGGGACTGTCTGAAGGTGAGGCAACCAAGGATTACCCCACAGCGGAGTGCGTGGGGAAATGGTACCGGGGCCACTGAGCTTAGCCGTGATCTGTTCCCAAACTCTGACCGTAGTGCGCATAGAGGTCGTCATCTGAGGCTGCGCCCTAGGTCCCCTAAACACCAGGTCACCTAGTGTCGAGTAGGAGCCAAGTATAGCCGCCTCCAGATTAACCGCAGGGTTGGTCCGCGGCTGGGAGAACCACCAGCGCACCGTCACAACCACCGCAGCCCAGTAGTACAGTTTAAAACAGGGGAGCGCAAGGCCCCCTAACGATAAAGGGAGCTGTAAGGTGGTTCGGGCAACCCTGGGGGCCTGCCCCCCCCCACACAAACGTGCTCACCACCTGAAAAAGGAGTTAGGGATGGGAACAGGGGTATTACGAAATACATAGAGGAATTTGGGGAGGAATGACATTTTAATAATGTTGATCCTTCCCACAGGTGACAGGGGAAAGGACCTCCAGGCCCGCACCCTGACAGTCAGCTGCTGAAGGATCGGATACACGTTATCAACTAGATATTGGGAGGGGTCCCTCTGTACCTCAATGCCCAGATATCTGAACCTGGTGACCATGGCTAGCGGGATCCGCGGATCCAAAGAGGGCGCGGTTCGGGATAAGGAGAACAAGGTTGACTTGGACCAATTGATCCGAATGCCCGAGAAGGAACCAAACCGGTCAATAATTTCAAGAGCTGCCACCAAAGAGACGGATGCATCCGGGAGGTAGAGCAACGCATCATCTGCGTATAGTGAAATCTTCTCGAGCACCGGGCCCATCTGAATCCCGCCAACCGTTGGGGACTCCCGAAGTAAGATAGCCAGAGGTTCCATGGCCAGGGCAAACAGCCCCGGGGACAGAGGACACCCCTGTCTAGTGCCTCTATTCAGAGCAAAGGGGGGGGAAAGCAGGCCATTTGTCCGGACTCTAGCCGAGGGGTTACTATAGAGCAACTTAATCCAGGAAATAAATTTAGGGCCAAAGTTAAAACGCTTAAGGACCTGCCACAAAAATTCCCACTCCACCGAGTCAAAGGCCTTCTCAGCATCGAGAGAGGCCACGACCCCCGGAGAGTCACCCCCTCCCACCCAGGACACATTTGTATATAGGCGGCGTAGGTTGATATCAGTGCCCTTGCCCGGCATGAAGCCGGTCTGGTCACCATGTATCAGGGATAAGATGATCGAGTTGAGTCTGGTTGAAAGGATTTTGGTGGTAATCTTGGCATCAACATTTAGTAGCGAGATGGGACGATAGGAAGCACAGGACGTGGGGTCCTTATTGGGCTTTGGTATGACCACAATAACCGCCTCTGCCATAGAAGGAGGAAGACCGCCCTCCCCCAACATAGTCAGGAGCAGCCCGTGGAACTTAGGGGCAAGGAGTCCACTATTGGCCTTGTAGAATTCGGACGGAAGGCCGTCAGGACCTGGGGTCTTGGACGACTGAAGTGCCGCCATTGCTACCTGCACTTCCTTGAGTGTGATAGGGGCATCAAGCATTTCGCGGGCGTCACCCGAGAGTTGGGGAAAATTGATCTGATCCAAGAAGTGTCCTAAGCTATCCGGAGTGAAGCCCGCCCTAGAGGTATACAGACCCTCATAATACCGTGCAAATTGAGCATTGATGGCCAAAGGATCATGATGGAGCTCCCCCCTGTCGTCTTTAATACAGGCAATGTGTGGCGTGGAAGAACGCTCTCGGGCCAACCATGCCAGTAACCTACCCGTCTTCTCTCCCTGCTCAAAGATTCTCTGAGACTGAGAGAGCAACTGTTTCTTGGTGTTCGCAACCCGCATTAGGGATATCTCCCTGTGGAGGGACCTCATCGCCTCGTACGTCTGAGCACTTTTATCCGTCACATATTTCCCTTCCAACAAAAGGGCTCTTCCCTCTGCCACCTCCAGCGCCAGCGTCGTGTCCCTTCTAACCCTTCCAATTGCATTTTTATACTGTCCCCTAGCGTAAGCTTTGAAGGCATCCCATAGCACCGGGGGGAGACCGTGCCCTCATTGTGTGCCCAGTATTCCCCCATCTCTCCCTCAACCAGCGGGACCACGCGCTCATCTGCGACCCAAAACCCAGAGAGCCTCCACATCACAGACCCAGCCGGTGAATCAGTCTGTAAAGTAAGGAGGAGGGGCGCGTGGTCTGAAATCCCGCGCGACAGGATCTCCACCCCCCTGACCCGGGACAGCAGAGAGTCAGTCATGTAAATCAGGTCTATTCTGGAGAAGGAGGCATGCGTGGCCAAATGGCAGGGAAACTGCTTCTTGTCTGGATGCCTCATCCTCCAAACGTCAGTGAACCCATAGTTATCAGCCCACTGAAGGAGGGGAGAGTCCCCACCCGGGCCCGCATTCAGCCTATCTAGAGTCGGGTTAGGGGCCATGTTAAAGTCTCCAGCCAGCACAACCCCCGCCGACGGATAGAGCGCCAGGAGCGAAGTAAGCCCCTCAAGCACAGCCATCGTGGCCGGAGGGGGGACATAAATACCCACAACCAGAAGCTCCAGGCCATCACACATTGTGTGGATCGCCACGGATCTCCCCTCCTGATCAAGATGGAGATCCAGAAGGGTGAAATCCAGAGATTTGTGGACCAGGACACTGACCCCCCTAGAATATGTGGAGTAGGTGGAGTGATAGTACGACCCCACCCATGGCTTCCGGAGTGCCAGCGTCCTGCTCCCCAACAGATGTGTTTCCTGAAGTATACAGATACGGGGACTATATTTCTTCAGATAATTGAAAACCAGGAATCTCTTGATCTTGGAGTTTAAACCCCTCACATTCCAAGATAAGATAGTCAATGGAGCCATAGGACCGGGAAATATTCTACAACAGGGCAGCAGAGCGTCCCAACCCACCCAAAGAACACAGACATATAAACCAGTGGCCACCCAGTCATCACACCCCCGAGACCACCACCGGGGGGGTCCCACATATCATTTTCAGTGAGCGTATTAACATCAGGCATGGTCCCATAAGGGGTCTCACAAGGACAGAGTAGAGTAACAGTACAGCTGCAATAAAAACCCAACATGGAGTAAAAACATATACTCCAACAAACTTCCCCGCCCCCCCACCCCGCACCACCCCCCCACCCCGCACCACCCCCCAAACTTCGGTGTGCTTTTCTCCCAAAAACAACCATGGCTAGTGCCTATGGGGGATATGAACAGAAGGACACCCGAGTGTCACAGTACATGCAGCAAGTTCTCCATTGTAAAAGAAGGATACACAGTCCCTGCAGAGTAAAAGTGTGGATCAATCACCCGGAGCGACATGGAGCTCCGGGGGCACTTTAACTTTAAGAAAAAAAGGGAAAAAAAAGGAAAAAAAAAAAAAAAGGGGGGAGAAAAAAAACAAAAAAAAGGGGGGGGGAAGGGAAGGAAAAAAAGGGGGGGGGAAGGGGGGTTACTGTATGTTGTTTTTAACTTTAGAATATTTAGGTTTCCCCAGAACCTGAGGTCTTTGTTATACAAATATTCACAACTGCTATGGCCAATATTTTGCCCACTCTGGATCTTCTATGCCTGCTTGCAGTTTGGCTTTAAGATAATAAGTGATGTTTCTGATTTGGACCATCATTAACAACTAATAGGATGTTACACTATTCTAAAGCGCAACAAATTGCTCTTAGGCTCCATTCAGACCTAGGCGTCGGCGGCAGCGGCGTATTCGGGCGACATGCAATAGGCGTTTTGTCCCCGCGATTTGCGGCGACAAAACCCCTATTGTTTTTTTGCTGGAGGGCAGAATTTTACACTGTCGGCTATGGCCGAACGCCGAATATGCCTGAAAAAAGGGTCCGGGACTTGTTTCAGCTTCAGGCGTACGGCGTTTCGGCGTAGAGATGTGAACCATCTCCATAGCCGACAATGTAAATTCGCCTCTCCAGCGTATCACAGGCTGCTGCAGCGTCGGGCGTAGGGCGACAAAACGCCTAGGTCTGAATGGAGCCTTATGCTAGTAGCATGCGCTCATTATTATAAGTACTGCATAGGCAACATCAGCACCACCCAGTGATAAATGCAGCAGGCACCAGCACTCTGGTAACTCATTTGAGAATGGGCATGTTTGGCTACCCTATTATGGCAATGATTACTGGATCTTGGTGTCTGTTTTTGCACTGTTGATAAACGTACATACAGTGTCCCCATGTGCAAAAGGTAAGGGGACCCTATTGAATTTGTTGGCTGTTTCAACATATATTTTAACAGATTGATTCAAACCGTCCCCTCTTCCTCATGCAGAATTCTTTCAGTATGCACAACGTACAGTATGTGGGTTTCCTTGCAGGATATGTTTTCACACATTTCAGGAGGATTCAAATTAGTTTGACTAGGACATTCCATAACTCTTCCCCATATGTCTTTTTCTTTATCATACTTCACGGGACACAGAATTAGGCTATTATTTTTTTGTTTCAATAGTTTTTTATTTCAGAAGAGTAAAAACAGAACACAGGATACATTGACTCATCATTTGTTAGTAAAATGGACATTCGCTGTATAAACGTGGATTGTGTATATGTGACATATACTCCTGCGCTGATTATCTCAAAACCATAAACATATATATAATATATAAAAACAAATGTCCATGAACACCAGTGTTAATATTAAACCATACAAATAAATACACATACATTTAAATCCAGTTGGTGTGTGCTAATGCACCTAAGAACAGTTCTTAATCCTTTTGTTTATCCAGTGAAAAAAACGTGCTCTGTGCTGTTGAATCAGGTATACTTTCAGTGAATTAACACCCTTAGTTTGTGTCACCACCACCTTTAGTAAAGATTGCGCTCACCAGATCACATAGGGGACACAGCATATAATATTCTTTGAACAGCAGTTTCTGCACGATCCTTTATCCTGTATATCAGACCCGAATGGCTCTCCACCTCTTGAGGCTCCCCCAGAAAGAAAAAAGCCTCTTATGGTGTAGTATATTTAAACAACGTTTTATTATGAAAGTATAAAAGTAAAAAAACTCACTCACATTTTGCAATGCCCAGCCGGCATTAGCTAGTCCAGCGTTACTGTTTGTGCTACGCGCGGCGTGCGTTCCAAGCCTCGTTTCGGATGCGGTTCAACGGGCGGAAGTTGCAATGTTGACAATGGAGGAGACTATTGGCGGATTCGATATGTAAAAGGGTAATGCCCATAGGCCTCTACATGTTTCGCATGCACGCATGCGTCATCAGGAAGCTACCTTCCGCCGAAGGCATAGAAAATCGATAAGACTAATGTGTGTGGTATAAAACATAACAGTGAAAATATAAACGAAAAGGAATAACCTGGGGGACGCTCAATGTTTATCTAATGCGAAAAGCATGTGAACAGGAAACCTTAAAGTGGATGTAAACCCAAAAAAATATATATTTTTTTGATGTCACAATGTAGAGTATAATTTTTTCCTATCATTTGTGCCCAGTCTTGCCACACAGAGTTAATCCAGCGCTGAGTAATCCTCTTTTATGTTCAGTGAAAACGAACAGCCTTCCAGATAAAACCCTGCCTAAACAAAAAGTCCTGAATCTCTCTTCTTGCTTTGAGTGACAGGTTATTTACAAATATAGCTAGCACATGTTTATCATATGTTATGTTTTGTTTATCATAACATGAGGTGATATAACATCATAACACATCCTAGTAATATACAATGAACTTTGGATCACCTCTTGTTATGATAAACATGTCCACGCTATATTTGTAAATAACCTGTTACTGAAAGCAAAAACAGAGAAACGGACTTAACATAATTTGGCAGGTTTTTATCTGAAGTCCGGTTAATTTGCACTGGACTTTAAAAGAGGATTATTCAGCGCTGGATTAACTCTGTGTGGTAAGACTGGGCACAGATGATAGGAAATCTTATACTCTACATTGTGACATTAAAACAAAAAAACATTTTTTTTGGGTTTACAACCACTTTAAGGAAATAGGTCTAAAATGTAAGACTTAATCTGTACAACACAGGGATGGAGGGGGGGGTACATGTGGGCAGGTCGGGTGGGTAGTAGGTGCTGGAGGCAGTAGGTCTGAGAGGGGTGCCACCAGGTGTGTGTGAGTAGTAAATAGAGATAAGAAGGGGAAGGTCGGGTATAATAGGGGGTAATGGGGATAAGGAAAAGTATTGCAGGGGGGATGGAAGTTGTAGGTAGGTATGAGAATTATTTGTTTTCCTACCACAGCTCTCGGAAATCGTTTAAGCGTTAGAAGCCTTATATTCGTCTGTTGTGGCAAAGTGTAACCAGCAAGCCCATAATTTGGTGTATTTAGAGGGAGTGTCATGTGCCTGATGTATCCGTTCCTCCATATCCACAGTGTTATGTATGTGCTTAAATCAGTCAGATAAAGATGGTGGTTCAGGCGATCGCCACTTTGCTGGGATACACAGCTTTGCAGCGTTGACTAAATGCATAGCCAGGGATCGTATGTAAGTCTTTGGTGGTAAGTTGGAGTGGTGGAGAAAATTCAAGGTTGTAGGTGGTGATCCGGTTGGTAAGTCGATGGACTTCCTTCCAGAAGGGTTGAATTTTAGAACATGTCCACCAGATGTGTAAGAGCGAGCCTATCTCAACTCCACATCTCCAACATTGTGGGGAAACGAAATGATAGATGTTATGTAGTCTAAGGGGGGTCCTGTACCATCTTGAGAATATTTTAAAAGCGTTTTCTTGTGGGTGTACATTCACTGTCCCCTTATGGATGCAGTATATGGCTTCCCACTCTTGGTCTGTTAGGTTGATAGGGAGTTCCGTTTCCCATTTTTGGCTTGCCCAATTAAGTTTTGGACGTTGGTCAGAGAATAGTAGTGTGTATGTGGACGAAATCAAGTGGGTTAATGGTTCAGCATTCAGACAGAGTGCTTCGAAGGGGGTGTGTTGTCACGACCAGTCAGGTTTAGGATTGGGTTTATCGAATAATGGCTAATTTGGACATACGTCCAAAAGAGAAACGATCCGTTCGCCATTTTGGTAGCCAGATTTGCGTGGGAAACAAGATGACTGTTTTCAAAAAAGTGTTCCGCACGGATATGCGTGTGAGGCCAAATGTACGACAGAAAGGAAGAGGACGTTCCCGGGGGAAAGTCAGGGTTATGTCTAAGGGGGGTAATTGGGTCCATAAGTGAAGAAATGTGGTGTTTAGTGCACGCCTCATGGAAAGAAGCCAACGCTGGAGGGATAAGAGGGTGAGTCTGACAGGAGGGAGGGAGGTGGTTTTACTTAATCCAGGGGGTTTGGGAGAGTGGGATTGTTGACATTGAATGTTCCAGTCAAACTCACGCTTTGGTGTTAAGGTGTATATTTCAATCAACAATCCTAGCCAGGAGGCAGGCTTGTTGATATTTGCGGAGGTCCGGAAGGCCAATGCCCCCTTTGAGCTTTGGGTTGGTAAGTCTGGCATAGCTTATTCTAGGTCAGAGTCCACCCCAAATGAAGTCAGTACATGCTTTCCGGTATGAGGAAAAGAAGGTTGGTGGGAGCTTATTCGACCGTTTGTAACAATTATAGGAGTCTGGGTAGGATATTCATTTCAATGGTGGCAGCTCTGCCAAACCAAGAGAAGAGCCCTGTGGACCATTTTTTTAGGGCTCTCATTATGTTCTGTAGTAACGGGAGATGATTAGTGGAGTAAAGATCCGTCAGGGAGGAAGGGAGCTGGATGCCTAGGTAAGTAAGGGAATGGGTGTTCCATTTGAACAGAAAATTTGCTTGAGAATTAGGCTATTATTCATTACCTACTGTGTTATACGCCTATCTCTAGGTGAATGGACTCTGGTAGACAAAGGGGTTGATTTACAAAAACTGGAAGGTGCAAAATCAGGTGCAGCTCTGCTTGGAAACTAATCAGCTTTTAGTTTTTTTTGTCAAAGCTTTAATGGAACAAGCTGAAGTTAGAAGCTGATCGGCTACCATGCTCAGCTGCACCAGATTTTGCACTCTCCAGTTTTAGTAAATCAGCGTCAAAGTCTTAGACAGGAAGTCCGCCCCTATATAGCCCCTCCCATACAGGAAGTACTTCAGTTTTTTTTTACCAGTGTCTGCAAGGTGGATGGGCATGTTTGTTGAGCTCCAGGTCTCGAGTCCCAAAACAGTTCTTTATAATGAATCAAGAGATTGACTGATTGAATCCATTTGAAGTAAAGCTTTTATGCTTAAGTAAATGGTACCCGAGCATCGCAAAGAAGAAGCAAGGATCCTGCGAGATTTTGCCTGCGACATGACCTTCAGGCACTGGACCCTGCTTAGCGGAATCCTGGACACCACAGCTCTAAGGCATTCATGCAGGGTGCTGTACAGGTCCAAGGGAGTGGACCCTAAAAAATGGAAAGGATACCCATTCCTTGAAGGTCCTCAAGTAACAGGAACCCCACTGTGATGAGTGAAGATTGGGCTCTTCATTTCTAAGTTTGCCATTATTTACTTATTGTGGGGTGCCCCATGTGTGTAACAATCTGTCAATCTAGCTAAGGCTGGACACCTGTGTAGCAGTAAATGCAGGGGGAAATTTTAGGCTGACTGTTGGAAAGAGTAGCTTTGTTATTGTCTTTTGCTGCTCTATTGTCTTTTTGTCTTTTGTGGATGGTCCGTGCACAAAAATTTGTCGACGTACGGAAATTTGTTGTGTACACGGGACTGTGACTGGGCACAGGCGCAGAGGGTCCTGGCACACAGCCATCTTATTTAAGCTGAGAGTGGCTGACATGCGGCGCTTCCAGGGGAGGCTCTGAAAACCTTTCACTTTTAGCAGTTCATTCCTCCTTACCCTGATCACATGAGTCACCAGGTGTTGGTTGGCAAGCTAAATAGCTTAGCAGGTTGGTTTCATAGGAACTTGGGGAGCACTATTAAAGGGTCTTCCCCTTTGTGGCTTGCAATGTCTTCAAAAAAGAGGAGCGGAGCAAACACTATACGCGAGGGCACACCTATGTCATCAGTAGCTCCTGAGGAGCCTGGTCAAAAAAATCTCAGTGTTGTATCCCCTGAGAGACCAGACGCTTCCGGGCAATCAGACGCTACGCCTGCAGGGTATTGTGTCTAGGCATTCCTGCAGGGTGCTATACAGGTCCAAGAGAGCAGACCCTAAAACTTGAAGGGGGAACCCAGTCCTTAAAGGTCCCCAAGTGACGGAACCTGCCATGATGGGTGAAGATTGGGCTCTTAGTTTCTATGGCTGCCATGCGCCTGGACAGGTAAGTGAAACCCCCTTATTTACTTATTGTGGGGTTCCACAGTGTTTGTAACAATCTGTCAAACTAGCTAGAGGCTGGACACCTGTGTGTGGTGACCACAGGGGGGAGTTTAGGCTAGCTGCGGGTGTTTGCATGAGTACCTTTCCCTTGTTGTCTTGGCTGTTTTTTGCCTTGCATTGGGGTGCACCATTGTGCATCTTGGTTCACAGTGGCGCACGTGCGTTCGCCTGAGTGCATGAGTATTCATAGCTGTTGGCGGCCATGGCGCACACGGCTTCGCCACAGACGTTGTGTGCACTCAGAGCCACGCATGCGCTGTAGCTTGTTCTTGGCGTACAAAGATTTGTGTCATGTGCAACTACAGCTGCGCATGGTAGCCGGGACCACGCACGTATGCACAGAGTGTCCCAGCGCACAGCCTTCTTATTTAACCCCTTTAATACCGGGTTATTGTCATATGACATCCACAAAGGGGATCTCCCATCCCGGGTGGATGTCATATGACGTCTTGGAATTTGGGGGGATATCTGAATGATGCCTGCAGCGAGAGGCATCATCCAGATATCCATCTCTTCTGCCGGCGATTCTGCACAACATAAGAATGATCATAGCGGCGGTTATGCCACTTGTTTGTTCTTATAGGCGGCGGGAGGGGACATCCCCCCCTCCCGCCAGATGGTCACCAGTCATCTCTATGACCGTCGGAAGACCCGGGCGCGATGTGATGACGTCACGTCCGGGTCCCGTAAGTAAACAAAGCCGCGATTGCGGCTACTAAGCAACAGTATTCATGAGATCGGTGAATTTTTTTCACCGATCTCATGGTTTCCTGGAGGAGAGATGTGGGGTCTTATTGACCCCACATCTCTCCATAAAGAGGACCTGTCACTCACATTCCTATTACAAGGGATGTTTACATTCCTTGTAATAGGAATAAAAGTGATAAAAAAAAGTGTAAAAAAATAAATAAATATGTAAAGATAAAAAAATAAATAATAATTAAAAAAAATTAAAACGCCCCTGTCCCCGGTAGCTCGCGCGCAGAAGCGAAGTCCCGCCGACATATGTAAACGCCGTTTAAACCACATATGTGAGGTATCGCCGCGTGCGTTAGAGTGCCAGCAACAATTTTAGCACAAGATCTCCTCTGTAAATTTAAACTGGTAACCTGTAAAAAAATTCAAAGCGTTGCCTATGGAGATTTTTAAGTACAGAAGTTTGGCGCCATTCCATGAGTGTGCGCAATTTTAAAGCGTGACATGTTAGGTATCTATTTACTCGGTGTAAAATAATCTTTCATATTTTACAAAAAAATTGGGCTAACTTTACTGTTTTGTTATTTTTTTAATTCATGAAACAATTTTTTTCCCAAAAAAAGGCGTTTGAATTTTTTTTTGCGCAAATACCGTGCAAGATAAAACTTTGCAATGACCGTCCTTTTATTCCCTAGGGTGTTTGGGGGTACTGCGTAATTTTCTAGCCAAAAAATGATGATTTGTACATGTAGGAGAGAAGTGCCAGAATAGGCCCGATATGGAGGTGTGTATAAAAGCCCTGTTTCGAAGTAGTTAAACAGATAATTGCTGACATGTGGCCCTTCCAGGGGACATCTGTGGGACACAGAGCAGACTCATTTCTCTTTACTTGGGTCATGTGAGTCACCAGGTGTTGGTTGGCAGGCTAAGGTGCTTAGCAGGATTGTTACATAGGGGCTTGGTGACTGAGCCCTATTAAAGGGTCTCCCTTCTGGGGTATGTAAATAGTAAAAACCCAGGTACTCCCTTTTCGTGGCTTGCAATGTCTTCAAAAAAGAGCAACAGGACTAACACTACAGGGAATGGCACATCTGTGTCATCAGTAGCTCCTGAGGAGCCTGGTCGAAATCCTAGTGTTGTATCCCCTGAAAGACCAGAGGCTTCTGGGCAATCTTAGATGCTGCGCCTGTTTGGTATGGTGCCTACTGTCAACGCTGCAGCCTTTATCACCAGGGATAATATGTCCTCAGCTCTAGCTGGGTTAGAGGACAGGATTGCCGGCATGATTGCCTCCATCTCGCAGGATGGCAAAAAGCGTGACATATCCTCCTCCCCTGATCCTCCTAACTTGAGGCAGGAATGGTTGATAAAGGGGAAGAGCTAAAGGCCAAGGATTCTGTTTAGGGCCTACCAGATGAGTCTGCTTCTGAGCAATCTGGGCCAGAAGATGTCCAGTTGGTATCAGGCTCTACAAGAAAAACAGAAATGGAAGGCGTGCACACCTAGTGCATTACCAGAGATAATTTAATAATATATATTTTTTTTGTATATGTAGCGGTGCACTCTGGGCACAAGTTCAAAAGATCCACACATGACCTTGTTGTCTGACCCTCTATTCATCCATCTGTCACACTTCCATTTCTTTAGACACAATGATGAGTCACTTGCTTTACCTTGCGGTATTTTTATTATAAAAAGGGATTTCTTGGGTAGAGTTGGGTAAGGGTGTGATGACATGGGATGCCCATAGAAATTAGCACTTCGTAGATTAGATTCTGATGATAAGGCACAGCAAAGGTTGTATTTTTAGAGAACTGCGTCACTGCATACTATTGCTCCCTTCATGCTGCCATGTTTAAGTCACTCTGAATGACTGTTGTGGTGATGAACAGTTACTTAAATCCCAGCCCTGTGTCCGGAAGGTATCCTCATACACCCCCCTCTCTATACTGAAAATGGTAACTGCCCGACTACTAGGCCCAAATAGTCCAGTGATGGAAAGCCTTCCATATTGAGATGAGGTAAGGTTAGAGTCCCTCCTTGTAATATCCTGCTGTGTAGGACTGACAGTGCAACATCCCGTCTAGGACACCCCCTTGTGGCTTTCAGTTACTAGGAGCAACAGCAGATATTCCCAAGCCTCCTCAATAGACTCCCCTGGTCCCATCACTTGCTGTCATGTACCCACTGACCTGTTCCTTGGTCCCCTGTCCATGGAAAAGACATGGTTCAACCCCAAAGCCCAGCAGTAACAGTTCCAGGTTCCTTTCTCTTAGTATTGAATTCCTCCTATGTGGTGTTGAAGAAAGGTGGTCCTCCATTAGGACTTTCTCCTCAGCACCTGGTAGACGCGCAGGCCTGGGGCCCCTCACTCAGAGACTACTGCTTCATCTTCTCTCTCACGACTCCCCCCAGTTCCATGTTACCTCAGCTTATATAGCAGGCCCGCCCCCTGCCAACCCTAGTTGGGGATTATAGAGTGATATGAATGTCACCGGCGCAAAGAAATTATATTTTGAATATGTGAGTGATCTGCTGCGGTACTGTGTAAACCTCCAACAGAAGGTTAAAAATTGCAATTTCATAAAGTGCTATTAAGGCATGCGCTAAAATAGTGCACAAAATCTATAAATGACGTGCTATATCAAGTGCAGCAACACTAGTGATGTACTATATGGATAAACATGTGTGGGAATACCACATTTATATACCAAAAATCTAAAATTTTTATAAAAACTGCATTGAATGTGCAATAAACAAAATGATAAAAGTGTAAAATGGCGGTTAATTGTCAACATGGAACAGCAAAGGACAAAATCAATGCACGTTGTGCTCCTATGATGGGAATTCTACCGCTGATAGTGCTCCTTATGTGAATAAATACCAAAAAACATTAGGTTATAATCAAAATCCCATAAATAACTTGCAAATGTGCAAACAATACTAAAAAATTCCAATAATGGAACAGCAAACAGTTGTCAATATGAAACAGCAAGGAAAAAACAAATTCACAATGTGTTCCAATGAGGGAAAAAGAAGGAAGAGTTCAGTGCTGGTGGTGCTTCTTATAAAAGATAGGTTATTAAAGGTGCGGCTGTCTCTACCACCCGACAAACACGTGCCACCATCACCAACGGCTAAACTGAATGCTCACCAGACCCCGAGTGTTCTGTTATGTTAACACACCCCTATGGCCGTGAGCATCTATAGTGGACTCTACCAGGGCTACCTTCCATCAAGATGCAGTTATGATTTTAAAACAAAAAAAACAGAGGAGAGCACATGCTCGGGCGGCAGAGGTGGATGTCTCCCTGAGCTGATCCGCACACTCCCGGCACATTTAGCTACTTACAGCGGTCCCTCCAGCACACCCGTTCGGCTCTTTCGCTTGTGCAGGTCCCGGTGAGGACAGACGATCTGCCGCATGTCGTATCGGCAGTCGGAGAGGTCCCAGGGCGGCTACCGCAATTCCACTCGGGCGGCGAGCAAAGGAAGCAAGATGGCGACCGGCTCTAGCTCCCACATGTCTCCGACGATCGGGGGGAGCAAGTCATCACAGCCTGTCTCCTGGTCATGATTCCTGTACCTCTTCTATAGATAAGGAGATGGCTGACATTATCCTTAGCCAAGCTAGCAGCCATGACCCTATTCTGGACAGTTCTGCTGATCCTTCTGATTTCCCACCAGTTCAGCCTTAGTACTCAGGAGATCCTATACTTCTTGCTCGTTTTGCTGATTTACTACAGAGAGAATTAGCTAAAGCTACTGATAAATTGTCCTCTGAGATTAAACATGATTTTCAGGAAATAGGTAACATCACTCATCTACAGGACCGCCTTGAGGAAGCCTATACAAAAATCGATGACCTTGAAAATCGCGCTTGGCTTACACCACGGTACATTCATAAAGATTTTCCTATCTGCTATTTTGCTATTGCCTCAGAAAAAAAAAGGGGGTGGCTCTCTGTCTTTCCAACCGGCTTTCCTTCACTGATACTTAAGTCATTAGAGACCGGGAAGGACGCTACCTTTTGGTAAAGGGTTATCTGGGAGAAAATTTGGTGAATTTTTGGGTATATTACGCCCCTAATACGAATCAGGCAGCATTCTTTCGTTCTTTATTACAATCTTTGGCCCCTGAATTTGAAGGAGATGTTATATTGGCAGGAGATTCTAATTTGGCTTTAGACCTTATAATAGACAAATCCCATACAGTTTCTTTTATATCCCCTTCTAGACAAAGTCGTAAGTTTGCTCAGTTATTACATCATTATGATCTTGTAGACGCCTGGAGGGAAGCTAATCCTACTTCTAAAGACTTTTCTCACTTTTCGAGAGCCCATAACCACTACTCTTGTATTGACCATGTTTTTCTTCTCTCGGGACTCCTACCTAAATTATATTCAGCCTTAATAATCTCGACTCCATGGTCAGACCATGATCCTATCCTACTGCAACTTTCGGACCTGACAACTAAAATAGCCAAATCACAATGAATCCCTCCTCAGCAATGAATCCTTTTGCCTTGATATTTCTACCCATATACAAACGTATTTTGAATTCAATAAGGCAGAATATACTACTCCTGAAATCAATTGGGCAGCACATAAAGCGTCTGTTAGAGGATTCCTCATTCAGTTATCTTCCAGGATAAAAAAAGCACGAGCTGAGTTGATAGCTCCCAAAACTAGGGAATATGAAGCTCTTGCCACCCACCATAAACATTCCCCATCCCCTGACCTGTTGACCAAGCTTGAACAAGCTCGCTTAGAACTTAATATTTGCCTCACCACAAAAGCTGAGAAGCAATTACACTGGTCCAATCATAGGTTTTTCACTTGGCGTGATCGCCCATGATCCTTACTGGCTCATAAACTTACCCCTAGATGTTTCCATTCGGCTTTGCCGAAAATAAGACTTTCAGGGGGAAATGTCTCCCAAAATCCTGAAAAGATCATTCAAGAATTCCACAATTTTTATGCTGACCTTTATGGACAACCCTGGGAGGCTTCTTCTTCATCCATCAGGGAGTTTCTGGGGAGCCTGTCTGTCCCTTCTATTGAAGAGACGCATAGAGAATTAATGGACCAACCTTTCTCTTGTGCAGAGATCTGTTACACCATTAAAACACTGTCACTTTCTAAGTCACCAGGACTAGATGGTCTCTCTAACATTTACTACAAGAAATTCTCGGAACAGCTAGTCCCGCATATGGCCCATTTATTTAAATTTTTTGCGGCGTGGAGGTGTGGTCCCTCTAGATGAAAATAAGGCTTTCATTAGCGTTATTCCTAAACCCGATAAGGATTCTACCGATGTTCCTTATTATCATCCAATCCCGGTAATCAATTGTGATTTAAAAATTCTTACGAAACTTCTAGCTTTATGTTTAAACACCTTTTTGGCGAGATATATCCATAAAGATCAGTCAGGATTCATTGTTGGGCGCCAAACACTAGACCAAATTTGTAGAACTGTAACGTTGATTTCAGCTGTTCGTTCTAACTGGGATACCCCCCTTTCTTGGGAGCTTTATACTTCTTTCATTAGACCTTCATAAGGCTTTTGATAGTGTAAATTGGAATTATTTATTCACTACTTTAGAGATTTTTGGGTTTGGCCCTAACTTTCTATCCTTGCTGAAAACTTTATATGGATCTCCGTCAGCTCAGGTCTCGATATGGGGTTATAAATCGTCGTCATTCACTATCAAGCGTGGTACGAGACAGGGATGTCCGCTCTCGCCTTTACTTTTTGTGCTCGCCATCGAACCCTTAGCAATTGCAATTCGGTCCCATCCTAGTATTTCTGGCATCGGTTGTGGGCAACAAGTCCATAAATGTGCTCTATTTGCCGATGACGTTCTTATGTATGTTACGTATCCTAAGGTTTCTCTCCCCCATCTGCTATCTTTTTTTTGGACCAGTTCTCTAGGCTCTCCGGTCTCTCCCTGAACCCTCACAAAACAACGGCCCTCAATGTCTCCCCTCCCCACTCCATGGTGCAGAGCCTTCGGGAAGATTTTAATTTTCAATGGGCACCACATTCTCTTTCATATTAAGGGGTCCAAATAACGTTTTCTTTTGAGACACTCTACAAAGCTAATTATCCCCCATTGTTTAAAAAAACTTAAAGAAGATCTTCGCCGTTGGGCGGATTATTCCTTATCATGGTTTGGCAGAATCAACTATTTTCGAACTCTACCAGTGGTTGTCCCGAGAGGAGATTTGCAGTGTCTACAAGCCGAGGTTCTTTGTTTCATATGGGGTAATAGAGGACCTCGACTGAACAAACAGGTTTTATATGCCCCAAAATTAAAGGGGGGTCTGGGTCTTCCTAATTTGAAAAACTATTTTCAAGCTGCCCAGATTGCCCAACTTGCCTACACTACAGCGGCAGGTTCCCTGCCTCTTTGGATCCCGATTGAGGCGCTTTCCTGTCACCCATTGGCCATAGGATCGTTCATGTGTCTTCCCAGCCGACTACGCCCTCCTATATTATGCCCCTCTTTATCACATTCATTGGCGGTTTGGAATAAAGTGCATCACCGGACATCTTTGTCATCTCCACACACACCTTTAGCTCCCATTTTTTGCAGCCCGGAGTTTCCACCGGGGTTGGTGCCACAATCATTTCATTGGTGGCTAAATAAGTGATTGCTTAGAATTGGAGATTACCTTAATGGTAATCACATTCTTTCCACTAATTTAAGGACAAGATGCAGGTACCTGACAGTGAAATATTCAGATTTAATCAAATTATATATTTTGTCAGATGTAAACTTAATCTTATTACTGAACCACTTACAACATTCGAGTTGGCTTGCCAGGCAAGGGGTCTATTGAAGGGATGCATATCTGCAGTCTATTCTTCCCTCACTGAACCAAACTCAAAGCTCTCCTATATGACGCAGTGGGAAAAAGACCTGAATATCACTATTGATTTATCAGATTGGCCATGGCCTATAATTTATCTAAAGCTTCTATCAATACCATGTTAATTGAAGCCAACTATATAACGCTTTTACGTTGGTATCTGGTACCGACTTGGGTGGCCAAAATGCATCCGTCCACCTCGCCTAACTGTTTTAGGCGTTGTGGTCAATTGGGGACAATGTGTCATATTTGGTGGCAGTGCCCTCTGGTGACTAGGTTTTGGATTAGGATATTTAATTTGATAAATTCGGTGACGGGGGTAAACATTCGTAGATCCCCTGAGGTAGCCTTGTTTCATAGATTGCCTGATGAGGTGCCCAGGACATCAAAGAAATTAATCACATATATACTGTTAGCGGCGAGAATAGCAATAGCCCGTCATTGGAAACAATTGGTTATTCCTCTGGACTATGTCAAAAATAAAGTCAACTGGATTATGGTTAATGATAAACTCACACACATACTCCATAATAACTGGAAAAAAAATTGATAAAATCTGGGACCCTGTGGATCCATTATATTTGGGTTCCTCAATGAGCTCTGGGTTGACCCTCTTTTACTTTTATTCTTTTATTTTCTCTTTCTTTCCCTCTCTCTCTTTCCCTCTCTCTCCCCATATCTTTATTTGAATGTATTTGTATTCAATATATACTAGGTTGTTTTGGTACCTTGTTTAGCCCTAAGGTTCTCAGGAATTGGTATAATGATTCCCTGTTATGTCTTAACCACTTGCTTACTGGGCACATATATCCCCACCCTGCCCAGGTGAAATTTCAGCTTCCGGCACTGCGTCGATTTAACTGGCAATTGCTCAGTCGTGTGACGTGGCTCCCAAATAAAATTGACGTCCTTTTTTCCCCACAAGTAGAGCTTTCTTTTGGTGGTATTTGATCACTTCTGTGTTTTTTTTTTCTTGTTTTTTTTTTCAAATATTAATTTTATTAGTGTTTTTCAACAAGGAATACAGAAAATTACATAACAACATAACAACCGTGACCTCACCAGACCCTGTCATACACACGTACGCTCTGCATGGAGATTCACATTCCCACTATCTGAAGCAGCAGTTAGACTGTCGCCCTAGACCTGTGTAGTGCCTGGGCACCGCCCATAAGTCAACCATAGATAGTTCCGCTCCAGCAACCCAGCCCCTGCAATATCAGCTGGCGGAATCCATCTCTGAACTAGGTGAGGTCATTTTGTAACCGAATGGTTGCATCTCCGAAGCCCATTCGGACTCCACGCCATTAGTAAAACAAAAAAAAAGGAAACCGTGGTCGAGGAAACCACAGGTAAAAAAAAAAAAACAGAGCGAAGGAAGTATTAAGAGAGAGAAAGAACCAGGAGTAGGTATGGGGGGAAACAAAATAGAGGCCGTAACCAAACAAAGTAGATTAACAGGAAGAAATAATAGAATAATTAAATGAAAGGTTAGAGACATGGGAAGGGGGAAGAAAAAAGAGTGGGGAGGGGGAGGGGAGGGGGGGGGTTATATTCGGCGCGGGGGTGATGGATCTAAGAGTTCGTGTTTTTTATTCTATAAACAACAAAAAGAGCGACAATTTTGAAAAAAAAACAAAAAAACAATATTTTCACTTGTTGCTATAATAAATAGCCCAATTAAAAAAAATACATATTTTTTCTCAGTCCAGGCCGATACGTATTCTACATATTTTTGGTAAAAAAAAAAAAAATTTGCAATAAGCTACTGGTTTGTGCAAAAGTTATAGCGCCTACAAAATAGGGGACAGAATTATTATTTTTTATTATTTTATTTTTTTACTAGTAATAGCGGCGATCTGCGATTTTTATTGGGACTGCGACATTATGGTGGACACATCGGACACTTTTGACACATTTTTGGCACCATTCACATTTATACTGCGATCAGTGCTATAAATATGCACTAATTACTGTATAAATGTGACTGGCATTGAAGGGGTTAACTGTGTTCTAACTGTGGTGGGAGGGGACACAGATCGGTCTCCTCTCTCCCTGACAGTGACAGGAGCCGGCAATGAGAGATGATCTCATATGTTTACATTTGAGATCATCTCTCATTGGCCGCACAGATCACATAGCAAACGGCCACTCTGATTGGCCGTTTGCCGCGATCTGTGATTGGCTGTGTCCAAGGGACACGGCCAGCTTAGAATTTCCCCGCTGCGCACTCGGGAGCGCGCGCGGGGAACGAGCAAAGGGGTGGACGTCAAAAGACGTCCTGTTGGATATTCAGGTCCGCGTTGAAGCCGTCATTCGGCTATAGCACGGGCCTCAAGTGGTTAGTTGGTATTTCTCTTCGATCCTTCCCCCCCTTCTGTTTGATCTCATGACTATACTCAGGTTCCTATATGTTTTTTGCGCAAGGTTAGGATACTGTGTGCTGAATAATACTGCCTTTGGTTGGATCGGATCTACATACTCTACTTCTTGATTTTATCTGATGGACGTTATATTCTCAACAAATCTACCTGAAAGTTTCCTGGGACTTTTGTTTATTCATTGGTATTCATTGGCTATACAAAGTTCCTTGTGTTTTTTCTTTGATATATATATTTTTTTGTTGTTGTTTTTATTTTCTTTTAATTGTAGATGCTTGAATTTTGGCCTATGTATACTGGCTGTTTCTGTCCTTTTTTTGGAGTTATTTTCTTTAATAAAAATATTGTTTATATTTAGATCCAATTAAGCAATCCATTTGGCATTTTATATATAAATACTTCCAAAACATACCATCTCTGATATTTTTGCCATATAGCTATATACTACAGCTCTGCTGCTATCCAAAGCTAGGGTATAAATACTGTAAACCAACTAGTATCCGCAGCTTTTCTGATGACGCAAGTATTGCGAAACGCGTAGAAGTTGTTTGGATACATACGGAGGGGGAGTGCACCGCGCGCCGCAATCATCTGTTGAAACACAGGGTAACAGAAGCGAGGAACGCACGCCGCTCGAGAAACAATACAAACGCTGGTGAGCGGCTATAACGCTTGACACTGCCAAGGAGACTTAGTGCCGGTCAGAGGCACTTTTCTTGTAAGTGCACTGTTTTTATTATTTTAATAAACAATTATTTTTACGCACTACACCATGATGACCCCCTTGTTTTTGAGGCACTAAGGAAATCTTGCAAGAGGGAGAAGGAGGATATACCTAGTGGCTATCAGAAAAGCAAATATTTTGAGGCCTTTTATTGTTCAAGGTCTGGTGAGTGTTCAGTTTAGCCGTTGGTGATGGTGTTTGTCGGGTGGAAGAGACAGCCGCACCTTTAATAACCTACCAGCATTGAACTCTTCCTTATTTTTTCCTCATTGGAACACATTGTGAATTAGTTTTTCCCTTGCTGTTTCATATTGACAACTGTTTGCTGTTCCATTATTGGATTTTTTTTGTATTGTTTGCACATTTGCAAGTTATTTATGGGATTTTGATTATAACCTAATGTTTTGTTTTTTGGTATTTATTCACATAAGGAGCACTATCAGCGGTAGAATTCCCATCATAGGAGCACAGCATGCATTGATTTTGTCCTTTGCTGTTCCATGTTGACAATTAACCGCCGTTTTACACTTTTAGCATTTTGTTTATTGCACATTCAATGCAGTTTTTATAACATTTTTAGATTTTTGGTATATAAATGTGGCATCCCCACACATGTTTATCCATATAGTACATCACTAGTGTTGGTGCACTTGATATAGCACGTCATTTATCGTTTTCGTGCACTATTTTAGCACATGGCTTAATAGCACTTTATGAAACTGCACTTTTTTTTAAATCTTTGGATCAGTGCAGTAACATTTTTTCTAAACACCTAGTTGAGGATTGGCAGAGCTGCCACACAAGCTGCCTGTCATTCTGAGCCTCCAGCTCCGCACCCCTTCCAGAAGATTCTCCTGAAGGCAGGGGAAAAGTTCCAGAACCTGAGCACAGGTGGCCACACCCACTGCTACTCTGACAGTCCCAGATCAAAACAACCAGGCCTAGCATAGGGCATAGGCCTGACTAGATTTTGCACTGACAGTTTAAAACAAATCAACACTATTTTAGCACTACCAAAAGGTAGTGGGTGCTACATATAAAAGTGGGTACTCACAAAATGCAACTGACAAAAGGTCATAAACACAGTGCATGGACATGCACATAACTCAGGGTACAGCTAACGCGTTTTGGGGTCGCACCCACTTCCTCAGAGCTAAGCTAGTCTTAGGTCCCTTTCACACGGACGGATAGAATGGTGCTTTAAGCTGCTGATTTTACTGCAGCTAGAAGCACACAATGCTTTCCTATGACATCATTCACACACTACGGGTATCTGCGGTTTTGTTACCCGCAGTTTTGTGTGGATAGAAAAAATAGAACTGGATGCGTTTAGCTGCGAAATTACGCAGCTATCGGCACATAACCGCAGGTAACCGCAGTGCACTGTGTCAGCTGCGTTTGGTATGAATCTTGAGGGAGAACTCCACGCCAAATTTCAAATAAAAAAACGGCATGAGTTCCCCCTACAGGAGCATACTAGGCCCTTGGGTCTGCTATGGATTTTAAGGAGAACCCCTGTACGCTGAAAAAAATGGCGTGGGGTTCACCCCAAAATCCATACCAGACCGGTATCCGAGCAGCAGCCCGGCCGGTCAGGAAAGGGGTGGGGACGAGCGAGCGCCCCCCTCCTTAACAGTGCCAGGCCGCATGCCCTCAACATGGGGGGTAGTTGCTTTGGGGCAGGGGGGCTCGCTGTGGCCCCCCACCCCAAAGCACCTGTCCCCATGTTGATGAGGACAGGGCCTCTTCCCGACAACCCTGGCCATTGGTTGTCGGGGTCTGTGGGAGGGGAGCTTATTGGAATCCGGGAGCCTCCTTTAATAAGGGGGCCCCCACCCTAGGTGAATGAGTATGGGGTACATTGTACCCCTAGCCATTCACCTGGTGAAAAAAAATGTAAAAAAAAAACACATTACACAGGGTTTATAAAGTAATTTATTAGTCAGCTCCAGGGCCCCCCCTCTCTTCTTTAGCTCTTTTACGAGGGGGGCCTGCTTCTTCTATGTATTCTGCGGGGGGTCCCGGTCTTCACCACCGCCTGGTTCTCTTCCGCCAGGGGGGGCAGGGCGATTTCTTCTTTAGCTCTTTTACAGCGGCCCCCTCCCAGGCTTCTTTGACGTCTTTGGTGGGGGGTGGAGGGGGGATGTGCCGGTCTTCACCGCCGTCTGGTTCTCTTCCGCCGGGGGGTGGGGACACTTTCTTCTTTAGCTCTTTTACAGCGGCCCTTCTCCCAGGCTTCTTCGACGTCTTCTGTCGGGGGGTGCCCGGGCTTCTGTAGCCTTCTGCCTTCTTCTTCTCTTCTCTTCTTCTCCGATGTTGACAAGTCGCTTCCTCCCACTGTAATGCAGTGTGCGTGTCTCGCACCGATTTATATAGGCCTCTTATGAGGTCACAGTCCCATCATGCTTCGGGTGCACGGAGCATGATGGGTTGTCGGGAAGAGGCCCTGTGCTCATCAACATGGGGGCAGGTGCTTTGGGGTGGGGGGGCCACAGCGCGCCCCCCTGCCCCAAAGCACCTAGCCCCCATTTTGAGGGCATGCGGCCTGGCACGGTTAAGGAGGGGGGCGCTCGCTAGTCCCCACCCCTTTCCTGACCGGCCAGGCTGCTGCTCGGATACAGGTCTGGTATGGATTTTGGGGTGAACCCCATGCTGTTTTTTTGGCGTATGGGGGTTCTCCTTAAAATCCACAGCAGACCCAAGGGCCTGGTATGCTCCTGTAGGGGGAACCCATGCAGGTTTTTTATTTGAAACTTGGCGTGGAGTTCCCCCTCAAGAATCATACCAAACACGGTGCTTGGTATTTGTAACGGAATGACCCGTGACAACCAAAGACTTTGGAAGGATGAAAGATACTCCTGTGCCGGCGGCACTAATAAATCCTGTGCCCTTTTGGGTGTAGGGTGGCTAATAGGATCATAATTCATGTATTACATGAGATGGAACATTACTGATAAATCATGTATGGCAGGATATCTTGAAATATTAAAAGTTGTTGGCTTATTCTGAACCACAACCCGTCAATAAGAGTGCTCATTCCTCTGTGTAATAATCTGTTGAAATGCTAAGTGAGGCCGGGCTTGTGAAATACCTTTCTATTGTGTTCTGCAGGTGAATAGATGTTGTCAGAGACGGAATTACCTAAATGTCTTTTAGACTGTGATTGAGGTTCATTGTATGTGTCAAGCTTTGCGGTGCCGAAATGTCTAGCTACTGATTAGATAATTAGCTCAACTGAATGTCATTAGCAAAGGAATGTGTGGGTGGAGAGTTCATTGTTCCTGTAATTAACTGTCACATGCTTGCAGGGCCGCCATCAGGGGGGTACAGGCATTACACCTGTAAGGGGCCCGGAGGCCACCAAGGGCCCCAGACGGCAAGCCCTTTTTTTTATAAAAAAAAACAATTTTTAATAAAAAAAAATATTTTTTTATAAAAAAAATTTTTTTTTTAATATATTTTTTTATTATTTTTTTATTAAAGGGACAATTTTTTTTCTTTTATTTTTTTAGAGGTCCCCAGGGGCCCGGAGGCCACCAGGGCCCCAGATGGCAAGCCCTTTTTTTTCTTAATTTTTTTTTATAAAAAAATATATTTTTTTATAAAAAATATATATTTTTAATATATTTTTCTTTAATTTTTTTATTAAAGGGCCAATTTTTAGAGGTCCGGAGGTCCACAGGGGCCCGGAGGCCCCCAGGGCACCAGATGGCAACCCCCCTTTTTTTTATTTATTTTCTATTAAAAAATATATAGATTTTTTAATATATTTTTATTTTATTTTTTTATTAAAGGGCCATTTTTTTTAGGGGTCTAGGGGCCCGTAGGCCACCAGGGCCCCAGATGGCAACCCCCTCTTTTTTTTTTTTTATATATTTTTTTATACAAAAATATATTTTTTTAATATATTTTTCTTTTATTTTTTATTAAAGGGCCAATTTTTTTTCTTTTATTTTTTTAGGGGTCCGGAGGTCCACAGGGACCTGGAGATCCCCAGGGCCCCAGATGACAACCCCCCTTTTTTTATAAAAAAATATATAATTTTTATATATTTTTTTATTTCTTTTATTTTTATATTTATATTATCCTTTTTTATAATTTTTTTTTACTTTTTTATATTATTTTATTTCTTTTTTTTAATATATAGATGTATTTTTATTAAAGGGCTCAGAGGTCCCCAGGGCCCCATGTGTCAAACCCCCTTTTTTTATAATTGTATTTTTTATTTTTGTTTATATATTTTTTTTATATATTTTTTTTTTATTAAAGGGCCCAGAGGTCCCCAGGGCCCTGGAAGGCAACCCCTTTTTTTATATATATAAATGTTTATTTATTTTTTATATATATATTTTTTTCTTTCTTTCTTTTTTTTTTAAAGGGCCCAGAGGTTTCTTTTTATTAAAGGGCCCAGAGGTCCCGAATGGAAAGCCCCTTTTTTTTGTAAAAAAAAATAACGTCCCCGGGGCCACAGTTGGCAACCACCCTTTTAAAAAAAAAAATATATATATATATATATATCTTTTTTTTCTTTATATTAAAGGGCACAGAGGTCCCCAGGGCCCCGGATGGCTACCCCCCTTTATTATATATATTTTTCTTTATTTCTTATTTTTGTAAAGGGCCCCCCCCCGCTTCTCAATTCGCAGCAGCAGCCCCCCCCCCCGCTTCTCAATTTCATGCGGCAGCACCCCCCCCCCCCGGTTCTCTGCTCCAGGGGGCCCATGCCTGAAGCTGTGTAAGGGGCCCCAAAATTCCTGATGGCGGCCCTGCATGCTTGTACTAAAAACCTGAGAAGAAACCAATAAAATATACATTTTGACAACCAGAGAGAATGTAGCGTGCGTCTCGTCTTTACTCTGGGAAATGGAATGGATCGTGTCTGCCGGAATGTGGAGTGTCGGAAGCTGTCGTGGGTGGATGGAAGGTCGTAAACAGTGGTGACCGTTACAGTATTGGCAGGGATCCAAGTCGGATCCCCGTTCAATATCAAGCCTGCGGCTAAACGCAACCGC
Source organism: Rana kukunoris (assembly GCA_029574335.1). Lineage (NCBI taxonomy): Eukaryota > Metazoa > Chordata > Amphibia > Anura > Ranidae > Rana > Rana kukunoris. The sequence goes on along the minus strand of CM056055.1, from coordinate 63,868,121 downwards.
AGCTAAAAGCACTGTACAAATGCAGCTAATCGCTGTGCCTGGAGTCTTGAATTCCAGCAAAACATAAACATGCTTTTAGCTGTGGCAAAACAGTCGTCCGTGTAAAGGGGCCCTACACACCATGGGCCGTAGGTAATGCCAGTAGGTAATGAATAATAGCCTAACTCTGTTTCCTGTAATGTATTCAAAGAAAAGGATTTTACAGGTAAGTATAATGGAAAAATCCTATTGTTTGGGCCATTCTTTGTTGGATTCGCTTGTGATCACTATTATGTTGATGGATCCATTTCTGGTTCAATCTGCAGACAGATGGTCTCACATTCTGGTCAAGTACACATTGATATGGTGCAGAATTCTTATGCCGCGTACACACGGTCGTTTTTTGCGATGAAAAAAAACAAAGTTTTTTAAAACGTCATTTAAATTGATCGTGTGTGGGCAAAACGTTGTTTTTTGTCTTCAAAAAAACGACCAAAAAAAAATTCCAACATGTTTGAATTTTTTGTGTCGTTTTTCAAAACGTCGTTTTTTGTTTCACAAAAAGTCACCGTGTGTAGCAAAAACGTCGTTCAAAACGACGTTTTTCAACCCGCGCATGCCCAGAAGCTAGTTATGAAGCGAGCTTCAATGGAAAAGAGTGGTGAACGTAACCTTGCTTTTTGTGAAAAAACGATGGTGTGTATGCAAAATTGTCTTTGAAAGTGACGTTTCAAAAACGTCGTTTTTTACTTCACAGAAAACGTCGTTTTTTTTCATCGCAAAAAACGACCGTGTGTACGCGGCATAAGTTAAAGCGGATCTCCACCCTAAAGTGAAATTCCGCTGATCGGAACCCCCCCCCCCCCCTCCGGTGTCACATTTGACACCTTTCAGGGGGAGGGGGGTGCAGATACCTGTCTAAAGACAGGTATTTGCACCCACTTCCGGCCCGCAGTCTCAGACAAAAGACAGGTTTTTCCCGTTGTGTGCTGGGAACTCTCGGCTCCCAGCACACAGCGGGAGCCAATCGGCGGGCGCAGCGTGACTCGCGCATGCGCCGTAGGGAACCTGGCAGTGAAGCCGGAGCGCTTCACTTCCTGGTTCCCTCACCGTGGATGGAGGGGGGAGCAGCAGAGAGAGACGAGCGAACGCTCGTCCTCTGCTGCGGACGCCGCTGGACTCCAGGACAGGTAAGTGTCCTAATATTAAAAGTCAGCAGCTGCAATATTTGTAGCTGCTGGCTTTTTATGTATTTTTTTAATGGGCCATCCGCTTTAACTCAACTTTAAACTATCCAGACTCTTAAGCAGCAAAACAAAACCAAACATTCCAATTTTCACCACCCTGCAGTGCTTCACGCTTGTTATTAACTATCCTCAAATTCTATCTTCTGTTTGCAATAAACTTCTCTACTGCTACTGAAGTCAAACAATTCAGCCTTTGATTCATCAATCCATAGCTCATTTTTCCAGAAGGCCTAGTCTTTGTTAATGTTTTCATCCGCAAACTGAAGTTGTGCTATTGTTTTCTTTTCAGACAATATAGGTTATTGCTGACACACCTCCCATGCAGGGTAACAATTAACATTGTGCAGCCTATTTATGATTGTAGATGCATACACAACCTTTTTTCTGAGGGTTCTTGAGCACTCTTTTGATCCTGGTATGTTGACACCATACATTTCATTGGAATAGACAACGCCAGATCATAGATATCTAAGGCCACGTACACACGATCGGTCAAAACTGATGAAAACGGACTGAAGGTCCGTTTCATCGGTCCAAACCAATCGTTTGTGGGCCCCATCAGTCAGTTATCCCTCGGTCAAAAATAAATAAATAGAACTTGCTTTTAAATTTAACCGATAGACACCTAACCGATAGGTCAAAACCGATCAATAGTAGGCACGAGCATCGGTTAAAAATCCACGCATGCTCAGAATCAAGTCGACGCATGCTTGGAAGCATTGAACTTCATTTTTTTCAGCACGTTGTTGTGTTTTATGTCACCGCGTTCTGATACGATCGGTTATTTAACCGATGGTGTGTAGGTACATCAGACCATCAGTCAGCTTCATCGGTTAACCGATTAAAACGGTCCTTGGGACCGTTCTCATTGGATAGAATGATCGTGTGTACGCGGCCTAAAGGCTAAAATAAAACAGGTTTCATCTGCATAATCCCTAAGGATGTTCTAAACTTGTGATTCTAAAAGAATGGATTTAAAGTTGTGTTAAATGTAAGGGGGTGATTGTCACATCTTTTACTATGTAGTCTACATGTCTGCTGTCAGATGAACAATTGCTTGCACTACCTTATGACAGATTTGCTAATGTTTACAAGAATTTGATGCTATGTTGTATGCTTCATGGCCTTGTAATGAGGTCAGACTAAGATACACCCATTAATTTTTATGTTATGTAACCTACTGTATGCTTGTAAAACTCTATGGAAAAATGTCAAAATCTTTTTTTAGTTGCTGGATAAAAAGGCCATAGAGCTGCAGGTTTGACATCAGCTGTAGTGCTTTGTGACGCTTTAAACAAACTATGTGAAGCACTCCATGCAGGGCCATCTTTAATATTGATTGGACCCATGGAAAACATTTTCTTGCCCCCAAAATTAGTTTACTGCAGCAGATCAGGCAGCGATTGGTTGCCAGAGGCTATAGCATATTATTCATTCTCACTGATTAGTTGCTAGAGGTGACAGCACATAATTTCTGCTTGCTAAATGGTTGATAGAGGTTACTGAACATTATTACTGCTAGTTGGTTGCTAGTGGTTACTGTACATCATTACCGTTGACTGATTGCTAGAGGATACTGCACATCATTACTGCTTACTGATTGGTTGCTAGAGGTTACCACACATCATTACTGATAACTGGTTTCTAGCAGTTACTGCAAAACATTCTTGCTCACTGATTGGTTGCTAAAGATTACAGCAGATCATTAATGTTCATGGATTGGTTGCTAGAGGTAACTGCACATCATTACCTCGGCATCAAACTGTGGGTGTGGCCAAACTGTACTAACATTGAGGCTTTGTTACATACTAGGAGTTCAAGAGTGAACTATATACAGAAGAGTGTGTTACGTACAGAGTGTAGGGTTGAGGGGTGCACTGTGTGCAGACTGCAGGGTTGAGGGGGGCACTATGTGCAGAGTGCAGGGTTGAGGGGTGCGCTACATACAGAGTGCAGGGTTGAGCTATATACAAAGTGCAGGGTTGAGGGGTGCACTAAAAAAAGATTCCTGTTACATACCAAGAGTGAACTATATACAGAGTATAGAGTGCAGGGTTGAGGGGTGAACTACATGCAGAGTTATGAGTTGCATTGTATGCAGGGTTGAGGGGTGTGCTATTGAATGGTGCACTATGTACAGAGTGCAGAGTTGAGTGGTGCGCTATGTATGGAGTACATGGTTGAGGGGTGCACTCAACCCTTGGCAGTCAGCACCTTTCATTCAGATGTAACTGAGGCTGCTGGACTTCACATTTTCAGCCCCCACTTTCCTTTTCTGAGGCACAGAACCGGGGATTGGAGTGTAGGGATGGGAGGAATAGGAGCAGATCGAGCCCTCTCTCCTCTTCCATCTGTATGTGTGGAGGGGGGGGATTGTTAGTGCTGGCTTTGGGCAGTGTGAAAGAGAGTGTAACAAACACTCTCAGCTTAGACAGCTGGAGCCAGCAACCCTGCTAGGAGGCCATAGTTCAATCTGAATAATGTCTGGGTGAATCCCGGACAGGTGGCAACCCTATCCACAAAGCTTGTTGTTTTTAATATACAGTATCTCAAAAAAGTGAGTACACCCCACACATTTTTGTAATTATATCTTTTCATGTGGCAACACTAACAAAATGTGTAGCGTGGACAATTTTACGCTACCCCCACAATTACAAAGTGCAATAGTGCAAGTGAACTGGTACAAATAAAGATGCAAAATATTTTGACATTAAAATGAAGGTCCTGCAACTAAAAAAGCAGCCTGAATATTCGGCTGATATAGTATGTGGAAAAGTGGGAATTAGATGCGCAACAAAATACCAGCAAACAAAAATGCATATAAAAAAGTCCTCTTCCCAACTGTTAAACAAATTATCAACAGAAAACTAAAGCAGTGTCCATATCAAATCAGCTACAGAAGTTTCACTGTGATCTTAATCCTCTGACAGACGAGATAGGTGTATAGACATCTTCATCAGAATATTTCCACAGAGCAAATATAAGAAAGGGCTGCTTGAGATCTCTATTGAGATCCATATTACAGAGATCAAATCGGCTCAGCACAGATATCATCCGCTGATCAGACCCTTTCCCCGATCCCCTCCTCCGCTGGCAGTCTGGAGACGACAAAAGATCTCCTGCAGGTTCCTTAGTGTGGAAGCATATTATAAAAGGAGAAAAAAGTGCTTCATAGTGCAGTAGGTTACTTAAAAAAGTCCTTTAATTCCAATTGCTGGACAAACTGACATCTCAAAGCTTCAGCAGTTACAAAGTTACAAAAACGAAGCATAAAAAACACCAGCCGGAGCTCGAGGCAGTCAGCTGGGGGCGTGGTGACGTCAGATCCTATTGTCTACCCGATGCTGCTTTGTTACTCCCTATGGGGCATCAACTGGGAAAGGAGGCTCCTGATGCGGACATTTAGTTTCTCAATATGTTTATGTATATGTTGTCTCACTAATTTTGCATAATAGTCTTGCTTTGCAGGCAATGGCATTAATGTATGTTTCTCCATACCATAGCGGGGCGGAAGCAACGTCAAAACGTCGCTTCCACCCATAGCTCTTAAAGTGCCATTTTATTTTTGTAATTTTTTCAAATTACAATTTTTTTCTATTGCATTTAAGTCTAAATATGAGATCTGAGGTCTTTTTGACCCCAGATCTCATATTTAGGAGCACCTGTCATACTTTGTTCTATTACAAGGAATGTTTACATTCCTTGTAATGGGAATAAAAGTGACACATTTTTTTTAAACAGTGTAAAAATAAATAAAATCAAGTAAAATAAATAAGCTTTTTAAAAAAAAAGCCTTTGCACGAATGTTTGTTATGGTCAGCATATAATTATTATTATTATTATAGGATTTATATAGTGCCAACAGTTTGCGCAGCGCTTAACAAAATGAATATATGGTAATTAGTAAATTGCAACCAATGAATTAACTTGTTCCACTTTTCTTTTTCTTTTTTTTTTCAATGTCTCTTAGTTAAGCTATCATTAGTGTGTGTCTGTCAGCTTAAAACAAATGGGCTGACAGACCTGCACATGAATTAAAGATACATAATAATGTTGTTTCCATACACACCCTGTTAAGTAGCCATGTCTCTGTCAAGAATAAGCCCTAATCCCACATATGACTACACCCACGCACCTACACACATCTGCTTTTTTAATCCAAAAGAATCTTACTTTGTATTTAAATGGTCATAAAGTAACATTAAGGCTGACAACGGCATGCACCTATATTGTACACATTCAGTCAAAGGAAAGATAAGGGCCCAGATTCATAGAGAATTAGATTCTCATAGCGTATCAGAAATACACTACGCCGCCGTTTTTTACCTGGCTCTACGTGGAATCCAGGTAGATTTTGTCCAGTAAACGACGGCGGCGTAGTGTATTTCTCCCGTCGCAATCCATCTACGCGAGTAGGGGGCGTGAAGGATTTAAAATAGGCGCGTTCCCGCGGCGATCGAACTGCGCATGCTCCGTTCGCAAATTTCCCGCCGTGCATTGCGCGAAATCACGTCGTTACGTCATTCGTTGTTTGAGTAGCGTCGTTTACGGACATTTCTATTCCCGAACGAGTTACGTAAAAAAAAATAAAAAAAAAAATGAAATTCGACGCGGGAACGACGGCCATACTTAACATGGGCTACGCACCATTAGACCAGCAAAAAGCTGGTCTAACAGTACGTAAAAAAACCCAGACGTAAGCGATTGCGAAGACCGCTCGTATCTTCGTGGATCGCCGTAAAAACACATTTGGATATCCCGACGCATCAAAACGACGCAAACTCCTCCCAGCGGCCGCAAAAATATCGCAGCGTAGATCCGAAGGCTTACGAAGACGTAAGCCTCTCGGATTGAAGCCCGAAGCCGCCGTATCATGGTTTGAGGATTCAAACTAGTGATACGGCGCGCGAGATTTGAAATTACTCCTGTCTAACACCAGTTAGACAGGCGTAATTGCTCTATGAATCTGGGCCAAGGTCTCTGCAATATAGTATAGCACAGAAAGTATGTATTCCACAGACAACTGTCAGGTTGAAATTACACACTGTTTGCAGCAACAAGGGCCAAATATGGCAAAGCTTATATAATTAGAGTATAATTGGTTGAGAAACGATGAAAACCTAAAACAAAAGTGTACAATGCACTTAACCACTTCAGCCCCGGAAGATTTGGCTGCTCAATGACCGGGCCATTTTTTGCAATACAGCACTGCGTCGCTTTAACTGACAATTGAGCGGTCGGGCAACGCTGTACCCAAACATAATTGACATCCTTTTTTCCCAACAAATAGAGCTTTCTTTTAGTGGTATTTGATCACCTCTGCAGGTTTTTATTTTTTGCACTATAAACAAAAGAAAAGCGACAATTTAAAAAAAAAACACAATGGGGTTAATGTACTAAAGGCAAATCCACTTTTCACTACAAGTGCACTGCAAGTGTACTCGGAATTTCAGTTGCTGTAGATCTGAGGGGAAGATCTGAAGTAAGGAGAAGCTCTGCCGATTTTATCATCCAATCATGTGCATGCAAAAATGCTGTTTTTTTTTCCCTTGCATGTCCCCCCTCAGATCTACAGCGACTCCAAGCGCACTCCCAAAGTGGATTTGCCTTTAGTAAATAAACCCCAATATCTTTTACTTTTTGCTATAATAAATATCCCACATTTTTTTTTAAATATATTTTTTTCCTCGGTTTAGGCCAATATATATTCTTCTACATTTTTTTGGTAAATAAAATCGCAATGAGCTTATATTAATTGGTTTGCACAAAAAAGAGGCTGCCATATTGTGGCGGATGCAACGGACACTTTTGACACATTTTTGGGACCATTGACATTTATAGATGTTATAGTGATCAGTGCTATAAAAATGCACTGATTACTGTATAAATGTCACTGACAGGGAAGGAGTTCAAACTAGGTGGTGATCAAGGGGTTAAATATGTTACCTATGTGTGTTCTGACTGTAGGGGGATTGTACTGTCTAGAAGGAGAGATAGATTGGTGTTCATACTAGTATGAAAGAACCGGGATTTGTGTGTTTACACACACAGATCCCGGTTCTCGTTCTGTCAAAGGCAATCACGGATGGCCAGCTGTCACGCCTGACGGGCACTCGCATCAGCTCCGTTCAACATTCTTCGGGAGCGCGTGCCCCTAATGGCCTAAAGAAAAAGTAACACGAGGTAACGTAAATTTGCCCAGCCAAGCCAACCTGCCACAGTAAAACTGCGGCGGCTGGTCGGCAAGTGGTTAATAACAGCCACTGTTCAAAAACAAGTAGGAGTTCCTTCTGAGGGACAGCTAGTAGAAGATTCTGCACGCCGCACAGCCCCAATTCTTGTTCTCCTGACTATTCTGTGCTAAACCCTGAACTGCTGCTACCACTCTGTCCACCAGGGCCAGTCTGTGAGCATGAGCTGAGAGACTCCACCTGGACCTGGAGTCAGCTGCAACCAAATCCATCCTCACCACTAGAGGCTCTAGTGAATACCTGCTGGCTCTTAGACTCCGTGCCCTGGGTAATCTTACGCTCTATCTCCCTGCTTAGTTTGTGTCAGTGTTCAGATGGAGCTGCTTTCCTGAACCACCCAAAGCTTCATCTGCAGCAACCAGCCAAATGGTCCACAACCTTATCGGTGCGCTCCAAACTCCAGCGGTGTGCATCCATCACCTGGCATGATTGTTACTGTGGTGTTGATTATTTGATTGGTGATGATATTGTTTTGAATTGCGAATCTGATTATTAGCTTGCAGTTGAGAAGTGGGCTGGGTTCTAGGGATGGGCCTATCATCCCTCATAGGGTATCCTCATGAGGGTGGATTACCATTTGGTTCCAATCTATGTTCATTAATTGCATGGTTGTCAGCGTGATGCATGTCAGGGCACGATCATACGGTGACCAGTGATGTCAGTGCGCCTCCCGGAGGTATTGAAGGTAGTGAACACAGCCACCGATATGGACAGTGGAGAGGAGTGGGTGACCATATCGAACCATCCAGGGGTGATATGACTGAGAGACATATATACCTATGACTAATTATGATCCTATGTTTGTAAGTGCAATTTTTACGAGGGGGGGGGTAATCTTGCAAGAAATCTTTTATACGGAGTTACGCTATGGTGCTGTGCTTTATTTTGGTGAGAGTACAGCATGAGTCCAGATCCATGAGTCCCATGAGGATCAGCCTGTAGGGAGATCGTAGAAATACATCAGCGTTAAATGCTTTCCACTCACCTACCTGTGGTTAATGTTGAATTCAAAGGGAGCAGGACTCACTCTTGGTGATTGAGGTTAAGGATCACAGTTGGTCTTGCATCCACAGATGTCATATATACATAACTCGCAGAAGGTCATTTACCATGGTTTTCCTCCTTTTTGGAAAACCAATCACAAACACTACTACGCAGATTTATTCCATTTATTCCCAAAGAAGATGTAGCAGTTGTGGTGGGAACAATTGTGAACTCCAGACTGGACTATGCAAATGCCCTTTACCTCGGACTCCCAAAGTACCAAATCTCTCGTCTGCAAGTCGTTCAGAATACGGCCGCCAGACTTGTGACTGGGAAAAAAACATGGGAATCAATCTCACCTTCGTTGAGAACCCTTCACTGGTTGCCAGTAAAGGACAGAATTGCTTCCATGGGAAAGCTCCGCAATATTTATGCAAAAAGATAGAAGCCCACAATCCCAATCGCGTTCTACGATCCACCGACCAAAATCTGGTCAAGGTACCCAAAGCCAGATACAAGTCCAAAGGAGAAAGAAGGTTTGCTTTCCAAGGTCCCAGACTATGGAACGCTTTACCAACCAGCATTCGGTTGGAGGAAAACCACCTGACCTTCAGAAGACAGATTAAAACTCTGCTCTTTTGATGTCTAGAAAGACAGGAACAACGAGCGCCCAGAGGCGATTTAGTTCGCATGTGCCGCGCTATATACGTTTTTCATTCATTCATTCATTCATTCATTCATACTGAAAGACTTTATACTCTCGCACATGGTGAACTATTATCTTTTGCAAATCTAAATGGTAGATTGCATGAGGATACCACACCCCTAGGGGGTGCACTGTGGTTGCTTTTATATACCACTCAGTATACTGTATATGCATGATGTTAGTTATTTTTCATCTAAAGATGTCTTGCACTTAATGTTGTACATAAGATAGAGCACTGCTTGTATTGTTTGTAATTAATTGTGTTAAGGATTCATTGTTTATGAGCCAAATATAGCAGCAGCAAATTGAAGCTTGTAATATAAGAAGAACATTTGTCAATAGTTGTGAACAGACACTGGTTTTTCACCTTTAATCAGAAGCGCTGTGTAGGGAGGAGCATTGGTTTTAATATGTGTTATGAGATATTTATTATATATAGTATATAATTATAAACTTTATTTATAGTATAGAACTAATTAAAAATAAGGTATGGGAAAAAAAGTCAGGGGTAACATCAGACTATGTGACATTAATGTAATACAAATGAATGAATCTGTGTCTATTAAGAGAATTCCAATATGTATATGACTTAGAGGAAGTAAACTCCTGTGCATAATTTGTACCTATAAGTAAGCCTTATAATAAGGCTTACCTATAGATATTGTACATATATTTACATTACATGCAGCCGCCTATATCATCGGTGCATGTGCTATGAAGGAACGGCCACCCGTGCTATTCCTTCAGATACATGTGTCATGAATGACGGCTCCCCCGCGCATTCGTGGTTGTGACATCATCATGGCCACGGACCTGGAAGGAAGACCGTGGGAAGATAGAAGCTGCCTCCAGTTGCATCCCTGGAGGGCTTTGTTTTCAGGTAAGTTTCACATAATGTGCTAGTATGCGATGCATACTAGCACATTATGCCTTTACCTTGCAGGTCCTAAACAAAAAAAAATGCGGTTTACAACTGCTTTAAAGTATCATTTCAAACTATATAGTGCTGAGATCCCAGTGCCAAAAGAAAAAGAGTTTGTCTGTCTTGGCAGCGATAGATATGTCAACTGTATAATTTAATCAAGGATATTTCATCTTCCAGAGCTGATCAGGTGAACAGGTAAGCAGAAATTATGTTTTCAAATTCCAAGGTCTAAATGCTTATTTCTGAAATCCAAGCTCTGAATTCTAACTTCTGAATTCCCAGTTCTAAGATCCAAGTTCCCAATGCCGAGATCCAAGTTCTAAATGCTGAACTATCTCAGATCTTTGAATTTGGATCTCAAAAGTTGGAATTCGCATCTCAAAACTTGGAATTCCAAACTCAGATGTCATATTTTGAGATTCAGAATTTGGAACTCAGATGTTGAAATCTGAATCTGAGATCTAAGATCTTGCATTGCGCAACCCAGATCTCGGAATTCAGATCTTCGAATTTGGATCAGGGAATTCAGAACTCCGATCTTCGAATTTTGAATTCAGATCACAAAATTTGAAACTGAAAAATTCACATTACATGGTTGTTTATTTTTTAATCCTCATGAAAAAATATACAAACGTTACGTGCATTTTTCAGTTCCAAAAAATAGTTTGTCTGTCTTGGCAGCTATAGATATGTAAACTAAATAATTATATCAAGGATACTTCATCTTCCAGAGCTGATCAGGTGAACAGGTAAGCAGAAATGATGTTCCAAATTCCAAGGTCTAAATGCTTAATTCTGAAATCCAAGCTCTGAATTCTAACTTCTGAATTCCCAGTTCTAAGATCCAAGGTCCCAATGCCGAGATCCAAGTTCTGAATCTTGAGATATCTCTTGGAATTTGGATCTCAAAACTTGGAATTCTTATCTCAAAAATTGGAATTCCAAACTCAGATGTCATATTTTGAGATTCGGAATTTGGAACTCAGATGTTGAAATCTAAATCTGAGATCTAGGATCTTGCAATGCGCAACATAGATCTCGGAATTCAGATCTTCAAATTTGGATCTATTTTCTAATCCTCATGAAAAAAATGCACAAACATGTTACATGCATTTTTCAGTTCCAAATTTCGAGATCTGAATTCAAAATTTCAAGATTAGAGTTCTGAATTCCTAGATCAATAGGGTTGAAAAATTCCCCATTCTGCTTCAAAAGTAGCTCACGTATCTTTTGGTGCTTCAGGCATTGATCTACCAGAATTTAGCTTTTTGATCATTTTGGAGCTATGAGTTTTAAGCTACAAAACTAGACATGTGCATTTGTTTTCGTCCAAATTTCAGGTGAAAGCACAGAAAACGAAAACCGAAAGATCCGACATAAACAAATGCTTTATTTTTGTTTTTGTTGCGGTCAAATGTGCCTAACCTTAACTCTATTAGTCCAATATTATTCTACATAGAGAGAAAAGATTCGACATAGAGAGATGAAGAGTCCAATTTTTTTTTTTAAGATTCTGTCGAATCTTTTTTTTTTCTTTTTTAGAACAGACACCATAAGCCTTCAATGACAGATTTGACACAGAGAGACATTAGGAGTCCAATTTTTTTTTTTAGAACATTCGACAGACATCATACGCCTTCAATGACAGATTCGACCTTAATTTGGATTTTCGGACGAATGCATTTTTTTTACGAAAAACTAAATAAATAAAAACGAATTTCGAGAGTAACTAAATAAATTTATTTTTCAGACGAAAACAAAATTACGAAACTAAATATTTCAGTGTGCACATGTCTACAAAACACTTAGGTGTCAATGGGGGCTAATACAAAAAAAAATCTTCTGATTTCCTATTGCATCTTTTAGGATACGAAGGAAAATCTCCTTAGCAGGGCACAGACAGCTAAAGAAAATCTAATAGGGGTTTACCCTTCCCTGTTTGCTCCCCTTTTCATATCGGAAAACAAAAACATATTGGCTTTGCATATACTATAGGGCAGTCCAGTGTTGTTTTATCAGCCAGAGTGCTAAACATGTGGTACCACCTCTTTAGCTGGCACTCCTCTCACCCTTCTCAGGTTCACCTGTCTCCTTGCTGCTTCTTTACTTATTCATTAGTCTGCTGTGAGTCATATTATCTGCCTGTCACCAAAACGGTCACATTACTGTCACCCGTTGTGCATCTGCTGCTAATCCTAGCGGGTCCACCTATGACTGGGAGCATCAAAAAGCGGTATGGCATGGGCTGGCGGGTGGACATGCAATCATTTATTCTCTGTTATCATAATGCTTGGGTTGGATACACACAGCTATGATGTAACCAGCTCTGTTGAAGTTGTGGAGGGGATTAGAATAATAAAGGCAAGATCCTTTTTAGAAATGCTTTGGGGGATGAAATGTTAGAATGGCGTATAATATATTTTTTCTGAAAAATTATTGATTAATGTATTTCTGGAATTCTAATTCTACCTGTCTGGCACTGCTTGGACTAGGGGCTTACTAATTAGTATTTTCTATTAAAACTTAATTATATTTATTTCTATATGTATTCTGTACAGTTATCAAATAAGTTCATTAAGTTCAAGTTCAATAAGTGCATTTCCTTCATTAGTATGTCATGTGGTTAAATCATCAAATGTTAGGGCAAAAATGTATGTTTCCTGATTTTCAAAGGTATTGATAAAAAATTAGAACCATTGATTATGCTTCATGGAATAATGGGAACACTGTTTCTCCATATGCAAGTAATGGGTATGTTTGAATGTATAATGTTTTTATAGTTTTCATACAAAGTAATCTTTTAATTACTTGATCTAAGAGTTCAATCCACCCAAAATGTATATATTTTTTATGTATTTTTATACATATACAGTATAATTTAGGTATTACAATATCCTAGAGACACTTGTGACGTCACAGGGATATCACTAATTGCAGGAAAGCCCAGAATGACAAGGTCTTCCCTCAACGCATTGCTAAACCCAGTGTAGCACAGCAGATGTAACAATAGTAGTCAACATGACAGCCTGCTCAATTGTTCAATGATACAGGATTCAGAACGCAGTCCACGACCAGAAATACTCTACTGGAAGTGGCAAAGAAGGGAAAATTAATTAAATATTTAAATTCATAATTATCATAGCTGTATAGCTGTAAAACTGCCATAATTTAAATATTACAAATTAATGTAAGATGTAAATCTTACATTAATTTGTAATATTTAAATTATGGCAGTTTTAATGATTAGATAGCACTGCTCATATATCAGCAAAGCAAGCAAATTTGAATGTCTATCAAATTATGCGCTGCTGTTAAAGTGGAACATTAGTCAGAAAGTTAAAGGATCACTAAAGGATTTTTTTTTTTTTTAGCTAAATAGCTTCCTTTACCTTACTGCAGTCCTGGTTTCATGTCCTCATTGTTTGTTTTTGCTTTGAAGTAGCTGTAATACTTCTCTGATCTCCACACTTCCTGCTTGTCTGGCTCCTTATGAAAAAACTCATGCTTGCTTTTCACTGTGGTCCATGATCAAAGAGGTATGATTAGTATGTGTCTAAAACTCCTGAGAACCAATCAGATTCATTTTAAAAACAAACATTGCCCTGTATTTGTTTGTTTTTGTTCTGTGTGTCTCTTTACTTCACAGAAACATGAAACTAGTTTAAAAGTGAAACTAAAACTGTAGGCACATTATATGATTGATTTTTATCTATTTTTAATCATTTTTAAAAGGAATCAGTTAACTTTTATGTCTCTATACCCTATACCCTGTAAACAGTCATTTCAGCAATTTTTTTTTTCCTTTAGTGACCCTTTAAGTTCTGCTAGATCACTTCAGGATGGCCCCTTTTGCAAGTAAAACATTAAAAATAAGTGCCTATACTGTTACACACGTGTTATGCACTGTCTCACCCTGCTCTGCACTTGCACAGTTGCTCTCTTTTTTTAGGCACTGTGCGGAATTTGTAGAGGCCGATCTGATGACAGCCTAAAGATTTACTGCTGCTCATGGGCTCTGGGCTTCAACAAAATGGCAGCCTCCAACAAGAAGAAAGAGTAATAATACTGGAGGCCATTTACAGCACATTTTGGTGTCAAATTTATTAATGTGGAATGTATGTTCCTTGCTATAGAACAGGGGTCTCCAAACTGCGGCCCGGGGGCCAGATGCGGCCCTTTACTTGCTTTTATCCGGCCCTTGGGGCACTAATTCTCCCATTGATACAGGACACTAGTTTGCCATCGAACACCAACAATGGAGTACCATTTCTCCCACTGACACTAATAATAGAGCACTATTCCTCTTTATGATACCAATGATTGGGCACTATTCCTCTAACCTGATACCAAATGTGGTGATGTTTACTCCTACTGATGCCAGAGAAATTTCCACTCTCGATGGCCACGATCTGGCCCTCCTGAAGTCTGAAGGACAGTAAACCCGCCCTTTGTTTAGAAAGTTTGGAGACCCCTGCTAGAACATTATTTTTATCAAGTTGTTATGTGTAAAGTTCCACTTTTTTTTTTTTTACAGAAAAAGTTTTTATTGTTTTTTTTCAAACAAACAACAAACATACACACAAACCAATGACAGTACATAGATAACAGAGGTAGCAAAGTGATTGCACCAGGGCATATCAAAAAAAAAGGACATAAATTACACACATAGCCGGTGGTACAGAAGTTAAGGGGACACAGACAGCTCTACCCCATAGTTATAAATATTAGTCGCCACTCGTGAGGTCCCCCCCCGCAAGGGGGGGATGAAGAACCATCAGGGCAACCCCTCCAGCACCGCCGGCCCCCGCCCCCCAAGAAAGGGGAGGACGAGGGGGGGAGGAACAGAGGGGGGGCGACTCCAAGGAGGGGGCGAGGGAAAGGGGTGAGCGAGGAGAGGGGGGGGAGGGAGGAGAGGGGGAGGGGGGGGGGTAAGGGGAAGGTGAGGAGGGAAAGGGAGGGGGAGAACAGCCACCCACCACACTTACAAATAGGATGCGCCACAGAGGACCCGTCAATTACTCAGCTAGACGCATCTATCCAGTTTGACCAGATCTTGTCAAATTTTGCCGGGCAGTTTCTGCTTTCATACGTTAGTCTGTATAGTGGAAGGACTCTGTTGATCGTCCCCAGCCAGGAGGACACAGTTGGGAGGTCAGTGCCCCGCCAACGGAGTAGGATTTCCCTCCTGGCGTAGAACAGGGCAAAGGTGATGCCCAGTTTGGTATATCTGTCACATTCAATCTCACCCAGGTAGCTAAGGAGGAACAACTTCGGGTCCATCGTGAGCTCCACCCCGTAGCGGTCCGACAGAGTATCCGCCACCTCTCTCCAGTACGCGTCCAATTTGGGACAGGACCAAACCATATGAATGAACGACCCAATATCCCCCGAACATCTAGTGCACAAGGAGCTCCTGGAGGGGTATATCTTAGCCAGTCTCTGCGGGGTGTAATAGGCCCTATGTAAAAATTTTAGTTGGATAAATCGGTCTCTAGAGGCAATCATGGACGGGAGGAATGAAGAGACGCACTCCTCCCAGATCTCTTCGTCCAGGTCAGGTATGTCAGCGTTCCATTTGGCCAGGATTCCCACTGTGTCCGCGTCGTACGCCACCGTAAATCGCAGGTAAAGGGATGAGAGGGGTTTCCCCATAACACCCGAAATCAGGAGGCGCTCGACCGAGTCCGACTCGAGCGCAACCGGATCCGGGAACTGGGCCGCAAGCGCGTGTCTCAGTTGTGCATATCTAAAACCCAGGGAGGGGGGAAGCCTGTAGCGAAGGGCTAGGTCTCGGAAGGACAACACCACCCCGTCCGGCATAATATGCCGGAGGGCTAGGATGCCCCGCCGCGCCCAGACCCCCGGGTCGGGGACCATGTTCAGGTGGGGGAGGAAGGGGTTCCCCCAAATCGGGGTGTGTGGGGATATAGTATTGGGCTTCAGCATACGCGCCCTGGAGGATCGCCACACCTGAATCACAGTAACCATAGGACCCGTGACCGATGGATGTGCCCTGCGCCCCCGAAACAAAAGGTTAGATAAAGCAGCGTACGAGCCTAGGATAGCCGCCTCGAGGGACACCGCTGGGTTCCAACGCGCCTGGGACAACCACCAACGGGCCGTCACCAGGACCGCCGCCCAGTAGTAGGCAAGGAAGTTTGGGAAGGCCAGACCCCCCTGGGATAGGGGGAGATAGAGGAAGCGCCTGGCAACCCGGGGAGGGCTGTTCGCCCATATGAACGCCGACACTATGCTGTCAAGTCGTCGGAAGAAGGATTTCGGGATAGTGACAGGGGTCTGGCGAAAGAAATAGAGCAACTTGGGGAGTATCACCATCTTTATGAGATTACCGCGTCCGACCGGCGAAAGGGGAAGTGTACGCCAGACCGCACAACGTCCGGACAGGTGTTCTAACGCCGGGAGAACATTTTTCTCCATGTATGACCTCGGCTCGAGGCCCACTCTAACCCCCAGATACGTGAACTCATCCACCCAGCGTAGGGAGGTGTGTGAGTCGGAGCGAGGGAGCGATGGGTGGAGAGGAAGGAGCACTGATTTGTCCCAGTTGATTTTCACCCCCGAAAATGATGCAAATTTTTCAAAGTGGGACAGTGCCTCACCAAGTGAGGCAGACGCATCTGCCAGGTACAGAAGGGCGTCATCAGCATAGAGTGATAGTTTCTCCTCTAGGGGTCCCACCTTGATCCCTCGGACCCCCGGGTCGCGCCTGATGTGCGCGGCCAGGGGCTCCAGGGCCAAGGCAAATAGAGCCGGGGAAAGTGGGCAACCCTGCCTGGTCCCCCGCTCCAAGGAGAAGGGGGGCGACAGGGTCCCATTAGTGCGGATACGTGCCCTTGGGTGAGCATACAGCATTTGTATCCAGGATAAAAACCGGGGCCCAAAACCGAATCGCGACAAAACCGCCCAGAGGTAGCCCCACTCGACCGAGTCGAAGGCCTTCTCAGCGTCGAGCGAGGCCACCACGCCTGCGCCGTCCGGGGCCGCCACCGCGAGGTGGGTGTGCAGACGTCGAAGGTTAATGTCGGTCCCCCGACCCGGCATGAAGCCCGTCTGGTCTGGGTGGACTAGGGCTGTAATAACAGTGTTAAGCCTATTGGCAAGGATCTTCGCAAAGAGCTTCGCGTCAACATTGAGGAGGGAGATAGGACGGTATGAGGAGCATAAAGTGGGATCTTTACCGACCTTGGGGATTACCACAATGACCGCGTCACACATCGAGTCCGGGAGTACACCCAGATCCGAGGCCGACGTGAACAAGGATAACAGCCTGGGGGCCAGGTCTTCTCCGTAAGTCTTGTAAAATTCAACCGGGAACCCATCCGGGCCCGGCGTCTTACCCCCTTGCATCATTTTCAGGGCAGCTTGTATCTCCTCGATCTGAAATGGCGCGTCTAGTTTACGCGCCGCAGAGGACGTGAGGACCGGGATGTCCACCTCCTCCAGATAGGCCACTAGGTTCGGGAGGTGATACTCTACTTTAGAGGCGTACAGTTGCTGGTAGTACTCCGCAAAACATCGGTTGATTTCCTGCGGAGTTGAGTGTAGGTTCCCCTCCCCATCCCTCACCTGGGCAACAGCAGAGGCACCTGAGTGTTCCCTGGACAGCCAGGCCAATAGCCTCCCCGTCCGCTCCCCTTGTTCGAAAATGCGCTGAGTCTGATGAAGAAGCTTCTTCTGAGTCAAGGCTGTCCGGAGGAGGACTGCCTGTTGTGTCAGGGCTTGCAGGGAGGAGTAGTGTTGCAGGTCTCGGGTGTTGACATACAGGGCCTCCTGTCTAACCGCCTCCCCCTCCACCCTGGTGAGTTCCGCCCTGCGTTCCCTCCGAACCCCCGCAATCAGGGACTGATAGTGTCCCCGGGAGGAGGCCTTAAAGGCATCCCACACCGTGTTCTCCGCAGCCGTACCCGGGTTTTCCGCCCAATAGGACCGGAGAGTGTCAAGAATTTTGGGCTCCACCTCCGGATCCGAGATCCAGAACCTGGAGAGCCGCCAGAGGTTGCTGGCCGGGTCCGTCGTCAAGGTCAATGAGAGGAGGAGTGGGGCGTGGTCCGAAATCCCGCGAGGGAGGATAGTAATGTCACGTACCCGGGGTAGTACTGGCGTCCCTACATATGCTAAGTCAATTCGGGAGAAGGATTTATGGGTGGCTGAGTGGCAGGTGAAGGCCCGAGTCCCCGGGTTCCTCCAGCGCCAAACGTCCGTGAGCCCGTACGTGTCAGCCCATTCCGCCAGTCCCTGGCGAGTGGTGCCCGATGGGGTGAACCTGTCCATACCAGTGTCTGGGACTAGGTTGAAGTCACCCATTAGGACCACATTTTCACAGGGAAACTGCGCCAACTTGGCCGCGAGTGTTCCCAGGACCGCCAGGGAGGCGGGAGGGGGCAGGTACATGCCTACCAGTACCCAGGGGAGATTGTAGATCATAGCATGGACCAACACAAATCTGCCATCGGGGTCAAGAACTAAATCAAGGAGCTTAAAGGGGAGGGATTTGAGCACTAAAACACTAACCCCTCTGGCATAGTTAGAATAAGTGGAATGGTAGTGGTGACCTACCCAGGGCCTTTTGTAAAGTTCCACTTTAACTGAGATGTCAGTGGCTCATGAAATTGTCTCAATTTATGATGGGATATTTGCAAAGTTTCACTTTTTTGTGCAAAATGAGCAGCACCGAGATGATTCTTGTTTCTCTGTGAAAACCTCAGGAAGTCATTAGAACTAGAGGAGTGGGAAGATAGTAACCATAGGACCCTTGCACTATGCAATACATTGTGGAACTCTATACCAGACTCTTTATGTACACCTGTCAGTTAAGAAATACTGTATACAGGCTGTGACTACAGACCTCTTCTTTTGAAAATGCTAGCTGCCTGATTGCCATGCTGATCTATTGATTTAATTATTTCCTAAGTCAATAACCTAAACTGTATTTAGACATAAATCTTGTTATAATTTAAAAAAAAAACTGAACTGAAGGGATATACAGTGCCTTGAAAAAGTATTCATACCCCTTGAAATACAACCAAAAACGTAAATGTATTTAATTGGAATTTTATGTGATAGACCAACACAAAGTGGCACATAATTGTGAAGTGGAAGGAAAAAGATAAATAGTTTTCTCAATATTTTACAAATAAATTTGTGAAAAGTGTGGCATGCCTCTGTATTCGTCCCCCTGAAGACCAAGGAACACACAGGACAGGTCAGGGATAAAGTTGCGGGGAAATTTAAAGCAGGATTAGGTTATAAAAAAATATCCCAAGCTTTCAACATCTCACAGAGCACTGTTCAATCCATCATCATCATCTGAAAATGGATAATGGCACAACTGCAAACCTACCAAGACATGGCCATCGACCTAAACTGACCAGCCAAGCAAGGAGAGCATTATTCAGAGAAGCAGCCAAGAGGCCCAAGTTAACTCAGGTTGAGCTGCAGAGATCCACAACTCAGGTGGGAGAATCTGTCCACAGTACAACTTGGCAGTCCATAAATCTGGCCTTTATGGAAGAGTGGCAAGAAGAAAGCCATTGTTGAAAAAAAGCCATAAGAAATCCAATTTGAAGTTTGGGATAAGCCATGTGGGGGACACAGCAAACATGTGGAAGAAGGTGCTCTGGTCAGATGAGACAAAAGTGTAACTTTTTGGCCTAAAAGCAAAACGCAATGTGTGGTAAAACACTAACACTACACAGCACCCTGAACACCATCCCCACTGTGAAACGTGGTGGTGGCAGCATCATGTTGTGGGGATGATTTTCTTCAACAGGGACAAGGAAGCTGGTCAGAGTTGATGGGAAGATGGATGGAGCCTATAATTTACAAATACCATACTGGTGACCCAACAATAGGGATAAAACTTTTCCCGCGGAAGGGAGTTTAATAGGACTTGTGGCCACTCACTAAAATTAGAAGAAAAGAGGTTTAACCTAAAACTGCGTAGAGGGTTCTTTAATGTAAGAGTGGCAAGGATGTGGAATTCCCTTCCACAGGTGGTGGTTTCAGCGGGGGGCATCGTTAGTTTAAAAAAACTATTAGATAAGCACCTGAACGACCGCAACATACAGGCATATACAATGTAATGCTGACATATAATCATACACATAGGTTGGACTTGATAGACTTGTGTCTTTTTTCAAACTCACCTACTATGTAACTATGGAGCAAAATACAGGGAAATCTTATAAGAAAAACCTAGAAGACTTGAGACTGGGGCGGAGGTTCATTTTCCAGCAGAACAACGACCCTAAACATACAGCCAGAGCTACAATGGAATGGTTTAGATCAAAGCATAATTATGTGTTAGAATGGCCCTGTCAAAGTCCAGACTTAAATTCAACTGAGAATCTGTTGCAAGACATGAAAATTGCTGTTCACAGACGCTCTCTATCCAATCTGACAGAGCTTGAGCTATTTTGCAAAGAAGGATGGGCAAAAATGTCACTCTCTAAATGTGCAGAGAAAGACTTGCAGCTGTAATTGCAGCGAAAGTTGGTTCAACAAAGTATTGACTGAATACAAATGCACACCACACTTTTCACATATAAAAAAAAAAAATGAAAACCATTTATCATTTTACTTCCACTTCACAATTATGTGCCACTTTGTGTTGGTCTATCACATAAAATCCCAATAAAATACATTAATGTATGTTTTTGGTTGCAACATGACAAAATGTGGAACATTTCAAGGGGTATGAATACTTTTTCAAGGCACTGTATAAGGCCTTGTACACACGAGCAGACACATTTGTTCAAATCAGTCGGACAGACCGATTTGAACAAATCTGTCTGCTGGGATGTATTGGTTTGATCGTGTACACACGATCAAACCAAAATTCCCGCCGGCAGACGGCGCGCTGACGTGTCGGTGACGTGGCGGTGACGTTGACGCCGCCACGTCACCGCACCAGGAAGTAAATCGACGCATGTGCGAGAAGATATGTCTGCTGGTTAGCGTACTAACCAGCAGACATATCGGGCCGACGGGTTCCCAGCCGACAGATTTCAAAGCATGCTTTGAAATCTGTCGGGTGGCCAAATCTGTCGGCTCGCCCGTACACACGATCGAATCTGTCTACTGGGACAGTCGGGCCGACCGTTTCCAGCAGATAGATTTGATCGTGTGTATGCGGCCTAAGAGACACAAATGAATGCAGCTCTGTATTCATTATTTGATGCTGTATCAGTCTCTTGCAAACTTCTTTATAGTAGCATTTGGACTGGTTGAGGGATGTCCATAAGTGGTAACCAATGAGCTGTGTAACAAGCAAATGTAATGACAAAGAGCAGTAGGAGTGATCAGAAAAATACTCCTCCCATTCATCAGAATGAAGGTTGAGAGATAAAACTAGTATAGTCATTAAAATATATCTATACCCAAAATATTTTTTTTATATATATTGAAGTTTACCAATTCTTAAATGTGGTGGCTGCATTAGGTTTTTCTAGGCTGTTTTCCCTTTATTTTCACCTGGTAATCCAGACAGTAAGTCTATTTGTTTTTCAACTTTATTTAACAGACCAAGATTTTCAGCAAAAGTGGCCTCGTTTCCACTGCACGGATCGGGTCAGTAATTTTGGAGCGGTTCGGATGGGGCCGGTCTAATCGCGTGAGCGTTTCCACTGCAAATCGGACCGTGAGGGACCATTCAGGGTTTAGAAAAAATTCCTAGCGCATCCACCAATCAGTGAGATGCATTTGTAGGTCCGCCCTAACCGAACCGTTCCACTCTCTCTGGTCCCTCATCTGAAGCAGGACCCTTGCTGGTGCGGTACGTTTCGGTTTTACGGTACGCTTTCATAATGGAAACACCCAAAATAGCGTACCGTACCGAACCGTACCGAACCGATCCGCTCAGTGGAAACGAGGGAGATAAACCATTTACCACTGACAGGGGTGCTTGCAATTGCCAGCCTTTATTCATTTATGTAAAACCTTTATCCCTAAATGACTGCTTATAAACTGTCAGCTAAAGCTCAGCTTTTATGTAGTAGCCAGGTCAATCTAAATTTGATAGTCTAAGGCCACGTACACACGATCAGACCGGTCCGATGAGACTGGTCCGACGGACCGTTTTCATCAGACCACGCTGAAGTGGTCTGTTGGTCTGATGTGCGTACACACCATCGGACCAAAAATCTGATTAGACCAGAACGCGGTGACGTAGAACACAACGACGTGCTGAAAAAACAAAGTTCAATGCTTCCAAGCATGCGTCGACTTGATTCTGAGCATGCGCAGGTTTTTGGTCCGATGCTTTTGTGTACTAACCATCCGTCGGACAGATTTTAAAACAAGTTTTAAAACTTTGGTCTGACGGACAACGATCTGATAGGCCGTACACACCATCAAATTGGTCCGATGAAACTGGTCTTAAGACCAGTTTCATCGGACCGGTCTGATCGTGTGTACGCGGCCTAACACTACCCTTTCCACAGGTTGTTAATGCCGATGTCCAAAGGTGGCACCATTGCTCCCTTATCCAGTTGGATACACTTTAGAAGTGTAACTAGGTGAAAAAAAAAAGCCTAAAAGAAAATAAAAAATAATGCAGCTACCATATTTAAAGCAGAACTAAACTATCCTATCCTTTACAGCCAAGGAAGCTGTCACCTCTGTTGGATCTAAAGTTGCCATGGCACTGCACATGTGATCAGCTATATCACCAGTCATTTGATGGTTTGATTGCGAGCACAAGCAACTGTGCACCTAGGGATACTTTAGGGCAGTATGTGCTCAGGGATTAATACCCAGAATGCTAGTCTCTTCTTCTTCCCTGGGCGCATACTTTCCTAAATGTACAGTAAGTACCACTCTTTGCACCATCCAGGCCCGTCAAGCTGCAGCAGCTGTCAGCCTCTTATAAAGTTTAACAGGCTACCGGCATCGGGGGTTGTACAGTGCATCTGTGCCCTATATCTGCAGCTAAATGCCAGAGCCTCATACGGAGCTAAACACCCAATGAGTATAATGCCTTAAAGTATAACTAAAGGCAAAATAATTTTTTTTTTTATATACAGATGGAGTGGAGAGGGATTACAACGATTGTTACATTTTTATTGCTGTCTGTGTTTCTGTTAGGGGGATTCACCCTCTCTATTTGTTCTTTTTGTCGTTATCACCCATTTGCCAATGGGGACACTAGTTCTGGTGACCATGGTGACAACCAGTGATTCACTTACTTTGAAGGGATTTCCTTTCATTTCCTGTTTTGGCTTTGGGACGCAAAATAAATTAAAAGCTCCATAAGGGCACACAGATGGCTAAAAACCCTTATGCTGCATACACACGATCGGATTTTCCGTCGGAAAAAAACATACAAGGAATTCCGCTCAAGCTTGGCATGCATACAGACGGTCACACAAAAATTCTCGTCTTTCGACCGGCAAGAACATGGTGATGTACAACACTACGACGAGCCGAGAAAATTAAGTTCAATGTTTCCAAGCATGCGTCGGAATTTTGTGCGTCGGAAATTGCTACAGACGATCAGATTTTCCAATAGGAATTTTTTCCATCGGAAAATGTGAGAACTAGCTTTCAATCTTTTGTTGGCGGAGTCCAAGATAATTGTTTGTAAAACTTGGATGGACTCAGGGCAAAAGAATGACTTCACAGATCTATATTAGAAACAGTTTCGAACTCTCTACATGAAGCAACAATTCAACAGCATATATGCAAAGTCAATGTTTCCTCAAACCAAGTTTTATCCTCTGTGGAGCCCTGATCAAGGGGGAGTTGCGCAGCCCCCGGAACAGGTTGGCTGTTTTTTATGACTTTTTTCCAACAACTAACATTATTTTGAACTCTTTTATGCATTTCTATGGTCTGAGCTACTGTTGAGTGCCCATTGAGGGAAGCCTTGCTGCATGGGAGTTGCCTCGCCAAAGCTATTGAGCTTCTTTGAAGTCATCTCATTCGTCCCTCATCTGACTAAACTTGCAAGTCTAAGGCCTCGTACACACAATCAAATCTGTCTGCTGGAAACGGTCTGCTAGACCGTCCCAGCAGACAGATTCGATCGTGTGTACGGGCGAGCCGACGGATTTGGCCACCCGACAGATTTCAAAGCATGCTTTGAAATCTATCGGGTGGGAATCCGTCCGCCCGACATGTCTGCTGGTTAGTACACTTACCAGCAGACATGTCGTCTCGCACCGGCGCCGAATGGATTCGGCGCATGCGCGGAAGTGTTTTACTTCCTGGTGCGGTGACGTGGCGGCGTCAACGTCACCGCCACGTCACCGACACGTCAGCGCGCCGTCTGCTGGCAGGGATTTTGGTTTGCTCGTGTGTACACGCGAGCAAACCAAAATTCTAGCAGACAGATTTGTTCAAATCGGTCGGTCCGACCGATTTGAACAAATAGATTGCCTCGTGTGTACGAGGCCTAAAAGTTCTCAGCGCTTTTGAGTACTGTATGTTGTTCTGACAAAAAAAGAAGCTTATAACCCTTCCTAAAGCCCCATACACACTATTAGATTTTCTGCAGATTTTTGTCTTCAGATTTACCAAAACCATGTAGTGCAAGGGCCTGCCTGATTGCATACAAATTGAAACTTTTATGCCATGTACACAGAATTGTATTTTCTGTCAGAAAAACCTTGGATGGTTTTTCCGACGAAATTCCGCTCAAGCTTGCCTTGCATACACACGGTCACAAAAAAGTTCCCTGAACTTTCGACCGTCAAGAATGCGGTGACGTACAACACTACGACGAGCTGAGAAAATTAAGTTCAATGCTTCCGAGCGTGCGTCAAATTATTTCCAAGCATGCGTCGGAATTTCCAATAGGAATTTTTTCTGTCTGAAAATTTAAGAACCAGCTCTCAATCTTTTGTTGGCGAAAACTCCGGCAGCAAAAGTCTGATGGAGCATACACACGGTTGGAATTTCCGTTCAGAAGGTCAAATCGGACTTTTGCTGTCGGAATTTCCGATCATGTGTACGGGGCATTAAGGTTTGACCTCATATTATATGGTTTTGGTAAATCTGAAGATAAATATCTGCAAAAAATGTTAGGCCGCATACACACGACCGAGGAACTTGACGGGCGAAACACATTGGGCCAGATTCACGTAGTCCAGAGCATCTTTGCTCTGGAGTAACGCTTCTCATTTGCGTTGCGCTGCCGATTTTTTAGGAGCAAGTGCTGTCATTCATGAAGCACTTGCTCCTAAAGTTGCGGCAGCGCATCACAAATGAGCCGGCGGAATTCAAATTGGGCGGGTACGGGGCGTGTAGTATGCTAACTACGCGCGATCCCGCCGCCGACGTACTGCGCATGCGTCGAGTGTCAAAACATCCCCGTGCGCATGCTCCAAAATCTGTGAATGAACGTCAATGACGTCACATTCCCATTCATGACCGTTTTACGCAAGCGACGTTTTTTTTTTTTTTCCCGACGCGATGACGACGCCTATACCTAACATAGGATACGCCAGCCCCATGTAGGTATAACTATGCGCCGCGTATCCCGTCCGGAAACGTCGTAACGTCACTGCGTCGCGCCGGATTTCGATCGTGAATTGCCGATTTCCGCTCATTAACATATTTTTTGAGCGTAAATCGGCGGGAACGCCCCCGGCGCCATTTTTAAGTTGAAGTAACGATGCGATGGCGAAACTCAGTTACGCTCACCGCATCGGAACTTCAACCCGGCGTTTCTTGTTTTCTGGTTACAGAAAACAGAAACGCCGGCTCAAAGCCACTGTTACGCTGGCGGATCACTCGATCCGCCAGCGTAACCTTTGCTGAATCTGGCCCATTGTTTTCTTTGTCGAGTTCCTTGTTAGGCTTGTCGAGGAACTCGACAAGCTTGCTTTGCGTACACACGTTAAAGACCAAACCTCCTCGTTCTCAAACGTGGTGACTTCAACACATACAATAACAGGGGAAGTTTGATTCCATTGGCACAACCCTTGGGGCTGCTTTTGCTAATCTCATGTTACTAAAAAGTTTGGTAAGAGACATTTTAACTTTTCAGTCTGTTACAGCGTGACAAATGTGCTATTTCCATTACAAACGCTACTTGTACAGAAGATGCGCGGGTATCTTAGCATACACACGCTCGAGTTTCTCATCGAAAACCAGCCCGACGAGAAACTCGACAAGCCAAATTCGACTCCCGTTGAGAAAATAGAGAACCTGCTCTCTTTTTGGCTCGACGAGTTCCTCGACAGTTTTCTCATCGAAAAGTGTACACACGACCGGTTTTCTCGGCAGAATACGTCTCCCATCGAGTTTCTTGCTGAATTCTGCCAAGGAAACCGGTTGTGTGTATGCGGCCTAATAGTTTGTATGTGGTCTTACTCTATCCAAAATGAAAAAAAAAATATTGCCTTAAGTTATCATTTATAAGTGAGGTACATTGTGAGATTTCTACTCCCTTAAAGTGGATGTAAACCCCAAAATATATATATATTTTTTTTGATGTCACAATGTAGAGTATAATATTTCCTATCATCTGTGCCCAGTCTTGCCACACAGAGTTAATCCAGCTCTGAGCAATCCTCTTTTATGTTCAGTGAAAATGAACAGCCTTCCAGATAAAACCCTGCCTAGATAAAAAGTCTGTTTTCTCTCTTCTTGCTTTGAGTGAGAGGTTATTTACATATCTAGCTAGGACATGTTTATCATATGTTATGTTTTGTTTATCATAACATGAGGTGATATAACATCATAACACATCCTAGTAATATACAATGAACTTTGGATCACCTCTTGTTATGATAAACATGTCCAAGCTAGATTTGTAAATAACCTGTCACTGAAAGCAATAACAGAGAAACGGACTTTATAATTTGGCAAGTTTTTATCTGGAATTCTGTTAATTTGCACTGAACTTTAAAAGAGGATTACTCAGCGCTGGATTAACTCTGTGTGGCAAGACTGGGCACAGATGATAGGAAATGTAATACTCTACATTGTGACATCAAAATTTTTTTTGGGGGGGGTTTAAATCCACTTTAAAGAATCTGAAGTGTTAGTAATATTTATGCATACATCTTAATCTTCTATGTACTTTCTAACAATCCCTGATAGTCACTTACCAGTTTCTACTTTGTTTGCTTTGTCTCGTTAACAATAACACAAAACAACACAGTACAAAGATTTTTTATTGCTCATTCATTTATTTCCAAAGTGATGTTTTGGGACTGAAATAAACATAAAGCTGTTTTTTTTTTACTTTTATTTTTTTATTGTGTGCTATATATTTATATATTTCAATCACACATTGCAGTTTTTTAAAGAATCTTTATAACTTGCAAATATCTGGCTGAAGCATCATAATGTTTCTTCATAAAAAGTAAAGGTTCTTGAAGATTTTGTCAGTTTTCCTAAAATTAAGATGGGATTGTTATTTGGTTCCAGGGCTCCTCTGTCTCATCTGGGCTCCATGCACTATATTTTGATGTCCTTTCTTCTTCAGAGAGTGACCTCAACAGCCCCTTGTGTGTTGTAGCTCCTGAATGTGAGCTTTACACCTGGGAAGACAACGGAAATGAAGAAGACAGGTCAGTAGGCATAATTGTATTTTATGTAATATATGGGATTTTGATTTAGCAAAATCATCCAATGGATCCCAATTGGAAGATAAGAACACAGAAATGGGTTCCGTTATGGTTGAATAAAATAAAAGTGTAAATTAATGTCTGTCTGCGCTACAAACTGTTTTCATTCTGAAAAGCACTCATGAGATATGTAGTATGGGATGCTCAAGACATTACTTTATGGTTGCAAATGCTCTTCATCAACAATGATGCATTGTGCACTCGTATGTATTAGAATATGGGCACAGCTACATCACAGATGAATAGTATACAGATTAAAGGTCCATGCACATAGACGCAACGCTGTATCCTGCCCTAGGCTAACAAGGCCCAGGCCTAGGGCAGCACTTTGCAGGGGGGCAGCATAGAAAGAGTTAGTGTAGCGCCAGTCTTATGGTGCAGACTGGGCAAGAGGAAAATTAGGGGGATAAAGCAGCTGCACTGCTTCCTGTAAGCGGGCATCCAGCTTTCCACAACTGTGGGAGTAAGGGAGGGTTATAGCCTCTGTCAGTTTATTTTTACCATTCCTGTCCCATTGCAGAGATCTCACTTCACTTCCTGCCAAACAGGAAGTGAGAGGAAATCTATGCAAATCAAGGGAATCCATTGCCCCTTCCAGAACTAGTGTCCCCACTTAAAAAATTAAGGGCAGGTATTAAACAGAAAGAGGTGTGGCCTTGGCAGGAAGGGGTGTGTCATATTTAAATTAGGGGGTGCATGAGTTTAGTCAGGCCTAGGGCAGCACAAAAGCTAAATACACTACAGCATAGACGCCAGACTCAGAAGCAAGTCAGATGCACTATGACTTTAGGTACCTCCTGAGTTGCTTCAATTTGCTTTTGAGTTACTTTGATTTCCCTTTGAAGTTGCCTTTGCATTTATATTGATTTGCGTACAGAAGAAAAGCTACTCAGGTTCAAACAAAAGCCCATGTACAGAACCTGAGTCCAAATATCATTTTCTTAAAGTAAGTCTATGTTTACCCACTTGCTGACCGCTAGACGCATATATACGTCAGCAGAATGGCTTGGCTGGGCAAAGCAACGTACCTGTACGTTGCTTTGAAAAGCCTGCCATGTGGGCGCTTGCCAGACACGATCTCCGTGACCATGCCCACGAGACCCGTGAGAAAAAAAAACAATTGCAGCCTCACTGTACCTATCAAATGCAGCCACTGTGCCCTCAAACGCAGCCACTGTGCCATCAATTGTCACCACTGTGCCATGCCATCAAACACAGTCACTGTGCCATCAAACACAACCACTGTGTCATCAATTGTCACCACTGTGCCATGCCGTCAAATGCAGTCACTGTGCCATCAAATGCAACCACTGTGCCATACCATCAAACGCAGCCACCGTGCCATGAAAACGCAGCCACTGTGCCATGCCATGAAAACGCAGCCACTGTGCCATCAAAACGCAGCCACCGTGCCATCAAAATGCAGCCACTGTGCCATCAAAACGCAGCCACTGTGCCATGCCTTCAAAATGCAGCCACTGTGCCATGCCATCAAAACATAGCCACTGTGCCATGCCATCAAATGCAGTCACTGTGCCATGCCATCAAACGCAGCCACTGTGCCATCAATTGTCACCACTGTGCCCCCAATTGTCGACACTGTGCAATGCCATCAATTGTCACGACTATGCCATCAAACACAGCCACTGTGCCCCAATTGTCACCACTGTGCCCCCAATTGTCACCACTGTGCCCCCACTTGTAGCCACTGTGCCTCCAATTGTTGCCACTGTGCCCCCAATTGTCGCCACTGTGCCCCCACTTGTAGCCACTGTGCCCAGTACCCCCTGGCACTTACCTTTCTGGCTTCTACCGTCCCTCGTCCCACAATCGATGACGCTTCAGCCAATCAGGTTACTGATTACCAGAATCAGATTACCTGAGACGCCTGTCAGTCTTATCCTCGGAACGCACGGCCGGTACGTCCCGAGTATAAGCTTCAGGAAGCCGACTACAGCCTCAGGGGCTCTGATAGGCAGTTCCACACAGCCAGTCAGCTACCGCTATTCAGCTGACCGGCGCTCAATGTCCAACGACGAGACAAGAAGTCAAACGACGGCCACACATTGATCAGATATTCAGCTGGTTTCTGCTGAACTGGCTGAATTTCAATCAGTGTATGGCCATCTTTACAGTTTTTTAAATGACAAAATTAGATATATTGCTAAAATCTTAACCACTTCCCAACGGCCGTACGACTTTGTACGGCCGAAGGGATGTCCTGAATCTCTAACAGGCTGTGTTTTTACGGCCTGTGCTCCGCCAGGCCATACATAGGGACACAGCATCGGGACTCCGCCAGGCCGTACATAGGGACACAGCATCGGTCACCTCCCCCAGTCACCCCCCCTCCCCCCACAGTTAGAACACAATTTAGGGTACACATTAACCCCTTCCTCACCCCTAGTGTTAACCCTTTCAATGCCAGTCACATTTATACAGTAATTAGTGCATATTTATAGCACTGATCGCTGTATAAATGTGAATGGCGCCAAAAATGTTTCAAAAGTGTCCGATGTCTCCGCCATAATGTCGCAGTCACGAAAAAAATGCTGATCGCCGCCATTAGTAGTAAAAAAAATAAAAAATAAAAATAATAATTCTGTCCCCTATTTTGTAAGCGCAATAACTTTTGCGCAAACCAGACGCTTATTGCGATTTTTTTTTACCAAAAATATGTAGAAGAATACGTATCGCCTAGACTGAGAAAAAAAATGTTTTTTTAAAAAAATTGGGCTATTTATTACAGCAACAAGTAAAAAATATAGTTTTTTTTTTCAAAATTGCCGCTCTATTTTTGTTTATAGCGCAAAAAATAAAAACCGCAGAGGCAATCAAATACCACCAAAAGAAAGCTCTATTTGTGGGGAAAAAAGGACGCCAATTTTGTTTGGGAGACACGTCGCACGACCGCGCAATTGTCAGTTAAAATGATGCAGTGCCACAAGCTGAAATTTCACCTGGTCAGGAAGGGGTATATGTGCCCAGTAAGGAAGTGGTTAAAAACTAACATCACTACTTTCTTTTAGACATTCATGCTTATGGACCCTATGTGTTATGTTTTCAATAATTATTCTGTTTTCACCCATTTCTAAATTTAAAACAGAACATGTGAGAAAACCACATAAGACACAAGTTGTTCTCTAATGGGCTGAAATGATCGCACATTAGAGCATGTCTTCTGTCCTTATCACATTTTCTACATTATACCCAAAGTATGAGTCCATACACTTCCTCATTTTTATGTATAGCAGTTTTAGTACATAGTAAATTTTCTATCCTTAGCAAGCATCAAATTTATGCAATGAGGTTAACCTATTTTCTCTAGTTAGTCATAATTCATATAGTGATTTAGGATTATCTCTTAGTTTTTGTCAGTTTTTACTGGGTAATACGTAAATGAAGCAAAAACATTCTGGGCCAGATCCACATACCTGATCCCATTTACTCTACGCCGCTGTGACTTATCCTCAAAGAAATGCCGCTGTAACTTACGGCGGCGTAGCGTAAATGGGCCGGCGTTTGCGGGTGTAATTCAAATTTACTAGTGGGGGCGTGTTTTATTATAATTATGAATGACCCCACGCAAACAACACTTTTTTTTAACTGCGCATGCGCCGGCCGTTGACGTATCGCAGTGCGCATGCGTGAAATCACGTCGCAAATAGTCAATGAAAATGACGTGAACGGAACTTACGCCCAGGCCCATTCTGGATCGGCATACGCAAACGACGTCCAATACGACGCTGGCCCGACGTCCATACTTAACATTGGCTGCGCCTCACTATAGCAGGGGTAGCTTTACGCCGAAGATACGCTTACGCAAACGACGTAAATGGAATGCGCCGGCCGCTCGTACGTTCGTGAATTAGCGTAACTCGCTCATTTGCATATTCAACGCGGAATTCCGACGGGAGCGCCCCTAGCGTCCAGCGTAACACTACAACTAAGATACGACGGTGTAATATACTTACGCCAGTCGTCTGTTAGCTTAATTCCGGCGTATCATGTTTTGTGGATACAAAACAATGATACGCCGGTGGGAAATTAGAATTTTGACGGTGTATCTGTAGATACGCCGGCGTAATTCTTTGTGGATCTGGCCATCTGGATATAGCAAACATTTACTAATTTAGAAAGTATTATTTTCTTAAACATATGTTAGATAGATATTAAAACTCATATAAGTAGTATCTTTAGATAGCATTGCCTATATTTGCAGTATCAAATGTTCTAGTTGTTCCACTGTATTTATTACAGTTTTGAGAGTTGCCTTCATCGTAGAGTGTGTAACGGAATGTACTGCTTATACAAGCATATCTTTTAGGCTAAACATGTAATGTGATCTTTTTAGATGGCAGGAAACATACTCAGTGACCCATCTGACCTGTACAGACTTCAAGGATGGACCCAGCTCCATGGTAAGATCCAAACCCATTTACTCTGTCCTATATAATATATGTACCGTATATACTCGAGTATAAGCCGACCCAAATATAAGCCAAGGCACCTAATTTTACCACAAAAAATTGGGAAAACTTATTGACTCAAGTATAAGCCTAGGGTGTCCATCTGCATGCCTCACTTTGCCTCACTGTGTCTGTCCATGTGCATGCCTCACTGTCCCCATGCCTCACTGTGTCAATGACTAGACTGACATTTAACATAGGAGTCTATAGAAGGGGTGCCCGGCTTTGAAAAATCGGTGCTCCCCGGCTGTAGGTCCTCCAGACAACAAATTTGCATACGTGTAGTGAAGTGCCAAGTTTGGGGTCCAGGGGACCTACGGCCGACCATTACCGGGTCCCCAAAGTCCGGGAGATCAGGCGCAAAAAGTTGACTCGAGTACAAGCCGAGGGGGCATTTTCAGCACAAAAAAATGTGCTGAAAAACTCAGCTTATACTCGAGTTGTGAGGGATTCGCTCCGTAGCGGGTGTGTGTGACCCCCTGGATGGGTTCACTCCACGCTGAACTATACAGAAAGGCAGTTGAGGATGGTTGAAAACAAAGGATATGGTTTATTCTTCCATATTGCTGGATACAAGTGCAAGCATTAAAACAGCATAAACAAAACAAAACATTAAATAAACCCTTGCCACTTGGGGCATCTACCTTCGCAACACAGGAACCTACCTATGAAGTCTGGCACAGCCTACTACTGGGCAGACACTGCTGGTCAGACAGCAGAAAAACAATAGTCTTTTGGATTTTCTATCACACAGAAAAATCAACAACCACCTCACCTCTTCAGAAGACTTTCTGACTGCTCTTCTTAACTCAAAAAGCCTCAGGATGCAGCAATCAGTAGTCATCCTTTGAATAACGTATAGAAGCCTTAATTGCCTCATTCTGAACAGCTGAAGTTTTCCAACGCCCTAAACCTTTCTGGCTATTTCTGCAGCCGACACCTAATAGTAATTAGTGAATTGTCTAAACAAGGCAGAAATGTATCTCCCGTCTGTGACAACACCCACAGATTTACCTGACTTTCTGTCACAGAGTATATACGGTCTATATATATATATATATATATATATATATATATATATATATATATATATATATATATATACACACACACACACAGTATCTCACAAAAATGAGTACACCTCTCACATTTTTGTAAATATTTTATTATATCTTTTCATGTGACAACACTGAAGAAAAACAGTTTGCTACAACCTAAAGTGTATAGCTTGTATAAAAGTGTACATTTGCTGTCTTTTCAAAATAACTTAACACACAGCCATTAATGTCTAAACCTCTGTCAACAAAAGTGAGTACACCCCTAAGTGAAAATGTCCAAATTGGGCCCAAAGTGTCAATATTTTGTGTGGCCACCATTATTTTCCAGCACTGCCTTAACCTTCTTGGGCATGGACTTCACTAGAGCTTCACAGATTGCCAATGGAGTTCTCTTTCACTCCTCCATGATGACATCACAGAGCTGGTAGATGTTAGAGACCTTGTGCTCCTCCACCATTTGAGGATGCCCCACATATGCTCAATAGAGTTTAGGTCTGAAACATGCCTGGCCTGTCCATCACCTTTACCCTCAGCTTCTTTAGCAAGGCAGTGGTCATCTTGGAGGTGTGTTTGGGGTTTGTTATTATGTTGGAATACTGCCCTGGGGCCCAGTATACGAAGGGGGGATCATACTCTACTCAATTATGTCACAATACATGTTGGCATTCATGGTTCCCTCAATGAACCGTAGCTCCCCAGTACCGGCAGCACTCATGCAGCCCCAGACCATGACACTTCCACCACCATGCTTCACTGTAGGCAAGATAAACTTGTCTTAGTAATCCTAACCTGGTTGCCGCCACACACGCTTGACATCATTTGAATCAAATGTCCTTAGTCTGCTTGTCTTTAGCAAACTGTTTTGTGCATCATGTTTAGAAGAGGCTTACTTCTGGGACAACAGCCATGCAGACCAATTTGATGGAGAGCGTGACATATGGTCTGAGCACTGACAGGCTGACCCCCCACCCCTTTAAACTCTGAAGCAATGCTGGCAGCACTCATTGGTCCATTTCCCAAAGACATGATGCTGAGTTTCTTTGGCCGACCATGGCAAGGCCTGTGCTGAGTGGAACCTGTCCTGTTAAATCGCTGTATGGTCTTGGCCACCATGCTGCAACTCAATTTCAGGGTCTTGGCAATCTTCGTATAGCCTAGGCCAGTGATGGCGAACCTTGGCACCCCAGATGTTTTGAAACTACATTTCCCAAGATGCTCATGCACTCAACAGTGTAGTTGAGCATCATGGGAAATGTAGTTCCAAAACATCTGGGGTGCCAAGGTTCGCCATCACTGGCCTAGGCCATATTTATGTACAGCAACAACTTTTTTTTTTTCAGATCCTCAGAGAGTTATTTGCCATGAGGTGCCATGTTGAACTTCCAGTGACCAGTATAAGAGAATGAGAGCGATAACACCGAATTTAACACGCCTGCTCTCCATTCACACCTGAGACCTTGTAACACTAACGAGTCACATGACACCGGGGAGGGAAAATTACAAATTGGGTCCAATTTGGAAATTTTCACTTAGAGCTGTACTCACTTTTTTTTTGCCAGCGGTTTAGACATTTAGACCACTTTCACACTGGGGCCGTCCGTGTGTTAGCGGCACTGTACCGCTGTTTAAGCGGCGCATTTCGGCCACTAGCAGGAAGCTTTTACCCCCGCTACCGGCCAAAGAAGGGTCTTTTAAAGCCTGTGTTGCGGCGCTTCCGAAGTGCTGTTTTAGGCGCTGTGGAAGCACTGCCTATTCATTGCAATGAGTAGGGGCGTTTTGGGAACGCTGTATACAGCCATCTCGAACCTCACCAAAGATGCTGTTAGCATTTTTTTTTTTTTTTAACGTCCTGCAAGCGCACCGCTCCAGTGTGAAAGCACTCAGACTTTTACATTCAGGCAACATGGGAGGCAGTTTTCAGGTGCTCTACAGGCGCTATTTCTACCGCTAAAACACCTGAAAATTGCCTCAATGTGAAAGGGGTCTAATGGCTGTGTGTTAAGTTAATTTGAGGAGATAGCAAATTTACAGTGTTATACAAGCTTCACACTCACTACTTTACATTGTAGCAAAGTGTAATTTCTTCAGTGTTGTCACATGAAAATATATAATAAAATATTTACATAAATGTGAGGGGTGTACTCACTTTTTTTAGATATTTTATGTCCATGCTGTATAGACCACCTTGTTCAGCTTGGGTTACATGAAATATAACACCTTCAAACAGACAAAAAGTATTTTATATCCAGATACGTTTTTAAGTGTAGTTTTGGATCGAACATGGAAAGGTTAGACCCTCTGGCAAGTTTTTATTGTGGCTTACATCTCTACTGGAGAGATTCACTCTATTAATCCTAGTTACCTTATTACTGAGGCAGAAAGTAAGTATAAATCCTACACTTTAGAGCTGTCATGAAAGCAAGTGGTACGGAAGAATCTTCCACGGGGATACATGTTATAGTGATAAGAGATGCAGGCCATGTGCCCAGTGCTAGTGATGCACATGATGCCAGTCTCCTGTAAGCTACAGGATTTACTTTTTCTGATCTGGCCATACTTCTTGTAAAGAGTTTAATATGCATCCTCACTCCTTTCATTGAGACCTACAGTACACCATGGCATAGATCCCAACTGTCCCTGATTTCGAGGGACTGTCCCTGATTTAGAGCAATGTCCCTCTGTCTCTAATTCCTCCTCATTTGTCCCTCATTTTGGTCTGATCTATAGAGTTGTATATAAAATTCACTTTTTATCTATCAAAAAGTGTTTTCCAGCCCTAAACCTTTCATCTGATTTCTAAATTGCTGCCTTTTTAAATTCCAAAAGCCAATTTAACCACTTAAGGACCGCCTACTGCACATTTACGTCGGCAGAATGGCACGGCTGGGCACATCAACGTATATATACGTTGATTTTAGTACCCAGCCGTGGGTCGCGGGCGGGTGGGACCGGGACCGCGGGATTCGCGGACCCGATCGCCGCTGCAGTGCGGCGATCCGTCCCTGGAGCGGAAGAACGGGGAGAGCCGTGTGTACACACGGCTTCCCCGTGCTTCTCTGTGGCTGTAGCATCGATCGCGTCATCCCTGTAATAGGGGGACGCGATCGATGACGTCACACCTACAGCCACACCCCCCTACAGTAGTAAACAAACCACATAGGCACACATCCCCTACAGCGCCACCTGTGGTTAACTCCCAAACTGCAACTGTCATTTCCACAGTAAACAATGCAAATTTAAATGCATTTTTTACTGTGAAAATGACAATTGTCCCAAAAATGTGTCAAAATTGTCCGAAGTGTCCACCATATTGTCGCAGTCACCGAAAAAAATCGCTGATCACCGCTATTAGTAGTAAAAAAAAAAAAAAAAAAAAAAATGCAATAAAACTATTCCTTATTTTGTAAACGCTATAAATTTTGCGAAAACCAACCGATAAACGCTTATTGCGATTTTTTTTACCAAAAATACGTAGAAGAATACGTATCGGCCTAAACTGAGGAAAAAAAATGTTTTTTTATATATTTTTGGGGGATTTTTATTATAGCAAAAAGTAAAAAATATTGCATTTTTTTTTAAATTGTCGCTCTATTTTTGTTTATAGCGCAAAAAATAAAAACCGCAGAGGTGATCAAATAACACCAAAAGAAAGCTCTATTTGTGGGGAAAAAAGGACGCCAATTTTGTTTGGGAGCCACGTCGCACGACCGCGCAATTGTCAGTTAAAGCGACGCAGTGCCGAATCGCAAAAAGGGGCAAGGTCCTTTACCTGCATTTTGGTCCGGGTCTTAAGTGGATAAAGAAATAGTATTGGTAAAACAAACACCTGTGGGTTTAACCAATCTTGTTTTTCTCCTTTGAGGGGTGTGGCAAGGGGTGTGTCCTATGCCTGCATACTTTTGCTGATAGGTGTCCCTCATTCCCATCTCAAAAAGTTGGAAGGTATGCACCATGGCAACATGTTTGTAGTTCTGTTGTCACCCTGTAAAATGACAGGCGACGCACCTTCACATGTTTCTATAGAACTTGATTGACAGTGACTACTGCACAGAATCTTGCTGTCAATACACCTATCATAACCACGACCCCTTCCTGCAAAAGACAGATAGGTAAAGGGTAACTGTGGTTACTTAGAACAAAATAAAAAAAACATATTTTAGGGTACTCTGGAGCCTTTTTTGGGGTGTACAGTGGTGTTTTACAGATTAGTATTAGAGAGTATGTTACTGGAAAGATAACCAGGTGAAAAAAAGTCTTAAAAGTACCAATGCAGCCACCACATCTAAGGACGGGTAATCCGCAATATATAACATATTTGTTCTTGGGTGTAGATTAACTTTGAGTTAATGGAGTTTGGCATGTCTTAGTTTTTAGTTTTACTGTATTATAGTAATAATAGTTTTTTTCTGTACACCTAAGGGCTGGGGATTAAGAAGCATCTATGAGGAGGTATCTGAAATTTTTGAAGCAGAAGGTGAGATGCAATTCTCTGGGTCTCATGGGGTTTTCCCCACAAAGCCACATGAAAAAAACAACTCTGCGAGACAGCAGCACAACACTTTTTTACCTGTGAAATCCCCACAAAGAAGCCATTCTCCTTTAAGATCTCAGCAAAGAAGCTCTTTGCCCGTGACCTCACAACAGAGAAGTTTTTCACCTGTGAGATCTCAGCCTGGAAGTTCTCCTGTAAGATCCCAGCAAAGTAGCTCCTCTTCTTTGCACTGTCAACAAAAAGATTCCAGCTCTTCAAAATCCTTCCACAGAAACTCTTCACTGGACTCCTACCAAAGTAACTCTTCACCTGTGAAAGTACAACAAAGTACTTCTCCGGTTAGACTACAACAAAGGAGTACTTCTCCTGCAACGAGTCAGCCAACTGGTACCTCTAACTTTAGGTCACAACAGAATGCTTCACATGTAAGAACCACACAATCAAGAAGTGCTTCTCCTGTTAGGACTCAGACAAGTGGCTCCTCTCTTTACAAAGATCAGCAAAGTTCTTCCTCTCTAAGAAGTAATCAGAGAAGCACCTCCCCTGCCAGATCTCATCAAAGAAATACTACAGAATTTGGGGGTTTCGATAGAAGATCTTCAGTATCCAGAACAGGTCTCTCCATTTTTTGTTTAAATGCAGAATATGGCCCAGATTCATGTACGAGTTACGACAGCGTATCTCCAGATACGCGGTCGTAACTCTGAGTGAGCGGTGTCGTATTTATGCGCCTGATTCTTAGTAACAGTTACGCATAGATTTTTCTTAGATCCGACCGGCGTAAGTCTCTTACGCCGTCGTATGTTAGTTGAATATTTACGCTGGCCACTAGGTGGCGTTTCCGTCGATTTACGCGTCGAATATGCAAATGCGCTAGATACGCTGATTCACGAATGTACTTGCGACCGGTCGTATTTTTTTAAGTCGTTTGCGTAAGCGTAAGTCCGGCGTAAAGTTACCCCTTCTATATGACTGGCGTGCGTAATGTTAAGTATGGACATCGGGACAGTGTAGAATTTTCCGTTGCTTACGTCGTTTGCCTAAAACGTTCGCGAATAGGACTTTATGTAAGTTACGTTCACGTTGAAACCAATGAGTATTTGTGGCGTAATTTTGAGCATGCGCACTGGAATACGTCCACGGCCGGCGCATGTACAGTTCGTTTTTGGCGCGTCATTTACGCGGGGTCACGGTTAATTTCAATACAACACACCCCCTACATGCCTAATTTGAATTACGCGCACTTACGCCGGCACATTTACGCTACGCCGCCGCAACTTACGGAGCAAGTGCATTGTGAATACAGCACTTGCCTGTAAAAGTTGCGTGTAAAATGTTTGTGTTCAATTAATCGATTTTTTTAATCGATTAATTTACTAATTTTGATTAATTATAACGCACATACAGATCCAACTTTAGCTGATCTCCTTGCAGGCTGATCCCCAGTGCAGCTCCCAACAACTGGAAAAATGGATAGCAGGATACAAAAAACACACAAAGGCAGCGCTCGATGGGAATAGCATTAAAAGTTTTATAGTCTTCAAGTAGGTAACAAAATAAATATTGCACTGGAGATAAAATTGATGTAGCTACATAAACTGTAAAAATGGGGCGAGTAATTCCAAACGGTAGCAATAGCAGTCATAAAAACATGTAGCTAAGTATGATACTGGTATAAAGATGTGTACAACGATACCACTGCTGAATCCAGATGAGGAGAGGTTAACATCAGTCCGTCGGCATGTAGATGTCCCATGAAGGGAACTATCACAACTCCCAGTGGATGGTTGTAGAATCCCAGGTTGATAGAGGGAAGTGATAGAGGGACGTTTAACAGACCTTGCGTGTGGCAGATAGTAAGGTCCGGCCGGCATGCAGATATTAAAGAGGAGTTCCACCCAAATTTGGAACTTCCTCTTATCCCACTCCTTACCCCCATACATGCCACATTTGGCATGTAATTTTTTTGGGGGGGGGGAGTGGGGGCTTCAGTAGGAGTGGGACTTCCTGTCCCACTTCCTGCTTCCGCCGAGGGGCTGGTTAGGCGATTAAGCCTTAATCGCCTACACCAGCCCCTCCCTGTAGGCGATCACATGGGACACTGACAGGTCCCATGCGATCGCCTCTCCAATCAGAGGCGAGCCGCGCCGCGCGCGCATGCGCAGTGCGGGTCGCGCATGCGCAGTAGGTGCCCGGCCGTGAAGCCGAAGGCTGTCACGGCTGGGTGCCCACAGTCAGGATGGAGACGCCGGCCGGGGAGGGGGGGAGAGGAGCGGAGCCCCGGTCGGCGCGTCGCTGGAACGCAGGAGCAGGTAAGTGAGTGTTTATTAAAAGCCAGCAGCTACACTTTTTGTAGCTGCTGACTTTTAATAAACAAATTTTTGGGCTGGAACACCCCTTTAAGGAACAGTAAAGGAGCCCTTCAGATGGACATGGCAAGCCCCGCCGGTGTCTGTGACGTCACCGGATCTCCGATGGAACTCTCTGAAGACCCGGAAGTCGACGGAGAGGTGAGTACCGATCAAAAGAATTAATAGTTAATTTCCACAGCCTTAAAACAAAATGTTAAGAAAAACACGTCTGTGTTAAAATTGTAACAGGACATAACATTTCAGAAGTAGCACAATCGAAATTGGGAGGTAATACACATAGCAGCACATAAAGAGAGGAAGCACATTGGGACTAAAGTCATGGTATAGTCAGAATTGTACAGTGATATTTGAGATAATACTGAAGTTATAGAATACTATACATCAAACTAGCCTGAATGAAGAGGTGTATGCTGGGTCATGTGACCTTTTTCCTCTTCCAGAAGTATTAGGGCTCATTTCCACTGGCGTTTTTACAGCCACTTTTCTGAGCGTTTTTTGCAGCTTAAAAACGCCTGTCCATGTTAGTCTATGGCATCATGCCCACCATGACGTTTTTGAGCTGTAGATGGCTAAGCTGCAAAAAAAACGCGGGACCAGTGCGTTCTAAAGCTCCAGCAATAGAGCTGTAAAAACGCCAGACATTAAAAAACGCGCAAAAATGCTCAAAAACGCGGCCGCATCGTTTTTTTTTTTTTCTAAAATAAACATGGACAGGCGTTTTAAAGCTGTAAAAAACGCTCAGAAAAGTGGCTGTAAAAAACGCCAGTGGAAATGAAGCCTAAAAGTGGAGTTCCACCCAAAAATGGAACTTCCGCTTTAAGTGAAGGTGACCCCCTGACATGCCACATTTGGCATGTATTTTTTTTGTGGGGTGGGGGAGCAGATACCCTCTTTTTAAAGGCATCCAACTCCCACTTCCACCTGGAGCTCCGTGGCGCCGGAAGGAAGTTCACCTCTTCCCCCTCCCTCTGTGCAATCTTCTGGGACACATCACAGGTCCCAGAAGATGGCCCAACCAATCACTTGCGCAGTGCGTGCCTGGCTGTAAAGCCAAGGGCAGGCGCCTACAGTCAGAATGCCGGCGCTGGGGAGAGGAGCGGGTCTTCGTTTGCCGGCATCGCTGGACCGTGGGACAGGTGAGTGTGCGATTATTAAAGTTCAGCAGCTACACTTTTTGTAGCTGCTGACTTTTATATGGGTGGAACTCCCCTATAAGTAAAGTTTTAATTTAGGCAAGCCTCTGTCATCTACATTTTATGAACTACACAAATATCATAAAGTGTTATATAAACTGTCTGCATTCCTAATCTAAAAAAAATATAAAAGTACCTAAATTTAGCTGTTGACACTTCAGTGTTATACATCCTCCAATATAATACCTTAACTTGGTACAGCGCTATACCCTCTTAACAACTGTTTTATGGAATATAATAAATATATTAAAACAAGAATAATGTGTTAATTATTATATCAAAATAATTATATCCAACCACTGGGCAAATAAATTTGTCTATTAATTTAAAATGTATTATGTCAGAATAAAATAATCCCAACCACTTGTGCAGATGCAATTCAATAAAATAATCCAATAAATTATTTGCATACAATACAACTAGCTATATACATCTATATCAATCAAATCCACAATGGCTCTGTGCAGACCGTGTAGATCCAAAAAAAGAAAACCTTTGGTTCTTAATACAGCTCTATCTTAAATAGTCTCACCTTCTTTGCTGGTAATACAAGGCTTTACCCTTATAGGTGCTCATTTATCAAATCAAAGATCCAGGTCCACTTCATTTTTTCCAGGTTTTGGAGTAT
The DNA here is from genome assembly GCA_029574335.1 of Rana kukunoris. Classification (NCBI taxonomy): domain Eukaryota; kingdom Metazoa; phylum Chordata; class Amphibia; order Anura; family Ranidae; genus Rana; species Rana kukunoris. The sequence continues at coordinate 63,826,220 of CM056055.1, read as the reverse complement.
AAACCTATATACAATTCACATAGCAGGAGAATGTAACTGGCTCTCTATGGGGGCGGTTCACATATCTCTACAGCAGGTTCGGTGCGATTTGCTGAAAAAACGTGTGCTTTTTTGATCCGTTTCAGGTCCGAATTTAGCCCAAAATCTGGCTGGAATCAAACCTGAAATGGTGAACCAACACGCACCCGATCCCTGCTGTGTGATGGATACATAAGCATACATTAGATACAGTGCTTGGATCAAAGGTTCGCCAAGCACTTGCCTGACCTCCACACTACATGAAATGTCGAATATATTGCATAAATGGTTGGTATAAGGGTATACTGTAAGAGCTGTACTGAGTAAAGGTAATGGTATCATAAACAGTTTGCATACTTAATGTGAAATATCATTTACAAGATGGTATATATTGATCTTACAGGCATACTTTTTTACTTTGGCTGCCTAAAATGTAAAATCTTACTTGTCATTGTGTAGTTTTGTTTCTTTATTTTTCCACTATGTCATTAAAATTGAGTTTAGGCAAACATTATCTACATGCAATAGCCTACCAACATTTTAGAATTTACGTATAGAGTGTTTGAAAGAAGAAATGTCTTCCTTGTTTTCAGAATATTGGTTTTGTTTTAGACACTTTAATAAATGAGGCCCGTTTTGTTTTGGCCATAATGCACCATGACTCACTTATTGTTCTTATTTTTATTATAGCCAGTGTGGAACCTTTCAATAAAAGCAGCACTCACAAAGAACACGTGGGCGTCTCGCACTCTGGGGTAGGCAGAGTATACTCTCAGTCAGCACTCTCCAATCCCAGCCCATCACGTGCAAGCCAAGATGTCTCAAGCCTTGGAGTCAGCCGCCGACTTACTTCATCAACAAGCTCCCTTGATTCTGAGTGTGGTTCAAGAGGAACCCCAAATCGAATCAATTATACCATGTTGGCAGACATACCACAAGCCAAACGCATGAGACCTGCCCTGAATCGCCTTGATCCAAAGTCAAGATGGCGCAGTCCTGGAAAAGCCGAAGTGGAGAGATTATTTGGCCAGGAGCGAAAGTGAGTTAAAGTTATAAGTGTTTATTGATGATTCCAGTTCAAAAAATGTTTTTCCAAATTCAAAATTATGCTTTCTTTATTTTTTTTCATCAAGATTATCCTGTGATTGTTGATGTTTTTCACAGTGCATTTTTATTTGGTTCTTAGGACAGCAGAAGCGCTTGAAGCTTTTCAGGCTCTGGAGGCTGGACTTCTTGAAAATCTTTCTGGAAAGAACAATTTATTAGAGTGGAGAAAAGCAAGACGGCAGTCAACCCCTTGTCTTTACCCTGAGGTGCGATTGTTAAACCATCCTCTAGATAAATGAGCAGCATATTCTTCATTAGCTGTAAAGGGGGAGTTAACATTTTTATAACATTGCCTTAAAGCGGAGCTCCAGCCACGGTAAAAAAATTTTTTAAAGTCAGCAGCTACTAACAGTGTAGCTGCTGACTTTAAATAAAGACACTTACCTGTCCTAGGCACCCGCGCTGATGGGCCCCCCGATGCCGGTCCCACGATCGCTCCGGGTCCCGCGCCGCCATTCACAATATGGGAAACAGGCAGTGAAGCCGTACGGCTTCACTGCCCGTTTCCTACTGCGCCTCCGCGAGTCTCACGCTGGCTTGTGAATGGGCGCGCTGCTCTCTGAGAACACACACAGTTCCCAGGAAGCAGCGCGCCCATTCACAAGGAGAAGAAGAAGAAGAAAACACACCGCGGATTAGGAAGAGGCAGATTACGGACTTCCGCATAGCAACAGCTATTTCGGGTGAGTATTTTTTATTTATTTTTTTCAGGTTTTATTTTTTTATTTTTTTCAAACAACATTGTAAAATGTTGTTATACTGGGTGGAGCTCCGCTTTAAGTTCTGCATTAAGTTCTGAGTTCTGAGATTTCATATTCTGACTTAATTTCCCAGAGCTCTAAAATATCTCAAATGTATATCATACTATCTTACAGTGCCTTTTTTTTAGCTTGTCCCAGACTTCTTGAATCATTTCAGCCTTTGTAATCCTTATGTATAATATATATATTCACAGGATTCTCTGCGCATGCGTCAGGAGTTAAAGTCACGGAGAGCAAGCCTGCATCCACCACCAAGAACAGATATGGTGAGGAAGTACTGGTGTCACAAGAACTGTATGCAACTGTGGACTTCGAGCATATCTAAATTCAAAAGCAAAAAATTGATATTGCAACTGAGGGCTCGTACACACGACCGAGGACCTCGTCGTAGATGAAACATTGTTTTCCTCGACGAGTTTCTTGTCAGGCTTGTCAAAAAACTTGACAAGCTTTCTTTGCGTACACACTGTCAAGACCAAATCTCGTCGTTCTCAAATGCGGTGACGTAAAACACGTATGACGGCACTATAAAGGGGAAGTTTGATTCCTCTGGTGCCACCCTTCTGAGCATGTGCGGGTTTCTAAACATACACACGAACGTGTTTCTCGTCAAAAACCAGGCCGATGAGGAATACAAAGAGGAAATTGAGACTCCCGACGAGGAAAAAAATAACTCTTTTTTTCTCATCGAGTTTCACGACAGATTTCTCGATGAAAAACCTACACAACCGTTTTCATCTGCAAAAAAGCTCTGCCACCAAGTTTCTTAATGGATTATGTCGAGGAAAACGGTCGTGTGTACGAGGCCTGACTGTAGCAGTCCTTATATATAGTGGTAGCATTGTTTTTATTTCCTGATTCTCAATGTAAGGATTTTAGGACCGACAGACATTTTTATGAAAACTGTTTCACAACTGGACCTACTATCTTTACCCACACAATTGTAGAACCATAGTTGCCCACTAACTTTTTGCTTCTAGTCTCACTCTCACCAGCTATTGTAGAGATATTGTCTCTGTAAGTTCTCTGAAGTTCTCTAAAGGGTTAATACAGAGCTGTATTCTGGCCTAGGCCAACAAGGCCTAGGCCTAGGGCAGCACTTTGCAGGGGGGCAGCATGAAAAGAGTCCCCGCTGGCTTGCGCTACACTGTTAGGAAAATTAGTCTAGTGCCCCTATAAAGCGGCCGCGCTGCTTCTAGTATGCGGGCGGCCGGCATTCCGCAACTGTGGGGGGCGCTTCCAATTTTGACTGTTTTGTCATCCTGGACCACAAACCTTCCTCACTGTGCTATATGTTTCTGCTGCACCATCTACTTAAAGTAGAACTATAGGCAACACTTTTACCATCCGTGTCCCATTGCGAAGATTTCCCTTCACTTCCTGCTATATGGGCAACCAGGAAGTAAGAGGAAATGTAAGTTAATTAAGGGAATCCATTCCCCCCCCCCCAGGCCCTCAGAACTAGTGTCCTCACTCGAAAATTTCACGGCGGGTCTTAAACAACACTCGGTGTGACGGTGACAGGAAGGAGTGGGTCATATTTAAATTAGGGGGTGCACAAATTTAGTCAGGCCTAGGGCAGCACAAAACCTAAATACACCTCTGGGTTAATATGCTATGCCACTATGTTCTTGATATATACAAGGGGCGTTCAAGTCAAAACGGGACTTTTAATTTTACAGGATAAAAAAGGATGCTAGTATGGTGGTACTACACGCAATAGTAAGTGGGAAGTGTATCCTATTACTGATAGGCGGCGCACATGTCGTGGACCAGTCCAGAGACTGTTAAGATGGCAGACAACAATGTTAGTGCGTGCATGGAACAGCGTGTGATGATGACGTTTATTTTGAATGAAGGCGTAAAACCGTGGATATCTACAGAAAACAGCACAGCACAAACACAGTACAGGGATGAGATGCTCAGCCGCAGAAACAAATTTGAATGGTTGAAACATATCAAAGATGGCTGTACATCAGTCACTGACGATCCCGGCCGTGGTGGTTCCCAGCCCACAGCAGTCATTACTGAGAACTTTCAGCACATGGAATACCCTGATCCTGAATATACAACACATAACCTGTCATGAAATGGCAACAGTTAACACAAGGGAAGCAAGCTGTCCTAAGATTGGTTCAGGTATACAGACAAATCTTTCAATGCCGAAACTTGCTGGGCATTAGTTGACCACTTGCTTACTGGACACTTATACAGTGTTCCTGCCCAGGCCAATTATCAGCTTTCAACGCCTTCGCACTTTGAAAGCACGGTCATGCAACACTGTACTTTTTTTGGTGTTATTAAATCACCATGAGCTTTTTCTTTTTTGCTAAATAAACAAAAAAGATGGAAAATTTTGAAAAAAAACCCACAAAACTTTTTCTTCGGTTTCTGGTATAAAATCTTGCAAATAAGTAATTTTTCTCCTTTACTGATGTGTGCTGATGACACTGCACTGCTGGGCACTAATGAGAAGGCACTGATATGCAGCACTGATGGGCAGTACTGATGGACACCGATTGGGCTGCACTGATAATCAGGTAATCGGTGCCCTGATTATCTGTGTACATGTCCCCTGTTAGGATTGCTGATTACTGGCTCTCCTCTCCTCACGCTGTGACAGCGTGTGAGGAAAGGAGAGCCGATAACCGGCAACTCTGTTATCACTGTGATCAGCACGTGGTAATGAGCCGCTGTACACAGCGATCACAGACCGTGCCGGATGCATGCCCATGGGGGTCGCGTGAGGGGGTGTGGTTCCAGGAGGATGCCCTCCCGAAACAACAGAGCTGCGCTGTAGCCGCCTTTCTGCTATAGCATGTTGAGGAGATTGTTAAACACTGGGATAAGTGTATAAATGTAGAGGGGGAGTATGTTGAATGCAGTTTCCACTCCTTGAAATTTGTTATATAAACTCAAAAGGCCTGGTTTGACTTGAACACCCCACATATTTAATTCCCAGAGGACATTCCACCTTCAATGGGATATGTTGCTAGCACACTTTACAGCCTCTGCATTGGCATGACTCTAACTTTTCCCCACCTGCCTACTATACACACATTTAGTTAGACTGCAATGACCCCTCCTCCCAGGCCCGATCCGCCCTATAGGCTCACTGTGAAAGCCGCTTAGGGCCCTGCAAAGCTGCAGAGGGCCCCCCAAATTACTAGAGACCCCATCTGGTGAGAAGCTTGGTTTCGGCCCTTCACTCCGCTTCTCAACTCTGCATGGGAGAAGAGATAAGAAGTCAGCACCCCCCGCTTCTCACTTTAATGTAAGATGTCATTTCTGACAGCAGAACACCCCCTCCCCTCTCAACTTTAATGTGACATGTCATTTTCGGCAACCCCCTGCCCCGCCCCCCCACTTCTCTTCTCATTTTGCTTAGGGCCCCAGGGAGGTCAGGATCGGCACTGCCTCCTCCCTCCCTATTCGCTTTTCAGATCCTTAGTAGTGGTTAACCCAATTACTATTTTTGTTTGGGATGTATGCCATTAAGAATTCTTTAAAAAACAGTAATAACAAGCATTGCAATTTGATGCAGAGAATATAGTATGTACAGTACCTTACCCTATCATGTAAATGACTAATTGTTGCATTATATGTATCATTGTTCTTTAACAATTAATGTAATTATTCGATGAAACTACTATATCTGTGAACCGGTACAGATATTAATAAAAAAGACTAAGCTGTCACTGACTGTGCGTCCCGGTATGCTTGGAATCTAAATGATAGAGTATCTCAATTGTTAGGTACAAGCAGAGTTAACTGGGTTGTTACAATGTTATTTGTGGATGAGTACTGAGCTGTTTTCTAGTAGAGACAAGGTGCCATGTCTCAGATTTTGAAATAGGGCCCAGCAGGACAGAGCTACGTGTGTATGGGACATTATGCCGCGTACACATGATCGAATTTCCGATGGAATTTTCCATTTGAATTACGATGAAGCTGACTTCCTGTAACTGATTATAAAGTGTAAGCTTGAATTTGGCTTCAGTTTGTTAGTTCATCTAAATCTTCTAATACATTTGCCCCTGTGCTTTCCTATGCTCATTCCTCCAGAATTGTGTCTCACTTATACAAGAGGTGTGTTACTGGCCATATCACCAGGAGGGAAAAAGGCCAAATAAAACAAACTGATGAAACTACTACATCTAATGCCGTGTGGGCCCCATCAGACTTTTTTCCATTGGAGTAAAAAAATAGAACATGTTTTAAAATTTTCAGATGGAAAAAATTCCAATGGGAAATTTCAATCGTCTGTGTGGAATTTCATCGGAGAAAAATCCATGCATGCTCAGAATCAGGTCGACACATGCTCGGAAGCATTGAACTTAATTTTTCTCGCCTCGTCTTAGTGTTTTACGTCACTGCGTTTTGGACGATCTGAATTTAGTCTGATAGTGTGTATGCAAGACTGATGGAAAAAGTTTGCTTGCATAAATAAAAGCTGATCATTTTGATATCAGTGTTAAATGGTTTGGCTCATCCATGTAAACTGATACATTTTGCTGTAGAGCAGGGGTGTCAAACTCAATTTCATTGTGGGCCGCATCAACATTATGATTGCCCTCAAAAGGGCCGGTTGTATCTGTAAGATATCCAGCACTTCCCCTCCCCTTTACATTAGATGTCAAGAGCCACCCCACCATCAGAAGTTGAGTCCCCCACTCTCCCTTACATCACAGTGGACCCCCTTTCCTTATGCTGCTTCTGGGAAGAAGCTGGATGCATTGCTTGAAAGCAGAAAGTAAGGGTCTGGAGGAGGGCTGGAGGAGAGATGCGAGGGCTGGATTCGGCCCGCGGGCCTTGCGTTTGACACCTGTACTGTAGAGCTTGTGAAAAATAACAGACTTGCTGACTGGATGACCAGATGAAAATAAAAGAAAGCCTAAAAAGGGAAACTAATACAGCCATCATATCTAAGAATTGGTAAACTGCAATATAATAAATGTTTGCTTTTGGGTTTGATACTGCTTTAAGCATACTAGTACTATTATAAAATCCAAAGTAGGAAACTGTAGTGAAGTCCTATTGTTAAGAATACATAAACCTGAACACATAATTATTTTATCTTGCAGGGTTTCAATAGTTCAAAATTTACAGATTCAAAGAGTCAGGTTCCACCACCACAGTGGTTGAGCAATTTAGGAGCAACAGATACAAGGAGCCGTGATTCCTCACCAAACAGGTTCAATAGTTCACGAACTACAGGTACAAAGAGCCGAGACCCATCACCACATAGATCTGTCAGTTCAAAAAATTCAAGAAGCCGAGACCCTTCACCTCATCGGTCTAGCAGTTCAAGAGCATTGGGCACCATGAGCCAAGACCCTTCAACATACCGCACCAGTAATTCAAGAGGAATAGGCACTATGAGCCGTGATCCCTCTCCACATCGCAGAAACAGTTCAAGAGCAGTGAGTCGTGACCCATCACCATGCCGTATTAACAATTCAAGAGCAGTGGGCTCCATGAGTCGTGACCCGTCACCACATCGTACCGTCGGTTTATGGTCAGGCACCACAAGCCGCGATCCATCACCACACCGCATAAACAGTTCAAGAGTAGTGGGCTCCATTAATTGCGACCCATCACCACAACGTACCAGCAGTTCAAGGGTTGGCAACATTAGCCGTGATCCCTCACCACACCGCATAAACAATTCAAGGGCATTGAGCTCCACAAGTCGTGATCCCTCACCACACCGTATCAGCAGTTCAAAAACAGGCACAAAGAGTAGAGACTCCTCCCCACACCGTACCAGCAGTTCAAGGGCAGGCACCATAAGCCGTGATCCCTCACCACACCGTGTACATAGTTCAAGGGCAGTGGGCTCCACAGGTCGTGACTCATCACCACACCGTACCAGCAGTGCAAGAGCAGGCACAAAGAGTAGAGACTCCTCCCCACATCGTACCAGCAGTTCAAGGGCAGGCACCATAAGCCGTGATACCTCACCACATCGCATAAACAGTTCAGGAGGAGTGGGCGCCATTAGTCGTGACCCATCACCACACCGTATCAGCAGTTCAAGAACAGGCACAAAAAGAAGAGACTCCTCCCCACACCGTCAAGGGATTAAGGTAAATATATCCAAAGAGGCATCTATAATAATGAGTTACAGTATATATAGCTGATGCAAGAAATATATGGAACAGAAAACCTTATTTTTGTAGTCATTTGTGGCCAATATGAAATGCACTTTTACCTGTGTACTGTGATGCAAAGTACTCCTTCTTCATTCTCAAATTATTTATTAATCAAAGTGAACATTTAACAGGGAAGAATAACAACAACTCCAGAGCCCGAATGGATAAACCGGGATAGAATATTGCGGCCAGTAGGAGACAATGATAAGGTTATGTACATATGTGGTTGTGTTCTTATTGATGCTACCTAGTTCAGAACTGAGTTCTTCAGCATGTATTTAATATACAGAGGGGTTTATTTACTAAAGCTGGAGAGCGCAAAATCAGGCTCACTTCTGCATAGAAACCAATCAGTTTCCAGGTTTTATTGTCAAACCCTAACTGAACCAGTTGAGGTTAGAAGGTGATTGGCTACCATGCACAGCTGCACCAGATTCTGAGTGCTCCGGCTTTAGTAAATCTAATGCATAGTTACGTAAAAAAATATAGTTACATAAAAAATACAGTATAACACAAGCAGTCCCTGGATATAATACCTTACCTAAACATTGTTGACTACTTAGGTTAAAAGTGGAGGATTTTTTGCATACATTTGCAAATACATTGCCACACTGACACATCAAGCCACCTTTGATATGTGTTGTGCCTAACTCTAAACTATCTTTAGTTCATAGGCATGGTGCATATACAAAGCTCCATCCCTTCCCCCACTACAGAGCTTTCTCCTCAACCCCTCCAACACAATCCCTAAAAACACTATAAGACCCTTACCACATCCCTACTAGTACAGAGCTCACCCCCAAGCTCCACCCCAACTACATAGCTCTCCCAACCAGCAGAGCACTTCCTCCACCCCTCAAACTCCCCCCACTACAAAGCTCTCCCTCCCCCTCCCCAATATAGAGCCCCCCTCCCAGCAACCCTTCCAGTTCTGAACTCTTCCACCCACCCCACCCACAGTTCCTACCCAGCCCACAGTGGCTGCCAGAAGGCTAGGCTTTCATGCTGGGAACGTCTCTTTGTGAGGAGGGCGATCGGTCACTTGCAAACACAGAAGCTGGCACAGGATGTTTAGAACTACTGGAGCTTCCAGCGCACCTTTGCCTCTATGTAGAGACACTGTGCCTGGCACTGCTAACTATTCTTAGAAATGCTCCCTCTCCCTTCTCCTAGCTATTTTGTATACCATGTAAAAAAAAAAAAAAAAAACAGATCTATGTAATTACCTATTTTTTATTCTGTCTAGTCATTCTACAGCTCTGTCTCCCCAGTGTAAGGAGCACAGCACTCAACAACGTGTGAATTCCCAGAGCTGTGACATCATCCATAGGCTCCCATGGCCCATGTATTGTGGGTGCTCCCTCTTCTCCCCTGCAGCAGCCACTCTCAAAAACAGGAGCTGCAGGTTCATGTGATCAGACTGTATTACAAAGACCTTTTTTATACAGGATGTGCAAAATAAAGAATAGTTAGAGTTAGGCTTTTCATCTACTTTAAAGGTACACAAACACACTAGAAGCCCAGACATAGCCTTTGCAAATAGATTAAGGCCCGGATTCACATACCTCGGCGCATATTTATGCCGCCGTAGCGTATCTTCTTTACGATATGTCGGCGCAACGCAGAGAGGGAAGCACGGAATTCACAAAGCAAATGCTCCCAACGTTGCGCCGGCATAGCGTATAGTAGTAGGCGTAAGGCAGCCTAAGCAAAGTAGGTGGAAGTGGGCTGGAAGTGGGCGTGATACATTTAAATGAAGCGTGAGCCCATGCAAATGATGGGCCGAGCTTCAGACAAGTACTTAAAATGAACTGCGCATGCGTCGTACCTTGGATGCATCCCAGTGTGCATGCTCACAATCACGTCGAAACAACTGGCTAAGATACGTCGAATCACTGCCTACGACGTGAACGTAACCTACGCCCAACCCTATTCATGTAAACTACATAAAATTTGACGGCGTTCGTTCCCTGGTGCATACCTTTGCATGAGTTGTGCCTCCAATATGGGGAATAACTTTACGCCGACGTAAACCTTACGCAAATCGCTTAAAACATGCGTCGGGCGCAAGTACGTTCGTGAATCGGCGTATCTCCCTCATTTGCATATTTGCATCGAAAATCAATGGGAGTGGCAAATGGGTCCAGCGTAACTATGCGCCCACTATACACCGGCGTAGGCAAGTTACGTCGGTCGGATGAAGCCTATTTCTCGACGTATCTAGCTTTGTGGGTCTGCGCATAGATACGACGGCGCACATTTGTCCTTACGTCGGCGTATGTGGAGATACGTCGGCGTAATTGCTTTGTGAATCTGAGCCTAAGACTTTTAGTATAGGTCTGCACCAAATCCAACATTTGTTTAAAACAAACTAAACAGTAAAGGTACACAAGGGCAGGACATTATACAAAACAACACAAATGGTCCTTGAGAAGGTTCCAAGCTGGCCAATAATAAAATTGCTGTTTGTTCTCACTTTCACAATAGACCATTACAATTTTCTTGCTGCTTATTTTCTAAGCCTTATGCATACTCTATTTACATTTTGGTTTAGAAAGAAGAAGGCCTATTAAAAACAAATGAAGTTGCTTGGAAAAACCGTGAGACCTACCTTAAATCGGTGAGATAATATAGGTGTGTATATGTGGTTTTCTGTGAATATTTGTCATTTGTAAATGAACATAAGTGTAAGTTGTATTTACTTTGATGTATTTACCATCTTACAATGAAAAGGGGTTGTAAAGGTTCATTTTTTAATTGCTAAATAGCTTCCTTTAAGCTAGTGCATTGCTAGTTCACTTACCTGTTCCTTCGATTTTCCTTCTAAATGTCATTAATCCTTGTCTGAAATACTCACTTCCTGTTCCTCTTCATGGAACTTGCCCCCATCATCCGAGCCGTTATGCCTGGGGGTTAGTCATCGTGCTCGCCCCCTCCCTTGGACTACAGCCCTGCGTGGAGACGCTCTCTACGTTCACAGTCACGGAAGCAGGGGATAAGTGTGCATGTCTATGACACTGTAGCTCTGCATAAAGTGTTATGGGCATGCTGAGGAGGTGGGAATCTGCGTGTTGAATAGGCGGCTTGTGAACTAGCAAGCCTGAAATAGCAACAAGAACTATGCTTGTTTAGTCCGAAAAGCGGAAATGGGCATGCGCGATGCCGCTAAGCCTAGAGGGAAATGTAGTTCCCGTGAAACCGTGACGTCGCAAGAGTAAATGCGCTCCGAAACCCGGAAATAGAGGAGTGAAAGAAAAGTGGAAACCATGAGGCAAGAAATGGGATACAAAACAAAAATAACATACCGGTATTTATTCAATATCTGTATACTAAATAGATTGCATATAGGCTAAAAAAAGTTAACCTTTACAACCCCTTTAAGTGCTCAAGGATTCCACGATTCCTGTCTTTGACATTCATACTGTATGCAGAGCTGTGTGATTTTTTCCCCCCAAAAAATATGCGATTTAAAAAATAAAAAAAATAGATTCACAATTCAAATTGAGTTGGGTTTTTTTGGTGGACATCGTGCCGGTCCTGCGGAGCTGCGGGCAGGAGTTTTTAGGCGAGGCCGTGGCCTCGGCCTAGTCCGTGGCGTCCGGCCTCGCAGACTAGGCCGAAGCTGCAGCCTCGCCTAAAAACTCCTGCCTGCAGCTCCTCAGGAACGTTGCGGTGTCCAAAAAAAAATAGTTTTGCTAAGAATCTGAAGCGATTTGATCTCGATTCAAAATTCAAATCGATTTTTTCCCCAACCCTAACTGAAAGACATTGGATGGGACTGTCATTTCGGATATATATACATCCCTAGGAGTTGTACATATATTTATACACTGTATAGCTTAGATAGATCAGTTCTTCCTAATTTACTGGCAGGCAGGTGATTGTGCTATTTAAAGACGTTATCACAGGTATAGATACCCAGTATTTAAAGTTTTCTTTTTTTTTATTTAAGCATCAACAAAATCACTGCTCCTCACTGAAAAATTCCTTTAAATATTGTACCTGCTGGGTGTCTATAGTTTGCCTGTGAAAACGTCTTTGAGAACCCGGGTCTTGCCCCAGGGAACATGTATCAATGAAAAAAAAAGTTTTAAAAATGGTCATTTTTTCAGGAGTCCTGCTCCTGAAAAAACGACCGTTTTTTAAACTTTTTTCTATTGATACATGTTCCCTGGGGCAAGACCCGGGTTCTCAAAGAGGTTTAAAATTAGCGTTTTTTAATTCGAACGGTCGAGTCCCATAAACTTTAATGGGGTTCTAAATGTTTGTGCGAACGGTCGGTCTGTTCGACGGTTCTGGTGCGAACCGAACGCGGGGGTGTTCGGCTCATCCCTAGTTGCCATCATTCTCTGCATTATCTGGGGCTATTTACTAGATGGCCAGCCCACATCACTAAAAAAGCACAGTCTATAACTGTATTTTAAGGCTCCAGTCCTTAAATTGAATCGGCCCCTGGCCCTATACAAGTAACCAGTCCAGATACAAAATTACATTAGCTCCTGAAGAAGCATTTTTCGCGAAACATGTAGAGCTATTTAAATAATATAATGTTATAATCACACATGTTTGTTGTGACGTGTTGTTAGGTATGAGGGCGTACCTGGTCGTCAGAGCCTAGTCGCAGGAGGCGGCCACTCGTACAACTCTGGCTCGGGAGCCGCTGGATTGGGAACAGCGGGCTCGGGAGCGCAGCGGGGTAGGAGTGCCTGGATGATGGCAGGAATCAGGCACGGCGCTGGTCCTTCCGGGCGGCTGGAGCAGAGGAAGAGAGTCAGCGACTCTGGTGCAGAAGCTTGCGACTCTGGAGCTGGAAGAGAGTCGTGTTAGGATAGCGTAGATTAGCAGAAGCGGGGTCAGGCAGGCCAGGTCAGACACGTAGGCAGGCAGAGGGTTCAGTGGGCAAAGTGTAGTCAGATTTCAGGCAGGGAGGTTTGGCAATGGTAGATAGCAGTAGACGAGGTCAGGGCGGGCCAAGGTCGGGCTGGAGAAGTTCAGATAGTCAGACGGAGCCGGGTCGGTACAGGAACAGGTTCAAAAGGATAACGGGTTAGATCACACATACGCTGCAGATCAGACAGCAAGAGGCTGCTGCAGCTTGCTGGCTTTTAAGCACACATTGGCGCCAATCTCGCGCTAATGTGCACGCGCGCGCTCCCGCCGTGCGCGCACCCGTCGTGCACACCATTGGCACATGCGCGCACCAGGCGCACAGATAAGGGCAGCTGGTGTTGCTGGGCTGGTACTGGGGTATGCGCGCGCATGCGCACGTGCCGGGAACCAGTGGCAGATCCCTGACACGTGTGTTAATTGTCTGACCAGATTTTTGGAGTGTTTTTAGTCGCCACTGTAGTTCATTTACAGTGTCCACATATATTGTTTGGTTTTCTTCTTTCCAATGATTTTTGTATTAAATTATGAATAAAATGACTGTTCATTTTTATAATTGGTGCCTAGAAAGTAATTTTTTTCCATTTCCATTTCCATTTTCAATTAACGTTTAGGACGTGGCACTACCTTACTATAAGCACCCACAGATCCATCCTACGCTCTGTTAACTCTTTGATTCATTCAATTTTTGGATGATGATTTGAACAGTGCTTTGTGAGATGTTCAAAGCTTGGGATATTTTTTTGATTACCTAGCCCTGCTTTAAACTTCTCCATAACTTTATCCCTGACCTGTCTGGTGTGTTTCTTGGCCTTCATGATGCTGTTTGTTCACTAATGCCGCGTACACATAATTTTTCAGCATGAAACTACACACCATCATTTTAAAAAATGATCTAGCAAAGCGCGGTGACGTACAACACGTACAATGGCACTATAAAGGGGAAGTTCCATTCGCCTTTGGGCTGCTTTAGCGGATTCCGTGTTAGTAAAAGACCATTTGCGCTTTTCTGTCTGTTTCAGCGTGATGAATATGCTTACTCCATTATGAACGGTAGTTTTACCAGAACGAGCGCTTCCGTCTTATAACTTGCTTCCGAGCATGCGTGGGTTTTTTACGTCGTCTTAGCCCACACACGATCATTTTTTACAACCCGAAAAACAACATAGTTTAAAACGACGTTAAAAAATGCAGCATATTCAAACATCCCCAAAAAATACATTTACGTTTTTGATTGTAACATGACAAAATGTTGAATGTTTCAAGGGGTATGAATATTTTTTCAAGGCACTGTATGTATATTGATATTTGATTAATTTTACTAAGGCCTCGTACACACGATAGGTAAAACAGAGGACAACGGTCTGATGGACCGTTTTCATTGGTCAAAACCGATCGTGTGTGGGCCCCATAGGTTATTTAACCATCGGTTAAAAAAAAAGCCAACTTGCTTTAAATTTAACAGATGAATTCCTAACCGATAGGTCAAAACCGATCGTTAGTAGGCACGACCATCGGTTAAAAATCCATGCATGCTCAAAATCAAGTCGACGCATGCTTGAAAGCATTGAACTTCATTTTTTTCAGCACGTCGTTGTGTTTTACGTCACCGCGTTCTGATACGATCGGTTATTTAACCGATGGTGTGTGGGCCCGACGGACCATCAGTCAGCTTCATCGGTTAACCGATGACAACGGTCCTCCAGACCGTTGTCATCGGATGGACTAATGGTGTGTACAGGGCATTAGTCGGTTTGTTATTCACAGATTTTTCATGATTTGTAGAATTATTTTAATATACTTTAATTTGGATTGCATGCATGCATTCTAGCCAGGCTACTTGGAATCACTGATGCTCAGCCTGGCTCCTGTGAGCCCACAATCCATATGGAAAATGAAAGAATGCAACAAGTTCTTGCAAATGTTTTATTTAATAACAAACCTACAGCTCTGGACAGTCATGAGTATCCAGGGCTGTATACTTTGGAATTAAACATTTTCAAGGACCTGTTGCTTCATACAGGCGTTCTTTCATGTTCCTGTACAGAGGCCCTGTACAGTGTTAAAGAGGAATTTCTTGATGCATCTGGAGCCTCCCGGAGCTGCTTGCAGGCACCCTATGTTAGTGAATGGAGATAAACCTGCCTTATGGAGTCACCCGCACATCCAGGTTTGTCAGGCATACTTTTTCTGTTGCTAGTGTACAGAATATGAGACACAGTACTCTGTAGACTTTAGCAGTCCAGCCTGACATGCTTTGTCTACTCTCATTATATTCACAAAGATCATCATAAACCACAGACAAAGGGCGAGATCTTTGTAAAAACAACAGAAAAGAAGAAGTAAATAAAATGTAATCATGCATAAGGCAGATTAAAGAGTACCAGACCGAACTGTTGACTCTTTGAACTTTTTATTGTCTGTCTGAGCTTGTGCCTTTATCCTGTTATTCCAAAGGAGTTTTTCCTTTCTATTGGAAGTTATTGGAAGTTATTTCAGGCATATTTTTCCTTAAACATAATTCTATTGTTATGTAAAAATGTGTTTTGTATTACAAGTTGGTAGATAATACCCACATCATAGTAATGAGGAACAGGAAGAAGAAATCTTAGGCCGCGTACACACGATCGGTCCAACCCGGTGAGACTGGTCCGACGGACCGTTTTCATCGGGTCACCGCTGAAGTGGCCTGATGGTCTGATCTGCGTACACACCATCAGTTCAAAAACCGATCGTGTCAGAACGCGGTGACGTAAAACACAATGTGCTGAAAAAACTAAGTTCAATGCTTCCAAGCATGCGTAAACTTGATTCTGAGCATGCGTGGGTTTTTGAACAGATGCTTTTGCGTACTAACCCTCGGTTTGGACCGATGGTCAGGCGTCCATCAGTCCGAATTTAATGCAAGTTTTAAAACTTTGGTCCGAAGTACGACGGACCGATGAGCTGTACATACGGTCGGTTTGGACCGATGAAACTGGACTTCAGTCCATTTTCATCGGTTTGAACCGATCGTGTGTACACGGCCTCACTATTTAAAGGGGTTGTAAAGGTTTGTGTTTTACTTTCTAAATAGGTTCCTTTAATCTAGTGCAGTGTTGGTTCACTTACCTTTTCCTTCCATTTCCCTTCTAAATGTTTTTTTTCTTTGTCTGAATTTCTCACTTCCTGTTCCTCCTCAGTGAGCTTGCCCCCATCATCCAAGCCAAACTTTCACAGCGTCTCCCCACAGGGATGTAGGGCCGCGATTGTGTTCGGCAAAGGCAGAACAGGGGGATGCCTTTGTAAACAAGGCATTCCCCTGTTCTGCCTAGTGACATGTCACTGCACAATGTCCGTGTACGTGTCACTGGTAGCCACGCCCCCTAACAGTAAGAATCACTCCCTAGGTTACACTTAACCCCTTTAGCACCACCTAGTGGTTAACTCCTTCACTGCCAGTGTAATTTTTACAGAGCAGTGCATTTTTATAGCACTTATCGCTGTAAAAATTACAATGGTCCCAAAATGGTGTCAAAAGTGTCCGATATGTCCGCCGTAATGTCGCAGTCACAATGAAAATCACTGATCGCCGCCATTACGAAAAAAAAATATTAATAAAAATGCCATAAAACAATCCCCTATTTTGTAGACGCTATAACTTTTGTGCAAACCAATCAATAAATGCTTATTGCCATTTTTTACCAAAAATATGTACAAGAATACGTATCGGCCTAAACTGAGGAAAAATAATATTTTTTTTTATATTTTTTTGATGATATTTATTATAGTAAAAAAATAATATATATATATATATATATATATATATACATATATATATATTTTTAAATTCTCGCTCTATTTATGTTTATAGCGCAAAAAATTTAAACCACAGAGGTGATCAAATAGCACCAAAAGAAAGCTCTATTTGTGGGAAAAAAAAGGACGTCAATTTTGTTTGGGAGCCACGTCGAACGACCGCGCAATTGTCAGTTAAAGCAAAATGGTCCAGGGCTGAAGCGGTTAAAAAAAACTTTTTAGAAAATAAAAAAGGAACCTTTACAACCCCTTTAATGCTATGAGGGCAATGGATGCCAAAGGTGTACTCTTTCCAATCATTTTTACAACTATTGCTATTTCTGTTGAATAAATGATTAAATAGGCATATTTTTCTTGTGTTCAATATCATCTTTTTTTGCAGGCATAGTTTGGATAAAGATCTAGGCCCAGATTCACAGAGCAATTACGCTTGTCTAACTGGTGTTAGACAGGAGTAATTTCAAATTTCGCGCGCCGTATCACTAGTTTGAATCATCAAACCATGATACTGCGGCTTCGGGCTTCGATCCGAGAGGCTTACGTCCTCGTAAGCCTTCGGATCTACACGTAATGTTAGAGGAGCTTTTTGCTGGTCTAACAGTGCGTAACCCATGTAAAGTATGGCCGTCGTTCCCGCGTCGATTTGAAAATATATATATTTTTTTTAACGTAACTCGTTCGGGAATAGGAATGTACGTAAACAACGCTACTACGACGTGACGACGTGTTTTCGCGCAATGCACGGCGGGAAATTTGCGAACGGAGCATGCGCAGTTCGATCGCCGCGGGAACGCGCCTATTTTAAATGCTTCACGCCCCCTACTCGCGCAGATGGATTGCGACGGGAGAAATACACTACACCGCTGTCGTTTACTGGACAAAATCTACCTGGATTCCACGTGGAGCCAGGTAAAAAACGGCGGCGTAGTGTATTTCTGATACTCTACGAGAATCTAATTCTCTGTGAATCTGCCCCCTAATGTTTGGCTGTTCAAATATGTTGAAACAGTCCACAATTTCCACAGGGTGTACTTCATTTTTCACTTGACTGTAAGCTTTGATTTGTTGAGGTAGTTTTAATGTTTTTATTTTTTTTATTAATACCTTATTATTATCTGGTGACTCTGCGCTATGATTTAATCCCATATCAGTTTAGCTACATTGTTTATGTAGCATCCAATTCTGGTGAACATCTTATAAAATGTTTATATATCTTTGACTTTTAGGCCCCTTACACAGCTTTAGGCAGGGCCCCCTGGAGCCCATTGGGCCCCTTACAGGTGTAATGCAAAAAATAAAATAAAAAATAAATAAATAAAAAACGGGAGGGGGGCCAGCCAGGCCTGTAAGGGACCATCGGCCCCCTTACAGTTATAATGCAAAAAAAAGGAGGGGGGCCAGCCAGACCCCAGGGGACCATCGGACTCCTTACAGGTGTAATACCTGTACCCCCCTGATGGCGGCCCTGTGTGTAGGACAAAACATCTTCTGCAGCTGCTTCTATAGTTGTCTGTAAGAAAGATATGACTTATTCATGTCCTCTCATGTAATATTGCCGGTGCAGGGAGGCAGTTCCCTGGCTTGTGTAAGCTCCAAGTCATAATTTGGAGATTACAAAGGGCTTTCTCTTTTTAATTCTGGAGGCTGAATAAAACAGAAAGGTAAGGAAAGTTTAAGCATCTGTGGGGGTCTGCATTAATGATTTAATGAGGAACATATGTTGCTTTGTATTGCATGGGCAAAGCACAGATTCACTTTAAAATTAGTGGAGCAGAGGAAATGCATTTAACTACTTAGTGCCATAAGGCGGTTCCTTAACTCTAACAGCGAGCGGGCGCGCACACGCGATCACCGATACTCGCCGGGTCCACGGGACCCGCAGCATCAATGATCGCGGTAAGAAGCCAATAGAGGCGGCTCCTTACCACGTGATCACGCCGTCCAATGACAGCGCGATCACAGATGTAAACAAACCCGGGCGCATGGGTAGTGTCAGATCTGCACGCCCGAGCGGGCGCGCACACGCGGTCACGGCGCTCGCCAGGTCCACGGGACCCGCAGCGTCAATGATCGCGGTAAGGAGCCAATGGAAGCGGCTCCTTACCACGTGATCGCGCCGTCACAAATGTAAACAAACCTGGGCAGTGTGGGTCACCTGCAGGTCATCTCTCTCCTCTCCTCACACCATTGCAGCGTGAGAGAAGAGGAGAGAGATTAGTGACCAAACGTAAGTGTCCAGCAGTGCCCCATCTGTGCACCACCAGCACCATCTGTGCCCTACCAGCGCCATCTGTGCCCCACCAGTGCCATCTGTGCCCCACCAGTGCCACCTGTGCTACACCAGTGCCACCTGTGCTACACCAGTGCCACAACACTACCACCTGTGCCCATTAGTGCCACCTGTGCCAATCAGTGCCACCTGTGCCCATCAGTACCGTCTGTGCCCACGAGTGCTGCCTGTGCCCACGAGTGCCGTCTGTGCCCACGAGTGCCGTCTGTGCCACACCAGTGTCACCTGTGCCACACCAGTGCCGCACCAGTGTCATCTGAGCCACACCAGTGCCACACCAGTGTCATCTGAGCCACACCAGTGCCACCTGTACCCATCAGTGCCAATCAGTGCTCATCTGTTAGGGTCTCAAGAAATGAGAGAAGCTGTCAGTACTTCAGGTGTGATCAAATTGTTCAATTTTCAGAAATTGGTACCATAGCTTGTAGACCCTATAACTTTCACCCAGACTAAATAATATCCACATTTTTATTTTATTTTTTTACCAAAAATATGTAGCAGTATAAATTTTAGGACAAATTTATGAGGAAAAATTACTTTTTTTTACAAAATGTTATGATAGAAATTAAGAAAAATTCATTTTTTTACCAAATTTTCGTTTTTTCATTAATAGCGAAAAAAATAAAAACGGCAGAGGTGATCGAATACCACCAAAAGAAAGCTCTATGTGTGGGAAAAAAAGGACAAAAATTTCATTTGGCTACAGTGTTGTATGACCGAGTTATTGTCATTCAAAATGTGAGAGCACCGAAAGCTCAAAATTGGTCTGGTTAATAAGGGGGTTTAAGTGCCCAGTGGTCAAGTGGTTAAAGATGTAATAAATTCACTATATATTATTGATATTCTAGACCCCGCTGCACACAGAGATGTCCCCTGACCACAAAAGCCTCATGCGCTTAGATGGCCAAAGTAGAGAGGTACTTTTTTCTTTCATTTATTTTTTAACTTTTTTTTTCCATTTTATTTTGTAGCCTTCCTTGGTATGGAAATCATACATATTACCAAGCCTTGTTATTTGTAACCATACTGTGACAAATTGCCATATTGTCTTCTCATTTTACTAATATTTGCATTGACAATCTATATCATCTGAAACATCGTATATATTTTTCAAATGAATATAAGAGCTGGGAAAGAGGGGACGCTACCCTGGAGATTGTAGGGATGGCGGCACCTTCCTTCTGTTACAAGGCTGACAGGTGTAGTGACAGCAGCAGTTATTGTGACTGCACAGATCCCCTAAGCTTGCACATGATTAACAGGGGGGGCTGCATGGTTTGGCATCTTTGCCCTGGGCTATGAATATCCTTGTCCTGACACTGAATATAACCACCCACTTGGGTCATAGCTGCATAGTTCAATACTACAGCACATACATGTGGTCATGTAGGCATGCAATTTGTTCACTGCTCACAACTACAGAATCCCCTAGACTGCACTAACGTCCACAGGAAACTGCAGTTTCTGACTCTCTCCTGTATTATATCTTCAAACTCTGATCATCTCCTGTAATATGTCTGCAGTCTCTGACCATCTCTTGTATCATGTCTGCAGTCTCTGACCATCTCTTGTATCATGTCTGCAGTCTCTGATCATCTCTTGTATCATGTCTGCAGTCTCTAACCATCTCTTGTATCATGTCTGCAGTCTCTGACCATCTCTTGTATCATGTCTGCAGTCTCTGATCATCTCTTGTATCATGTCTGCAGTCTCAGATCATCTCTTGTATCATGTCTGTAGTCTCTGATGATCGCTTGTATCATGTCTGCAGTCTCTGGCCATCTCCTGTACTATGTCTGCAGTCTCTGACAATCTTCTGTATCATGTCTGCAGTCTCTGATCATCTCTTGTATTATGTCTTCAGTCTCTGATTATCTCTTGTATCATGTCTGCAGTCTCTAACCATCTCTTGTATCATGTCTACAGTCTCTGACCATCTCTTGTATCATGTCTGCAGTCTCTGGCCATCTCCTGTATTATGTCTGCAGTCTCTGACCATCTTCTGTATCATGTCTACAGTCTCTAACCATCTCCTGTACTATGTCTGCAGTCTCTGACCATCTTCTGTATCATGTCTGCAGTCTCTGTCCATCTCTTGTATCATGATGTCTCTGATCATCTCTTGTATTATGTGTGCAGTCTCTGGTCATCCCTTGTATCATGATTCTGACCATATCTTGTATCATGGTGTCTCTGATTATCTCTTGTATTATGTCTGCAGTCTCTGATCATCTGTTGTATCATGTCTGCAGTCTCTAACCATCTCTTGTATCATGTCTGCAGTCTCTGATCATCTCGTGTACTATGTCTGCAGTCTCTGACCATCTTCTGTATCATGTCTGCAGTCTCTTACCATCTCCTGTAATATGTCTGGGGGCACTTTCTAACAGACTCTCTAACAAAGGCCCTCTCTGTGTGCATCAGAGGGACTCCCCTCCAGGTTTTATTAGTGTATGCTCTACATGTGGTTTCTTTATTGCTAAAAGATCATGGGAGGATCCTGGGGTAACGAAGACTTCTTAGGGGAGCATCTCTGTGTTTGAGAAACATTTGTAAAGGGAAGGAATTGGTAAGATGACCACACCCATCTGGGGGCGTCAGAAATATTTCTTCACCCAAGCGTCTGTGACCCTAGGATCGCCTCTAATTTACTTCCTTGAATTCCTCAAAATCATAAACCAGAGCTAAATCTGAAGAAAATGTTGCTGGGGAAAGGCGGGGGTGTCAATTCGTTTCTGATAGGACTGAGATGTACTAGGAGTCCACAAGCTCTCTCTCTTGACTTCACCCCTCATTTGCCTGTGACACCACATCATGAGTCTTCCTTTCTATAACAACGTAAAGCATAAAATTAAATTACTTCATCTTTGACAACCAAGCGGAACACACTGGACATTTTTTATTTACTGCTATGGCTGTCAGCTACACAGACATAAATGTATCGTAGGTGGTAAAGTGTAAAAGCGGTATCTGAACTTCTGTTTCATAGGGCCTCTAGTATTTCTGCACAAGAGGCATATCTCAAAAATATGTGTAAATCTGAACAGCCTAAATACAGCTGCTAGCACAATGTGTATAAAACACCTGATCAACATAACAGAAAACAAGTTCTGCACTAATATAATCATGCCAATCATAACAAATGAGAACTTGCTTTAAAATGTAACCGATGGACGCCTAACGATAGGTCAAAACCAATCGTTAGTAGGTACGACCATCGGTTAAAAATCCTTGCATGCTCAGAATCAAGTCGGCGCATGCTTGGAAGCATTGAACTTCGTTTTTTTCAGCACGTCGTCGTGTTTTATGTCACTGCGTTCTAACACGAACGTTTTTTTAACCGATGGTGTGTAGGCACATCAGTCAGCTTCATCGGTTAACCGATGACAACGGTCCTTCAGACCTTTCTCATTCGATGGACTGATCGTGTGTACGCTGCCATTCTGTTGTCACAGAACATTTAGGGGTTTCCAACAAGAAAGGCTTGGTTAGGTTAGGTTAGCCCTGTTGGGGGCCTGGGCTGCTACCTTGGAGTGCGGCTTGATGCTAGCTTCAGTAGTGATCAAAGGAAGTGAGTGTAAATGAGCGCTCGATGTACAGTAGATGTGAATTTAAAAACGCTTTATTATTAGTAATAGAATTCTATTATCTGTACTTTCAATAAAGCATTTTTATATTCACATCTACTGTACATTGGGTGCTCTTTTACACTCACTTCTTTTGAGGGAGAGAAGAGTGAAGCACTCAGGTGTATGTGTGAATTGTAGTTTGAGCTATTGATCTCTGTAAACAGGCATTTTTAGTAAAGTATGGAAGGATAGCCTGGAAATTTGAAAAGCAGCATAGAGCCCCACATGCTGGCTTGTAATAAAAAGATGGAGAAAAAAATTGCAATATTACGTACATTCATTGATGTTTCTATCACCAGTGGGGAAATGTCTGGTTGTTTTCGGTCCAAAGATGGGAAATCACTCCAATGGGGACAAAGACAACAACAGAAACAGTATTTAACATAGTGAGAAAATGTTAAAACATACAGTATTTCATGTTCTATTGCTGTCTGTGCATTTCTCTTCTGATTTCCACATTTCTCAATTTTTTTTCTCTTGGTTTCACAGTAATAAAAAAAAAACGGAGACACAAACAGCAATAAAAACTAGAGATAAAAAAGAGAGATTTAGCTGGAGTTGGGTGTTCACTAAAAGGAAACGTCTAAAATATATTTATCTTTTTCTAGAGTCAACAGACACATCTTTCAAGGGCCCCTCATGAACAACCATTAGGTCATAACTTTGGATCACAACATCAGTATTTAGAGAAGTCGCATGCGATTCAGAAGTCAGAGCCACAATCTAAGCCAACAGCAAGTTATAACACTGAGTCGTATTCTAGATCCAAACATACCCAGGAGATACAGCGACATCTATCCCTGGAATCTCTTACTGAAAAGGAAATACAGTATAATCAAAGTAGCTTTAGGCAAGAAGCAAAAAGCCAGGGTGAATGGTCTCGGTACAAGCCTGCTGGGCCACTTTCCTGCCATACACCAGACCCACAAGCCCAACAGTATTTTGGATATTATCAAAGCTCTGGGAGTTCTCTTTCCTATATTTTGTTAAGGTCAACAGCAGCACAAACAGATCGGGCACCAGAGAATGTTGAGTCACGTCCTCCATCTCCTCAAGAATCTGTCTGTACAATATCAGAGAGTCAGCACAGAACTTCACCAAATGTCGCTTATGTAAAACACTCTCCACATGAACCCATCAGTAGAGTCCAGTCTCCTACTGAACCTTTGAAAAAGGAGACGCAAAGACTGCAAACACCTCCCCCAATTATTACTATGAAAAATCCTAATCGGTCATGCACTCCTTCACCAGATCCTACTCATAGTACATTGAAAGTGACAACATCTTCATGCCATGAGAACTCATCACTGCAGTATAAAAGGGAAAATCCACAGAGTGGAGGAAAAACAGAATTCAATTACAATGACACACCTGTTGAGAGAATTCTTCAACAAACACAGGGTCAATTATCACTGGCTTCTCCTGAACAGGACCTAGAAGATACCCAGACCGGGGAAGAAGCAAAACATTTTTACAGCTGTTCTATGTACAAACCAGCAGGACCACTTTCCTGTTTTCGACCAGACCCTCAACCACAGCAACTTGTACAGTGGTATAGTGGCACTGAAAGTCCACTGTCCAAAGTTGTTCTTAAGCCAACTAGAACTCATATGACTGCAAATATTATTGTACCACAACCACAATCTCCTGAAGAAAATGCTTTTAAAGATGCAAACAATCCTAACACAGAAACAAAATCACAAAATGTTAAAGATGGAAAACAATCTCCACCTGAATCCATGAAAGGGGCTAATATTTCATCAGACACACTGAAGAAAGAATCCCAAGAGTTACCAACATCTCCGTTTAATCCCATTTCAATAGGTTCTCAAAGTCTCACTCCTTCTATAGAACCAACTGCGTGCCACGTGAAAAATTCAAATTTTCCTGAAATTACTAGCAAAGAATTTCTGGAGCCATGCTTTAAATCTTCAAATACAAATTCAGCAGCTCAGTATTCTTTTTACAGTAGTTTTCAGAATAACGATTTTTCAGAATTCGATCTCGATGCTCACTGTGCTTCTGACAGAGATACCCCAGAACCGACAGATGCCTGTGACTACCTAAACACTACAGTGAAATATATAAAGGTTTGTAGGTTTTACAAATTTTCTTTATAAGCTTGATTTCTCAATTTTTTTGTAACTTCAAGTTATATGAAACTTTATGAATTGATATACATGTATAGGCATTGGCTCAAAATCTGTATTGCTTATAAATAGATGATGAAAGGTATTAAGAGGAAATTTTCACTTTTTAAATATATTTCCTTCTACTCTTCCACATGGAAAAGTGTTGAGTGAGAATATGAGGATCAGGGCAAGTTATGCATGTACGTTTCAGGTGGAAGGTTGAGAAATCTCAAGACTACATACAATTGTAGTCCATCACTTTACCTAAAATACATTGATAAATAAGATGCTTTGAGATGCAGGGAAGGACTGGTAACTTTTGGCCTGGAGGGCAAAAACAGTTGCATTGCTCTTGGTAAGGGTGGATTTCTGTTGGCTAAAGAAAGTACACCACACAAAGATTGCTGATTGGTAGTGTTGCAAAGTATGATTGATAGGTGTAGCGGAGTCAGTTGAGATCAGACGTTGTGTAGTAACAGGTAGACATTATAAATATGTGATACTAAAAAAGAGGGAATTGTAATGCTACCCATACAAATATTTCGAGCCGCGTGGTCGTGTTGGCACCATTTGGCCTGGCAAATTTTGAATTGAAAATTGAAGGAGCCAGCCAGAGATTCTCAAATGAACAGTGACTGCATAAGATCAGATGCTTGAGTATTCTGAAAATAAATTTGTTTTCTCTTAAAGGGACACTAAAGGTTCCCATTTTTTTTTTTTAAATAACAAACAAGTCATACTTATCTCCACTGGGCAGCTCGTTTTCACAGAGTAGCCCCGATCCTGGTCTTCTGGGGTCCCTCGGCAACTGTCTCGGCTCCTCCCTGCATCAGCTAACCCCCTTCATGGGAAGCTCTCTCCCAAAGGGGTTAGTTTGCGGTTTGCAATCAACCAATGAATGAGCTGAGAAGCCAGCGCGTTCACGGCGTGGGACTTTCGAGGAGTCAGGTAAGTAAACGGGGGGCTAATCCTCGGATGTTTTTTCACCTTAAAGCATAGAATGCATTAAGGTGAAAAAACATGTACCTTTACAACCCCTTTAAATGCTATAATAAAAAGAGTACCGCTGTTGCGATAGGCCTTGTACACACGACGGGAAATATCCGCTGTAAACGGTCCCCGGACCGTTTACAGCGTATATTTGCGCCGGGATATTTTGATCCGATGGCTGTACACACCATCGGATCAAATTCCCCGCCGGCGGACAGCGCGGTGACGCGGCGGTGACGTTGACGCCGCCACGTGACCGCCACGTCACCGCACCAGGAAGTAAACACTTCCGCGCGCATGCGTCAGATCCATTCACAGGATACGACGCATGTGCGGCAAGATATGTCCGCTGGTTTGCCGTACTAACCAGCGGACATATCTGCCAGCCAGCTATCCGGCGGAAATATTTCAAAGCATGCTTTGGAATTTTTCCGCCGGATGAATCCGGCAAAAAGCGTCCGTTTGCCCCTACACACGAGGGGATTTTTCCGCTGAAATGGTCCGTCGGACCATCTTCAGCGGATTTATTCCCTCGTGTGTACAAGGACTTAAAGTATAAAAACACCTGAAAGCAGACCCCAAGTCAAAAATGTACTTTTTGGGTTAGAATGCATAATGGAAGGGTGTAGTGTCACTGCATAGTGAAAGGAGATTAAGGAGGTAGGAAGACAGAATTTATGAGAGGACCGTCCTGTCATCTACCGGCTTGGCTCAGCGGGGATCAACGGAGCGATCCCCGCTGAGCAAGCGGGTGTTAAAGGTACGGATCCTCACAGGATCCTTGCGTGTGAAAGGCCCCCTAGTTAAAAACAATATATATAACATTATGACAACTGTGAAAAGTATTATTTTATAACAATTGCACCTCACAGTTAATGCAATTTAGCCAGAAGCACAGTGGGTGGGATATAGTAGGGAGCAAGTGAACATGCTGTTTGTGTAGTTTAACTAATTGCCGACCGCCCGCCGTCATATTACTGCGGGACGGTGGCACTGCTACGCGGGAGCACGTAGCTCTACGTCCTCCCTGTAGCAGCTAATAGCGATTGCTCGTTACAGAGCGGGGAACGGGAGCTATGTGTGTAAACACATACCTTTCGTTCCTGTCAGTGGGGGAAACGCTGATCTTCTGTCCATACAATGTATGGACAGAAGATCAGTGACTTCTCCTAGTGAGGCCACCCCCCCCCCATACAGTTAGAACACACCAGGACCACACTTAACCCCTTCCCTGCCCCCGAGTGTTAACCCCTTCACTGCCAATGGCATTTTTATAGTAATACAATGCATTTTTATAGCATTGATCGCTATAAAAATGCCAATGGTCCCAAAAATGTGTCAAAAGTGTCCGATGTGGCCGCCATAATATCGCAGTACCGGGAAAAAAACGCTGATCGCCGCCATTACTAGTAAAAAATAATAATAATAAAAATGCCATAAAACGACCCCCTTTTTTGTAAACGCTATAAATTTTGCGCAAACCAATTAATAGACGCTAATTGCGATTTTTTTTAACGAAAAATATGTAGAAGAATACGTATCGGCCTAAACTGAGGAAAAAAAAATGTTTTTTTATGTCTTTTTTGGGATTTTTATTATAGCAAAATTTAAAAAATATTGAATTTTTTTCAAAATAGTCGCTCTATTTTTGTTTATAGCGCAAAAAATAAAAACCGCAGAGATGATCAAATACCACCAAAAGAAAGCTCTATTTGTGGGAAAAAAAGGACGCCAATTTTGTTTGGGAGCCACGTCGCACGACCGCGCAATTGTCAGTTAAAGCGACGCAGTGCCGAATCACAAAAAGTGCTCTGGTCTTTGGACAGCAATATGGTCCAGGGCTAAAGTGGTTAATATTAGATGGATCTTACTTTTAAGCCTTGGAATCCATGCCTCAACAGGTCAGGGCTGTTTTAGTGGCAAACAATGTTAAAAATGAATGCTGATTTGAGCCCACTGACCTCTAGGAAATTGAAAGAATCAGTCTATATGGCCAGCTTAGTTGCTGTTCAGTGATTAAAAACAATGTTACTGATAGCTACCTGGCTTCCCCGATGACTAAAAACTATAAGATGGCTAGCTAATGAAATGCCAGCGTCCCATCACACTTAAAAGCTGGCCATAGATGGTTCCAGTCTCGGCTGGTTCAGCAGGGACCAGCTGTGATTCAAACATTATATGGGCAGGCTGATTGTACCCAAGTTGATCAATCAATCAACTGGAGTACAACCAGGCCATCAGATTTGCGATTATTGCTAGCGGTTATTATAGCCACTAGCAGTAATCACTGTGTTCTGTGGGGACAGCTCCCCCTGTCCACCCACTGGGAGAACACAATGGCTCTGTGGGAGGGATTCTCCCATCAACACTGACTGTGTTGATGGGGTAATCAAGTGATTTTCCTTCCTGCAGCCACAAGAACTGGTAAGCTGCAATATAATACATTTTTGGTTTTGGTTTTAACACTGCTTTAATTCCAACACAATTTTTTGTTGTTACTTTGGATAGGGTAGGATACCAAGGTAAATTTAAAGGGGTTGTAAAGAAATTATTTTTTTCATAATAAGCATCCTTTACCTGCAGAAAAGTTGCTCTATTTCTTCTCTGTTCTGTTCACTTCCTGATTGTTACGCACCACCGTGCTTTACTGCAGTGGTCAGTGACGTGCTCGCCCCCTCCTGGGAACTACATCTGTGTGGCAGGACGCTCTCTGTTAGAGACTTCAAGGAGGTGTAAATTACTGGGTGTGTCGCAATGCATACTGGGAAATGTAGTTCTTAAATGAACGAGCGCCACAAACCAGGCAGTGAATGAGAGAACAGAAACTAGAATGCTGGAGGTGATATAGATGAAGGAATTTAATAGGTATTTACTCGTTTTTTAACAGAATCATTACACTATTCTGTCTGTCTTCCTTGCAGACATTAATTTTAGGCAAAACATTTTTTTCCTTTACAACTCCTTTAATCCAGCCAGTAAAAGAAGATTATGAAATCCTACTTTTGTGTGTTAGAGACCCACCTGGCATCCAGGCTGTTAAACTGAAGTATTTTTTTTATAATAGACTGTGAGCAGTCTTTTGCAGCATGTAAACTCAGCTGTAGCTATAGCTTTATGCAATTTGGCCTAGCGGGGCCAGCCCCTGCATGGGCCTTGTTATATTACCCAAAACCTTTATAAACAGAACTTAATCACTTGCCTACTGGGCACTTTCACCCTCTTTCTGAACAGGCCAATATTCATCTTTCAGTGCTGTCACACTTTGAATGACAGTTACTCAGTCATGCTACACTGTACCCAAACTACATTTTTATAATTTTTTCCAAGCTATGCTACATATCATTAAACATTTATCAATCCTGATGTACTGACTGCCTATCTAAATTCCTGAGGCCCTGACATGTCAGGACAGTACAAATACCCCCCAAATGACCCCTATTTGGAAAGCAGACAGTCCGAGGTATTTATTAAGCGGCATTGCGAGTTTTTTGAAGTTTTAATTTTTCCCACAATTCTTTGGAAAATTAAAGGAGTTGTAAAGGGAAAAAAAATGTTTGCCTAAAATGAATGTCTTGCAAGGTAGACAGACAGAATAGTGTAATGATTATGTTAACAAATGGGTAAATACCTATTAAATTCCTTCATCTATATCACCTCCGGCGTTCTAGTTTCTGTTATCTTATTCACTTCCTGGTTTGCATCATTTGTAAATGTAAGAACTACATTTCCCAGTATGAATTGCAGCACGCCCAGTAATTCACACCTCCTTGAAGTCTCTAACACGTAGAGAGTGTCCTGCCACACAGATGTAGTTCCCAGAAGGGGGCGAGCACGTTACTGACCACCGCAGTAAAGTCTCCCTTCACGGTGGTCAGTAAAATCAGACAAGCAGGAAGTGAACAGAACAGAGAAGAAATAGAGCAACTTCTGAGCAAAAGCAAACAATGAGGAAGTGAAAAGAGGAATGTCTGCGGGTAAAGGATGCTTATTAGGAAAAAAAAAAAATTCCTTTACAACCCATTTAAGATTTTTTTTTTTTTTTTACAAATAATTGTCATATTAGTAAGTTTTTTTCTCAGACAGGGCATTGGCATACTTGGAATTACACCCCAAAACACAATCTGCTACTCGTCCTGAGTATGACAGTATCACATGTGTGCGACTTTTCCACAGCCTGGCCACATACAGAGGCCCAACATCTAAGTAGCACATTCAGGCGTACTAGGGGCACCAGTGCCTTGAAAAAGTATTAATATCCCATAACATTTTCCACATTTTGTCATGTTACAGCCGAAACTTTAATGTATTTTATAGGGATTTTATGTAATAGACCAACACAAAATGGCACATAAGACACCTTTCACATTGGAGGCGTTTGTAAAGCGGTTGTAAAGTGCCTTAAAAATGCCTTATCTTCAGTCCCAGTGTGTAAGCCTGGGTATACTCTTCAAATGTAAGAGACTGAATCTATAAAAAAAGTTAAAAATATAGATTTTTTTTAAAAATTGTCGCTCTATTTTTGTTTATAGCGCCAAAAATAAATACCACAGAGGTGATCAAATACCTCCAAAAGAAAGCTCTATTTGTGGAAAAAAAGGACACCAATTTTATTTATGTGCCACGTCGCACGACCGCAATTGTCAGTTAAAGCGACGCAGTGCCGAATCGCATTAAGGGGCAAGGTCCTTAACCTGCATAATGATCCGGGTCTTAAGTGGTTAAAGAAAAAATAACAGGTCTGTGAGAGCTGGAATTCTTACGTGTTGGTAGGTGATCAAATACCATACAATAATAATGTCATGCCATAAAATGCAAATTAATTATTTGAAAATATCATACAATGTGATTTTCTGGATTTTTGTCTTTCACATAGAGGCATTTTTCATGCGGTACAGCGCTAAAAATAGCGCTGCTATACCGCATGAAAAAAACCTGCCCTGTAGTGTTCAATGTGAAAGCCCAAAGGCTTTCACACTGAAGCGGTGCGCTAGCAGGACTGCTCCAAAAGTCTTGCTAGCCGCATCTTTAATGCTGTATAGGAGCGGTGTGTTCACCGCTCCTATACCGCGCCTTCCCATTGAAATCAATGGGAAACCGTGGTAATACCGCCCCCAATGCGCCTCTACAGAGGCGCATTGCGGGCGGTATTAACCCTTTTTCGTCCGCTAGCGGGGGTTAAAACCGCACCGCTAGCGGCCGAATACCGCGGTAAATACGACGGTATAACAACGCTAAAAATCGCGCTGCTATACCGCAACCGCGGCTCTATCCCCAATGTGAAAGCAGCCTAACATGGTCAGCAGAGCTAAAGTACTGGTCCCAGCAGTAGGCAGAAACCTGGTCCATAAACAGGCCAGAGTCAGTACAGGTAGCAGGCAGTGGTGTGGTCCGTTCAGGGGGTAGGCAAAGGCGTGATTAATTAACAAGCCAGGCTCAGTCGGCAGAAGAAGGCTTAGGACCTCTGTCAGGTAAAACTTGGGCACAATTTTTTCAAAGCTTCCGGTCTCCAGACTCTAATTCAGGAATGAAATAATCAAGAGAAAAACAAAAATGTAGTTTTCTCTACTCTGAAAAACTATTCTGACGCCTATCACATTAGTAAGACCCCTCAGAATGCAGGGTTCAGGATAGTGTTATGCTCAAAATGCAGAGTTCAGGAGTGTATTAAACTCAGAAAGCAGGGGTCAGGAGTGTGTTACGATCAGAATGCAGAGATCAGGAGTGTGTTACGTTTAAAATGCAGGGATCAGGAGTGTATTGCGCTCAGAATGCAGAGATCAGAAGTGTTGAGCTCAGAATGCAGGGTTCAGGAGTGCATTACACACAGAATGCAGGGATCAGGAGTGCATTACTCTCAGAATGCAGGGATCAAGAGTGCTTTACGCTCAGAATGCAGGGTTAAAGAGTGCATTGCATTCAGATTGCAGGATTTAGGAGTGCGTTATGCTCAGAATGCAGAGTTCAGGAGTGTGTTTCCTTCAGAATGCAGGGTTCAGGAGTGTGTTGCGCTAACAATGAAGGTATTAGGAGTGAGTTGTGCTCAGAATGCAGGGTTCAGGAGTGCATTATGCTCAGAATGCAGGGATCGAGGAGCAGAGGCGTATTTAGGTTTTGTGCTGCCCTAGGCCTGACTAAACTCGGGCACCCCCTAATTTAAATATGACCCACCCCTTCCTGTCACGGCCACACCCTGTGTTGTTTAAGACCCACCCTGAAATTTTCGAGTGAGGACACTAGTTCTGAGGGCCTGGGGGGGGGGGGGGGGGGTCAATGGATTCCCTTAATTTACTTAGATTTCCTCTTACTTCCTGGTTGCCCATAGAGCAGGGAGTGAAGGGAATTCTTCGCAATGGGACAGGGATGGTAAAAGTGTTGCCTATAGTTGTACTTTAGGTAGATGGTGCAGCAGAAACATATAGCACAGTGAGGAATAGTGGTGCAAAGGATCGTCATTGATCCGTGATCCGAACCGAAAAACATTGATCCGAACCGCACACACGAGATCCGAGGATTGATTTCTGAAAAAAAAAAAAAGTTGTGCGCATGTTCAGTCCACACACAGGGTGGTCATGGCGAGCGGAGGAACGGAGGAGCTTGAATGCCCCGCGTCATTTAAATCCCCTGTATGGGAGCATTGTGGCTTCCCTGTCAAATAGAATGATGAAGGAAAGAGGTTAGTGGATAAAACCGTGATGGTGTGTAGGCACTGTGGCACAATAAAGCCATATGACAGTGGAAACACATCAAGCATGGCCACGCATTTGAAGCGACATCCCCCCCGTGTTTCACTGACAGGAGTGAAAAGGAAAACGAAAGCTGCTCAAAAACTGCAGCATTTAAGCACAATCAGACCGGGCGCTAAAGCCATCACAAACGCTATTGGTGTGTTTATAGGTGCAGACATGAGGCCATATTCGGTTGTGCAATACAAGGGCTTTAAACACATGCTGAAAGTGCTTGAGCCACGTTACGACATTTATTTTTTAATTTTTTGTTGATCCAAAAAATGATCCGATCCGTGACTCCTGATCCGAGAAACGATCCGAACCGTACGTTTTTTGATCCGTTGCACCCCTAGTGAGGAAGGTTTGTGGTCCAGGATGACAAAACAGTCAAAATTGGAAGCGCCCCCCCCCCCCCCCCCCCACAGTTGCGGAATGCCGGCTGTCCACATACTAGAAGCAGCGCGGGCGCTTTATGGGGGCGCTAGACTAATTTTCCTAACAGTGTAGCACAAGCCGGCGGGGACACTTTTCGTGCTGCCCCCCTGCAAAGTGCTGTCCTAGGCCTGGGCCTTGTTGGCCTAGGCCAGGATACAGCTCGGATCAGGAGTGCATTATGCTCAGAATGCAGGGTTAAATAGTGTGTTGTGTTCAAAATGCAGGGTTCAGGAGTGCGTTACGCTCAAAATGCAGGGATCAGGAGTGTGTTACACTCTTAATGCAGGGATCAAGAGTGTGTTGCACTCAGAATGCAGGGATCAGGAGTGTGTCACTCTCAGAGTGCAGGGATCAGGAATGCGTTACACTCAGAATGCAGGGATCTGGAGTGCGTTTCCCTCAGAATGCAGAGATCAGTAGTGCGTTGCCCTCAAAATGCAGGCATCAGGAGTGCGTTGAGCTCAGAATTCAGGGATCAGGAGTGCGTTGAGCTCAGAATGCAGGGTTCAGGAGTGCGTTGCACTCAAAATGCAGGGTTCAGGAGTGCGTTACACTCAAAATGCAAAGATCAAAAGTGGGTTGAGCTCAGAATGCAGGGATCAGGAGTGTGTTGCACTCAAAATGCAGAGATCAGGAGTGTGTTACGCACAGAATACAGGAATCATGAGTGCGCTGTGCTTAGAATTCAGGGGTCAGGAGTATGTTACGCTCAGAATGCATGGATCAGGAGTGCTTTATGCTCAGAATGCAGGGTTAAAGAGTGTGTTAGGCTCAGTTTGCATGGTTCAGAAGAGCAATATGCTCAGAATGCAGGGATCAGAAGTGCATTCCACTCAGAATGCAGGGATCAGGAGTGCATTACGCTCAGAATGCAGGGATCAGGAGTGCATAATGCTCAGAATGCATTAATTGGAAGCACATTGCACTCAGAATGCAGGGTTCAGGAGTGATTTGCATTCAGAATGCAGAGTTCAGGGCCCATAGCAGTGTCCTCTGTCCCTTTTACATCGCCTCCCCCACTCACACACAGTAATGCCCTCTTCTCTTCCTTTACCTTATAGCAGTGACCTCTGGAGTCCCCCCCCTCCCCTCCCATAACAGTGTTCCATTGCATTATAGCTCTGCACACAGCGGAGATTGGGAGGAAGCACAGTCCTGGATAAGGGGCAGGAGCGGGCCGAGTGACTTTTT
Organism: Rana kukunoris; assembly: GCA_029574335.1. Classification (NCBI taxonomy): domain Eukaryota; kingdom Metazoa; phylum Chordata; class Amphibia; order Anura; family Ranidae; genus Rana; species Rana kukunoris. The sequence continues at coordinate 63,792,102 of CM056055.1, read as the reverse complement.
ATATTAACAAGCTGGTGATTGGTTGCATAGGACCTAGCAACCAATCACCTACGGGTCCATATAAAAAGTTAATTTGGCCAGCTTCTCCCCCCACCCTCAGTCCTGAGCAGTGCTGGCTTTCATTCCCCACTGTTCACTGATGACAGCGGCGGATGCAGGGTGGCAAGGAGAGAAAAGGACTGAAGGTGCGGCGGAGGAGGCTGGTGGCAGAGAGAGAACCGGTCCGGTACTTATAAGTAGAATGTGGAACAGACCTGTTTGCGGTCTATGTGTCACCTGTCTGCGGTTGACTGGTAGACCGCGATCGGCGGGTTGCCGACCCCGATCTAGGGGGCAGGCAGAAGCATCATCGATAAACAAGCCAGGGTCCACTCAGGTGGCAGGCAAAGTCATGGTCAGTTTTTAGGCGGCAAAGGCAAATGGCAAGAATTCAGAACTACGTTCATCATACTTTACTAATATTGTAGAGGAAACATTCTCTCATGCATATGCTTGGTTGGGAAGGACACTGGGGACAATAATAAGTTGTGTCTTGTCTAACTCCCCCTCTGGAGCACACCTTACACGTTTTTTGGCCTGTTGCTCTGGGAGGGACTTTATTGGGAAAATGGCATTTGTGGAGTCTGCTCATTGCACCTGAGCAAGCGCTTTCTGGTGGGGGCTTTCCTGGTACACAAGGACAGGGACGCTTTCCTCTTGGTATCAGGGAAAGGGTTTGGGTCTTTCAGTAGATTTAGAGTAGATAACATAAGAATTATATATAGCCAAATCGAAAATATAAATGGAAACTTTCTTGAACTAGTGGCAGGTTCTTCTTGTTGCAAGGTAGAGCTGGATCATCTGATCATTCAATTTGACTCCCTCCATAAACAGGTTGTACTCTGGCTTCTGGAGTGGGCCATTCCATATGTGGATTTGAATAGTGGTGTCATTGTGGATTAACCACTTGCTTACTGGGCACATAAACCCCCTTCGTGCCCAGGCGAAATTTCAGCTTCCGTCACTGCGTCGCTTTAATTGACATTTGCGCGGTCGAGCGACGTGGCTCCCAAACAAAATTGGAGTCCTTTTTTTCCCACAAATAGAGCTTTCTTTTGGTGGTATTTGATCACCTCTGCGGTTTTCATTTTTTGCGCTATAAACAAAAATATAGCGACAATTTAAAAAAAATGTTTTTTTACTTTTTGCTATAAATATCCCAATTTTTAAAAAAAACAAAGATTTTTTTCTCAGTTTAGGCCGATACGTATTCTTCTACATATTTTTGTTTACCAGAACGAGCGCTCTCGTCTCAAAACTTGCTTCTGCGCACGCGCGGGTTTAAAATGTCGTTTTAGCCCACATGCGATCATTTTTTACAACCTGAAAATTTCATTTTTTAAAACAACGTGAAAAAATGCAGCATGTTCGAATTGTTTTTTTGTCGTTTTTCAGAAGATGAAAAACGATGTGAAGCCCACACGCGATCATTTTAAATTACATTTTTAAAAACGTTTTTTTTTTATGCCGAAAAACGATAGTGTGTACGCGGCATTACTGTGAAGAAGCCTTTCCATATTTGGAGATGAAATCTATTTTCCTCTGGATGTAAAGAGTGCCCCCTTGTCGTCTGTGGTAACGGGTGCCCAAAACTGAACTGAATATTCCAGATTACTAATGATTTGTACAGGGGCAAAATTATCTCTCTCTCTCTCTCTCTGGAGTCTTTACCTCTCTTAATACAAGAAAGGACTTTGCTCGCTTTGGAAACCACAACTTGGTATTGCATGCCATTATTGAGCTTGTGATCTACCAAAACCCTTAAATCCTTCACTACGGATTCCCCCAGTTGTATTCCCGTTTGTATGTATGATGCATGCATATTCTTAGCCCCCAAGTATATAACTTTACATTTATCAACATTAAACCTCATTTGCCCAATTAGACAGTGCATTGAGGTTGGCTTGTAAATTGGAGACATCCTGTAAGGACGTTATTCCACTGCATATCTTAGTGTCATCTGCAAAGACAGAAATCTTACTTTTAACAGTGGATTGCACTCCGGTGTCCCATCTGCACATGCTGTATATCTCCAGTGCTGGGATACAGGCACTGTTACATGTGAGTCTCCAAATTAGTTTTTATTAGGGCTGCGGAAATTAACGATTAATTGTTCGATTAATCGTTAATTTCTTTGATCGACTAAAAAAATTTTGATCGACGATCCGCGGAGTGAGCTCCGCGGTCTCGCCGATAGGAAAGACCGCGGCTTCGGCCTAGCTCCGGAGCCACGGCCATCTTGGTCCACCCGGCGGCAAGCAAATAGCGGCGCGCTGATGTCATCATCACCCGCCCGCCTGCTTGGATCGTGCACGTGTCAGTGTCAGCTACTCCTGCCTTAAGAAGGTAAGAGAGGACAACCATCATGTATAGCATGCAGGCAGATGTGTATAGGAAAGCATGCAGGCAGATGTGTATATGAAAAGTATGGGGGCAGATGTGTATATGAAAAGTATGGGGGCAGATGTGTATATGGAAATCATGGGGGCAGATGTGTATATGAAAGCATGGGGGCAGATGTGTATAGAAAATCATGGGGGCAGATGTGTATATGAAAGCATGGGGGCAGATGTGTAAAGAAAAGCATCTGCCCCTTGCTTTAATAGACACATCTGCCCATACTGCAAGAATTTATACATCTGCCCCTATGTTGTAATGTACACATGGGGGCAGATGTGTATATTCTTGCAGTATGGGGGCAAATGTTTATATTCTTGCAGTATGGGGGCAAACTGTATATTACAGCATGGGGGCAAATGTGTGTATATTACAGCATGGGGGGCAGATGTGTATATTCTTGCAGTATGAGGGCAGATGTGTACATTAAAGCATGGGGGCAGATGTGTATATTAAAGCATGTGGGCAGATGCTTTAATATACACATCTGCCCCCATACTGCAAGAATATACACATCTACCCCCATGCTGTAAAATACACACACACATCTGCCCCCATGCTGTAATATACACACACATCTGCTGTAATATACACATTTGCCCACATGCTGTAATGTACACATGGGGGCAGATGTGTATATTCTTGCAGTATGGGAGGTAGATGTGTATATTAACCACTTAAGGACCCCCGCACGCACATATACGGCCACAGAATGGCACGTACAGGCACAAGGGCGTAAATTTACGTCCCCGCCTGAGTGCGGTTCGGGGGTCCCATCGGGACCCCCTCCGCGGCGTGCGGGGGTCCCCCTACCTCTGGGAGCGATCCGGGATCTGCGGGCGGATGTCCGTGATATCCGCCCCCCCCGCGATCGCTCCCAGCCAATGGGAGCGCGCTCCCAGCCTGTCACTTCTTCCTCCTGTGTTTACACAGGAAGGAGGAAATGATGTATTCTCTCATCGCAGCGCTGTTTCCCAGCGCTGCTGATGAGAGAAGACATCACAAGTAAGTGTGCACCAACACAACACTGACACACACTCACATAGGCATATTAACCCCTTGTGATCGCCCCCCCCACCCCCCTGTCACAGTGTCACTGAATGCAGTGATTTAATCACTGCATTTAGTGTCAGTGTGACAGGCAGTGTAAAAAACAGTTAGTGTTAGGTTCAGGATAGCCCCCCCACCCCCCCTAATAAAGTTTTAACCCCCTGATCACCGCCCTAGTTAACCCTTTCACTCCCTATTGCCAGCGTCACTAAGCGATCATTTTTCTGATCGCTGTATTAGTGCCGCTGTTCCCGCTAGGTAGCTATTTTTTTTTATTGCGATTTTTTTTTTTACTAAAGACATGTGGCTAAATAAATTTTGGCCTAAATGTTTGACTAAAATTTAGTTTATTTGATTTTTTTTTTAACAAAAAGTAAAAAATAGTGTTTTTTTTTCAAAAATGTCGCTCTATTTTTGTATATAGCGCAAAAAATAAAAATCGCAGAGGTGATCAAATACCACCAAAAGAAAGCTCTATTTGTGGGAAGAAAAGGACGCAAATTTTGTTTGGGAGCCACGTCGCACGACCGCGCAATTGTCTGTTAAAGCGACGCAGTGCCGAATCGCAAAAACACCTTGGGTCATTTACCAGCGTATTGGTCCGGGTCTTAAGTGGTTAAAGCATGTGGGCAAATGTGTATATTACAGCAGATGTGTGTGTATATAACAGCATGGGGGCAGATGTGTGTGTGTATTTTACAGCATGGGGGTAGATGCTGTAATATACACATCTGCCCCCATACTGCAAGAATATACACATTTGCCCCCACCACATTTACCACTGACTAATGCAGAGCTGCAATGCAAGGAGATCAGCTAAAAGTAGTTGTATCTGTATGTGCGTTAATTAATCGAAATTAGTCGATTAATCGATTTAAAAAAAAAAACGATTAATCGAACACAAAAATTTTAATCAGTCACAGCCCTAGTTTTTATGAATTTAAATGATTAATAAATCCACTACACTATGAGCTAATTCTTTATGTCTCCTGTGGAGTTTACTTGTTCACCATAATCCATAATCTGACCCGAGGGATCTTTGCAATGGCAAGGTGCTACTGAGGAACGAATTGGGTTTCCAATAGTGATTTTTGACCTCCTGTAATTAGGGGATTAAACACCTCTGGTGAGTTGCCATCTATTTCCTGAGCACCTGTGGTGAAGGATTTGCAAGACATGACTTAATAGAAGCACAAGATTGGTGTTGGGATATGTCACAAATGAACTTTTACTTAATGCAATATTTAATTGTTCACTTTTTAATGCACTGTATTCCCTTTATTGTTGGGTCAATATGTGATGCACAGGTCACCTTATACAGCTTGTGAGCGCGGACATTCTTTTATATTTGACGTCTATGCACAAAAGGTGGATCATTCACCTCTTAGGCTGCATTCCCACCTGAGCGTTTTGTCGCCTGAAGCGCGACGCTCAAATACGCTAGAGGGGAAAAAATACATTATTCCCTATGGAGGTGGTTCACATCTGCACTCCAATACGCCTGACGCTGAATGCCTGAAGCTCAAACAAGTTCCGGACCCTTTTTTGTTGCACGTATCGGGCGGTTTGGGCGTATTTGAGCGTTTCCACTTCCCATAGAAAGTAATGGAAACGCTTGATTCAAGCGACTAGCGCGACAACGAGCGTTTGCTACGGGCGTTTCATCGTTTTAATCAATAAAACTTTTCACCCAGGCAGAAGATAAAAAAAATCTACCAACATAGCAACAAGTGATGAAAAGATGATAAATTTTCCTATTGGCTAAAATAAAAAACTTCGAAGTACAAAAACGTCGGACGACGATGTATGCAAACGCGCAAATAAGCATGAATACGCGCTGGAAAAAATGACCGAACGACAGATGCTTAGGTGTGAATGCAGCCTTAAGGCCCCATGCACACGAGACGCAAATGCAAACACATCTAAACATACGCTTCAAACGCCCGTTTTTGCCGCGAATTTCGTGGCGTTTTACCGCGTTTGCGTTTATAAGTGTTTACTTAAAAAACATCATAAGACCCTCCCTTAGCTCAAAAAACAACACTTGCCATGTCACCTGCCACAAGTTGTGAATTGTCCACTTGCCACAAGTTGTGGATTGTCCACTGGCCACGTCACCTGCCACAAGTTGTGGATTGTCCACTTGCCACGTCACCTGCCACAAGTTGTGGATTGTCCACTGGCCACGTCACCTGTCACGTCAACTGGCCACTTCACCTGCCACAAGTTGTGGATTGTCCACTTGCCACAAGTTGAGGATTGTCCAATTGCCATGTCACCTGGCCACGTCAGCTACCAAATCACCTGCCACCAGTTGTGGATTGTCCACTGGCCACGTCAGCTGCCATGTCACCTGGCCACGTCACCTGCCACAAGTTGTGGATTATCCACTTGCCATGTCACCTGCCACAAGTTGTGGATTATCCACTTGCCATGTCACCTGCCACAAGTTGTGGATTGTCTGCTGGCCATGTCAACTGGCCACAAGTTGTGGATTGTCCACTTGCCATGTCACCTGTCCACGTCACCTGCCACAAGTTGTGGATTGTCTGCTGGCCATGTCAACTGGCCACAAGTTGTGGATTGTCCACTTGCCATGTCACCTGGCCACGTCACCTGCCACAAGTTGTGGATTGTCTGCTGGCCATGTCAACTGGCCACAAGTTGTGGATTGTCCACTTGCCATGTCACCTGCCACAAGTTGCGGATCGTCGACTTGCCATGTCACCTGCCACAAGTTGTGGATTATCCTGGTTACGTCACCTGTCACGTCAACTGGCCACTTTACCTGCCACAAGTTGTGGATTGTCCACTTGCCACATCACCTGACCACGTCACCTGCCACAAGTTGTGGATTGTCCACTTGCCATGTCACCTGACCACGTCACCTGCCACAAGTTGTGGATTGTCCACTTGCCATGTCACCTGGCCACTTCACCTGCCACAAGTTGTGGATTGTTCACTGGCCACGTCACCTGCCACAAGTTGTGGATTGTTCACTTGCCACATCACCTGGCCAAGTTACATGCCAGTTGTGGATTGACGGTCGGGACTCGAGTTGTGGGATATGACGGTTGGGACTCGAGTTGTGTGATATGACGGCTGGGAGTTGTGGGACATGACAGTTGGGAGTTGTGGGACATGATGGTTTGGGAGTTGTAGGATATGACGGTCGGGAGTTGTGGGACATGACGGTCGGGAGTTGTGGGACATGACGGTCGGGAGTTGTGGGATATGACGGTCGGTAGTTGTAGGATACATACCTCCCAACCCGCAGAAGTGTCTATGTGGTACTTTCCCGCATAGACACTTTTTTATCTCAGTCCTGCGATAGAGGAAATTTGCCCACACAGGAAGAGGAGCCAGTGGAGGCAGCAGAAGATATCACTTTGCGCCCCCCCCCCCCCGCTTATCCACTAATTAATACTGTAATGTCGGGCGGTCGGTGGCAGTTTCCCCTTATCAGCGGTAATGTCCACCGATTGGCGGGAAAACCCCATGTCACCCCCCTTAAGATCTTGGATGTCATAAAAAAATAAATGTCGCCGTCCTGCGGTAGCACCCCTTCAACCCCCGCTCATCAACTTTGATGCCAGGTAAACTTGTGGGACATGATGGTTGGGAGTTGTAGGATATGACGGTCAGGAGTTGTGGGATATGACGGTCGGGAGTAGCAGGATATGATGATCGGGAGTTTGGGATATGACGGTCGGGAGTTGTAGGATATGACGGTCGGGAGTTGTGGGGTATGATGGTCGGGAGTTGTGGGATATGACAGTTGGGAGTTGTAGGATATGACTGTCGGGATTTGTGGGATATGACTGTCGGGAGTTGTAGGATATGATGGTCGGGAGTTGTGGGGTATGATGGTCGGGAGTTGTGGGCAGGGCTGGTGCTACCAATAAGCAAACTAGGCAGGCGACCGGGCCACTGGTGTTCCTACTCTCTTCTCTCTGCAGCAAGCAACTAAGTCGCATCAGCATGCATCCACCGCAGTGTTCACACACGGGACACAGATACAGGTGGAGGACTGTGTGTCCTGACTCCCGAATGAATGGAAGCAAGCAAACATTCATGGATAGGCACTGGTAGGCTGCATTATAGGGGACGGGTAGGCTGTATTTAATGGGCGCTGGTAAGGCTGTATTTGATGGGCACTGGTGTGGCTGCATTGATGGGCGGTGGTGAGGCTGCTGCATTGATGGGCGGTGGTGAGGCTGCATTGATGGGCGGTGGTGAGGCTGCATTTGATGGGCGGTGGTGAGGCTGCATTTGATGGGCACTGGTGAGGCTGCATTGATGGGCGCTGGTGAGGATGCATTGATGGGCGCTGGTGAGACTGCATTGATGGGCGCTGGTGAGTCTGCATTGATGGGTGCGGATGAGACTGCATTGATGGGCGCTGGTGAGGCTACATTGAAGGCGCTGGTGAGGCTGCATTGATAGGCGGCGGTGGGCTACATTGGATGGGTGCTTCATTAAAAAGGTGGGGTTTACATGGACAGGGAAAAGGGTGTAGAGTCAGGGTTGAAGCCGGGGGTGTCAAAATGAGGTTTCACCTAAGGTGTCAAAAATCCTTGCACCAGCCCTGGATTTGGGGTATGAAGGTCGGGACTTGTGGGACATGATGGTCGGGATTTGTAGCATATGACGGTCGGGAGTTGTGGGATATGACGATCAGGAGTTGTGGGATATGACGGTCGGGAGTTGTGGGATATGACAGTCGGGAGTTGTGGGATATGACAGTCGGGAGTTGTGGGATATGACAGTCGGGAGTTGTGGGACATGACAGTCGGGAGTTGTGGGATATAATGGTCGGGAGTTATAGGATATGACAGTCGGGAGTTGTGGGATATGATGGGCGGGAGTTGTGGGATATGATGGGCGGGAGTTGTGGGATATAATGGTCGTAGGATATAATGGTTGTACGATATAATGGTCGGGAGTTGTAGGCTATGGCGGTCAGGAGTTGTAGGCTTTGACGGTCGGGGGTTGTAGGATATGACGGTCGGGAGTTGTAGGATTTAATGATCGGGAGTTGTAGGATATGACAGTCGGTAATTGTAAGATATAATGGTCGGGAGTTGTAGGCTTTGACGGTCGGGAGTTGTAGGCTATGACGGTCGGGAGTTGTAGGCTTTGACGGTCGAGAGTTGTAGGCTATGACGGTCGGGAGTTGTAGGCTATGACGGTCGGGAGTTGTAGGCTATGACGGTCGGGAGTTGTAGGCTATGACGGTCGGGAGTTGTAGGCTATGATGGTCGGGAGTTGTAGGCTATGACGGTCGGGAGTTGTAGGCTATGACGGTCGGGAGTTGTAGGATATAATGGTCGGGAGTTGTAGGATATAATGGTCGGGAGTTGTAAGATATAATGGTCGGGAGTTGTAGGATATAGTGGTCGGGAGTTGTAAGATATAATGGTCGGGAGTTGTAGGCTATGACGGTCGGGAGTTGTAGGCTATGACGGTCGGGAGTTGTAGGCTATGACGGTCGGGAGTTGTAGGCTATGGCGGTCGGGAGTTGTAGGCTATGACGGTCGGGAGTTGTAGGATATAATGGTCGGGAGTTGTAGGATATAATGGTCGGGAGTTGTAGGATATAGTGGTCGGGAGTTGAGGCTATGACGGTCAGGAGTTGTAGGATATGATGGTCGGGAGTTGTGGGATATGACAGTCGGTAGTTGTAGGATATAATGGTCGGGAGTTGTTGGATATAATGGTCGGGAGTTGTAGGATATAATGGTCGGGAGTTGTAGGATATGACGGTCGGGAGTTGTAGGATATGACGGTCGGGAGTTGTAGGATATAACGGTCGGGAGTTGTAGGATATGACGGTCAGGAGTTGTGGGAGATAATGGTCGGGAGTTGTAGGATATAGTGGTCGGGAGTTGTAGGATATAGTGGTCGGGAGTTGTGGGATATAAAGGTCGGGAGTTGTAGGCTATGACGGTCGGGAGTTGTAGGATATGACGGTCGGGAGTTGTGGGATATAGTGGTCGGGAGTTGTGGGATATGACGGTTGGGAGTTGTAGGATATGACGGTCGGGAGTTGTGGCATATAGTGGTCGGGAGTTGTGGGATATGATGGTCGGGAGTTGTGGGATATGACGATCGGGAGTTGTGGGATATGACGGTCGGGAGTTGTAGGATATAGTGGTCGGGAATTGTGGGATATGATGGTCGGGAGTTGTAGGATATAGTGGTCTGGAGTTGTAGGATATAGTGGTCGGGAGTAGTAGGATATAGTGGTCGGGAGTTGTGGGATATGACGGTCGGGAGTTGTGGGATATGATGGGCGGGAGTTGTGGGATATGATGGGCGGGAGTTGTGGGATATAATGGTCGTAGGATATAATGGTTGTACGATATAATGGTCGGGAGTTGTAGGCTATGGCGGTCAGGAGTTGTAGGCTTTGACGGTCGGGGGTTGTAGGATATGACGGTCGGGAGTTGTAGGATTTAATGATCGGGAGTTGTAGGATATGACAGTCGGTAATTGTAAGATATAATGGTCGGGAGTTGTAGGCTTTGACGGTCGGGAGTTGTAGGCTATGACGGTCGGGAGTTGTAGACTATGACGGTCGGGAGTTGTAGGCTATGATGGTCGGGAGTTGTAGGCTATGACGGTCGGGAGTTGTAGGCTATGACGGTCGGGAGTTGTAGGATATAATGGTCGGGAGTTGTAGGATATAATGGTCGGGAGTTGTAAGATATAATGGTCGGGAGTTGTAGGATATAGTGGTCGGGAGTTGTAAGATATAATGGTCGGGAGTTGTAGGCTATGACGGTCGGGAGTTGTAGGCTATGACGGTCGGGAGTTGTAGGCTATGACGGTCGGGAGTTGTAGGCTATGACGGTCGGGAGTTGTAGGCTATGGCGGTCGGGAGTTGTAGGCTATGACGGTCGGGAGTTGTAGGATATAATGGTCGGGAGTTGTAGGATATAATGGTCGGGAGTTGTAGGATATAGTGGTCGGGAGTTGAGGCTATGACGGTCAGGAGTTGTAGGATATGATGGTCGGGAGTTGTGGGATATGACAGTCGGTAGTTGTAGGATATAATGGTCGGGAGTTGTTGGATATAATGGTCGGGAGTTGTAGGATATAATGGTCGGGAGTTGTAGGATATGACGGTCGGGAGTTGTAGGATATGACGGTCGGGAGTTGTAGGATATGACGGTCGGGAGTTGTAGGATATAACGGTCGGGAGTTGTAGGATATGACGGTCAGGAGTTGTGGGAGATAATGGTCGGGAGTTGTAGGATATAGTGGTCGGGAGTTGTAGGATATAGTGGTCGGGAGTTGTGGGATATAAAGGTCGGGAGTTGTAGGCTATGACGGTCGGGAGTTGTAGGATATGACGGTCGGGAGTTGTGGGATATAGTGGTCGGGAGTTGTGGGATATGACGGTTGGGAGTTGTAGGATATGACGGTCGGGAGTTGTGGCATATAGTGGTCGGGAGTTGTGGGATATGACGGTCGGGAGTTGTGGGATATGACGATCGGGAGTTGTGGGATATGACGGTCGGGAGTTGTAGGATATAGTGGTCGGGAATTGTGGGATATGATGGTCGGGAGTTGTAGGATATAGTGGTCTGGAGTTGTAGGATATAGTGGTCGGGAGTAGTAGGATATAGTGGTCGGGAGTTGTGGGATATGACGGTCGGGAGTTGTGGGATATGACGGTCGGGAGTTGTGGGATATGACGGTCGGGAGTTGTGGGATATGATGGTCGGGAGTTGTGGGATATAACGGTCGGGAGTTGTGGGATATGACGGTCGGGAGTTGTGGGATATGACGGTCGGGAGTTTCGGGATATGACAGTTGGGAGTTTCGGGATATGACAGTTGGGAGTTGTGGGATATGATGGTCGGGGGTTGTGGGATATAGCGGTCGGGAGTTGTGGGATATGACGGTCGGGAGTTGTGGGATATGACGGTCGGGAGTTGTGGGATATGACGGTCGGGAGTTGTGGGATATGACGGTCGGGAGTTGTGGGATATGACGGTCGGGAGTTGTGGGATATGACGGTCGGGAGTTGTAGGCTATAATGGTGTCACACAGGTGAGAGCTGTGAGGGGGCGACACACACCTCCATGTCTCAGCCTGGTAGAGTGGGAGGAGGGCGGCGGCGGGTGTGAAGTTCCTTATCAGCGGAGTGTAGACAAGACAGAACTAGTCCGGGTGTCGCGGGCTTCTTCCTCCACATGGAGGCACACAGGCAGAGGCCGGCCATGGAGGGAGGGGGAGGGGGAGGTCCCGCTCACACTAAACTTCCTCACTGACTTTTCTGCCCCCTTCCTCCTCCTCCCCCTCCCGGCTGGTTCCTCCTTCCTCGCCCTGTTAGTTTTTCCTGTCCCCTCCCAGGAAGTTTGTAGAAAAAATTATAGGAAACCCACAGAGGGAAAAAGGTTAGAGGAAAAAAGGAGTGGGATAGTGGTGGTGAGGAGGAGGTGGGGGCTGGGAGGGGGTCCGAAGTCTTGTCTGTCTACACCTCAGGCTGGATCGTCTGTCTGTGTCCGGAGGGCTGGGCACCAAGATGACGGTGAGTATGACAGCGATGTGATTGTATGGTGTGTGTGTGTCCGGCGATCGCATGGAAGATGGCAGGTACATGGGGGAGAGGGGTGATGTCATATATCATTCCTCTGACGTCACCACGGACCATTGGACAGGTGTCCTGGGAACACTGAGATGTCTCCCCCATCTGTACAGAGCCCATGTCTTATGTGTGTGATCTCTGGCCATGCACTCCTCCTATTTCCTCCCCCTTAAAGTGTATCCAAACCCCAGAGCAGCAATGTCTCTAGTCCTTTCCAATCTTATTCGGTTTCATTTTCACCCAACCAATAAAGTTCCATTCATAGGGGCGATGTGGCCTGGCATGAATGACACCCAGGGCTAGGTTACATTCACATGGGGGAATGATCATGGCATGCCATGGAATCTTCTGATACCTGCAGATGTTTCTGCCACCTGTGAGTGGCAAGCTGTGGCCGCCGGGCCCCAACAGCGATCACCACTGGTAATTTCTGGCTGGGCGGACAGCCACAGAAAGCCGTGGTCACCACCGACCTGTCATTGACGTGAACCGACCTCAGAGACCACAGGTATCTGCTCACAGGTGGCATAAACAGCTGCTGGAACCCGAAGATTCCCACCGCTCTCAATTTTGTAGGTGCTATAACTTTTGCGCAAACCAATCACTATACGTTTATTGCAAATTTTGTTTTAATTTTTGTAGAAGAATACATATCAGTCTAAACTGAGATTTTTTTTTTTAATAGGATATTTATTATAGCAAAAAATTTAAAAAAAATTGTCACTTTTTTTTGTTTATAGCACAAAAAACCCCCCGCAGAGGTGGTTAAATACCCCCCCCCCCAAAAGAAAGCTCTATTTGTGGGGGGGGGGAATCAACATTTCTTTGGGGTACAGTGTTATATGACCGCACAATTGTAATTCAAAGCGTAACAGCGCTAACAATTGGTCTGGACAGGAAGGGGGTGAAAATGCCCGGTATTGAATTGGTTAAAAAGAAAAAAAAAATCATTGATTTTTATCCCCCCTCAGCCTAATGCTGGCCATACACTATACGAAAAATCGTCCCAAATTTTTGTCATTTAGACAGTTTGTTTTTCGGGCACAAAATCGATAATTGGTTGGGGCGTTTTTAAGCCACAAAAGAGACAAGTTTGGATATAAACTAATGATAAATTGAAAGGTTAATGTGTTTCCCGTCCAAACTGTTTGCACTAAGTATCTGTAAAAAATTAGAGTTGTCCCAATACCGGTATCGGTATCGATACCAAGTATTTGCGGGAGTACTTGTACTCCCCCAAATGCCCCCGATGCCTGGCCGAATACTTGTCCCCCGCCGCCACCAATGCATACCACAAAGCCGCCGCCGCTGCCGCGTTAATCAGCGTGCGGAGAACATTACAGGCAGCTTTCGTTTGAATAGCTGTGTTCCCCCGCCACGCCGCGTATAGACACTCCCCCTTGCTCGGCATTGGACGGGTGATCTGCACGCTGATTAACGCGGCAGCATCTAGGTATGGGGGACATGGCTGGATATATGTGGGGGGACATGGCTGCATTTGGGGACACATTTAAAAAAAAAGTATCGGTATCGGCGAGTACATGGGGGGGAAAAAAAGTATCGGAACTTGTACTCAGTCCTAAAAAATGGTATCGGGGCAACCCTAGTAAAAATCAAAACTAAAAATGCATTCATTTATGTCCACAATTTATCGGTCATTACATGATGGCACTATCGTTTGCGCTCATGGCCAAATGTTTGTTTTTCGGGAATGGGTTTGGCCGATTTTTCGAATAGTGTATGGCCAGCATAACACACTTCCTGTGCCTGGGTGGTTACTTCACACCTCTGCTGTATGAATGGAGGAAGCCCTGCTTGCTGCTCTGCTGATATGGACTACAAACCTATCTGTATCGCCATCGTTACATGAGGGGTAACTGGTAGTTTAAAGGACAAGTACAAACTTTAGTGGATGAAAGGAGTGCAGATTGTTCTGCACTTCTGTGACCAGTTTTCTGCAGACAGTGGGCTGAAGCCTGCTTTTTAGCTGACATCACAGAGCTGGTCCAGACTCGGAAAGATCATGACCATATGGTCAGAATCCGCCCACATGCCTGGATCGGAACACGCCTTAGCCTCCCAGCGAGCCTCTGAGAGCCTGAGCCGGCTACTCCCTTCCCCTCCACAGCCCAGTGCTCCAGTGAGCATGTGGGGGGCAGAGCAGACAGTGGTGACTGACAGTCTCTGCTCAGGGAGCTCTGAGAACCAAGCCATCAGCAGTGTTTGTTCGCTTGGTTCTCAGCCTTAGAGCCGGTGGGGGACAGATCCTGCATCCACCTAGGTAAGTAGGATAAATCTCTCTTCCACTTAAGGACGTGCTCATGTACATATATGTCCTTTTTTTAAAGATGGATATCTCGGTAACGGCAGCAGCTGCTGCCACAATCGAGGTATCCATCTTTAGTATGAGCGGTCCTTTAATAACGGAGGTCTCTGTGGCGGATTCACCGCAAGATCGCCGTTATCGGCGGCGGGAGAGGGCCCCCCTCCCGCCGTTTTCCTGTGCCCTCCGCCGCTTACCAGAGCCGTCGGTAGCGGTGGAGGCAATCGGGTCCTGCTGTGCGAGTGAGGGCAAGATGGCCCCCACCCGTCCCCATAGCACTGCAGTGCGGAAGTGACGTCAAAACGTCAGTCCCGTCCATGCGTCTTAAACATTTTTTTTTTTTAAATGACAATTTCCATTTATTTTTTTGCATTTAAGTCTAAATATGAGATCTGAGGTCTTTTTGACCCCAGATCTCATATTTAAGAGGACCTGTCATGCTTTTTTCTATTACAAGGGATGTTTCCATTCCTTGTAATAGGAATAAAAGTGATCACGTTTTTTTTTTTTCAGTGTAAAAAATAATATAATAAATAAAAATAAAACAAAAAAAAAGTTTTTTAAAGCGTCCCATCGAGCTTGCACGCAGAAGCGAACGCATATGTGAGTAGCGCCCGCATATGAAAACGGTGTTCAAACTACACAAGTGAGGCGATCATTAGAGCGAGAGCAATAATTCCAGCCCTAGACCTCCTGGTAAGGCGATTAGGCTTAATCGCCTTATTGCAGCCCCTCCCTGTAGGCGATCATCTAGGACACTGACAGGTCCTAGACGATCGCCTGTCCAATCAGCGGCGAGCCGTGCCGCGCACGCATTCGCAGTGCGGCTCGCGCATTGGCAGTGGGTGCCCGGCC
This sequence comes from Rana kukunoris, assembly GCA_029574335.1. Lineage (NCBI taxonomy): Eukaryota > Metazoa > Chordata > Amphibia > Anura > Ranidae > Rana > Rana kukunoris. Next base: position 63,776,839 of record CM056055.1, on the reverse strand, counting down.
GTGAAGCCGAAGCCTGTCACGGCCGGGTGCCCACAGTAGAAATGAAGACGCCGGACGGGGAGGGGGGGAGAGGAGCGGAGCCCCCCCCCCCGGCGCGTTGCTGGAGCAGGTAAGTGATTGTTTATTAAAAGCCAGCAGCTACACTTTTTGTAGCTGTTGACTTTTAATAAACAAAACTTTTGGCTGGAACACCCCTTTTAAGTGGTTAAAGGTAAATATGGCCAAAGCTTTCTTGGCTATACGTCTCCTGTAGGCCAAAGGAGTATACTTGCTCTCTCCTCTGACCCAGAATTAGCTAATAGCCGGCTAAAGTCTACTATCAGCTGACATCACAGAGCCATTCCAGGCTCTGGAAGGATCCTAGCCATATTGTCGGGATCCGCCTAGATGCCTGATTGAGAACTAGCCAGAGCTAGCTGTCAATCTGGCATCTGGGTGGATCCTGACAATATAGTTAGGATCCTTTCAGAACCAGCCACCCTCTCCTTCTCAGCCCAGTGTTCCAGTGAGTGTTGGAGAAGCAGAGAGCGGTGACTGACAGTCACCACTCTCTGCCCAGAGCTGACTGAAAACCGTGCCATTAGCACTCATGTGATCACTCAGTCCTCAGGTTTAGAGCCAACAGGGGGTATAGATTTCCAGTATAAAGGTTTATTTTTTTAAACAAACCCAAACGTTTCCTATAGATGCTTGATAAGTGCAGCCAACACCTGTTGATCTTGTTTGTCAGTTCAGAGCCGTCCTGTGTCCTCTGCCTACTTCCTGTGTTCTAAAGCTGAGCTCAACACACACAAAAACTTTCATAAACATACAGCATGTTTCTCAATACCAACACAGGATATACATCCACTTTGTGAGCACCAGATGCCTTTACAAATCAAGATATTTTTTGTAACCGTAGTGATACATAGGATGTGCAGACAGCTAGGGGCCCAGAAGTCTCCACCCCACTAGAGACTATTTGGAGAAAACTACAGGAGGGGCAAAGACCAGACCAGTCACCCAGTACATGGAGAGAGCAGCAGTAACCAGTCTTTACTGCATTACTGCACAAATCTGAAAAATACACAAAACGCACAAAGATTCCAGTAAAAATACACATTCCTCTTGTATTTAGACAATATTTGTAGTAAAGCTTTAAAGAGGAACTAAACCCTCATTCATTTTTTAAGAAAAAACCCTGCAAGAGAAAGTTATAATGAGCTAGTATGCATAGCATACTAGCCCATTATGATCGACTTACCTGAGATCGAAGCCCCCGAAGTTCTCCTCCGCCATGTCTCAGACCATCTTCTTCCTGTTATCGCTGCTCCGGCGTTGTGATTGGCTGGAGCGGCGATTACGTCACTCCCGCGCATGTGCGCGGGACCTGCTGACCCCAGCGCATGCATGAAAATTCGGCATTAATCCTGAATTTACCATTCACAAAAATGGCATGCTCTGTGCGCAGGTGCCGTATAGAGCCGACTCGCAGTCCGGCTTCTTTCGGAAACTTGTGACGCATTGTATGGGGTGAACCCCCTCTTTAAGGAGATATTTTGTGCACCTACAGGTAAGCCTTAACCTAGGCTTACCTGTAGGTGCAAGCTGTGTGGTTGGTTTTACAACCACTTTAATGTTTGGTTCACACCGACAGGTGCAACCAAGCACGGGCGTATTTTCCTGTGTTGTGTGTAGAGAAAATCATTCATTTTAGTGGGCTGCCCTACGTACGAGAAATTCAGAAAAGAAGTCTGACTCTTCCTAGCCTAAGGCCCCTTTTCACACAATCGGACCGATCAGTCTGTTTTTCAGGCAGATCCGAATGACCACCTATTGTCCTCTATGGGGAGACGGATGCCAGTGGACATGTGTCCGCTTACCTCTGATCCAACAAAATCCAGTGAATACAGACAGATCACAATACATTCGCCATCTGTCCAGCGGGTCGGATTGGATGAAAATGGACTGGCTGTCTGTTTTCTTCTGATCTCCCCATAGAGGAAAGTGGGACTCTGACAGGTCTGTCTCTGCACAGTGAGCGGAGATAGACCTGTCATCAGCCTGCTCAGCGGGGGTCAGCGGAGCCCGTCAAAACTGATCTGCCTCATGTGAAAGGGGCCTAAGGCCGGCCATAGACCGTTCTTGCTGAACCAGTCAAGTTTCAAACCATGTATGGGCAGGTTGAGTGTACCAAGTTGATTGATTAACTTGGGTACAACCATATATAATTTTTTTTTTTTTTTTTACTTTCCTTTCATGTGTCTGCTGAATCTGCTTAGTGTGAACCTTATCCAGCCCCCTCATTCGGCTCTGCAGCAATAGATCACTTCAAATAGTGTACTACTGCTACAGGGAGAGGATGCACTGCTACAGCTCTGTCCAAACCTCCGTTCTGTCAGGAAGTGCTGTGATGTCATTTCACTTTCATTGTAAACACAGTGAAGAGGCATTGTTCTTCTTTGTATTTACATTGCCTTCTGACAGCAGTCCTATGGAGCGCTTATTAGCGGGAACAAAAGCCCAGAAGCTGATCACTTCAGTTCCTGGGCTTAGTGCTGGACCATAACTCACTGACTGCTGCTGGTTTCAGCACTAAAGCCCATCAGGACTGCTGTCACTTACTATGCAGCCTTTGGTGCTTCAGTCCTGATTGGAGGTCTGTAGAATATGGCAACAATTGTCCAGGGGTGACCAGAAGAAGGAAACACAATTTATTGTTAAAGCGGATGGTTCAGCAAAAAAACAATATTAAAAGCCAGCAGCAACAAATACTGCAGCTGCTGACTTTTAATATTAGGACACTTACCTGTCCTGGAGTCCAGCGGCGTCCGCAGCAGAGAACGAGCGATCGCTTGTCACCCTGCTGCTCCCCCCTCCATCCACGGTGAGGGAACCAGGAAGTGAAGCGCTGCGGCTTCACTGCCCGGTTCCCTACGGCGCATGCGCGATTCGCGCTGCGCCCGGCGATTGGCTCCCGCTGTGTGCTGGGAGCTGAGAGTTCCCAGCACACAACGGGGGGGGGGGGGGGCGACGGGATGTCGCCAAAAAACCCGTCTTTTGCCCGAGACTGCGGGCCGGAAGTGGTTGCAGATACCTGTCTTCAGACAGGTATCAGCACCCCCCTCCCCCCTGAAAGGTGTCAATTGTGACACCGGAGGGGGGGGAGGGTTCCGATCAGCGGATCTTCACTTTAGGGTGGAGATCCGCTTTAATGAAAACAAAAATCTCAAAACAGATGTTCAGGAAGAACTTAATTTTCAAGAATGGGATAAGGAGAAAAAAACTTGGCTATACTTCTTTTGTGGATGCATTACAATCTCAAAGCTGGGCTTAACTGTAGATTAGATTAACCACTTAAGACCCGGACCAAAATGCAGGTAAAGGACCTTGCCCCTTTTTGCAAATCGGCACTGCTTCGTTTTAACTGACAATTGCGTGGTCGTGCGACGTGGCTCCCAAACAAAATTGGCGTCCTTTTTTCCCCACAAATAGAGCTTTCTTTTGGTGGTATTTGATCACCTCTGCGGTTTTTATTTTTTGCGCTATAAACAAAAATAGAGCGACAATTTTAAAAAAAATTCAATATTTTTTACTTTTTGCTATAATAAATATCCCCCAAAACATATATAAAAAAAAAATTTTTTTCCTCAGTTTAGGCCGATACGTATTCTTCTACGTATTTTTGGTAAAAAAAATCGCAATAAGCGTTTATCGGTTGGTTTTCGCAAAATTTATAGTGTTTACAAAATAAGGGATAGTTTTTTTGCATTTTTATTAATTTTTTTTTTTTTACTACTAATAGCGGCGATCAGCGATTTTTTTTTCGTGACTGCGACAATATGGCGGGCACTTCGGACAATTTTGACACATTTTTGGGACAATTGTCTTTTTCACAGCAAAAAATGCATTTAAATTGCATTGTTTACTGTGGAAATGACAGTTGCAGTTTGGGAGTTAACCACAGGTGGCGCTGTAGGGGATGTGTGACCTAATGTGATTGTTTACAACTGTAGGGGGGTGTGGCTGTAGGTGTGACGTCATCGATCGCGTCCCCCTATTACAGGGATGACGCAATCGATGCTGCGGCCACAGAGAAGCATGGGGAAGCCGTGTGTACACACAGCTCTCCCCGTTCTTCCGCTCCAGGGACGGATCGCCGCACTCCAGCGGCGATCGGGTCCGCGAATCCCACGGTCCCGGAGCTTCGGACCGGGTCGCGGGCGCGCGCCCGCGACCGGGTACTAAAATCAACGTGTATATATACGTTGATGTGCCCAGCCGTGCCATTCTGCTGACATAAATGTGCAGTAGGCGGTCCTTAAGTGGTTAAAGGACAAATTCACCTTTTAACAAAACAAAGCTTCATTGAAAACTGACAGCCGAAAAATTGGTATTTGTAGTACATTGATTCATAGAGATCTGTGAACCAATGACGTGGCCATGTAGATGAAGCCGCACTCTCTTTGAATTTTGGCATTGAGTATGGGAATAAGATCCTTGGCTCACTGTCACAAGGATTTGTGAAATTGGGGGGGGATCTGATGCTGAATGTGTTACACCCTAAATATGGGTGTTACATGTTTAGAAAGGCAAACTTATTCTTTAAAGTTGCCACAATTTGCAAGGCATAAGATGAGCCCTAAAAACACCTGGATCCTTAGGACCCTTTCTTGCCGCCCATAATGTTATGGACACAAACTGTTACAGATGTAGCAAAAAAAAAAACTAACATTCGTTCTGTTCAGCTACGATTCAACAGGACATCCGCTTACTGATCCCCTGCTGAATGAAATGGAATGGAATGGAGAAGCTCTGTGTGAGAGAGCCCTAAAGCCGCGTACACACGATCAGACATGTCCGACGGACCGTTTTCATCGGACCAGGCTGAAGTGGTCTGATGTGCGTACACACCATCGGACCAAAATCCCCTCGGACCAGAACGCGGTGACGTAGAACACGACGACGTGATAAAAAAACGAAGTTCAATGCTTCCAAGCATGCGTCGACTTGATTCTGAGCATGCGCGGGATTTTGGTCCGATGATTTTGTGTACTAACCATTGAACATGTCCGACGGACAGGTTTCTAAGCATGTTTTGAAACTTTTGTCCGTTGGAAAACGGTCCGATTGGCCGTACACACAATCGAACATGTCCGCTGAAACTGGTCTGCGGACCAGTTTCAGCGGACATGTTCGATCGTGTGTACGTGGCCTAAGAGTGACCTGGTCTAGGACTGGGGAGTGAAACACTCTACATCTACAGCTAGGCTGTAAACTAATAGTGATTCTTAGGAAATTAGCTGAAGTGATTGTTTTGAATATTTTTTTTAGGACTCATGCAGAAGGGATGTTTTATTTCTCCCCTGGACACCTTTGCTCCTGGCAAAAGAAGCAGCTTAAAATAGTCGCCTTAGGTCCCTTCCACACGTGGACAGATCCATCAGCGGCATCCACCAGCTCAACGGGAGATCTCTCCGTTGATCTCCGCTGAGCCCGCGGATGACAGGTCCCTCTCTGCTCACTGAGTGGGGAGGGGCTTGTCGAGCGCCACTGCTTGTCTATGGAGAGATCGGATGAAAACGGACATGCTGTCTGCCGTACGTCTGATTTTAGCTTGGACATAGTCACAGCTGACATCCAACGCTTCATAGACTTGAATGGAGCCGAATAAACTGACAGGAGAACGGTCTGCCCGTGTGAAAGGGGCCTAAAGCAGTGTTTTGCATGTGCGTTTAGTCTCGTTTATGCTGTTTGCATCTTTAGAGTTATTGCATTCTATTGCCCAGAATATTATATTATTTATTCTACCCATTAGAAGGCATTAACAGGCTTCTCTCTTTAATGGCCTAATGATGGTATTCTTTTTTTTTTTTTTTGCATGGATACAGAGGCTAACATAGAGATGCCTTTACAGGCTGAAAAAAAGTCATACTCCTATAAAAAAAATGGCATGCAAGCCCAATGTTCGTGAGGCCTAAGAAGTTTATATTCTTGATAAACGCTTGTGTTCTATAAACACACAAATAGCAGGGCTGTATTTAGCAGACTAATGGCAGAAATACACGATAAGAAAATTGGCCGAATATTTCTGTTCCGTGAACGATCGGCCGGTTTTCTGCTCGTTGATGCCCAGCAAGTAATACCTGATATTGATATTGTGAACGAAAAAGACTGATTGGAAAAAGTGTATTCGATTCGTTGGTGTGAAGGTCGTCCATAAAACATCTCTTGAACATTATCACGCATGAGCGGAAATAGTAGACGACCCCACTTGTACGTGAGACGTCAACACTTTGTATGAAATAGATTGCTCTTTTAAAGATTTTTTGGGGATTGGTTAATGTTGGCAATGATTTCGGCATGAGGACGAGGTGCTCAGGGGTGGGGGACACAGAACCCCCTCACCCATGTTGAGGGCATGTGGCCTGGTATCGTTAAGGAGGTGTGGGGGGGAGGGGGGTGCTCGTTTGTCGCCTCCCCTTTCCTGACCTGCCAAGCTGTGTACCCGGATAAGGGCCTGGTATGGATTGGGGGAACCTATGCCGTTTGTTTGTTTGTGTAAAAAAAAAAAAAAACACACACACAATCAGCTGTTAGCGGGAAGCCTACTGACAGCTGATGAGTCATCCGTTGTCAAGGACGTGACGGCCTTGCTTGGCAACCAGATATTTGTCAAAAAGAGTGCTTTCACAATGGGGCGGTGTGCTTGCAGGATGTTAGAAAAAGTCTTGCAAGCAGCATCTTTGGAGCTCCTCCACCACCTCCTGCCAATTGAAACGAATGGGCAGTGCTGCCTGCAAATCGCTTCGACATCAGTGCTTTTTGGGCACATTTAACTCTTTGGCCGCTAACGGGGGTTAAAACTACCCCACTAGCAGTTGAAAAGCGCCGCTAAGATGACGGTAAAGCGCCGCTAAAGCTAGCGGTGCATTACTGCTAACGCAGCCCACTGACATTGTGAAAAGGGGTCTAACAAATGTGCGTGCTCTTTAGTGAATTGACTTTAATGATTTACAGTGCCTTGAAAAAGTATTCATACCCCTTGAAATGTTGTCATAATACAACCAAAAATATTAATGTACTATATGTAATGGACCAACACAAAGTGTCACATAATTGTGAAGCGGAAGAAAGATGATAATTGTTCAACATTTTTACAAATATGGTGTCCGTTTATGAAGCGGTGATCCCAGGGATCACCACTGATCACAGCCCATAAACAGTTTATGAAACGGAGATAATCGGGGGGAGAAGTGTTTGAATTTGTTCTCCCACCGATTATCTCCACACAGAGTAAAGTCTCATAGACTGACACAGTAACGGCCAGTTTATGAAGCTGTGATCTGAGAGCTTCACTGGCGATCTGTGTCAGAATTCACACTCCCTGATTCACCATCTCAGAGCTGGTGAATCGGGGAGTAAAGAGGGAAACAAAGGAGGAAGATTTTTAACTTCCTTCTACCTTGTTCAGACCCCCCAATACTGTAATCATGTCCCTCTGTAATATTTATGTATGTATGTGTGTGTGTACTCATTATTTTAACTACATTGACCACGCGGTCTGTCAGTGTACTGAGCGGTGATAATTTATCACCGCTCAATAAACTGACATCTCAGTGTTTCTGTGAATTTCTGGTACTGTAATCTCGTAAAGTCTCATGAGATTCCAGTATTAGGGGCTGTTCTCCAGTGTTAGAAGCGTTGGAAGATCACTTCACTACTCCAAGGGTGAAGCGATCTTCTCCGCTTCATAAACCGGCACACAGAGGAGAAAAATCTTCACTGTGATAGCCGGAGAACGAAGCAGTGAATAGAATTCACTGCTTCATAAACGGACACATAAATGTGTAAAAAGTGTGTGTATTTGTATTCAGCCCTCCTGAGTCAAACACCTTTCACTGCCATTACAATTACAGATTTAAAGAGTGACATTTTTGTCCATTCTTTACAAAAAAAAAGATTGGGTTGGATGGAGGGCGTCTGTGAACAGCAATTTTCAAGTCTTGCCACACATTCTCAATTGTATTTAGGTCTGGACTTTGGGCCATTCTAACACATGAATATGCTTTGCTCTAAACCAGGGGTGGCCAACCAGTGGCCCGCGGAGCTCTCGGATGTGGCCCGCGACCTCCTTCTCTTGAATGGAGGGTTGGTAAACCCAGATCGCAGGTTGCCGACCCGCCATACCACAGCATCAGTGTTGTGAATGAAGCTGGTGGTAGAGGAAGAAAATGGCTGCAGAGCAGAGCCCTATAAGCCGATTCTTCCTCTACAGTGCGACTTTTGCCACAGGTGGAGTCTATTGCCAACTTCAGCTAACCCGCAGGATAGACACAGGTGCACTACACTGCACCCACGGAGTGGATATACCGCAGCACATCAGTGTGAAAGCCCTTTTCACAAGATCGGCCCAACCAAATGGGACCCTTAATTCACCTTTATAGAGTGACAGATGTCTGTTTATGCCCACCTACCTCCAATCCGAAAAACAGAAGAGAATTCATCTCCTTTCATCTGGGCGGATAGGAGGGCCTATAGAGTAGCCGTGACCTGTCTTCCGCCCGCTACGCTCATAGTGGCCCTCGAATTGTTACCAAGTTGCTTAAGTGGCCCTCGCTCTTCAAAAGGTTGGGCACCCCTGCTCTAAACCATTCCATTGTAGCTCTGGCTGTATGTTTAGGGCCATTGTTCTGCTGGAAGGTGAACCTCCACCCCAGTCTCAAATCTTATGTAGACTCTAATGCCGCGTACCCACGATCGGAATTTCCGACAAATGTTTGATGTAAGCTTTTGGTTGGAAGGCCCCATCGGACATTTTCTGTCGGAATTTCCGACAGCAAAAATTTGAGAGCTGGTTCTCAAATTTTCAGACGGGAAAAGTCCCTGTTGAAAATTCCGATTGTCTGTATGCAATTCCGACGCACAAAAATCCTACGCGTTCCTGGAATCATTGAACTTTTTCTTGGCTCGTCGTAGTGTTGTACGTCGCCACATTCTTGTGACCGTGTGTATGCAACACTTTGAGCCAACATTCCGTCTGGAAAAAAATGCAAGTTTTTCTTGTCGGAAATTCCGATCGTGTGTACGCGACATACAAGGTTTTCACATAAGATTGTCCTGTATCTTGCTCCATCTATTTTCCCATTAACTTGCCATCTTTCCTGTCCCTGCTGAAGAAAAGCATCATCAGAACATGATGCTGCCATTATCAAACCAGAAAAGTCCATGGCCCCTTCCATAAAATGCACAGATGTGAACTAGGGATCGACTGATTATCGGTGCGGCCAATATTCACTTTTGAAGTATTGGGCACAGGGCTTTTTTTCAGGGGGAACTTGGGGGAACTCAGTTCCACCACCTCTGGCTCAGACCCTTTGGTGCCTGCTCACCACTATCACTTGTAAACACAGAAGTCTGGTTATTATGTTTACAAGTGACAGCTTTGTAACCCCCTGAACTCTGCACTCTGTATTTAATGCAATCCTGGTATTTAATGGCCCTTTAAGACCCTTCTACTGTTTGTGAAATATGAACAGGTCGTGGTTGAGTTCCTGTACCTATTTTCTGAGAAAAAAAGCTCTGATTGGGCACAAACCGATTATGCTTCAAGGCGTTTTACTGGGGTGATGCCTGCAGTCCTTTAGAGCAGATGGTCAGCTTTATTGTAATAACAACCAATGCGGCTCAGCAGCCGCTCAGCTGTTATTACAAGCTGCGGGAGGTGATGTCCACCGAAGACCGGAACAAAGCCGATGCTTCGTTTCAGGTCTCGGATCTAGTAACCCGGAAGGGATATCATGACCTAACTTTCTGGATTACTGGCACCTTAAAGAGGAAGTAAACCCTGATGGGTGTTGCGTCTTCTTTGTTTCCCTGCAAAGGTAAAGCATAATGGGCTACTATGCATCGCATAGTAGCCCATTATGTGTCACTTTCCTGAAACCGACGCCTGCGATGTCACTGCTGTCTCCTGTTCCACGGAGCGTCCATCTTCCTTCTGGGTATCGCGGCTCTGGCGCTGTGATTGACTGGAGCCACGATGAAGTCGCTCCCACGCATGGGTGCGGGAGCCGCCAGTCACAGCACGGTCTCCTTAAGAAATGCCAAGCTTACCGTTTTTCTAAAGTGTGCCAGCGCCGCTGTCTATGGCGCATGCGCCGTAGACATCGACGCCATCTCATTTGTAAATATCTCCTAAACCGTGGAGGTTTGGGAGATATTTCGAGGACCTAAAAGTTAAACTTAAAGGATCACTAAATTAATTTTTTTTTTTTTTTTTTTTAGCTAAATGGCTTCCTTTACCTTACTGCAGTCCTGGTTTCATGTCCTCATTGTTCGTTTTTGCTTTGAAGTAGCTGTAATTCTGCTCTGATCTCCACACTTCCTGCTTGTCTGGCTCCTTATGAAAAAACTCATGCTAGCTTTTCACTATGGTCCATGATCAAAGAGGTGTGATTACTATGTGTCTAAAACTCCTCAGAACCGATCAGATTAATTTTAAAAACAAACATTGCCCTGTATTTGTTTGTTTTTGTTCTGTGTGTCTCTTTACTTCACAGAAACATGAAACCAGTTTTAAAGTGAAACTAAAAATGTAGGTTGATTATATGATTGATTTTTATCTATTTTTAATCCTTTTTAAAAGGAATCGGTTAACTTTTATGTCTCTATACCCTGTAAATGTTTTCCTTTAGTGACCCTTTAATCTAGGTTTACCTGTAGGTAAGTGGTTGTAAAGGGTTTATAACCACTTTAATGGCACCAGTTTAAAAAAAATATAAAGTATTATAAAATGCCAATCTTGACGTTTTGAATACTTTCAAGTGCAGAGGAGGGGCCTGCAGGTCTTATAAACCCCACCATAAAGAGTACCTGTCACTGCCTAATACTGTTATTAAGGGATGTTTACATTTCTTGTTGTGATAAATGTACAGATTATTGGCGCACATTATCGCCTAAAAGGTGGCCAAAACATCAGTATTGTATCGGCACCGAAAAAAATAACGACGGTTCCCTAATGTGAACTACATCTATAGGAAACTGTTAAATGGGCTGTAGTGTTATCGGACTATTACAGATAATGGATTGGCATAACAGGCAATTGGCATCTTCAGTAAGGGATCAGGAGTGACAACTTCCATATTTCTCAATGCAGGCTTCCTTTAAATAACTGCACTTGCAAAAAAAATAAAAAATTTCAAGGCTGCATTGACCAGCAGACATACAGTTAAGCTGTAAATATGAATGGTTAGCTGTTTGCAGAAGAAATTCTTCTCTCAATTGCCTGGCCTTTATAGAACTTGGCACAGTGTTTACATCCTCTGGAACATATGACAGTCTCCCAGGGCAGATGTGTTCTCCGAGAGGCTGACAGCGGGTGGTATCTGTGTCAAGCTGGTTCACAGGGAATAATGTCCAGTCTGATTGACCCTTCCATCCTCTAGAAATACATTGTCCCCATCTTGTGACATTATTCGGAGTGCTGAGGGATGTAAACACTGGGTGGGCCCTGTACAGGCACAGAGAATTTTTGCTTTAAACGGCTACGCTTTTGTATTGCCTACCAGTGACTGTCATTTTTTTAACAAAAGTACAGATATTCTTTGGGGGTTTGAACTCCCACATGCTGTATTGAAAGCCCAGGCAGTGACTTTCCAGCCAAAAAGGACCAGGAACCAGTTTAGCACACTCTTATGTAGCTTGAAAAATGTTGTTTCAGTCCATTTTCTACTGGTTCTGATGTTGAAAAGTTTGATGTGTGGGGCCTGTCCAACAACTGTGTAGAACATGGGTCTTCAAACTACGGCCATCCAGTTGTTCAGGAACTACAATTCCCATCATGCCTAGTCATGTCTGTGAATGTCAGAGTTTTACAATGCCTCATGGGATGTGTAGTTCCGCAACAGCTGGCGGGCCATAGTTTGAGGATCCCTGGTGTAGAAGGATTGAAAGTGTCTGCCAGCTCCTAAATTGCAGTGACCATATTCTAGTTTTTTTATCCATCCTTCCACTATAACTGAATACCGAAAGCTGCTCCTTTTTAAAGTATGTTATGACACTGACAGAGTGCTTGTCCTGTGTCATTTGGCCCCCTGTAACACCTTAAAAAAAAACCTGGCTGATCTTGCCAGTTTCTCCCCACCCCTCTGTAAACTGACCACAGTGTATCATAACTGCTGAGCCCTGACGCCGTGGTCAGTTTATGTGCCACCAGCAGCTTGCTATCTGCTCTCCTCTCCTGTGTCCTCCTCCCCTCTCTGTCTGTGTGTGAGTTCCCTTTCCCCACCTCCTGCTGTCATAACCCTGTATACACCATCAGCACTACCTTCTATAGCAGGGTCCCCCTCTGTGAATGACTTATAAATATAAATGCTGTAATTCAGGGTTTGACAAACCCCGGGCGCCAGGTCGCAATGGCGACTAGAATTAGCGACCTAGCGCCTGGGGCAGCACAGCTGGGGGTATCCTGTGTCTTTGTGCGCCCCCCGCGATCGCGTCGGGCCGCGCCAGCCGGTAATTGAGGCCGCAGCTTTGCGGCCTTCTGCAGGCCTATGCTACCTTCTGTGATCTGGCGCCATCTTGCGGTGGCCGTTGGTATGACAAGACAACCAGCAATGCTAATGGAGCTTCCCCAGTGTTTTCACTGCCATCTCCTTCCCTCTAATTAGAACCCCAAACATTATATATTTGTTATTCTAACACCCTAGACAATAAAATGGCGGTTGTTTAACCACTTCAATACCGCGTCACGTCCAAAGACGTGAACAGCGCGGACCTGAGGCGCCGGGGTCATGTCTTTGGACGTGATTTGCTTGTAATTCCCTGTGGCGCGCGCGGGGAAAAACAGTCCCGACGCATCACCGAGGATCCGATGCGTGTACCCGGCGGCCGCGATGTCCGTCAGGTACACGCGATCGTCAGTGAGACAGCAGGGACGTGGAGCTCTGAGTGTAAAGACTAGTTCTTCTTCTTTTTTTTGTTCAATATGTTTTTATTGATCTAAGAAATAAAGAAAATGTATCCACATACAACGTTGCATTAGTGCCTGGAGGAGCATCAAACAGTCATTCATCAACAGGGTATTACAACAGGGTATTACAACAGGGTATTACAACCAATGATAAAATAACCATTTGGTTTGATAGACAATTCACAGATCTAAGCAGCCAAATCTAAAGAGCCTCATAGCAATGACACCACACCTAAACATATTGTCGTGCACCATCAACTTACAGGGAGGCCCACGTTATATTTTCACCGATCCCAGTGATAAATCGGCTCCACATTAAAACCTTTAGTGAGATAAGGTACGTAGATACCCAAAGAAAAAGAGTAAGGAAAAAGAAGGGAGGGGCAGTGGAAAACAGTAGTGGGGAGAAGGATAGAAGGAAGAGAAGGAAAAGGCAAAGACGTGAAGGGGTAGGGGTGTAGCCAGCCATAACAGGAGAAGCATTGCTTGTAAAAATACTAACCACACATTAAAGTGCCAAACAGATTGTGCCATAACTTCTGCATATGCAGAAAAAATCTGTGCAGTACTTCCGGCGTGTAATGCCATCTCGCTAGCAGTTTATAGTTCATTTCAGCTGTTTTCGAAGAAATGGCTGAGGTATGAGCCAAGTGTAGCAATGAAGGGACTTGAGATTCGGGCAGTGGACTTTGGAGATCCTGTTCCCATTTGGAGAGTGTTGGGCAATGGGTGGGAGGGCCAACAAGGATTGATAGAAACTAGACAGGGGGCTGCGGACCCTTTAGTAATTCTTCAACTAGGGTCAGTTCAGACTCCGACCTCAGTGGGTGGGGTAGGGATTTCACAAATTGTGAAAGTTGGTGGTATTTCCACTGATCCATGAAGGAGGCTGGTGTTGACGGAATCAAGGCCGACAAAGGGAGAACCCCAGTGTCAGAGGTCACTTGATGAAGCAATAATGGTGTGGACAAAAATCGATTCGCAAAAGTAGAGTCAATGTTCCCGGGTAGGAAAAAATCATAAAATAAAGAAAGCGGTGCAGCGCAAACCTAAATTAAAATGGTAATAAATATACTCCTAAAAGTGAAAGTGAAAACCAAGAAAGGAAAAAATAGTCCAAAATTGCAATAAGCAAACATGAGAAATAAATCCTGCGACCAGATGATAAGAGTATCTTCACCACGTGACTGGAAAACCAATTCAAAGTGTGATCCCTTCACCAGTAAAGATGGGTACTCTCACCTCACAGAAAGACCTTTGTTTTACCAAAGGTCTAATAAGCTTAGATCAATGGTGGAAATCCGGATGGCTCAGGGGTGTATACTATTTGGCCGTAGGACCCGAGATATGTATGTATCCTCAGTGGCACCAACGAACAAGTATGTAACCGATAATATGCAGAAAAACAAACAAATCTAAGAGCTTCCGTAAAATCAGGTCAATTTATTATGTTTAAAACGTGCAGGTTACTCACATTTGTGATGAGAATAAAAGGTATGCAACACCATGAGAAAGGTAGCTCCGATGAAAATATGGGACGACAACGAGTGACGTGGAGTGGTTCCGTACAGGTCCATTTCCAATTGCACCCATAGTTTTCGTATCCTGGTATTTCCAATCCGACACCCTAGTCAGTACAGTAGCAAGAAAATACTTTCGAAGGTCTGGGAGCGCGAGGCCCCCAGATCGCTTTGGCCTAATCAGCCATGCATACGCGATCCTGGGGCGTCTGCGATTCCACACGTGTCGTCTAATCAAAGATTGAGCTAACTTAAAGAATCCGAGGGGGACCCCATATGGTATCATCTGGAACAAGAAAAGCAATCTAGGCAAGATATTAATTTTCACAATGTTAATACGTCCCATCCACGAATGAGCCTACTGGGTCCACTTTTGCAAGTCGGTTCTAATAGAGTTTAACAGTGGGATGTAATTTCTACGAAACAAGGAGTCTAAATTAGAGGTTAGGAATATGCCTAAGTATTTCAATGAGCGGGGCTTCCAAGTGAATGGGAAGGCGGGTTTCAGTTGGGCTACTAATCTATGGGGGACAGATATGTTCAGTATTTCCGCTTTGGAGAGATTAATTTTGAAATTGGAGATGGCACCGAATCTAGCAAATGCCGACATGAGTGTGGGGAGAGTGAGGAGGGGCTGTTGGACATAGAAGAGAATATCATCTGCATAGGCAGCATATTTGTGTTCATAAGGGCCTACCGAGATACCATGGATGTCCGGGTTATTACGTATTGAGGATAGGAAAGATTCTAAAGAAAGGGCAAAAAGGATCGGGGATAAGGGGCACCCCTGACGAGTGCCATTATGTAGGGTAAAGGAGTCGCTCAGGGTACCATTGATCCGTAGCTGAGCAGTCGGCATACGGTAAAGAGCTGAGATTCTGGATAACATATTCGGACCCAACCCCAAATGACCCAGGGTAGCCATCAGGTACTCCCAGTCCACCCTATCAAACGCTTTTTCCGCATCAGTGGATAACAAGAGGGTGGGCTGGGAGCACCGTCGTGCAAAGGAAATCAAAGACAGCGTCCTGAGCGAATTGTCCCTTGCCTCCCTGCCAGGTATAAATCCAGTCTGGTCGCTAGCTACCCATTGAGGGACAAAGGGCATCAACCTTAACGCCACCGCCTTGGCGTATATTTTAGCGTCGATATTTAACAGACTAATCGGGCTATAGCTGCTACAAAGACTAGGGTCTTTATCAGGTTTAGGCAGTATTGTGATATGGGCATGCAGAGTCTCCGGGCGAAACTTACCACCTGATGAAACCGAGTTAGCATATGAAGTGAAAAGCGGAAGAAGAGTGTCAGCAAACACTCGGTAATAGTTGACGGAGAACCCGTCAGGGCCAGGCGCCTTACCTGCAGCTATGGATTTAAGTGCCACTCTAAGTTCCGCGGCGGTGAATTCCCCCTCCAGAGCCTCCAAAGCCGCAACAGGAAGTTTCGGTAGTTTAGCTTGCTCCAAATAGCTTTGTATAAGAGTGGATTTACACTCCACATCTTGCAACTGTCGCCCTACATTATAGAGCTGCTGATAAAAAGAACGAAACTCTCTTGCAATGTCTCTAGTGTCATACAGTAAGGAATATTTCAGCTCCTCCCTCTTTTGCGTTAACACATGGAAGACAGATGGTGAACTAAAGAGTTTGATTTTTCTCCAACTCACCAATCTCCTTAAGTCGCACCTTGGAATGGTTCCTCTCCCTCTTCTTCCTAGCACCCACTTCCATGAGTTTACCACGAATATAAGCCTTGTGGGTCTCCCAAAGGACACCCGGAGATGTGACCGAGGGGCCATTTTCCCTAAAGTACATGGAGAGCAGTTCGCTAACCTCCTGTTTGGTCACTTCTTCATCTAGAAGGGAATCGTTAAGCCTCCAATTATTGGATTTTAATGGCAGGGAAGGGACACGTATGGTTAAGCTAACAGGAGAGTGATCTGAAAATGTAGATATTCCTATGTTGGATTTAGAGATAAGCTCCAGGAAATGGTGATTTATGAAGAAGTAGTGAGTATGAGTAGTGAGAAGTATGAGAGCTATGAAGGTGCGAAAAGTGGGTGTAATCTTTCTCACATGGGTGCATTATACGCCATGGTTTTTACGTATGTGGGTAAGATGTTTATGGGAAATACAGGACCTGCCCAGGGAGGTGTCCAATGCGGGTTCCAATGGCACATTAAAATCGCCCGCTAGCAGGACACACCCCTGAGCAAAGTCACCTAGTTTAGTCAGAGTGGACACCAGAAAGCTCACCTGCCCGTGATTGGGGGTATAAAAATTTGCCAAGGTGCTTTTCAACTTTACCCCTCAAACAGATAACGATCACAGGGGTCCGCCAAGGACTCCTCCAAAACAAAAGAGGTCCCCCTGCGGAACCCAATGGCCACTCCCTTCGCCTTAGAAACATCAGATAGGCTATAATGGTGGTCAAATAATTTCACCGATGTGGTGTGCGTCAAATGCGTTTCCTGAAGGTAAATAGTATCCCCCTGCATACGTTTAAGTTCCCTATATAGGGTGTGCAGAGAGAGAAAGAAAGAAAGGGGAAAAAAAATCTAAAGGAGAGTAAGCAAACCGCAAACGAGAGCAACCAAATGGAGGAAACCCCCAGCTGCACGCAAGTCCTTGCCACACCCGGAGCAGCGTGGGGTCCAGCCCCCCACCGCAACCCGCCCCCAAATGGGCGACCGCAGCAGAGAGCCAGACCCCCCACCGACCCGAGCAGGGAAGCCGGGACGCACCCAAAACCAGACCACGCATGTCAGACACGTAGTCTGCGGGGTCCGGCGCCAGCACAACGAAAATAACAATCAACATTAACATTGGATAACTATAACACATCTATTACACGCCCAGCAACTATTGATTCAGCCTGCGATATCCCAGTAACTCAGACCCAGACCCACCCCGTGTGAACCAGGGAGACTCAAGGGGAGGGTTAGGTGAAGTCAAGGCAGTCGCCGTGAGCTACAAGCTCCGTTAGATCCTCGCCACAGAATAGCCAGTAGTAGCTAAATGTCGGGTGACAAAGTCAAAAAATCAAAAATAACCAAAAATCTAAAATAAAGGCCATAAAAAACAAAATCAAGTTAAAAGTTAGAGATTAGAAACAAGCAAACTCAACATTCTGCCATTGAAACTGTCTTCACGGTCATACTTGCATGAGTTGGGACAGCAACTGAACCAGGTATGAAGGATCGGGAAGGAGGGTCACAGACTTAGTCGGCTTTTTGGAGTAGACGCCGGAGTATTAGACCGGCGCCTATGGGAGACTTTCTGCCATTGCATTTCAGGCGCCTGCACAACAGCCGGGATGCCATCTTACCAGCCAGGAAGTTCCGGGGGTTCAATGTTGAGGTCCATGCAGAACACCTCAAGGTCCTCCGGGAAGCAGGAATCTCTAGTAGCAATCAAGGCCGCAGTGAACCCCCATCTGTATGTGACAGAGGCTGCCCGGAGTTTCTCCGTGAGCGACTTAAGTGCTCTCCTGCGTTCCAGAGTTTCCCAGGCCAGGTCAGGGAAGAACGATAGGACAGCGCCATCAAAGTCCAGTGAAGTAGCTTCTCTGGCCTTCCGCATTATGAGCTCCTTTTCCTCAAAATAGTGAACCCGACAGATGGCGTCCCTCGGGACATCCGACGACATGTTGCGAGGACGAAGGGCTCGATGCACCCTATCCAGAATCAGGGGGTGATCCGCAGCATTGCCCAGGAGTTGGTTAAAAATACCGCAAATGGAGGCCAGCAGATCTTCATCTCTCGTCGCCTCTGGGAGCCCCCTGACGCGAATATTGTTCCTCCTATTTCTATTCTCCTGGTCTTCGATTTTATATAGTGCCATCCTGTGGGCTATGGCGAGGGACCGTGTGGTGGTCTGTAAACCTCTCATAGCTGTGGCGTGCCTGTCCAGGCGATGTTCCGTTTCCTCCACCCGAAGCAGGACCTGGCCCAAATCAGAGCGCACCCCCGACCGAGAGTTCCTTCTTAATAGCCTTTTCCAAGCCCTGGAGCATGGATGCAAGGTCAGACTTAGTCGGGAGGCCGCTTACCAAGTCCGCTACGTCCGAATGTCTGCCCGTACTCCTATCACCATCCGATCCACACGAGGAGGCTGTCCGTCTCAGGAAATTCCTCCGTATCCGCGGCGAGATAACGCCTAATGGAGCCCGTAGATGTCCCCTTTTTGGTCTGCGGCTTTCCTGTTTTCATGACCATGCTGGCCATGGGGTTATTCCCAAGCTAGGTTATCCAATAAACGAATATTCAAGGTGCCGGCACCGGAGCTCACTAAGGATGCGTCTTCACCGTCTCATGTCCAGGCCACGCCAGGCAGACTAGTTCTAATCGGGACTCGAAAGAATGCAAACATGTAATGAAAACATTATTAGTGCCGTGTGCACAGTGAGGGCAGCATGTAATACATACAAAATAGAATACAATTACAGTATATACAGAACTTACAAATTTCCCTAAAAGTAAGCCTTATTATAGGCTTACCTGTAGCAAAAAGTGGTCTGTAAAGGTTTACAACCACTTTAAGACTGGTACTATAGAAAACCTCTACTCTCCTAATCTCCATAACATAGGAGGGTGGTGTTCTGTAGTTTACAGATCACTGGATTTCTGGTGGCTATATTTCACAGACCAAAGGGGTAGAAAAATAGTTCATTGTTAAAAATTGCATGTATACAAACAGATGGACTTCTACCACTTCGACCATAGATGGATCAAAATGTGTCTGATCTCGGCATGCCGTTCCTTCAGGGCCAGTTCACACCATAAAAACGCAGTCCGGATGCGTCCCAGATGCTTTTCAGCATGCATGTTTTTGATGCATTCCAGTGCGTTTTTGATGCGATTTTGGTTCATTTTTGATGCAGTCCAGTGCATTTTTTTTTCTCCCTATTTTCTTAAACAAGGACGTGTATTCCACTGCATTTTTTATGCATTTTGCAGTGTTCCAGTGCAGGAAAAATGCAAAAACTTTTCTGGAACTGCAAGCACTGGTGTGAACTATGGCATTAAAAACTATATGACCTACTTTCCATGCGTTTTTTTTTATGCAGGAAAACGCAATGGACTGTATGTGGTGTGAATTGTCCCTCAGCGCATGCGCTGGTGACGTCAACAGCTGCTGCTTTGTGGAACATCTCCTAAACAGTTATATGCTTACCTGTAGGTAAACGTAGTCAAAATTACTTTACTACTACTGTTAAGAACATTTGTTCAATTTTGTAATTGTTAATCCATGTTAATTTTTGGCCAATCTCACAAGAAAATTAGGATGGAAAATTTTTCTCAAATGATTTGGGTCAGTGTGTTTGGTTTTTCGTTGGGGGAATTGCATTCATTAACCTACAACAAAATGCAAGTGACGTTTTCAAACAACATTTTCAGATGAATGTTTTGTATTGTGAACCGAAAATCTACTGTATGGCCAGCATCAGTTTTTTTTTTTTTTTTTTTTTTTTTAGTATCTGTCTTTATCGTTCCCTTGTCTCCGTTTGCCGCCCCTTTTGTTGTGATAATGTTGTCACTCTGGGTGTCTCTTGTTGTGACAATCTGTCACTCTACTGTTGTTTAGTCTGTACCTTTACCACAAATTATTCTTTCTTATTCTCTTCCTTCTTTTTCTTTTTTTTCTTTTTTCTGTTTTTTTTTTCCTCCTTTTTTTTATTTATTTATTTTTTTTCCTTTTCCTCTTCTTTTTTTTTTATTTATTTTTTCCTCTTTCTCTCGTTCTTTCTCTTTCTCTCGTTCTTTCTCTTTCTCTCGTTCTTTCTCTTTCTCTCGTTCTTTCTCTTTCTCTCGTTCTTTCTCTTTCTCTCGTTCTTTCTCTTTCTCTCGTTCTTTCTCTTTCTCTCGTTCTTTCTCTTTCTCTCGTTCTTTCTCTTTCTCTCGTTCTTTCATAGTCTGATAGCATATTTCTTATATTTTAGGCTGCAGTCACCTGGTACTTGTAGAGTTGTCATCACTGTGTCCCTCCTCTAAAACACTCTGCGTTGATATTCATTACAGTCTCTCTGCTTCTTTTCATTAACCAGCTGTGTGTGTGTCTCTTCATTGAGTGACTGTTACTTGTATCTGTGGTATTAAATATCTGAAACCCTTGGTCATGCTCTGTTAAAGGGTAGTCTCACTTTTCGCTAGTCTCTTATATGGCATTCACAACCTGAAACTAAATCTTCTCCTATACCTCAGATGTCTCTTTGCCCTGCAAGGATTCTGGCCAAGGGGTGGGAGTAACTTGTGTCCCTCTCCTACACCCTACTGTAATTGGAGAAGAAAATGACTGGAGAGAGGGACACAGCTAAATGTCAGATAAGACAATGCTCATGGCACTGCACATATACATTATAGAGACTTATACTTTAGAAATGTAAAAATTAGGCCTTTTTCTTCAGCAGTTTATTTTTGGCTTTGTATTGTACAATTAAAGCAAGGGGGCAAGTGACATAATCTAGGAGGGGAAGGTCACAGAATCAATTGCTTTTAATGGTGCTTTCTAAAGTTAATAAGAAACATGGAGCAAAAGAGCTATTTTTCTATGTTAACCAAGGATAGTAGGAGGAGATAGTCGAGTATGGAGTTGTAAACAAGACGGGTAGAGAGATCGGGAAGTAAGACATTTCTATGTTGTCCAGTGAAGCATCTGCAGATAGAGGTGCCAGCACAGACCTGGAGGTATGATGTGTCTTGCTTAGTATTGAATATCTTATCCTGCTGTAGGTTTTTTTTTTTCTTTCTTCTTCTGTGTCTAATCTCTACTACAGATCCTCTGTTCATACCCTCTGATTTCATTATGTTGCACTTGTTATGATCTCCATACATCTAATTGGTTGCACTTGACGTTTCTTCCCTACAGCCAGACCTGCTGAATTTCAAGACAGGATGGATGTCCTTACTCGATGGCAACGGAGAGGTGAGAACATCATC